>OZ022241.1:20538072-21183072 GCA_963978895.1 Erpobdella octoculata
GCCAACATTGAAGATGACAGTTGCCCGGGGTTTTTAGAGGTTTACCTAATGCGTTTTTTTTTCGCTCCCGTTTCCTTCCCGCTTGCGCTACCGCTCCCGGTCGTTATCCGTTCCCTGTCGCTTTCCCGCTCATTTCCCCCCCCCTAGATCAGATTCTACATACATACATACATACATACATACATACATACATACATACATACATACATACATACATACACACTCCCGCTCCCGGTCGTTATCCGTTCCCTGTCGCTTTCCCGCTCATTCTTTCGTTCTCAGTTGACCCCCCTAGATCCGATTCTACATACATACATACATACATACATACATACACATACATACTTTGAATGAGCAATTAGTGCCGAAATATTGTAAAAAACACATACATACATACATACACACACAGACACACATACATGCACATACACATACATACATACACACATACATACGCACATACATACATGCATGCATACATACATACATACATACATAAATACATACATACATACTTACATACATACATACATACACACATACATACATACATACATACATACATACATACATACATACATACATACATACATACATACATACATGCATACATACATACATACTTTGAATGAGCATTTAGTGCCGAAATATTGTAAAAAACACATACATACATAAACACACACACAGACACACATACACGCACATACACATACATACATACACATATACATACGCACATACATATATATATATATAGTTCCCGCTCGCTCACCCGCTCCGCTCCGCTCATTTTGTGACGGATTTCAAAAAAATTTTCTATATATATATATGATTCCCCTTGACTCTCAAGGTTGTGTGAAAATTTCATTACGATCGGATGAATGGTGTAGCAATGCATAAATAACATACCTATATACATACATACAAACATTCATTTTTATATATATATATGATATATGAGATTATGTGTGTAAGTATGTATGTATGTAAGTATGTCAGTCCTTTCTGCATTGTTTCACCATTCATCTGATCATAATGTAATTTTCACACAAGCTTGCGAGGCAATCGGAGAAGGTTTTTAAGAAAATTTTATAAATTGGTCACAAAATGAGCGGAGCGAGAGAGCAAACGGAAACGGTAGCTGCAGAATGAGTCATTAGAGGACGGTTTTTGTGGGAAAAAAAATCGGTCACGAAATGAGTGAGTGGGAGCTGGAACGGAAAAGCGAAAGAGCGAGCAGGAAAGGGAAAGCGACCGGGAGCGATAAAGCAAACGGGAGCGAGAGAAAAACTTCGAGCAACGCCGGGTCCCCCAATAGTAAGTCTATATAATAGAAAAAACCTTGACCACGTTCTTCTAAATACTGGATATGTGAAATATGTGTAAATTGAAAATATAAGAAACTTTCGAATCAATATGGAAAAAAAACTATGTTTATATTATAACTTTTTACTTTAAAAAATCAAATATCGCTTTCCTTAAATAAACTAAAAACTGGTGGTTCATTTCTTTACAGAAAAGTTCAAACCTCTGAATCTTCAACTTTACACTTCTTAGGCCAATTTTGGGGCCTCATTTCTATTTCCTGGGGGCCCAAAACTACGTCAGGGGGCCCACTGAAAAGTCAAAAGGTAATACGTCTCTGCTCCCTCCAAATAGCGGCTCCATCATAGCACTGTCCTTGGAGTCCCAGCAAAGATAGTTTGAAACACAGTAAATAATCTTTATAAGACCAACTGTCATTGCCACAGAGGAAGATAGAGCAGCATGGAGCCCCAGTAAAATTTTTCAGGTATTAAATTGTCATTTACAAACTTGGTGCAGATAGACAACTGATCCGTTTTGGTGGTATCAGTTGTACCATCACCAATTAAGGCGTAGTAGCCATAATTCGACAATTTATCTCATCCAAGAGATTACGCTGCAATTGATTAGCCATGAGAGATAACATCTCATTTTGAATTTTTGGATGGGTGAGAGGTTTGGATCGACGCAGCCATTCAGCTAAGGTGTTGTCATATTCAGATCGAAGCTTAAGTAATTGTATGAAGTTTGAAGTTTTTGATCTCATTCTTAATGAGCACATCTTGTTATACTACACATCATCACAAGACTGTTCAACTGGGATCGCGAATTTTATGGCCTAAAAGTTAAAAACCATGAAATTGAAAAAGTGGGGGGACAAATACATTGTTGTCCCCCAACTCAACAATTGTGGAGGGGACATGTCCCCTGTCCCCCGGTTGCGACGCCTGGTTTAAAGCCTACTATGTCTAGCCTTGATGTTATGTACATCAGCACACATGTGTATGTCGGATGTTTTAATTGCTTTCTTCTTTATAAATGTTATACAGATTGAAAACTATTAAACATCAATATTACACATCCTTAAAAAACTTAAAATTCTCTTTGAAATTATCCTAATAATGTTAAAAAGCAAAAATAGATCTAAAAGAATCTAAAAAATATAATCAGAAGAAACCTTAAATCAAAATTTGCTTAAAAATTTTAAGCAACAATTCTAAATCAAATTATCTATTAACATGTCCCAATAAACAGATTATAATTCGTTTCTTTAATCAGATCAACTGAAGTTACAACAATCTGCATGCACTAATTTTATCAACAGCTGACCCTACATTGTATAACATATTTAAATTTCAGAAAAAGCATGTATATGATTAACATATAATTAGCAACAAACTTTCTTTAGAATTATCCATTTTGACCTGACCTTGTAAACAAATACAAGCGCCTGCATAGTGTTCTTTTGATGAAAACTTAAAAGTAAGGGCTATTTTGTCTGGGGCCTTTTTGACATGGCCAATTTGTCCGGAGCCTTTTATCTGAGGCCCATTTGACAGGTCACTGAAAAATCACTTATTCACAACAGAGTTGTTTTGGGATGCATTGATAATCGCTTGCAGGAACAACTGCTCAGAGAACCAGAGCTGTCCCCGACTCAAGTGTTGCAAATTTTCCAAGCTACAGAGGCGACAAAAGATCAGTTAAAAGTTATAAAGGGGGAAGAAGAAGCCATGAACCATTAAAGCACAAGAATGCTCCTCAAGGAAAGAACTGTACCACACTACCACGACAGCAACAGATGTAGAAAATGTGGCATGAGACATCTCCCAAAGATATGTCCAGCATTTTGTAATAATTGTTTTAAATGTAATAATGTAAATCCTTTCAGCGAGATGTGCAAAGCATTGCAGACAAAGTTTTCCATTCAAAGACAAACATTGACCTTTTTGAAAAGTAGTTGGATGTAATTAGCATATCAAACATTAGTCATCAAGGCTGAAAATATGATACAAAGAGTTTGGAGAAACATATGGCAGCTACAATGCAACTAGTTCCTTATCTACTAATTTGTCTTCGAGTGGTTCAAAAAACTTTTTTTAATTTTCTACAAACTATTCACAAGTAAAAGTGTGTGGCTGCAAATTTATTACAATGCATTTTTCTGTGGTGGTATATCAACATCCCATAAATTGCAGGAGGGCTTGACTTGGTATATTAAAGGTTAAAATGAAAAAGCCAATAAAACAGTTTTCAACCTGGGGAATT
This sequence comes from Erpobdella octoculata, assembly GCA_963978895.1. Classification (NCBI taxonomy): domain Eukaryota; kingdom Metazoa; phylum Annelida; class Clitellata; order Hirudinida; family Erpobdellidae; genus Erpobdella; species Erpobdella octoculata. Next base: position 20,541,646 of record OZ022241.1, read on the forward strand.
ATGATCAAAGACATCATTTGAATTCTCAGCAAGATCTTGATGTGAGAATTGATGAGACTGTAAATGTTAAACAACAACAAATTTAAAAAGAAACAAAAAATATCTTAAAGTTTATTAGAAAAATATCTTAAAGTTCATTAGAAAAATATCCTAAAGTTTATTAGAAAAATAACTTAAAGTTTATTAGAAAAATATCTTAAAGTTTATTAACTTTCAAATTTCAGCCTCATCTATCTGCTTTTTGTTTAAGCTCTGCCTTCATTACATTAATATAATACATGGACCAGTTTTATTTAACACTATCAACATCTTACAAATACAAACATTCAAAATAAAACAAATTAAATGAGTAAACTAAAAAAACCTTGAATTACAGACCTTGACATTCATATTGAGTAGTTTACTTTCATGCAACATACTGCTGCTAAAATTGTTACTGTTAATGAAACTTTTGTTAGACGTTTCATTTGACAATAACACCTACAAACATGTACACAAATTAAAAACAGAGATAATTAAGAATAAAAACTTAATAAAACCTTAAATTATTACCAAAACAACTAAATAATCAAATAAATTTACATATTGTGGTAATATTGGAGAGCCATGCCACCTTCTAACAGTATGCAAAGACCAAACCACAATACCATGGTGGAGTCAATATTTACACATGATTCACTACAATGTTTTTGTCCCATTTCACAGACTGCTTACCAACCACATTTTATCTCCACAAAAAACTTAAGTTTCGATAAAATACCATCCCCACTAAGCAAATCCTTCTTAGAATGTGTCAACCAAACATCAATCACATTTTATTGGCATGTTCCTAGATGTTCACTGTGTGTTCTTCCCATGGAGTAGACTTCAGTGTTATTAATCAGTACCTAGGTGGTCTAGTTTTTATTTAATTCACATTAATATAGGCAAACATGGAATGATTGCACCACAATTGTTCTACACTTAAAACCACACCATGATTGTTAGATGCGTGTGAAAAGGTGTCTGAAGTTAACCACCGACGAGTTAGCCACGGAAAATTTCCTATAGTAAAAGGCTTAGCTGAAGCGATTTTAATTCCTACATACACTTTATTTATTTATTTTTAATAAATGTGATAAGTCATAAGGATTCAGAATATGTAAGTTTCATTTTGACTAGACGATTGGTTTAGGCGTGAAAAAAGAAAAACCTTTTCCTATAGTAAAAGGCCTAGCTGAAGCGTTTTTAATTCCAACATACACCTTTTTTATTTTCAGTTTTTAGTTTTTTTTTTTTTTAGAAAACATTAAGAGCGCATTTTTGGTGAATCCACCTTCTACCTTTTTCACACTACACTCAGTCCCCAACTGCACCCTCTCCACCGGACCCACAATACAAACAATAGTTTGTCATGTTGTCAAATGATAGCAGGATTTTTTCCACCACTCTTCCCTTTCCCTGTCCAGATTAAAATAAACACTTAGATCATCCCCATGATTCAGTTTTCTACAAAAATACCACAGCTGTGGGCATCATTTTGAATTTGAGTCACGGGTGCCTTTTTATTGAATAGACCCTCTGGATTTATAAATTATGAATCACTCTTTTGCATGCTATATAATGTAGTAACAAATACCCACAGTTGTGGTATTTTTGTAGGAGTTTTTATTAGAAGAGTGGATCGTGGAGAAGATCTAAGTATTTATTTTAATCCGGACAGGAAAAGGGAATAGTAAAAATTCACACTCTTAGTGCTTTCTAAGGAAGAGTTTCAAATGAAACATTTCACTTGCATGCATTGATTGAATTTTATTAGATAGTTACCTTTTTAACAAAACTTTTTGTTAACAAAAATTGTTATTTTGTAAAATTCAATAGATTTTTCTTAAAAATGAAATTTTTCCTATAGTTTGTTATAATATGACAGGAAGTGTTATCAAGTAGCCACTTTGCATATTTTGCATAATTAGTCACAGTGAGCTAGACTCGATTGTCCAATCGCAGCGTTTGTTTACGTTTTGGTTTGCTCGGAGAAATTGGTATACGGTAAGATGTTTTATTCGATAACTTTTTTATTTATTAATTTATAGAAGCGAAAATTACATCGTTGGATTTGAAATTGAATTATCTAAAAATAAGTGTCTCTGCTATTCCCAGTGCAGCAGTTAAAAAAAAGATCGAATTTCTCAAACAAGAGCCAAGCTTGATTTTATGCAATTTTCATCGAAAAATCGTCGTTTCTGGCTTATAACTTTTTTATTTGTTGAACCGAAGAAAATCCAAATAAACCATTCGATTCCATTCTTTAAACCCCATCCAGCAATGTATGGCACAGCCCAAGTGCACGCAATGTTTTTAAATTTTAAATTAGCACTGCCCCTCAGGCTAACTTCACACACGTGTTTGTTATAGTCTCCTCTATGTGTTTTGCGATTGTAGGTGGAATAGGGTGTCCAAAAAAAACAATTTTTTAGGAAGTCAAGAGGCACCTTCTAGAAAGTTTCTATATGATAATACAATGCTACATGCAAAATTTCAGTTCATTTGAATAATATTTAGAGGTCCCTCAAAGATTTTGAATATCACCAACTCGACCATCGATGTCTCGCGAGAACTCAAAAGTGTACTGTAAATTATGGAGTGCATCCATAGTAAATTATATTACATTATTTATTATTTAACACCTCTAGAGTCTAGACAGTTGTTGGAGAGTAGATTTTATAAATATACTAGCGGTGTGACCGGCATTGCCCGGGCTTTTTAGAGGTTTTTCTATCGTTTTTCTCTCACGCTCCCGTTTCCTTTCCCGCTTGCTCTCATGCTCCCGGTCGCTTTCCCACTTTTCGAGCACATAGAGCTCTAAAACTTTCAGGAAAGCTTTATTCTGGATGACAATACATGAATTTAATGTTTCCGACATGAATTAGGCCTTAAATCAATTAACAGTTGATGGTTTTTTTCCAACTAGCAGTTTCTTATCTACTACTCCTTTCGTAATGGTCATATCTCGACAACGAAATGACTTGACAACTAGCAGTTTATAAAATGAGACCAGCCAACTGTAGCATCTCTATTCTCTACTCATATACGATTTCTTCCCATCAGCGCCTGAACCAAGGGGCCAGTGGCCGCCCACTTTTTGGCAAATACCAATATTATTTTATAACGATAAACTCGTCGAGAGTCTGTCAATTGTTGATATGTTCAGTAAAAATAAAACTTCAAGAACTTTATTGTCACAAGTAGACAATTTATTAAAATTGAATTTATTTTTTCCGATATTAAATGCAACATCAGAAAGAAGTTTTTCCGCATTGCCTCGAATTAAAACCTATTAGCAGTCAACAATGACCCAAACTAAATGAAACTACGTCATGTTTTTAACTGTACATAAAGAAAAAACAGACAATCGAAACTTGTTGGAAATATGTAAATCTTTTTGTATGCTAAATGACAGAAGAAGTAATTTCTTTGGTAAATGGTAGTTAAAGTTGCAATTTGTAATTAACTTTTGTAAATGGTAGTTATATTGGACTTTGGTAAAATGTTAATTATCTAAACACTAGACTGTCCTTCATTTTTTTACTTTTTATTTTATAAAAAATTTTTTTTGGTTTAAAATCAATGATTTCAGATATAGATGCATTTCATCATAAATTTTATAAAACTCACGGGCATTTAAAGACCCCAAAAAAATTGTTGGCCTCCCACTTTCAGAACCATTCCGGCGCCCCTGCTCCTTCCTTAATGGTTATATGCTTGGCTGACAGTTGGGCAGGGTTGTTAAGAGCGATAGTGACGCGCTATCACTACTGTAGCGGAGCTATTTTTAAGGTAGCGGTAGCGGCGCTACTATTGGTTGATAAGATCGTTTATGGTTGCGCTGCTACATTTTTTAGTTGTTCTCAGCGCTATTCGATGTGAATAGACTTGCGGCGAATACTGGGAGTCTCCATCCGCGACCGCATTCGAAACGAGACGATCCGTGAACGGTGTGATCGACAACCACTGATAGACGAACACGTCCAAAAACTGCAACTACGGTGGTTTGGGCACGTCTGCCAAATGAATAGTTTACTTTGGCGGGAGCGACCGCCTGGTTGGAGCATCCAACGTTCGGCGCCAAAGAAAACATGGCTGAAAATTATTGATGGGGACCTCAAGAGGAAGCGACTGACCGCCGATGGGGCGAGAAGGGTTGCAGCCGATCGAGAAAAATGGAAGATTGTCGTGGAAGACGTTCGTGGTCCCGTGGCACCAACAGCAGCGTATTGGCTTCGAGGACATCCTCCTCCCCAAGCGCTGGCTACGGACTAAATAAATAATAAAAATAATTCGCTATCGCTACTTTTATTCAAAAACAAAATATGTTGTTTATATCAATTAAGTGATTTCCCATGTATTTAGTTTCTATTTGAAGTATGCATGAAATCTGAATCTGGCTGATTGATCGACGAGCGTAAACGTCTCTTTGAAATGTAGAACTTTTCTTGACCTTGCTAAAGCGAGCTTGTGTGTCTCTTTGAAGTGTGGCAGAAGTGATATACCGGGTGTTAGTGATGTTTTGAGGTGTATGGTATCTGGCTGTTTGAGTGTGTATAAATCTACAGTTTGTACGAACAGTTCAAGGCAGTTTTTTTAAACTTTTTATTTAATTGTCTTTTGCTCATTTGATCTTAAGATCTTGATGTTATTTCTTGTCCAGTTCTTTTATTTACTGTATGTGACGAATAAAATTGTTGTATATTACAACCATGTCTTCTACAAACATGTTGATTGCTCAAGGCATGTGTGCCATTGAAGCGTGGCCCCTTGGTGTTAAATGACCGATGCCAGATTTGTCATAGCGGGTATGCGTGATGCTTTTACGTGTGTGAAGCTTCTAGTGCAGTGGTTCTTAACCTTTTTTCCTGCACCCCCTTCGGACAAACTCGATTTGACCGCATCCCCCCTACTTTTTCATATAAAAAAAACAATAGGTAAAATGTAAATGCTAAAAATGTCTAGTGAAATCGATCGTGTAGTACGGACTTGCATACCACCGGATTATTTTGTCTACACCGGCGAAGGGGAAATGGATTAAAATTCTCTATATCGTTGTCTGCATTGTCCAACCGATGCACAAGAAAAGAAAATTTCGTCTGGCAACGGCAGCAAGTCGAGATTTAATTTGAAGAAGCACATGACGGCTTGTAAATGATTTGCAATTTGTTTATGCTTACACAATTTATTCAAGTTAGGTTTTCACTCTTAGCTTGTGCATTTGTGCATTAGGCATGATCAAGGCAGGGCCGGACTGGCAGACGCGGGGCGCAAGCGGTTATAACAAATTTAGGGCTCAATATGACCAGAAAGCGAATTTCTCGCAAGTAATACTGTTGATGTCATATAAAATCATAAACGGGTTGTTAGTGCTACTTTATAACTTTTTACGAGTAGCAGTAGCAACGCTACTTATAAACTTCAGTAGCGGGAGCGGTAGCGCCACTACTATTAGGCTGGTAGCGGTAGCGAAGAGCGGCGCTACTTTGAAAAGGTAGCGTTAACAACCCTGCAGTTGGGTATTATGTCTTGCCAACTACAGCAGTTTATAAGATGAGATATATAATAGTCATACGCTTGGCCGACAGTTTGTGATTACGAGATGCCAACTAGTAGTTTATAAATTTTTGACCGGCGAAAATAGCACAGAGACCATCGAGTCTGGGAGCAGTGGTTTTCGGCAGTTATGACGTTGATTTTGGCGATCATCCCTTTCACAATCTTGTTCACACATTGGTTTGGTATAACCTGACCTTGTACATAAAATTTGTTACTTTTGTTTTGTTTCATTGCCATCGGCAGTACCACTCATCGCCAGTTTCATTTGTGTCTGACACAACTGACAGAATTTTATCCTCGCTATGAGACTGTGCATTATAGCCCATCCCACATTGTCATCTTCCACATCTTTATTTAATTTAGATAATATCCCAGTAACATCAGGATAATTTCCAGCCATGATAAAACAATGTGTGAAAATAAAAACCATTGAATAACATTATTCGTGTTCACTTTTAAATTTATAGCCAGGGTTCGTGGGTGGAGCGGAATATTATTAGTAGCTGGCGGTCTGTAAATCATGGACATCACGTGTCTGCCAATCATTGCTTGTTTATCTCACTAACTCTGGTAATGGCAGGATCTCCGGGATTGCCTGCACTGATATGACAGCATTCTAACTTTATTGCATTTACTTCCATGTATTGGTTGGATTTCTTAAATTTGTGTATAGATATTTAATCTTTAACAAAATATATACCTTTCGAGTGGAAAAGTCATTGTAAGTGTTCCCAAACTGATCTTTTATGGGAGCACCACACCCACTTTTACCAAAGGGAGCATAGTCTCCTATTCGTTGCTGTTCCTCTGAAAAATTTAAATTAATTTTATCTGAAGCACTAAATAAACTATAAATAACCCTTAAATACTTTAAAGTAACTAACGAATCAAATACTTAAAAAGAAACGTGTAAATAATAAAATATGTTATGGCAACTCAGAAAATGGCCTAGTACATTATTTAGTATAGAATAGCATTTTTAGAAATAGTGTTAATTATAAATATTCTACAAAAAATATAACTATCCTGTAAACAAGTAATCATAAAAATATTTTTTGTTAATATGAATTTTTTAAATGAAGATTTGATAACAAATCACAACTAATAAAATACAAGAAAATTAGGAAATCATAACGCATCTTATGTTCATGTTTATTCATTTATGAAAAATCATGTAAAAAATTAGATTTATGTTTTAAATGCCATAAAAAGGGAATTCTATTAAAGAGTGTCCTTTAACCTGTTTTAGACCATCGTACGTTTTACGAACACACTTATTCTTGGCGTTGCATAAAAAGTTTTTTTTTTATGTTAAGAAAGCTTCAATACACTGTAGAAAAATTTTTAAATAATTTTTTATTTGTATTAACTGGTTTAATCTGGGTTAGAATATGAGCATTTTTAAGGTTTTCGAACGATATTACTTTAAAAATTTATTATGCTAATTTCATGAGAGTTATCATAACAAAAGTTTGAAATATCAAAAGAGGATGTACTCAAAAGTAAACAATAACGTTAATTAAATTTAATTGTGTTTACAGTAACCAACAATCCGATCGTTGGTCGTATAGAGTACTTTATGCAAACGAGTCGAAACTAGTTTATTCAGCTTATAGTTGTGCAGTGGTTGAATTGGTGATAGTGTTTTTTGCAAATTTCATGCTTTGAATGAAATGTTTGTAAAGTTTAAAAATGAAAGGCATCAAACAGAACGTTTTTTCATGTTGAAAGAAGCTATGGAACTAATTCTTGATGATGATAACATTGAGCTTGACATACTTGTCATTCTTCTGCCCGGCGCATCATAATTCATAACACGTGACTGATGAATAAGCAAATGAAGAAATATTATTCTTCTTAATGTATCCGGGAAGGTAGAAGTTGATTATACTGATGATGAGATGGGATTAGACTGTGTCGGTTCTTTGGGAGAAGAAATGTAGGTCGCAAATACGGTCAGTTCAATGCCGCGGCAACGAAAACGCCAAAAACGATTGAAATGCACTTGGACCAAAAAGAGTCGATTGTATAGCCACTTTCAAAACAGTCTATAACGAGTTTGAAAAACCACAATGGTGCTTTGTTTGAAAAACCCCATACAGGCTGTTTAGGTTGTTTTATCCATTAAAATGAATTCATGCACGGTTGAAGAAACAAAACGATAGGGAAAATTCAGCAACTGGCCATGGTGACGATCTGGAAAATGTGAAAACAGTAGGTCGTTACAAGCTGGAAAATTGTGGCAAAATACTGTACATGTGGGCAAGTGCTACAAACGACTTCATCGGAATTGTTTTGGTGTTTTCCACACACTCCGGTTCTGAAACGACTATCATGAACTGCTTGACTGATTTATTGAATGTTAAATTTTTGGATTTTATTGAATTGTGTAACTGATAAAGTCAGAAATGTGTTTTTAGCTTATCTGTTTATAACCTAAAATTTATATTGTAATTGTTTGCGTTGAGAACAAAAAAAATTGACTTTTAAACATGTTGTCGTTTTCAGTAGTCTATACGACTTTGAATTTTCAAAGTTTTCTTTCAAATAAAAAATAATTAAAAATAAATCTGTTAAAACATAAGCAAGTAACTTAGAAATAACAAAAAAATAATAGAAATCTAATTAATAAAGTTTTGGACCTAAACGGGTTAAACAAATCGTATCCTTTTTGGTTAGCAACCAATAAAATTAATTATTGCAAGTCGGTGGACTATAATAATTTTTCCCAATGATCGAAAAATGTTCTTTTGTCTGATGTTTCAAGTCTTGTAGTAGGTAAAGAAAATTCTTTGGTTGCAGAAGAACCCTGTGCTTCAGATAATCCAGTGGTTCTCAGTGAAGATGTTTCTCTGGAAGAAATTGTTTTACAAGCCGATGCTCGATTCCTAGTATTGGATGATGATGATCAGGGGGTAGATATTAATTAAGATGACATGAATTTTGTCAGGAGCAACGGGATTGTCCTACACTAAGTATTTTCATCATAAGGTAGTGACAAACAAAAAAACAATAAAAAAAAACAGGTATGTCAATTCGCTATATGAGGGGAGACTGTTTTCCGATTCCCGATATTCCTGATGTTCTACAAAAAGTGGGAAGAGCACAGATTTTAAGTTGCTTTAATGCTTGCAAAGGTATTTCTTTATTCACTTTAACAAATCAGCTTGGTTGACTGCTTTTTGTTGTGAGAAAGGTCTATTTGAATCTATAAATTTGACCAAAAAATGTGCTGCCAACAAAATTATTTTGGAAGAAAAACAGCAGATCGCATTGCAAAACTCCTAGATGATCTTTCAAATGCTACATCTTTGAACACAATAGATCAGCAGTTCTCAATTTTATAGGGGTCACCTAGGACTTTCAGAATTTTGAGTTTTTTTTAAACAGGCTTTCAAACTTGAAACTTATCTGCGTTGCTCAAATAGCCATGTACAATGGTACTTATTCTTTTTCCCACAACACACCTTTGTTAAAAAGGCTTTTCAAGCTTCTTAGTTATCAATAAAAATAATTCTTTTGCTAAACGCTCTTTTTCCTACTCTGGTCCCTTTCTCAGGAACTCTCTTCCTGCTTACTAACTCTGCTTTATTTGCTTGATTTAGCATACGCCTTATCAAGTCTTGCTCAAGGCCAGAGAGGGAGGGTACTTGCAAAGGCTGCCATTTATAGGCGCCTACCCCTTTAGCAAATGCGAGTGAACTCCTTGCTTAATGGAGTTACGCTGGTGACGCCGGCGAGGTTTGAACTGCCAACCTAACGATCAACAGGCGAACGCTCTACCGCTCGGCTTGATAATAAGTTAAATTATAATTTTTATGTACAATTTATAATATATAATTTTTAATTGAGAATGCCTATAGGCTAAAACTCTAAAATTAAAATTATCTATTAAGTAACTAAAATGGATTGTAGGAGTATGACCAGGGCCGATTAACACATATGGAGGCCCCCCATTATAAAATTTACAATATATGACTTTAATGTTTCAACTCAAAGCCAAATGAAATGTATCATTAATTTCACAGTTGAAATTTTTCAACAAAAACATAGACCTACAGATTACAGAATACTGTACATTATGAATTACAATTATCTCTTTCTACGCAGATTTAGCTGAACTGAATGCATCAATAACTTCGGAAAATTCAACTCCTGAAGTACATCACTTTCAATGTTTAGTTTCTCTTGGAGTCTGTGTTAACCTAAGAGCAGATTTGATGCGTTTGAGGTGGTGGAAAGATCGCTTACCGGCACAGTTCGTCACAGGCAGTGTCAACTAATGAAGAAGAAAAATGTAGGCGTTCGGAAGGCCTTACTGAAATCATTCTGCAGCATCAATTTCAGCATCTCGGGAGGTGAGCAGGAAGAAACCTTGAGATTCTTGAGCAGTGATCTCCACTTGAACCATTCATTCTCAACTTGGCCCAGACTCTCCAAATCTCTTGAGCAGAAATCTACCACCCCATTAAGAGAAACTTGTGCTTCCACATCAGTGTTGCATGAGAACGAGAACAGCTTGTCCACTTTTGAGTAGGCTTTGATTCGCTTGTCCCAGGTCGAGAAGAAGGGAGTCAATAATCAACAGGAAAGTGGATATTCTGAATTCTTCAGAGCAAGACAAAGTGACACCTTCAGCACTTAGTTCATCTGCTGTTCGTCGGAAGTACTTTTTTCGTCTCTCAGAGAACTGTAAAGTTCCAGATAGTTTCTTTCCTAGTTCAACAAATTCATCAAATTTGTTTTTTTTTACGTAGCCTTCCGACAAACTCACTCAGAGACTGGAAAAGCTCACGGAGGATCCCACATCGGCTTTTCGAACTGGAGAAGTTTACTGGTCATGTTTGTTCTCTTCAGAACACAGCTCCAAAATGCTGTCAGAAAGCCTGTTTTCAGCTTTGTCAAAGCTTTAGTAATAGATTGAGCTTCAGCTTTAGCAGCCTTATTCTGCAAATGATCTCCAGCAATCTGTTGCAAAACTTCAATGTGTACATTGTAGTTCGAGATCAAAGTGTTTAGCGCATCAGCGCATGCAGACCAACGAGTTTCACTCAGTCGCTTTGGAACAGTACATGATCCTACAGTAGTTTTTAACTTGTCCGTTAGTATGCCACCTTGAAGTAGAGGAAGATAGAAACACGTACAGTTTCTGCACAACTCCAAAAAAGGTAACGGCTTAGACACATGACTCAGCTGCAGCATTTCCAGAAAGAATTAGAGAATGAGCCATGCAAGGAATAAAAGGTGCCCTTGGGTTGTCATGGAGCACTCGGGCTTGGACTCCACTCCATTGTAAACTCTGGATATGTTGGATGCGTTGTCGTATGTCTGACCTATGCAAGGATCACCAATAGACATAGATGTGATACACTTGAACTAACGAACTTAGCAATCTTCGTCCACAATGTAGTTTTTAGAATATTATACTTGCATAATAATTTTTTTATTGTAAAATTTGCGAGGCCCCCAAAGCTTGGAGGCCCTGGCGCAGGTGCGCCACCTGCGCCATGGTTAATCCGCCACTGAGTATAACTGTTAAGTCAAGGTGCAATAGTAATTGATGTAACAATGCAGTGAACTAGAGTGAAAGATGAGCAGCCCACATAATTTTATTGTTGGGAATCACCAAATCATAGACAATTTTGTCAAGGGGTCACTCTGTTTATAAACTTGTGTACATTGTCCGGTTATATTATATTGGCTCTGAAGATGACAGTTGATGGCTGTCGAAACGCGTTAGCCTAAATTTTGAATAATGTTGTCTTAAAAACAAAATTTCGACATTTAGATAAGATAATAAAAAAGTATATTGCTGCTAAATGGTCCTTTGTGTTTTTACGAGATTGTTTTGAAGAACATTTGAAACCGAAGTTTCTTGAAATATATATATATATATATATATATATATATATATATATATATATATATATATATATATATATATTAGAGATGGGAATCGAACCCTAATTTAAGAGTTCGGGTTCGGTTGTGGCTATAGTTCGGGTTCGGTTCGGTTCGCTAGTGGTTACAGTTCGGGTTCGGTTCGGTAGTGCTTACAGTTCGAGTTCGGTTCGGTTCGCTAGGTGTTAAAGTTCGGGTTTGGTTTGGGATAGCTATGGCTCGAGCTAGATTCGATGATAATTGCATTAAAAAATAGTCAGTTTATTAATTCAAGACATTTAAAAAATTAAGGTTCCATATTGTATTTGAAAAAAAAATTACATTGTTAATGTTTCTGTACTCATTCGAGCTCTTCGCTCACTCATAGTCATGTTGCTGACACTAAGCGTGCCTTTCCTTCTGTAACAAACGTTTCCAGCTTTTGCTTGCTCCATTTAGAACCGTTTGCTAACTTATTAGTATTTGCCATATTATTTAAGTTGTTCTATATAATAAATACAACAAACAACAAAATAGGTAATTCAAGCAACACGACCGCACGGTGTAATAAGCTACGCGAGAAAGAAAGTAAACATAGCAACAAAGATGTGCATAAGTTTCCATAAGACAAACAATAACAGCGATATTAAATACAGAAAACAAAATAACGATTTTTATTTCAAGATTATTTCATAGTCATTATTTAAATTTAAAAAACAGATTCGATGAATTTAGCATGGGTTCGTTCGGGTTCGGTTCGGTCAACAACTAAGTTCGGGTTCGGTTCGGTAAAAAGTAGGGTTCGAGTTCGGTGTGTTCGGTTCGGGTTCGGTTCGATTCCCATCTCTAATATATATATATATATATATATAAATAAATATATGGTACCCCGTCAAATGGGCCCCAGACAAAATAGCCCCGACATTACGGCCCCCGACAAAATGGCCCATATTTTTAGCTGCATTGCTTAAAGCCTATCTCGTATAGCCTTGATTTTGTGTACATATGTATACCATATTTAATAGTCCCTTTCTTCTAGTTATTCATTTAAATTAATTTTTAGTAATTAATTTTTAGGATTAATTGTAATTTATCGTGAATTTATAAGCAGAAAAAATAAATTTTATAATGAAAAAAATTAGTAAACATCCTTACTATAAATCCTTAAAAAACATGAAATTCCATTGTCAATTATCAAACACTAGCTGGGTACCCGGCGTTGCCCGGGTTTTTAGAGGTCTTTCTATCGTTTTTCTCTCTAGCTTCCGTTTTCTTCCCGCATGCTCTCCCGCTCTCTGTCTTTTTCCCGTTTGCTCTCCCGTTCCCAGTCGCTTTCCCGCTCACTGTCGTTTTCCCACTCCTGCTCGCTTTCCCTTTCCTGCTCGCTCTTTCGCTTTTCCATTCCCGCTTGCTTCTCCATTACTGTTCCCGCTCATTCTCCAGTTCCCATTTCCGCTCGCTTATTTTGTGACCGATTTCAATTTTTTTTACAAAAACCTTCCCCCATTGGCTCTCAAGGATGTGTAAATATTTTATTACGACCAAATGCATAGAGGACACGCACACACAGACAGTTATATATATATATATATATATATATAATAATCCTAATAGTTTTAATAAGCAAAAAATCATATCTAAAACAGATCTAAACAGATTTGATAAACATATATTCAGCTAAAAGTTTAAATCAAATTTGAATATAGAATTCGTTTATTTATTAAATTCAAATAAAATTAGAGCCATCTGTCAAATTGCAAGGTTATGAGCCAATCCTCTAAGGTATTCGGTGTTTGCCACATGCCCATACATTGGTAGTATAGCCTCCAGTCTTCGATTGAGCTGAACGTGCTTTTGCTTGGATGTAGCAGGATGTTGAATACCATCTCTGAAACGTTGCAGCTCTATTTCAACATGATCTTGTTCCTTGAGAAAATGATCAACAATTTTATGAATTGAAGGATGGTGGCAATTGACGCACTGTTGGAATGCTGGGTGCCACCCTTCCACCGAATTGTTGGTGCGAGGAAGGCCATCATGTACCCGAGCATGAACATTCCAAATAGGTATTGGAAAGCGTGGATTTACCCGAACGTTCACTCTTACTCTGCCAATATAGTTGTCCTCCCAGTAATCGACTACATCACCCATTGCTGGTGGACAAGTTAAAGCCAACTCATCAAATGCTCTGGCTACATCAACCGGTGGAACAAAACTAAGCGCATTTTGACATGAATATGAAAGTTTTCATCATTTTTGTATTCATCGGCATGGTTAAGCTGGCTTACTTTCTGATAGAGGTTTTGTCCAAGATGAAACAAACATCCAACAATATTAGTAGCTGGAAAAACTCTTATAATTGCATTTTGAGAAGCTTTTTCAAAATCACACATGACGCTCAACGGATTTAAGCCTGGTTGTAACGTCTTTAACTTGTCAAAAATACGTAGTTTCTGTTTTGTTGGTCAGAAGCACGTATATCACTGGCAGAGCTCTGTTGTCAACCAAACAATGAATTGTGAACACTTGCATAAACAGGTCCGGTGCCACTTTAAAAGTACCATCAACAAACCAGTGTGCGTAAGTTACCAATACATTCACATTTACATTAGTACCGAACATTAGTATTCTATGCTGGTCCAAAGCTCCTGAATCCCACAACAAAAAAGGAAAATTTCTCAATATTACCTGCTGATCTTGTGGAATGACTATATACGCAACTGATCTTGGCATTTCATGTGATTCTTGGATAAATTTTCGTTTTCGTTAAATAGTTCTCTGACAGGCATTGTACGATGGTAACAGTGCAACTGCTTCTAAAGAAATACCTTGAGTACAGTTCTGAATGATTTGTCTTGGTCTGCCAAACTCTTGTTGTACTGTTTCCCGCATGTGAACAACTGCCTTTACAACCTCATTTTTTTCGGGATCAGGTGCATGGTTGTGTTCTGATTTAACTAGTGTTATACCGTTCAGTACTTTTATTCTGCCACAAAAATGCTTCTGTAAGCATCTCCACGAAACACTCTCGTCGACATTACGTTTTGCAAATTTATAACGGTATCCTTCATAGATCAACATTTCTTTGCCTTTTTGTGTTTTTGATTTATCCATTGTTCTAATCCTAACTTGTTATTTGAATACTTTGTAGAATAACACAAAAAATAAATTAATACGCTTTTTCAAATATACAAAATGCAGAGAAAAACTTTTGATAGAATAGAAATGAATGCTGTTTGCTAAGTAGTTTAATCTGGGTTAAAATGTGAGCATTTTTAAGGTTTTCGACCGACATTAATTAAAAAAATTATTGTGCTAAGTTCATGGAAGTTATCATAACAAAAGTTTGAAATATGGAAAGTAAACACTCCAAAGTAAACAACAACGTTAATTAAATTTAATTGTGTTTACACTAACCCATAATCTGAACATGTATGATTCATGCTCGTTTCCGATCGTTAGCCTAATAGGGTACTTTATGCGAACGAGTCGAACTTAGTTTATTCAGTATATAGCTGTGCAGTGGTTGAATTGGTGATAGTGTTTTTTGCAAATTTCATTCTTCGAATGAAATGTTTGTAAAGTTTAAAAATTAAAGGCGTCAAACAGAACGTTTTTTTCGGTTGAAAGAAGCTATGGAGCTAATTCTTGATGATGATAGCATTGGCTTTGACAACCTTGTCATTCTTCCACCCGACGCATCAGAATACGTGACTGATGAAGAGGAACATAAAGAAGGAAATGTTATTTCTTGTGATGTTCCCGGGAAGGTAGAAGTTGATTATACTAATGATGAGATGGTTTTAGACTGTGTCGGTTCTTTGGGTGAAGAAATGGAGGTCGCGATTACGGTCTGTTCAGTGCCACGGCAACCAAAACGCCATAAACGATTGAAAATCACTTGGACCAAAAAGGTGAAAAAAGAAGGTCGTTACAAGCTAGAAAATTGTGGCAAAAACACTCTGAACATGTGTACCAAGTGCGGCAAACGACTTCCTCAGATATGTTTTGGTGTTTTCCACACACTCCAGTTCTGAAAAGACTATCACGAACTGCTTGACTGATTTAATGAAATTTAAATTTTTGGGTTTTATTGAACTGTGTTACTGATAAAGTCAGATATGTGTTTTTAGCTTTTTTGTTTATATCTTAAAATTTATTTTATAATTGTTTGCGTTGCGAACAAAAAAAATTGACGTTTGAAAATGTTGTCGTTTTCAGTAGTCTATATGACCACTGTTCGAAAAACGAGCATAGAGAATTTTCAAGGTTTTCTATCAAATACAAAATAAATAAAAATAAATTTGTTAAAACATAAGCAAGTAACTAAGAACTAAAAAAAATTAATAGAAATCCCATTCATAAAGTTTTGGTCCTTAACGGGTTTAAGCAAACTAAACGTGAAATAGAGCTGTAAAATAGTCACTCTCACAAAAATACTATCCACTTTCATCTGACCTTTTAAATGCAAAAATACACAGTGCTCTTTTAATGTAAACTAAAAAGTAAGAAACCTTTTGTCGGTGTCGTTATGTCAGGAGCCCTATCGTGCATAAAATCAAGGCTATACAAAATAGGCTTTAAGCAATAAGGCTGAGAATGTGGGCCCTTTTGTTGGGGCTCTTATGTCGGTAGCCCTTTTGTCGGGGGCCGTAATGTCAGGGCCCTTTTGTCAGATGCCCATTTGACTGGTCACCTATATATATAGCTGATGTAACATTGAATGTAAACATGGCATATATTTAATATGAACAAATTAAAAAAAATCAACATTTAAAAAATTATTTCTAAAAAAACAATATACCTTTCTCATTAGCCCACATCAGTCTCTTCTTTTCCATTATCGACAATGGTGCTGGAACTTGATTCCTCATGGAGCTACTTTTAAATATCAAAACATATCTTAACATCCAATCAAGTTTACTGAAGAAGATAATCTATATATATAAAAATAACTATCTGTCTGTCTGTATGTATGTATGTATGTATGTATGTATGTATGTATGTATGTATGTATGTATGTATGTATGTATGAATGTATGTATGTATGTATGTATGTATGTAAAACAGTTTAGCTTAATACAGCATTTAAATTCTGATACGCTTCTTGCCGCTAAAATGTAATTTATGTTTACATTTCCGTTTTATCTTTGTGTTTTTTATGCTGTTCCAGATCGTCATCATAATTTTGAGTTTTTTATCATTACTTTTGGTCAAAAATTGAAAATGTCAATGTTAAAGAGAAAGGCAGAAGCACAACCGATTGGATCTTCTCAAATAAAAAGCCAAATAATTTTAAAAACAAATGGCTGAATGCAGGGGCGGCGCCAGGAATTTTGTTCTGGGGGATTCAAAATGTCCAAGGAAAAGTAGAAGTATACCTATTATATATATATATATATATATATGTATGTATGTATGTATGTATGTATGTATGTATGTATGTATGTATGTATGTATGCAGTATCAGATCTAGGGGGGGCAACTGATGAGAGCGAAAGAGTGAGCGGGAAAGCGACAGGGAACGGAAAACTACCGGGAGCGCAAGCGGGGAAGTAAACGGGAGCGGAAAGACAAACATTAGAAAAACCTCTAAAAACCCCGAGCAACGCCAGGTAACCAGCTAGTACAACATAATGAACAATTGTTAAATGATAGCCGATATTTTACTAAAAGTGATGTTTACTAGGAAATCCTTTAATGTATTAGCAATTAAAATTAATTTATATTATATAGTGGATACAGTGGGCAATAAACTAAATGCATATAACAGAACCGAAAAAAAAGGTTTATTTTTCAAATCCCTTATATTTTGGACTTGTTCTTTCAAAATTGTGAGGAAAAACCAATGAATATTAAATTAGAATGTTCTTTGACTGGGATTTAAACACCAGCCTCCTGCTTATATATATAAAGTAGGGAGTAACCAACATTTGGTCCAGAAACCAGATATTGCCGATTTGTGCAAAATTCCGATTATTGGAGTCGACAATATTGGGTTAACCGATTCCGAATTTTTCATATTTTTATTACACTGTCTTACATTGTGCATTTTAAATTTGAATATTCTATTGATGATATTGAAACGTCACAGAGTCAAACATCGAAAATACTAAAACTACATGCACAAGAAGATGCATCATGCATAAATTTTGTTTTTTGAAGTTGATATGTAGTAGGAAGTGTGGGTTATTAAACCAGGAAATGGTTTTTATGTGCAAAGAGCTTAACGTCTCGTTAATTAAACGACGGTAGGTGAATACGGCGCCTGCTATTACTACAAGCAATTGCTATAAAATAAGCAAATCAAACATTTGTGTATTCAATTCTGTAATATAAATTTTGTCTACTAGTCTACATACCACTACTATAATTAATTTAAATATTATTAAATTGATTCGAAATAATTAATAATGGAACAAAGAAGCAAAATTTGTGAATTTCTGAAATCAATGTGATTGACGAATTGAGAGCCCACTGTTGACTGTTTAGTTTGCAATGACAAACTAAAACAAGGAGAAAGCGATGCACAATCGGTACAAGTGGTAAATCAGTAAACGAGATTGGCTGAAGTGTGCCTTCTAACTGCGCAAATATATAACAGATGCTGATGATCACAACGGTACAAATAAGCGACCCCCTTTTGTTTATTGTACTAGGCAGTACATAAAGGAAACATATTCCATGCCACTCGTTTCCAGAAGAATCGACAAACATTTTCGTTTTTGTGATATTTTTCATATATTTCCGACTGACCGTAATCGGCAAATGTCGGTGCCAGAAATGGGAAAAAATCGAAATCGGTTACTCCCTAACATAAAGCCTGGCAAATATTTCTAAATTTAAAAAAGAGGTAACTTTTAAAATCTTATCGGTTAGCATATTTGAATTTTAAATTGAATATTAATTTATAGACATCAAATGCTCCCAAATTTATCAAAAATTTTTAATCGTTACATCTTAGCAAGCATACAACATTATAGCTTAAAAGTGTTATAACATCTCACACCAACGACACTAAAACGTAAGAATAAAATTCTATTAAATAACCAAAACTGACTGAGCTTGAGTACTTATTCTAGGACCACTGTCAGCAATGAATGTCGGCATTTTTGTTGGAATAGAAAAATTATTCAAAGCCTTGTCAGTTTCTGATGAAACTTTCAAAGTATTTTCAGGAATGATCTCCTGTCGTGAACAGGGTACCTGGATCTCGTTATCTCTGGTAACAGTTTTTACTTGATCAGCTAGCTTAACCTGTCTCAGCAATTTATCTTCTTTAAAAGTTCTTCCAAGGTTTTCTGTTACGAAAATGTACTTAGATTAAATTTACTTCCCTTTATATTTGTTGCATGAACACAAACAATGTTTAAAACATATATGAAACTAGGCTGTTACTAGCTATATTTTATAAAATACAACAGAAGCACACAAGAATAATTATTGTTTTCCCAACCCTTCTGTGATTTAATTTTTTCAATATTTTCGAATATGAGATCTAACTCCGTCTTTGTTATAGTATTAATTGTTTTATTTTCCGATGCTTTCAAATCAGCTTTATTAACTTGCTTATGTGCGAGAGCCTGTTTGACTTTTACTTTAACTTTAATATCTTCTTCTTTACTATCTTTATTACGAAACGTTTTCGACTTGCTGCTGACTGTCGTTTTCTGCTTTCTAGAACAACTCGATTTTGAATTAAACAAATTTTTCATAATTGCTCATTCTTGTTCAACATGAATGATCCAAACAATTTGGAACAAACAAACGTTCTTAACATGCGCACTTTCGAACTTTGGGTGCCTAGCAACAGAAAATATATTTTTAATATATTTGTTGTTGTAATAATATAAAAAAAATACATAAATTTAACTAATAAATAAAAATTATAAAACAAAAATTAAAACTTTTGTATATGTTCCTATCAAAATTTATTGTTTTGATGCAGATAAGTAAACACTGTTGAATATGACAGTTCTGACGGCACGATCCGATAGCGTGGCGCAAAAACCGTAAAATGCCTCAGGGTTTGAAAAAAAATAAAGTAAAACTTCCAGGAAAATTGAAAGAAAAACAGCCTAAAAAGATTCTTGGTCTCAAAAAAGGAAGTTAGTATCAGTGAATTAGCTCGATTCAGTTTGGGCGCGTTGTACGTTGTAACAGTATGGGCGTGTTTTTTATTCACCGGTCTGATCCACCGGGATTTTTGCGGTTGATCACTGGTTGATGTCTGGTGAGCGCCTAATAAAAAAACGCTTTGGTGATTGCGATGCTTAGATTGTTTACAAAACAAAGTTGTCCGCCGACCGGACATGTGTCCTACGTCGCCGATGATAATTTGCTATTCACGCTTAGAAACTCGAAATGCATTTTAAAAAATATATAAAATGCATAAAACTCACGTTTACAATATTAATCGATGTTATATTTTATTACAATTGAGTTAAACTCAGTTAAAAATAAAATTGAACTATAAATCTTCTTAAGATTTAAACTGACTTACTTAGGACTTAGAGTCACTTAGACTGTCTTAGACTAAAAAGCCAGCCGAAGCACTCAAAAACATGTAATAGGCTTCAGTTTAGTTGTTTACAGGCTATCAAGGCAAGTATTGTAGTTACTCTCAAAGAAAATCATCTAAATTGTATTTTAGAATGCAGAATATATCTTTAATAATTTCAGACATTCAAAATAACAATTCAGTTACTCAAAGCCTTATGGAATTTTTTAGACCACTCTATTCAATCTATAAAAAAATTGATGGGTTCAACATGGATTCTAATAAACCAAAAACACATAAGCCACAGCTAGATTTAGCATTGTGCAGAGGAACCAAATTGGTTCAACCAATGGCTAAATTTTTAAAAAATATTTTTTGTCTGGCTCAAAGATTTGACTGTTACATACATATAGGGTAATATAGGCAATCAGTCAAGTATACTTGACTGTCTATAGACAGTTTGTTTTAGTTTTTCTAATCCTGCACAGATGAGTTTTAGTAGCTGTGGTAAACCAGGTTATTGGGATATTAAAAAATTATTAAAATATTAATTAATAAATTAAATTTTCCATTATTTTGTTACATAAAAATTTGATTTAAAGCACAACTTCAAAAGGAAATTTAGGGAATCACTGTTTAGCGGATGTAATTGGTGCCATAAAAAGACAGCATTGCTCAGTTAGTCTGACATGAGTAACACTTCATAATAAATAATGAAGCTCCAGAAATTTTGTTTAAGTTTGTATGTAGAATATAACTAAATGTCCAAGACCACATAATATAAATTTATAAATAGAGCAATTCATAAACTATATATAAAAGACAAAGCTGATATGTACAACTTAAATCTTTCCAATATGGCAATACTACTACAATACAATAAAAAATAACACGAACCAAAAATTACAACAATAACAAACAAATAATAAATTTAAAATAATTTTCATGTCAGTTCTTTATTCATGAACTGCTATCTCATTCATATATCTAGTCATTATTTTTGGTAAAATTGGTACTGCGCCGACAGTCCCGTATTAAAATTAATCCCTAACCCTTTAGAAAATGTGTACATCTTTATCAATTGATTGGAGAATCAATTGTTTTGGCAAAAGCGCCGGCTCAGTAGCATTTTTACCGTTTATTGCCCCGGCTAACGGCGCAGGTGTCTACCGGAGTTGCCGACCTCGAAGTTGCCGAACGCAATGACAACCGATGTTTTTTAAGATCGTAGGAAGTTGCCGACCTCGTCAAAAAGTTTTCTGAAGTAATTAATAATATTTTTAGCTAATATGGCAACACAATTTGATTGTGACAGTTGTGATTGACATGAGATGATGTTGCTGGTCTTTGTTATTTAAAAATAAATCATTTTATTTTGTCAATTTCATTTTGTTTATGAGTTATAAGAACTAAGTTTAAACTGATTTTAAGAAACATAAGAAATAAATTAAAAAGTAATGTATTCATTATCATTAAATTTTTCTCTGTGCTGTCCTGTTTTTAGTAAATATTTGAATCGTTTCTAAGTAAAAAACTGATATTTAATAGTGGCACTATTGACAGTGCACGAATTTACAATAAAAACTGTAGCTAATGACTTATACTTATTTTTGTCTTATTTAATGACTTATTTTTTCTCAATACATGTGATATTTAACTACCTCTCTTCAATTTTGTAACAAAATTAATCCCATAATATATTCATTAATTTCTATTATAATATTTTATATTGTTTTATATTTTACCTTTAAGGTGGAGCTTAACAGCTAGTGCGTGGAGCTTGAGTAATCGTATTTTTTAATTTTTGTCAATACAACCTCTTTCCCTAACCACCTCAATGCGTTCGATATGTCAAGGCTGTTCCGATATGACTTTGCCGACTTTGCCGATATCGAGTATAGCTGATTATTAAAATCGCCGATACCGATTATTTTATAATAACTATTTCTTTAGTGAAAATGCTTGTTCCGAAACATACCGCCATAATACAAGCACGTGTTTTCCTGCTTGCATGCGCTCGCAGTGATAATGGTTAGTTTTTGTCAAATACTACAATTCTCCAATGACCCCTCGTCCCACTCCATCATAGGAGCGATAGCGGAGGGGAACCACTTGCCTCTCTGTTTTTACATTTTTAAATATCACATGATAGGTTACTTCACTGTATACAATTGAGTGAGTTCCTGCTGTTCATGTGTACTTATTAATAATTTATTATAATCAGGTGCTTAAATTTATAAAAAATAAATGATGAACTCTAATAAAAATTATTAATAACGAAGACTGAGTTTGATAACTTTAGCAAGTGAGCATCAGCAGAAGTCACGTGTTGTTCATCGCTTCATAATTAGACCCAACCATTGTTAGTCATTTTGACTTCCGGAAGTTTGTTGTTAAAAAAAAAATGAAAAACGTGTATTTTATTATCGAAAAATGAAAAACGTGTATTTTATTGTCGAACTTTTAGGTTTTTATGGTTACATATTCTAAAAGTAAGGAAATAATTAATATTACATTGTTTAACTTAATAAGTATTATCCACAATTTTATAAATAAGTGTCATCTGCATGGAAAATATTCATTGAACGACCGTCGGTGGGTCGATCGATCGCCGCATGCAAACGGTTGCAGAGTGCCAGGCATACCTACGTAGCATCCACTACACCTGGTTACCTGCAAAAATACAATCAAAATCTAGGCATATCGATCTTTCACTAGATAATATACGAACAATTTTAAGTGGGTAGTTTTTCAGAAAAAGTTTAATTGGCACCGATTATTTTTTCCCTTGCCGATTATGCCGATTACGGCAATAATCGTCCCGATTATGTGTGCGCCGATTAATCGGGCCCAGCCTTAGTAGTAAAAGATTGCCGAGCACCATGGCAATATGCGGCAAAATTGCTATTGACATGGTGGATGGTTAAGGTTCATTTTATGCCATTACCTTTTTTTAAGCAATAAATTTGATATAAGCATAAGTAAAAAAAATTGGATCTTTAGAAGTGACAGACAGTGTAAAATTGTGTAATGACTTTTATTACACACATATACGCACTAATTTTATCAACTGCTGACGTATGCATGACATTCATAAAAAATAAATTTAATTTTGAATATATGCTTCTTATTACTGCTAAAAGAGTGACTGAATTTCTACTTCCCAATCTCTACTTGAAAGCCGTATTAAAGTACTCCGGGAACTCTTATAGCACTGAAATTTAACTGTGTTATAGCAGAAAAGCCTAAACCTATTTTTAAAACAATACTTGGAGAATTGGGTCAAAAACCAAGTAAGACTTCCTCTGAATCAAAGTTCAAGGAAATTAAACTGTACGAACTAGGGTTGTTACAGTTTTTGAAAAAGATTCAGTTTCAGTTAAAGTAACTGAAACTTTACAAAGATTCAGTTTCAGTAAACTGAATCTTTAAAGATTCAGTTACAGTTAGATTCAGTTTTTGTTTTCAAATTTTTAGGTAAACTACCAAGAAGAAATTTACAAAAATACTTTAAAACACTTTGCAACACAAGCAAATTTGTTAAACAGCAAATTTATTTAGCTCAAAAATTCCTTGTCGTGACCAAAATT
This sequence comes from Erpobdella octoculata, assembly GCA_963978895.1. NCBI lineage: Eukaryota > Metazoa > Annelida > Clitellata > Hirudinida > Erpobdellidae > Erpobdella > Erpobdella octoculata. The sequence goes on from OZ022241.1 coordinate 20,565,199, forward strand.
ATGCCGACATCTGCTAAGAGCAAAGCCAGCTCTGCTAAAAACGCGTTCACACGGAGCAGGTGTTGCCGGGACTGAGAGTACATCTACAGCTATATTATATACATTTGGACATTTTATAGAATTTTTTATCCAAAATTCAAAAGGTTCGTGTTCCATTATCATATTACAATAAGATGTTATTTCAACATCTATCGGAGCAACTCCTTCATTTGGTGTTTCTAATAGCTTCCTTTGTTCAATTTTTGCCCCAGCAGCAGCCCAAAATCTAGCTTTTTTCATTGGAGGTCCTAAAGCAAGTTCCGATTCATTTTGTTGAATCAACGACACTTCTTCCTCGGCATTGTCGATGACAATGTTATTACTAACACAAGTATCTTCCATTTTGGCAATTCTAAAAACTTGAAAATCCTAGAAAAACAACGCAAGCAATACAACACTAACACGAAACAAAAAGAAAGAACTGTTCCTAACTTCGACCGAAGTAATCGTCATAAACATGATAAAAAAATTCATTTTAAAAGATTCAGTTTTCTCAATAGATTCAGTTTCAGTTACAGTTTTTTTAAAAAGATTCAGTTTCAGTTGAAGTTACTGAATCTAAAAAGATTCAGTTAACTGAATGTTTCAGTTTTAGATTCAGTAACTGTAACAACCCTAGTACAAACTCTTTTAAATAGAAATTTTTTGGCTCGCGTTTTATATTGGAGCATAACAATTGACTTTTATGATGAGCTAGCCATGTGAAACTTCAATTTATCATCTCTATATCAATAGCCATTTATACTATTGATTGTGAGTGTATTGCTTCAGAACTCCATTTTAGTTATTATTTTAATTCAATCTGCTTGCAAAATCAATTTATTTCAAATTTTTGCAGATCATGATATTGCTCCTAAAAAAAGTAAGCTGATTGAAGACAACAAGATCAAAAAGGTATTTCAAATTGTTTTAAGAAAGCATTAATGTTGGTCTTTCTAAATTTTAACATTTTTTTAATGTAAGCAATTTCTTAGACTCGACCATATTAGTTACATTGTTAGGCTGTCATTTTTTTTAATCAAACTCCAATGAAAGTGAGTAGATATAAAAAAAACTATTTTTATTTGAGTAGAACTTGGTGATCATGCATTTAATATTGTTGTATCCTAAACTAGTTCAAGTTCAAAAATCTTGTAGCTATTTCATGGGACATGAAGGTAAGTGTACATGGTATGCAGTGCCTATGTGACATGTATAATTGAAACTCAATATTTACATTTATATTCATCATCTATCAAAAATTTATAATTGAATATGTGAGTTGGTGACTATGAAGGAGAAACATTTTCTGAAGCTGTTGGAGAAAGACAAATTGTGGATAATTAGCATGATTTTATTTATGGTCATTATTGAGAACTGACTTTTTGGATAAAAACAAGAGTCTATAATTGTGTATGTTAGATGTGTACCGCTTATCGGTTTATTTTTTTAGTACCACTTGCACAAATGATCCAAACAGCAGCTAATTTTTATAATGTTTGCAGCTTGCAGATAAGACTAACATATGTGTTGTTGATGGCAGCCCCACAGTGTGCTCGCTCCACAAGGAAGCAAAGGACTTTAACTCCCAACCAAAGCTGGTATTCATTTATTGACCACAAAAGGATGAAATGCTGAGTGGCATGCTGGTGTCTAGAGCACTAGACCAATGCACCTGGGTTTGAGATCCTTAAGGGCTGATTAGTGCTATTTTTATTCTTGCAAAATGAAGAAGATTGTAAAAAGGTGATGGAGAGACTATAACAAACATAGATTTAGTGTACATTGTTGGTGGCATAATTTTTCTATTTCTGCATATACTAATAAATCATCTGGGCATTCAATATTAATAGGAAAAACCCAACAAGATGTGATCCAAATTCCATTGACACATTATTATAGGTGTGATTTGCTTGGGTAGGTATTAAATATAATCAAGACTTTCTAGTGGAGACGAAAAGCGGTTCGTGGAGAGTATTGAAATTAAGAGGCAGTAATGTCTAGGGCATTAGTGCATTTTGAGCAGCAATAGTTGAGAGCAACAGATGCAATCTGTATCTTCCCTAAATAGACCAGTTATTAACGTTTTGTTTTTATTCACATTGTAAAAAGCCCTTTGAGTTCATGTCCTTCAAAGTAATAGTTTTCCACTGCTAGCTGAAAACCGTCTTCCACAGCTCGCTCCATTATTTTTTCAAATAGATAATGTAGTTGGATTGAAAAAATTCTATCTTGATGTTTCTTTCTATTTTCAAGTAAATGATCTTTCATTTTTATGTGCATTTTAATTTATTAGCAGTTGAACCTGTAAATGCCAGCTATGGCAAAATAATATTTATTATCAGTGCACCTCTTATATAAGTTTGCCATTAAAAGGGTCACAGAAAGACTTTAAATATCATGCCCCAATGAAAAATATTATGTCTTTACCTGCAGCTGATCTGACAACTATAGCACTTGTATCCCAGCAAGTTAGGCATAGTTTTTGTGAAGATGTGGTTGATTTTTTAATTGCAAAAGTATGTTGACATATATTGAAAAATAAATGTTTTTATTTATTATATGTATTTTATATTTGTATTAATGAGTGTTAAAAATTTGGTCTTGTATTTCTTTCAGGTCGAGTCTAAGAACTTATGAATGTAGATTATGAATTTTTTCTAGGATTTCAATATTGACTAATGATTTATTGTGGCTGTTGGTGTATGTACATAAACATTTTTATCAACAGACAATAACAAAGATCATTCATGATAAAGTAGAAAAAGATGTAGCCTCCAGAGTAGCAAATGTCGACAGCAAATCATTTGTTGTAAAACCAGGAAAACTTTCAAAAAAGTAGAAGACATTTAATTGTATAATTAAAATTTTCAATGTTGAGTGGCCTGTTTTCTGTTTCTTCAAATATCTACTGTGAAATGACTAAAAGTTAATCTGTATGCGATTAGCTAGCAATTCCATAGTCTTAGTATATTTTAAAGTTTTTCTAATTATTAAATTATTAAAATCGTCGATATAAATCGACTTTAATTACATACTGAAATTGTTAATTTGTATTCAAATTCTCACAAATTGTTTTTGAACATGGTTATCATTTCGCTAAAAGCTAATAAATTATCCAAAATCATATAGAAATATATTACACTGCTGTGCCTAAAATAGTGTTTTTTAATATTAAAATCAAACTTAGTCAGTTTTCTTGTTATAATTAAGAGTTTTAAAAAAAAATTCCTGATATCACAGTAGGTACAGTACCTTCTTTAGTATGTAAATTGAAAGCATTTTTATAGAAATATTTGGTTGAAAAGAAAGACAGACAGGAGTGATGTGAGAGCTAAAGAAGTTATGTTGGAACGTCTAGTATCGAGATAGGTATACTAAAAAAAGTTAGTTAGCTAACAGAATAAGTTGTCCATGTGAAGAAAGGGCTTAAGAAAATGGAAAAAAAACTAAACATTATGCTGCTCAACTAAAGAAAGCAAAAGAGGAGGCTAGCAAAAGAGGGTACGGGCCAACTTGCCGTTACACCAATCGCTAGCCCAACTCATGGTTCCAATAGTAGTCGCTTTCCTGCTTGCCACCAGTATTTGTGCCAATGTCCTAAAGTTAAAATACGTTCATTTTTGAGTGCCACTTACATAGACCAGCGGCGTATTTTGTTTGGTGGTGTCTTTTTAAATTTTACTCTTAAAAGACGCTCACACACTCATGGCACAGCCAGACTGCTTTGTCTCTAAGATTTGTCATAGATTACTATAGCGTATGGAGCATGCAGCTCATTTGAGCATGGGCGCAAGGGGTCATAGGGTGTAAACAATAGGCGTTCAAGTGTTTATTCAAATGGAAGTTATTTAATCTGAATTTAAGTTGATTGAATGCATTTCTGTGTATGAATGTATTAGATAATTAACTATAAATAATAAATTTATCATTTTATTTAATACACAAACAAGGAGACATGAACATATTTAGAAGTTTTATTTATTCAATTCTACATTTAAAACTACTGAATTTAATATAGTTTATTTCCCATTATCATAATTTAATTTTGCAGTTTTTCTAGATGATGGGTTTTTTTCGTAACAAGTTCTTTTTGTGACACTTTTTCTGATGTTATCATTCATTTCTTTAATTAGGTTTTTAACCATCACGTTGAACATTCTTCCAGTAATTATTGACAAATGTTTTCTGAATGAATGGCCATCTTCACAAACTTGCTTCAAAATATGGCTGTTTTGAGTATTTTCCATGACTTGAAGAAAGGCATGGACAAACACTTGCAGCTGCTGGGTCATGTCAAGAAAACACTTTTTTGCATCTTCATTTCGCATGATTTTGTGGTAGAAATTCCAAACATACAAGCATGACATGTAGAGCATGTCACTGGGAGTAAATAAGCCTCCCCTGTTGATCTGGTCAAGAAATCTTGATTTTGCTAAAGTTTCTTCTATAATTCCAGAAAAGTCTTCAATTGTTAATGTTGGTGTGTCATCTCTTGCTTTGAAAAAAACTTGGCATGCAGAACAACTTTCTTTTCTTGTCAAAGACCTTGCAAGATAGTCGGCAACATAGAATATTATGCAAACGTCCATATCTTCTTCATATCCAAGGCACAGTTCATCCAAGCACAAACTAGTCATGAGCTTCCCGACATTCAAATCAACTTCCAGTCTCTTTTCTGCTTCTGCGGTAGAAAAAACACTTTTACATTGTCCGTGGAAAAGTTAGAAAATTTAACGAGAGATTGAAGCCTAATTGTTTTTTCAGCTTGAAGGACTTGTCTTACAGATATAAAAAAAATTGAACCATGCAGCTGTCTGTACCAACCAAATCTTTCTTCAATAGGATCTGATTGAAGCTGGCCACATAGTTGTCCCCTATTATACCCTACACGTTTGGCCGTATAGATCTCATCTATTAGAAGAACAACATTTTTCTCGTGATTTTTCAGACATCTGAACCTGGCAGACAGGTATGCATGAGTACTTCCTGTAACCCCCACGTCCAAATTAAGTCTTCAAGACAAATGCCTGAGATGATTTTCTGTAGGAAGAACTAATATTTGCTCATTTTGAATCTCCTTGTACAATGCAGTTTTTAGATATGCTAAAATGTTAACAACTTCACAACATGTCTCAATTTCAGTTTTTTCGGTGATGTGTGAAACGGCAGAAGCAGGCACAGAAATGTTTTGTGCTGTCATGTTGAAAGACAAGCTGTTGTTTATAGTTAAACTGTATTGAAGGTGTGGAGTCTCCAAATATGATTTCCCAAAAGAAAAAAATATAAGGACATTCTGTTCCGAAACAACATGAGTACCTTGGAGCATATTGTCAACACTTAGTTTTCTGCTGATGTCGTTTAATGAAAATACATAGTCTGACTTCAACAAATTTTCTGATTGTTGTTCTAACACTCTCGACCATTTTACTCTTCTAGATTCAGAGGTTGCAGCATCTGATCTTGGAGTTGTTGTTTCCAATGAGAGGTAAGATGCACAGTTTGGAAATGTTGATGGAACAGCATTTGACTTCAGACACTTCCTTTTAAGTGTCCCAGTTCTTTTTGCCCGTGATAAATTAGTGTCCAGTCTCTCTGAAACAAAATCTTGCTCTGTAAAATGCAGAGAGCACAAATAATCTTTTGTCGGATTACAATTAGTTTAGGATCGAGTAAGAGCCCTAATCCACTTATTCTGAAGTTTTTCATCACTTGGAAATTTATGAATTGACACTTCCTCAGATTTTAAATCATCAACATAACCATAATCAGATCGGCAGCCTGGAGTCGCACACCGTTTCGGCATTGAACTTGTTGATATCTGAAATATATTAGAAACAAATAAAACTGCTTTAAAAAGACAAATTCTTTATTAGCATTATGCATGAACAGTCGACATTGATTCTACATTCTCAGATGCCATCAAAACTCTTCCAGTTGACAGCACAAACAACTTCCGTACCACAACAAGTGTTGCCACCCTTAAACATATTTACAATTTTGCTCAGACAGGACACTGGCCAAATAAACTGGTACCACCACTTTCTCGCTTGTGCGCACTATTTTAAAATCTGTTTAATAATGTACAAAATAAAAAACTGCCTTTCTCCTCTCTACTTAACTAATTTAATACATATCCCTCCTAAGTCTGGTCTTCGTTCTTCTTCTCGTAATCACTCTCGCATCTTCACTATTAAGCATTCTTTTGCTAAACGCTCTTTCTCCTACTCTGGTCCCTATCTCTGGAACTCTCTTCCTTCTTCTCTTACTAACTCTACTTCTCTCACAGTTTTCCGTCGTGGACTTAAAACATATCTGTTTACTAAGTTCACGACCGAGCGCTATTGAACACTGCGGAAATAGCGCTATATAAATAATTGATTGATTGATTGATTGATTGACTATGCCGGGAAATCTAGTACATAATGGATGCTTATTTTACCATGTTTTTCTCAATTTGTTTTCTTCTCTGTCTTCTTCAGGTTTGTCTAAGGGTATATATATATATATATATATATATATATATATATATATATATATATATATATATATATATATATATATATATATATATATATATATATATATATATATATATATATATATATATATATATATATATATATATATATAAATCTTGTGTCCTAGGGTTTGACTTCAAACTCCTCCGAAAAGGCTGAACCGATTTTTATGAAATTTTATGTGCACATTTGGTAGGTCTGAGAATATGTTGTAAGCTATTTAGAATATTTTTTAAAAATTATTTTAAAAATTTATTTTGGAAAAACAATAAGGTGCAATTATGTCCTTTTTATAGGAAAATGCAACAGACAGATAGATATATATATATATATAGAGAGAGAGAGAGAGAGAGAGAGAGAGAGAGAGAGAGAGAGAGAGAGAGAGTTTGATCAATGATTTACATTTATATTGTTTCCTATAAAAGAGTATCTGAAATTGAAAATGATCATCTTCTTGCATTTTGAGGTCACTGATGAACAAAGAATCATTTACAGCTGCATTATACTGGCAGTTATGGGAGGACAAGGTGTATTCTTTTTGGTTTTTTTTTTATGCACCAGGTGGAACTGGGAAAACATTTTTTTCCCTAATTCTCACCGAAATACGATCAAATAATGGCATAGCTTTGGCGTTGCATCGTCTGGCATTGCAGCAACTTTATTGGATGGAGGCAAAACAGTTCATTCAGCACTTAAGCTGCCACTGAATATTAAAAATAACCCTGATGCAATGTGCAACATAAACAAGTAAAGATAAAAAAATGCTTTTATTTGCCTCTAAGCAAATTACATGTTTACATTAGTAAACGCTATTGCAAACTCGGACTTATATGCGAAATATCGATCGCCAGAGCTTTGTGGCCGATTGTCTAACGATTTTATTAGTCGCTAGATGGCAGGAATTGATTTGATTAATGTTAATTGATTTAAGGCCTAATTCATGTCGGAAACATTAAATTCATGTATTGTCATCCAGAATAAAGCTTTCCTGAAAGTTTTAGAGCTCTAGGTGGTCGAGAAGTGGGTGAATTTTTGTTTCTAAGATTTGATCACCACAGACAAACAAACAGAAATTAAATGAAATTAAATAAAAGCATTTAAAAAAGTAATCATCCATGGCCACAGTGCTGAAACAATGCAAAACTATCATCTGGGATGAATGCACTATGGCACACAAACATTCGCTTGAGGCGTTGAACAGGACACTAAAAGATAAAAAAAACAATGACAAACTATTTTGGCGGCACTCTGTTACTCCTTTCAGGGGATTTCAGACAAGCACTTCCCGTCATTCCCCGTTCAACTTACGCCGATGAAATCAATGCTTTCTTGAAATCATCGGCACTGTAGGGTTATGTTGAAAAAGTGCAAAATTACAATGAAGCAGGCGAAGTTAAATGATGCTATTTTAATGAGCATTCGTCAAGAAATCGCAAAAAATGGTATTAGCATTTTAATCGATGACTCAATTAAAAAAATATTATGAGAAAAGATACTTTTTTCAAAAAACATGCTTTTATTTATGCGTGGAAAGTGCACTAAAAAGTATAAAATAATTGTTTTTCCTTTCCTTTTATGTCATCAAAAAATCTTTGACTAAAAATAAAAGCGTGGGACGCTCGCGCTCATAATCCATGGATTATGATGAGCTCCGTTTTCCGTTCCTGGTTGCTTTTGCGTTCCCGGACGCTTTCCCGTTCACGCTTACGCTTGCTCTCCGTTCCCGTTCTCGCTTATTTTCTCTTTTTCATTCTTTCCTAACTTCTTTTAGCCCTTCAAAACGTAAATTAGATTTGCTAAAACTGGCTAAAAGTTGCTTGAAGCCTTCAAACGTTGTTACGTAGTAAAAAACAATTCGGCCTAATAAATAACCAAGATTCAGTAAATAACGTGTTTGGTTGAATTTTAGTTGTAATTATTATTAATAAATAAAATAATTAAAAAAATTAATGTTTTCGTTAAGATTTATTTAATTACCAACCCCTGACGCGTTTCAATACAAACAGATTACGCATTGTATATTCTTCGAAATAAAGCGATCCAGGCCGAATTTTTTTAAACCCTTTCTTAGTGAGCACCTAAGACTCAAGAGAAAGATTTGTCCCAAATTTCATAACAATCCGTTCAGTGTTTTTTGCGATTTCGTGATGCAATCAGTCAGTCTCTAATATGAAAAATTGGTCGTTGCTATTGCCCCGGCGGTTTGCCGTGGAAATAATCGGTAAAATTGCTACTGAGCCGGCGGCAGTACCGCCGGTGAAATTGCTACTGAGACGGCATTCTCGCCGGTGAAATAATAGGTAAAATTGCTACTGAGCCGGCAGTACCGCCGTGGCAATAATCAGTAAAATTGTTAATGAGCCGGCAGTACCGCCGTGGCAATAATCGGTAAAATTGCTATTGTGCCGGCATGAAATGTATGTTGGCGGTCATTTTTGTAATAATTTTTTTTATGATTATTTTGCAGGACCACGGCGGTTTTTTTATAAAAATAATTTTTTATGAATAATTTGCAGAACCACGCGGTTTTTTTATAATTATTTTCTAATGAATATTTTTTAGGACAACCAAAATCAGCGACTAGGACTAGAATAACTTATGAGAACAGACTTCTCAAATAGAGAGATGTTAAGAAGTTAGAGATAGAGTGGTATGCAAAAAAATAAAGGTGACCAACTACGCCACTTGTTAGGAAAATAGAAGCTTTAGTGAGCTTGCGTCGACGCTTCTGGAATAGTATAAGTTTTTTTGCGTCCTTAACTAGCGCCTGCAAATATCTGTTTGCCCTTCCCCGTTACGCTTTCGGGCTTGAAAAAACTGCTTTGGTGATTTCGTCGCTGTCATCGTGACGTAACTGTACATCGACCAGTCATTATGGTGTGCTCGTGCTACAGGTTTAGCAATTTTTTTTCATTATAGTGTAAATTAATTTAAGTTAATTAATTTAACAAGAATAAAAAAAATTACATCTATAATTGCATAGTCTGGCATAAAACCAGTTGATATGAAACAACTAAAGAAGATAAACGAGTTTTTCAAAAGAAACTTTTATTTCAAGTAAACTTGATTTGCAAATCTAAAAGACAAACAGAAAAGTTTGTAACAACAATAATAATAATAATAATAATAAAACAAATCAAAACATTTTGTAACTGCCACGACAGTGGGTGCAAAATAAAGCCCTGCTAGTTGGCGTTTTATTAATTTTTTGGTAAAAAATGCACCCACTGCAGGCAGCAGTCACACATAATCGTGTCCCCTATGTTTGCATCTCTTCGACACGTTCTACAGGTGTAATTTGGATGCTCCTTCTTCGTTTTTTACTGTAAAAATCAATTAAATCAATAACACTGTTTAAAAAAAGTTTGAAATCTTTCATTTTACTTTCATATTGATCACATGTCTCTTTCTCAGCTTGTTTGTTTCTTACCTTAATTCTATATTCTTAACTTTTCTTATTATTATATACCTATTTCTCAACTCTTGGTTCATTGATGATTTGATTTCTATGTTTGTCTTTCAACTCGAATAGCTTTAATCTAAAACTATATTACTCTTGAAATGAAATCTGAAGACTTATATTTTATTTTTTTTTTCTTTCAATGAGATTGATTTTGTGTTTTCTGTTTGTTTGTGGTTTATTCTCATTTTTATTATTTACTATAAGGATATCCCCTAGATGGGAAGTAATTCCCTTGGGAGACTCCTTTTGGGTGATGGTTATTTTGTTGTACTTTTTCTTCTGATCTGTTTTTTTTGCTTATCATCATCCCAATAAACAAATTAAACCAAAAAAAAATGTATATGTATATGTATATGTATATGTATATGTATATGTATATGTATATGTATATGTATATGTATATGTATATGTATATGTATATGTATATGTATATGTATATGTATATGTATATGTATATGTATATGTATATGTATATGTATATGTATATGTATATGTATATGTATATGTATATGTATATGTATATGTATATGTATATGTATATGTATATGAATATGTATATGTATATGTATATGTTTGCACGCTGGGGCCCGTGTGCGACAATCGTCAGTGACAACGGCCCTCAGTTTGTCTCGAGCGCTTTCAAAGACTTTTGTAAACGCTTTGCAGTCGAACACATCCTAACTTCCTAACAACACCATATCATCCGCAGTCCAATGGCAGAGCAGAAAGACAAGTGGACATTTTGAAGACCGATCTCAACAAGATGGTGGGTGAAGGCAACGAAGATGAGAAACTTCGAAGCTTCCTGGAGTCGTACCGTAGAACTCCTTCTATGGCTCTCGATGGCAAATCTCCGTTTGAAATGATGACGGAAGGAAGATGCCGTCGAGACAAGACATTTTGTCAGCTGCCGCAGCAAGAAGGCAAGTCGTCTCTCAACAAGGACTGAACATGGCTCAGCAGTTTAACAAACAGCATGGTGCTGTGTCGCGGAGCTTTGCACCTTACGAGCCCATCTTCTACAAGCTTCACCAGAACAATGTCTGGTCTTGGCGAGCAGGAACAATAGTAAAAAAAACTTGGAGCGGCAAATTACTCAATCTCAGTTGACGGGCGGCACATCAAGGCTCACACAGATCAACTGAAGCATCGTTTTGACAGTGACTCTGATTTCTCCAGTGCTCTTACTAATTATTTCCTATCTTCCTCAGACTCCTAAAGTGCCTCCTCGAGCCAGAAGAAATTCCCTCAGACATTGAGCCAGCTTCTGACGAATCTTTGAGTGACAGGGATGACAAGCAAAATAATCAAGCTGAACAGACCGTACCTCAGTCGGAGTCTCATCAACGCTCTCCTGTTTTGCCACTCACAAGACCAAAATGAAATACTCGACCTCCAGCGTATCTCAACGACTTCGAAAGGGACCTCGACAATGCCATACTTCTCGTGAACAAACTCCACCTTTACAAGCTTCCCAGAGGTGAAGACTACAAGACCTCCAGCTAACCTGCTTTCTTTCAAGATGTCAGGCTTCCATCTTAGTGAGGAGGAGTGTTGTAACTTCGAACTATTATTTATTTATTATTTATTTTATGTTGTAACTACGAACTATTATTTATTGTTTTGGGTCTGTTAGTTCTGGGGACGCGGAAGTGGTCGATGCCGAGCGAGGTCTCGGAGTCTTTTCATCATCGCAGCGGTCGCTTGTAGTCAATAAACGTTGTTCTCACTAGTCGTGTTATTTATTAATTAGTTAAAAATACATCAATATATATATATATATATATATATATATATATATATATATATATATATATATATATATATATATATATATATATATATATATATATATATATATATATATATAGAATCTATTTCTACGACAGGAAGTACTTAAGTGCTTCCTACACAGCCATTTCAGTCTTAAAACACCTGGTGTAAAGGACTATGAACTATTATAAAAAAAAGTTTTTTTTTAAAGTTTGTCACTGGTGAACAGAGCTTGGCGTAGTTTTGAAAGGTTGGGGTCACGTTCGGTTTCTACACGAAATACATCTAGCATGTGCAGACTTACAGGAACATTATGGAGAATAGTGTGTATTATAATGTTGATATCCTCTTCAACTTCGAGTTCTTTTGAAGAGGGAAGATCTGTAAGATATGCTCTTGAAAAGGCATCGGCAACGTACATCAGTTTACCTGGCGTGTAGATCACCTTGAGATTGAACTTTAGTAGTCTGAGTAACATTCTTTGAAGACGAGGAGTGGTTGCTGCTATCGGTTTCTGAAAAATGGATTCTAAAGGACGATGGTCGCTTTGGATGATCGTTAATTGACCGTAGATGAATTGGTAGAACTTCTCGCATGCAAAAACTATTGCTAACAACTCTTTTTCTATTTGTGCATATCTTGTTTCATCATCAGTGAGTGCTCTTGAGGCATATGCTATAGGTTGTCCCTCTTGTAGCAAACACGATCCTAAACCCGATGAAGAAGCATCCGTTTGAATTGTGATTTGTTTGCTAGGATTGAAAAAACTCAGAGTGGCTGCTTCGAGGATGCCGTCTTTTAAGATTTGAAACGCTTTTTGGCGCTGTGCCGCCCACATCCATGGCATGTTGTCTTTCATCAGCATCCTCAGTGGTTCTGTAATTGATGAAAAGTTAGGAATAAACTTAGAAAGGTAAGTCATCATACCCAGAAAACGATGAAGTTCCTTCTTTTTTCCAGGCTCTGGCAGCTCGACAATCGCTTGAACCTTGTCTGGGTCTGGACTCACTCCATGTTTTGACATTATGTGACCTAGGTATCGAACTTGCTTCACTTTGTATTGTAGTTTAGATTGATTGAATTTCACGTTGTTTTCTCTAGCTCTTTGTAAAACTTTTCTTAGGGTCTCATCGTGATTCATTTCGTTGCTGCCGGACACTATGAGGTCATCAAAAACAATATGAACATTCGGTATGTCACTGAAGGTCTCAGTGTTTTTCTTTTGAAACACTTCCTGAGCAGACTTAATGCCAAATGGAAGACGAGTAAAAGAATATCTACCAAATATCTATGAAAGTGCATAGCCTTGAGCTCTCTTCGTCAAGTTTCATTTGATGAAAACCATCTTTCATGTCTATAATTGTAAAAACATTCTGACCGTGAAGTTGTGCTGTTACATCTTCACAGGTTGGGATTGCAACCTGGTGAAACCGTCAGAATCCGTCATCAGGGCCAGTGGATTCCAGGTCAGGTCAAGTTTAAACATGGCACTCCTCGTTCATATGTGGTGCAGACGGACGCAGGTGGAGAACTGAGAAGAAATCGTCGACATCTCATTTCAACTAAAGAACCTGGTCCAACTCAGGTTACCCCAGCATCTGATGACTGTCCAGAAACTCCGGATGAGGCAACACAACTGAATTTAGATCAGCACCAGACTGAAGCAGATGTAAAACCAGGTGAAGAGATGTCTCGAAGTTATGTTACCAGATCAGGAAGGCTGTCAAGACCTCCAGTCAGATTTGTTGAACTTTAAAAAAAATTCTTAGGGAGGAGGTGTGACATATCTATGTTGAACATTCGATGTTCTTGATATATCTATGTTGAACATTCCATGTTCTTGGATGATAGTTGGACTTCCGCCTTGTTCCCTTTTTGGTTGCTAATCTCGTGGTTGCTTCGTTGACTCGTTTGAATAAACTTGTGTGTATCTCATCCGTACGTTTATTCTTTATATACATATATAATCGAATACAACATAACAGAACTGGTACGAGGAGAAATTTGAGTCAAATTCCAGTTCAATCAACGGCTTGGGCTCGTCGAAAGAAGTGTTTGCGTGGTCGTGCTCCAGGTGAAGCTGGTCGAGCTAGAAAAGGCGTTATCTTAAAAAATAATAAATACGATTACAGCATGCCTAAAAAATGCATTCCATTCATAACCTTCAATATTGTGTAGATAGGAACATATGTATAGGACAAAAACATTCAAAGCAGTAGTAGCCCTATTTTTAATTCATGTTTATTTTAAATTACTTTGCAAAAAAATGTATAAAATTCATATATTTCTATAATAATGGCTGTTGTGTTGGAGTTAATTAAAGTGGGTAAAAAAACATTTATTTGTAGGCTATTAAAATTTTTCTTATAATTTTACCTGTAAATCAAAACCTTGCAGTTAAACCTTATTGGATATTAATAATATACAAGTAACCACAGAAAATTTAATTTTCCATTTCCTACTGCACAATACAAGGATTTGCATAGATTACATATATCTTGCATAACTAGGTAATTATAAATACTTATAAAATACATCCAATAGTTTCAGATATATGTTAAAAAATTTCAATTAAGCTGAAACGCCTTTATAATTTTATCTAAAGTTTATGGTCATCACGACTTCAAGACGTAGATTTGATTTATATCTAAATCCTAAAAGTCAGCGCTGAACAAAGTAATTTATAATTTTTTATTTGGCTAATAAAATCAAATAGTTTAAGGCCCTCACGAATTCACGACGTCGATTCAATTTTTTAAATTGACTTTTTTGTACATTTGAGATTTGAAATCAAAATGCAGATCTTTGAATTTTAACTTTGTTTAACCACGAACTAGGTCAGATGTGCATGACGCGCGGATTGGCTGAAAGGCGCCCAATCGTATTGTTTTAACAGGAGCTGGCTCTCGCCACTCCGTCGATTCAATAATCGCAGGGTGGAAACAGAGGCGTAACTAGGGTATGGCAGGCATGGCACGTGCCATGGGCGCCAACTGAAGAGGGGCGCGAAAAAGCGCCTAACGTATAAATACCCAAATGAAAATAAAAAAATAATTTTATTAAAAAACTGCGTAGGCAAAGGCACTTATTCGTTTTTCGCTTGTTTCTTTATGTCCTCTATGCCTCTAGCTCTCTTTCTCTCTACAAATGTGATTTTGTATTTGAAAAAAAAGAAATGAAGACGAGTTGCGTGTGTTGCACGTGTTGCTTTAAGGTCTGACTCCGATACCAGGTGGAGCGCAAAAACGGATTCAGTAAAACCTGTTGACAAATATCTCGACCAAATAGTGAAAGTTCTCCAGAACATAATGGAGGATGAAAGCGCGACTAGTGAAACTAATAGCGACGCAAAGCAACTTTATAATCGAATATTAACATATGACTTTCTAACGTTGCTAGGGTTTTGGAACAAGATCTCAATTCGTAATGACCGTGTTCAAAAGAGGTTGCAGGACCCCTAAATAAACTTTCATGAAACAGCTTTAGATTTAAAAGCTCTCCAAAATTATTTTCATGATTAAAGAGAAGTGTTAGTTAGTGACTCACTGAAAGAAGGAATTCGAATTTGCAATGAATGGGACATTGAATTTGAAAGACGTCAAAAAAGAAAAAAATGAATGGATGGCGAAACATATAGAGATGCTGGTTTATCAGCTAAGGAAGAAATGAAAAAATTTATGAAAGGAACTGTCGACCGTCTATTTAATGAATTAAAAAGTAGAAGTGTTTGTTTACAAGAAATTGATGAAAATTTTGAATTTCTTCTTGATATGGAAGAGTTGTGTTTTAAAGCGCAATAAGCTACTTGGAAGAGCGTTGTGAAATATTTGGAAAAGTTTACAGTTGTGATGTGGATGGGCAAGAACTATATGAAAAAATTTTGCCAGTTGCGAAAAATCATTTAGCAAATAAAAATTGATTCTTTCATATTTGAGAGCCTCGATGGGCCAAATTCGATTATGTGATCTTGCTTTATTTAGCACTAGCGGGGTTACCCGGCGTTGCTCGGGGTTTTCAGAGGTTTTTTTTATCATTTTTCTCTCTTGTTCCCGTTTCCTTCCCCGCTTGCTCTCAATGCTCTCCCGTTTCCGTTCCCGCTCATTTTTTCTTTTCCACTCTTCCATAACTTATTTTAGGCCATAAAACGTAAAATAGATTTGCTGAGAGTTGTTTGAAGCCTTCAAACGTTGTTACGTAAACAAAATTTGAATTTTATTACGCAATTACCTTCGATGGTCAAAAATAGGAACTTTTGGCCTGGAAAGTTAAGAAGGGAAAAAAGTTAAGTTTGGACTCCTTCTCCGATCCCCCGACTCAGGGGGCCAAAAGTACCTATACATGATCATTGCATAAGTTTTCGAAGCACTGTTTAAAATTGCGTAAGAGGCATTACTTGCTAATGGACTTCAAGTATCCAAAAATGGGCTCCATTTACATCCAAATGCTACCAAAAGGAATAGCAGCTGCTCCCCCAGACCCCCTAATCGTGGGTGGCTCGCTTCGCTCACTCCGTCCACGTTGTGGGGTTACATACCAAAACTGTGTATTATTAAATATTCTTTAGAATAGCCGTCAGGTGCACGAATTGTGGTTAGAGGGGTTTAGGAGTTTTTTATTTGTCTGTACCCCCTCCTTGAGTTTGAGGCCAATTGTAAAGGGGGGCAACGCCGAAACCCCCAAGCTGGGATACACTTTTTCCACCCTTCCTGTTAAGAGGTCTTGGGAGAATGCCCGAAAGCTGACAAATTTTACATCGCTGCACACGAATTTTACGAGAGTTCTGAAAATGAGAGCAAATAAATAGGGATTCGAAATTTTTAGTAATTCCCAGCATTCCATATCTTAAAATTACGCCCAATGTACTGTTTACTCCTATATTTCACTGTTTAACACAACTTACACCTGTATAGATTACAGCAATTCAAGGCAATAAACTAGATACATTTAGTAACTGAAGTTACTTATTAGTTAAAACAAGTTGAAGTTATTCAGGACGGACATAAATGGCAAGAATAAGCAAGCTAAAAGCGTTTGCGACTTTTATCAACTGCAAATTGTTCGACAATGTCCATGAATGATACATCATTTTTCATAAGCTGTCTAAAAAATCCTGTTTTCTTGGGCGAAAATTTCTCTCTGCCAGGTAGGCCAAGTGGTTGCCAGTCCGGCCCTGCGTATATATAGTATATGTTAGCCTAATTTTTTTCCAAGACACAACGGGAGAGTCCCCGCCATGGCATACTGGTTAATCCGGCACTGTACGTCACGCGTGAGATGTTTTTAAATTGTGCCTTTTCTATGTCGTGTGCTCGCTCTCCCAAAACCTGGCTACTCTACTGGGTCAGGTCACAAAATTATGGGAGTCGTGTTCTGACCCATGGACAAACTTTTCTACTTAATAGTTCCTTCCCTCGCAATATACTGTTCTAACCAAACAACAATTTTGTAATTATGAAAACACATGATACAGAAGTTAGCAGAGCTGCTGGATTCCACAATACCAATGCAAGATTTTTTTACAATAGTTGGGGGATCCAGCAGCGCTATTACTATTAACTTCTGCTTTGTTGGAAATACGACATCATAAACTTCCAAATAAATTTTCTGATTTAATTTGCGTGGGGGGGGGACTCACAACAGTTTGTGGAAAAAGACGGGCCCTCGACTGCGCGGCTGTTCTTAGTGGGCTAAACGCGTAGATGAATATAACAAAAAACTATTATAATGTAAAGCTTGCGCATTGCTGTAAGCGTTTTTGTTGAACTGATCTAAGAAGACTAAAAAAAACAAGCTAAGACACTTTCTTGATGTTTTATAAAAAGGAATTATACAGCTAAACAGCCATTTCCATTTTTATTGTGGGGTGGGGTTTATATCCAATAAGTTCAAAATCTTCTGATACAAACAGGTCAATGTCATCAGTTTCTTTCTTGATCCTCAATTTTGGGAATGATCTAGGAGTTCTTTCCAACTGCTCCATGAGAGGCTCGACATGATTCAAGTAAACATGTGCATCACCAATACAATGAATAAAGTCTCCAGCTTTCAATCCAGTAACATGTGCAACCATGTGAGTGAGGAGAGAATAACTGGCCACATTGAAAGGCACACCAAGACCCATGTCAGCAGATCTTTGATACATACAGCACGATAATTCCCCATTTGACACATGAAACTGGAACATGACGTGACAAGGAGGCAGTGCCATTTTTGCAATATCTTGAGGATTCCATGCATTCACAACACATCTTTTTAAATCACCAGGATTGGTTTTGATTTGTTGTATCACCTTCACGAAAGATAACAACACAAATTTACAACATATTTTTAAAATAATAAATAATTATTTGCATTTACTCTAATAACAAAAATATAAAATATTTCTGATTCCAAGGTAACCCAAAAAACACTCAACATGAGATTTTCTATGGCTGATTAGCAGATTATATTTTCTTTGAGACAAAAATAGCTAGAACTTAATTTGGACCAGATTCAAACTTATGAATAATGAAACTAAACAAACCACAGATAAGCAAGTTTTGTGATAAGCAAGTTTTTTAAAAATCTAGCACACATAACAAACCTGTGCCTTTTCACTTTCTTTTGCTATTAGAGCTATCAAATTAAGTGCAACAAAAATTTGACAAGGGTTAAAAAGTGTGAAAGTTCCATCTAAAGTATGTGCAGAATAACATGTTGAATCAGCTTAATTAATAACAACAGTCAGATTGAGTCAGAGGCAAACAGTGTACCAGAGTTGATTAGCAGTTTACATGTTACATTATGTATGCTCATAAGCTCCTTATTGAGGGTTGCTTTTTTCTTTACAATAGTTAAATTTTAGTAAAAAAGAAGTCTTCAATAAAATTGTTTTTCCCATCAAAAACCTGAGACTAAGCAAGGATTTTGAAATTCTTTTTTAATAAACAAGTTTCTAATCCGTTTAGGACCAAAACTTTATTATTAAGATTATTATTTTTGATTATTATAGGCTTCTTGCTCATGTTTCAACATTTATATTTTCATTTTTGACATATTTCAAACAAAACATTCGAATTTGTTTATGTTCATTTTACGAACATTGGTCCAATAGACTGCTGAAAGCGACTCAAGTGTAACTTTGTTTTTCATAATGCAAAAACTCATAAAATGAGTTTTAGTCAATTAAAAAAATGGTATAAAAAATCTTGAATTTATTTTCTGGTACTATTAGCAGCACAGTTCAACATTATTCAAAATTTCCTTGATCAGCCATGTTTGGATTTTTCTTGAATGCTTCATGCTGGTAGTGAACCATCACATTTATGCAAAGAAAAATTTGATGTTGTCATCTGTGGACAAGTAAAAATGATGAAACAGATAGAAAGATAGCCACTGACAAGATAAAATCCTTGTAAAGTGAGCCGTTACATCTGCCGTTATATCAAAACTTTGGTTGCTGCATTAATTAGCGTATCTTTTAATTTCTTTGACCATGCAAGCATGAATGACAAATGACACTAGCGTAACACAACCTGAACAGCAAGCTCAAAAAGTTTGTTAACTCCTCATGGACTTTTTCAGAGCTGGCAATTTAAATAACTCCACCTTGCCTAATGTAGATACCAACTTTTTAAGCATTTTCGATCGAGTGGCATTGAATCAACTTGTGAAATCATTTATTCACATAGAAAACTAACACTGTCTATCTGCTTAAGAACATTGCAAAAAACATTTTTTTGTTCAAACAAATTTCTTGAAGGGTTGTGGGAGCAATATTCAAGTTGTCTATGTCATTATTATCATCACTAAAAATTTGTTCAGAAGTTCTTTTAGCATAAAACATTTTTCTGTTTGATGTTTTTCATTTAGAAATCTCAAAAATATTTCCATTGAAAAACATAATTAGCACAAAACACTAATGCTGACATACTACTTATTGTCAACTCATCCAGGCATACAGTACCTAATTAGACCAATGTTCATAAAAGGATCATGACTCACATGTATAGTTATACTCAAATTCAGCTTTAATTAAGAATAATCAAATCAGTCCTTATAAGGTTAACAATTACTTAAGTAAGTTTGAATCACAGAGCAAAACAAATTTAAAAGGTAGAAATAAATGAAAAACAAACATGCTCTAACTCAGCACATTTAGCGATTAATTACCTTTTTCAACTGATCCATTCCCTTTCCTGCATAATCTTGCCTCATATCATAATACTCTGCACCACGATGCCTCCATTGAAAACCATAAACTGGACCAAGATCTCCTTCCTCTCTCAACGTGAAACCAAGGTCGTCCAGAAACTTTCGACACCCATTTGCATCCCATATGTGAACCTTTTTATCAGAGAGCTCATTGGCATTAGTTGAACCTTTGATGAACCACAGAAGTTCTTCCAAAACTCCTCTCCAAAACACCCGCTTAGTAGTAAAAACAGGTATAATGCCATCTCTCAAATTGAACTTCATTCGAGCTCCAAATATGCTCTGTGTACCTGTACCTGTCCTGTCTGATCTTTTTTTTCCAATGTCAATAATTCTTTTTAGTAATGACAGATATAATCTTTCCTCGTGTTCATCAATTATTTCTCCTGTTTTCTCTAATTCATTGTTTGGCTCAGTTCCCCCTGAGTTATAAGTGATTTGATGAATTTTTTCATCCAATTTGTAACTGTTATCCATGACCTGTGATTTCTCTTTGTTTTTAATAAAATAAATATTTCAAGCAAACATAAATTTTTACAAACCAGCCTCAAATCATCATCCCTTAGCTCTTCAATGTTGGTGATTTTCTTTAAAATTTCAACTTTTGTTTTTAGAAATGATTCAACTTTGTGCCCTTCATAAACATGCTTGCTTGTACTAACATCACAATATACAATCTCTTCTGCAGTAAGACCAGTGACATGAGCTACCAATATGGTGAGAAAAGACAACACGGTTATAGCATATTGAGGAGTCTTATTGCAAAGGCCCCCAAAGACTGTGCATGTGAGTGTGTCATTACATACATGGAACTGGAAGAGAAGACAGTAACCATGTGCTACAACATCAGGAATTAAAGGATCATGACAACTAATAATGATTCTTCTGCTGTTAGGATTGCTTCTAATTGTTTCAATTACCTTTAAAAAGAAAAAAATGCCATATATATATATATGTAAATTAGGGTGGCCCTTAAAAATTTTTTTTGAAATGTTTGCCTAAAACCCCCTCAAGGTGTTCCATTTACTAAGCATCTGTGTCCCGTAATCGTTATCTCAATATCGGGACGCAGATCCCGTATCGTTATTAAAACGATACAGCCTGCGGGGGAAGTCTCGTATCGTAATAAAAAAATTTGAATTTCATGTTGACCGTTACAAGTAAACGCAAATTCGACTAATATTCATCTACGTAGAGCTTTGAAACTTTCAGAATAGCTAGCTGTATTCTCGATAACAATATATGAATGAAGTATTTTAGTTAACAACTAATCCATACATTGAGTTAAATTTATGAATTTTGAATTCATATGAAATAAATAAACAATGTACCAGATTGGGCTTAACGGTTGTTTTAGAGTAAAAAATTTGACTCAAATAAAGAGGCAAATAAATATTTTTTATCTTTACTTGTTTAGCTACATAATGAAAAGAAAAAAAAACAGTTTGTGGTGCAAGTCGATCTACAATCCAGTTTATATCTTCTATTTAGGGAAAATAAGAATTCCAGTTTGTTTTTTTTTTCAGTTTAGGAAAAATAAGAATAACAGTTTGTTCTTTAAACTGGAAAAAGCGTTCACTGACTGGGAAGATCTACCGAAACATAACACAGACTTCTCCGGGTCACAAAAACAAGGAGAACAACTCTGTAAATTGCTCATGTTCATGCTCCACAGCTCAACACCATCCAAGAAGAAAGAGATTTCATGCATTTTCAGAGACAAAAGAGATGCCCAGGTCCTGTGACAGGGTTCTTTGACTTAAAAACCGGCAAGCTCAAAAACGTTGAGAGGCAAATGCAGATAGAAGAATGCAATCACATGAGGAAATCAAAACTTTAGCAAATCAGATTATTCTTAAGTCAGATTCATCAACAGCATCAAGTAATGTAGAAGAGAATAAAGATCAAGATCTAGTTCAAGACAAAGGTGATGTTAATGGTGTATTAGAGATGAACAGAGCAAAAATGAACATTATGACTCCTGGAATAGTTTCAGCTCTGGATAGAACTAGGATTTTTTTAAGAAATACCACATTTGTTCTCAGCAAAGTTGCATCCAGTATAGTTTACTATAATTGTTTTTAAACATCAACATGAACTGCATTAATTAAGCAAGAGCAAGCCACCAAGTCACGACAACTTGAAAATCTGAAATCAGAATTTGATTCTTGATTGGGATAGAAAACTATTAATTTCATAAGAGTACATAAATGGCCTTAAAACTCCAATTTACAGAGTCGGTGTTACACAGCTGCTTAGAGTGGCAAAGCCACTCTGGAACAGGAAAAGCTCAAGCAGCTGCCGTGATCAATCGCCTGGAAAAATATGATGTCAAGAATTAAACTGTAGTATTATGCTTTGACACAACAGCATTAAACACTGGCCATCGACATAGGGCTTGTTTCCATATTGAACCGAAACTGGATATGTCACGTCACCATCATATTATGGGATTCATCGTTGAAACGGCCTTTAAGGAGACAACCAGAAAATTAACTGGTCCAGAACACCTTATTGTCAAAAGCAATAAGTGGATCCGATAATTTTTGTAGGAGCCGGAGCCGAAAATATCTGGTGGCTCCGGCTCTCAAAAATTTTTATAAAGCAGTACTTTTTTTCAAGACGAAAAGCTTTGAAATTCTAAAATGTTTTAAATTTAAAATGTTTTAATATTTTACGAACGTCACAACAGCAACAGCCTTCAATCAAATGATAGCTCGCACGCACATCACCACAAGAAATCTTTAATGAATCGTTTTCGTTTCATTTTAAATTTTGTTTACCCACCAAACTCTGTTTTTGGTTACATTGTAATTTTTGGAATTTTTTTAATTTAATTTTTTTTTAATTTTTAAAATTACATTAAAAAATAATACCATTATGTTCCAAATATGACACTCGAGATGAAAGTTGTAATAAAAAAATGCGCTTCAAGATTTGCTTTCGTTTGAGTGTTTATATTCCTATAAAATATTTACAATTTTTTAAATTGTATATCATTTTGTTAAATTTATAGTAAAAACATTTTAATTCCGTGAAATAATTTTATCAAGCATTTAAAATTAAATTTGTGCTGCACCGAAAAACAAAACGCACCCTTTCATATACATTTAAAATCGACTAAAAACAAAATTGCGCAAGTGTATCTCGTGTGACACCCCCTTCATAGCGAGCCAAGCCGTCAAATTTTCGGGAGACGGAGCCTATCCACACAAAAAAAATAGCGGCTCCGCAAGCCTGGTCAAAAGATTTCAAGACAAATGACAATTCATTAACACACAATTTTCAAATTAGCACCAACCAACACCTTTTTAGGAACTATGGTTGCTTCATTTCGTGCCAAAATTAGAAATTCTCATTTTTGACTGTTTTTGGAAAATTTCAAACCTCGGGGGCCACCTCCAAATATTATCCAATTTGCAAAAATTTTTCCAGTGTATTTTTTCTATCAATAGAACGCATTGGAGGGGTTTTACAGTCAAATTTCCAATTTTTATTTTTTTACGAGCCACCCTAATATATATATATATTCTAGCCATATAGCTTCTAGCCATCATTTTTTGGTGATGGTCGATGGCTCAGTTGGTAAGAGCGCTTGCATTTAGGCGAGGCGGTGTTGCCGTAGACACGTGGGTTCGATTCCTAGTAGTCGTGTATATATATATATATATATATATATATGAATTGACTAATTTTTATTCAATTATATTTTAAGAAATATTTGATATAACAGAAGATTGATAAAATAATTACAAAATGCTAAGCAAAAATTTAAAATCACTTCGTCTAATTGTCCTACAATTGCTGGACTTTTGATGAAAGAAAACAAATCATCAACTAATTTCTTTGATGTGCATACTGGAAACAGAGGTAAAACATTGCTACTGAGATTGAATCGGAATAGATCGTCATTAAACAAATTTTCATTTGGTGTTCTTTCTTGACCTTGTATCATGCTTATGTTATTTGCCTGGAAGAAATAGAAAACATTTGATTACATAAAAATATATATATATACAATTTCCGATGTCTACATGTATGATGAAACAGGCTCTCGTTGTTTCTAGATTAAATTATTGTAACGTGGTCCTTGCAGGCCTGCCGATGACTGCTCTTCGCCCGCTCACTGCGGTTCTTCATGCTGCTTCTGTGTGTCTTGTCGGTGGCATCTCTCGACGGGACCACACCACGCCTCTTCTCTGCCAACTACACTGGCTCCCCCTACCGGCAAGAGTGACCTTAAAACTCTGCTTACTGGTTTACAATATCTTAACAAATCGTGCCCCTGCCTACATGACACGGATGATAAGCCTGTGCTCCTCACATTCTGGTCGTCAACATCTACGTTCGTCCTCCCATGGTGATGCTGTCATCCCCAGAACTCGTCGAAGTTTTGGTAAACGAGCATTCGCCATTGCCGGTGCATGGAACCAACTACCTACATCCATCCATAGTGCTGTTCCAAATGAGGGCTTCAGAGCATTGTTTAAAAACACTTTTTTAATTTGACATATTGTTAATGGCAGTCTTAGTGCAAGACTCTTGTTTTGTTTTATATTCAATAAATAATAATAATAATAAATAAATGTTAGCAATTTTGCATAACATGGCATCCGTGGTGGTCAGCAGTTGATAAAATTAGTGCGTGCAAGCGTGTAATAAGTTATTACGCAAAAGTACACATTCAGTCCTAAAGATAAAAAAAGGTAGCACTGCAATCCCAAATAATAAATATTGATATTTTTTTAATCCGTCATTTTTGACGGGCTATCTTTAATTAAATAAATAAATACAACCACTGTAGTAAAACATTTCGGATTAGCAAGTTGAATTCAAGAGTTGCTTTATGAGCCAATATGAGCAATTACACTATTTTGCTCATAAAATCAGCATACAGTTGTTCATGTTCAATAACCCAGTCAACAAACTTTCTTCACTGTGCATGGTCACTAGTCTTCAGATACTGTGTAATTGAATTTTGTAAGCATGGAGACAGATTTTTTGTGAGTATATGCTGCTGAGAGCTTTTTGAAATTTGCATTTCTTATACACCACACAGAAGCCAAAACCAGCTGGTCAGTCCCATTATAAACAATGTTCCAAACAATATATTAGCAGTGAAATAGAGAAAGTTTGAAAAGCTGTTAAAAAAGTATACTAATAAAAAAGGGGTCGTTATATGTAATAGACCATGCCTAACAGAAAGAACTAAAATATTGTGTTACTATATATATTGTTACGATATCGCTAATCGTATATGGGGTTTTTGGAATGGTTTTGTAGTTTATTGTAAGATAATGAAATAAGCATTTATGTGTCTTTTTCTACTTTAAAATAACCTCTTTATTTCTTCAGGTCGACAAGCAAGAAAAGACAAATAAATTATTGAAAAAGTATATAAATATATTAGAAGTGCACCGATTATCGGCTTGTTATCTGTATCGGCCCTATTGCCGACAATCGGTATCAGCCGTTTCACAATCAGTCTATTTATATTCTAGTGAAATGGAGTTACAATGCATTCATTGTAAGATGTAGATGTTACATCTTATGTATATTTGTGTAAATAGCTTATTTTATTGTCTTTTATTATGCTAATTAGTGTATTTGGCTTGTATGTATATATATATATATATATATATATATAAATATATTGTCTGTACAACTTATACATATACAGTTGGTATATATATATATATATATATATATATATATATATATATATATATATATATAGTATATATATATATCAGGCTTGCGGAGCCGCCATTTTTTTCCGCGGATCGGCTCCGGCTCCTGAAAATTTGACGGAGGGGGTGTCACACGAGACAAACTTGCGCAAACTTTTCACTGAAACATTTTTAGCTGTTTATACTTACACTTTATTAGTTTATCTACTCTACTTATATGACAATTGTTGAATATTAAAACCGACCATTTTGTTTTTAGTCAATTTTAAATGTATACAATTTGTTTTTTGGCACAGGAAAAATTTAATTTTAAATGCTTGATAAAATTATTTCACGGAGTTAAAATATTTTTACTATTGCAATTTAAAAAATTGTAATTATTTTATAAAAATATAAACACTCATCAAACGAAAGCAGATCTTGAAGCGCATCTCGAGAGTGTATTTGGAACATAATTGTATTAATTTTTAATGCAGTTTTAAAAATTTTGAATAAAATAAAAAAAGTCCAAAAATAACAGTGTAACCAAAAACAGAGTTTGGCAGGTAAACAAACTAAAACGAAACAATTCATTAAAGATTTCTTGTGGTGATGTTCGCTCGCTATCATTTGATTGAAGGCTGTTGCTGTTGTGACGTTTCTAAAATATTAAAACATTTCAAATTTGAGGGAGATAAACAATCAAATAATTTTAGAATTTCAAAGCTTTTCATCTTGAAAAAATTCTGCTGATATAAAAAAATTTTGAGAGCCGGAGCCACCAGATATTTTCGGCTCTGGGTCCGGCTCCCACAAAAATTAGCGGCTCCGGCTCGGCTCCGCAAGCCTGGTATATATATATACATAAGCATGGAAGTTTCTTCCGTTCCCTTCCGAACATCCCCGAAAAGTCGGTTTTTCCGTTTTTATCGGTTGTCGGAAGTTCGGAATTAAATTATTTCCGACCCCGAAAAAAACCGAACGTTCGGAAATATTTTTTGGAAATGTCGGGTATTTTCGGAATTCCGAAAAAAAAATAATTTTACCAGTTGTCATAAAGGTATGGTTCAATTATGTATAAATACGTTTGTTGGTAAATGTCATCCTACTTTATTCATCAATTGTAGATCCTACAGATGAGGTAAATGATGGCGAAACACCATACAAGACTCCGCATTCAAAGAGAGCCGTCTGTTTGCAACTCCAAAAGTCACTGACTACTATGAAAAATATTCATTGAGAGACCATCGACAGCTGATTTTTGATATGGAGGTGACAAAATTGTTGGTCCGAGCATCTCTACCATTTAGCCTTGTTGAATCTGATGCAAGGAGTTCATAGCCTATATGAACTCAAGGTTAAACGTAAAAAGTCGAAAAACCATTGCTGGGTAAGTTATATTTCAGATTTAATGAGATGTGTTTTATTAGCTATATCAATGCATTACCTTAATTTTTCAGGCCCAAATTAACACTTTTGCACAATAACTTGAAATCTGCTATCGACAAAGAGATCTTGAAAGACATGGATGAGTGTGACATGATTTCCTTTACTTCTGATTGCTGGACGTCTCGCTCAAATGATCCCTTCTTCAGTCTCACGCTTCACTACATTAATGAGTTCATTCTGAAGAGGTAATTTTCAGTTGTATTGATTTTTATTCATTATCATTCAGCAAATATTAAAAAATTGCAGATAGGCTCTCACGTGTGTGAACTTTGAAGGAAAACACACAGGCCTTCCTATCGCTCGGGAGCTGGATCGTATGATTAAGGAGATTCCAGGGCTGCAGAAAACCTGATTGCTCATGATGCTGCAAGCAACATGAAATTAGCCAGTACCAAATCTGACCAAATAACCAGCTTTATGATTTGTTTCGATCATCAAATTAATACTTCACTTGCTAATGCTGTAAAAGCCTCCATCGACCTCTGACGTGCCATCGACCAGGCGGCAGCTTTGGCATCAAGGTCACACCAATCGTCACTGGCTATTCAAGCAATAAAGAATGAGTGTCGCAAACAAGAAGGTGACTACTCATGGTTAACAATTACTTAGGTATCATTTCAATTATATTTGACGTTTTTCTATAATACACTTTATAAATTTGTTGCAGTTGATTATGTGAAGATCATCACTCCAGTCAAAACCAGATGGAACTCAAACCAAATGGTGATCGAATTAATTTTGAGGATGAGATCGGTATTTGATGAGCTCTACAATGAACAAAACCAGGATGTGTGCCATGTAATTCCTAGCCAATACGACTTCATCCTTTTGGAACAGGTATTGCCTATCCTGACACAGATGAAGAAAATGTCGGAAGAATGCTCAGTTGAAAGCGAGCCCACCTCTCACCTCGCAGTTGCTCATCTTGTCAATATTTCACATTTTTTGACGAAAGAAATTAAAAAAAAACACCCTCGAGGAGGCAATCAAGGTATTTGCTCGCATGTTGCTCGATCAGCTGAAAACAAGAATACCATATGATGAAAAATGTGTTGACATCTTGGGGTTTGCCCATCTCCTTCATCCCTTCTTCAAAGGTGCTCTGCTCAAGTCTGAAAAGTGTTTTGATTCAACTGTAACACAGTTGATTGAAGATCATGGTAACACAAAAGAGTTCAGAAAGACCCAGAGGTTTTTGAAAGTTCGGAATGAAATTATTTCCGAACCCGATTAAAACCGAACGTTCGGAAGAAAA
The DNA here is from genome assembly GCA_963978895.1 of Erpobdella octoculata. Lineage (NCBI taxonomy): Eukaryota > Metazoa > Annelida > Clitellata > Hirudinida > Erpobdellidae > Erpobdella > Erpobdella octoculata. Next base: position 20,593,540 of record OZ022241.1, read on the forward strand.
ATATTTCTGATTACTTTCGTACCCGAATAAAACCGAACGACAAACTTCCATGCTTATATATACATAAATAAATATATATATATATTGTCGGTACAACTTATACAGTTAAAAATATTTTGTCAGTAGGGCTGTGCCGGTATACCGGCCGGTTTTAAGCAATTGGCATTAAGCACATAACTCAGAAAAGACAAAAAAATGAAAGACTTACAGCAGCAGGATGGACAGTGTAATTTACCGGTATGCCCATTGTTTGCTACACTTCAATTACGGACAACGGTTCTTAGCAATAACATAGCACTAACGGTCTAGCGCCGTTTCGCTTTGTTAACTCAACCATGACTAACTGTAGTTTAGTTTACTTTTATCGTCCGAGCTAGCGACTGGCGACCGACAACGGACGGTAATACTAACGCACTTTCAAACACTATTTTTAGCCATTTTCAAGCTTTCGACATTATACCGGTACCGGCAAAAAAACCCATACCTGCACAGCGCCAATTGTCAGTAAAAATATAATGTCAGTAAAGATATAATGTCGGTCGGCTACGCTATAGGATGAGAGCGCACACCAACACACACACATGGACAAGTGCTAACCATGCAGCACAATGGACATCCTGATATTAAGAAGTCCATGGCTACACTGTAAAACAAAAGCGCAAACCAGCACACGAGCGCATTGGGAGGTTCTGATAGAGCAGGGCTGCCCAACCTCCGGCCCGCCAACGTGTTTTGTCCGGCCCGCGGGATAATTTTGTTAAACACATAAATCTGGCCCGCGAGCCAAATTCGTTTTCAAAAAATTTGAAACATACTTATTTTGATAATACTCGTTAGTGCATCTATCGACTTTTAGTGCAGCACATCCCTACAAACTGGAGGGGTGGCCATTATAAATAGAATCGAACTCTGTCGGCCGCCATTATTATAATTGCTATTCATTGTTCGGTTTCCATTGTTCTCCCGGTTTTCGTGTTGATTTTGCTTTGTTGCGTCGTGTATCGTTTATAATTATTTATTAGAATTGTTAATCATTGTCATATTTTACTCGTCAATTTCGATCTTTCTTGGGAGAAATTCAAGCTGAGTACCAAGATATTCCTTACCACACAGACGTCCGTTGGCTAAGCAGAGGAAAAGTCTTAAAAAGATTTGTTGAATTACGTTCAGAAATTGAGACATTTCTAAATGAGAAAGGTAGAGAAACTGCTGTATTTGCTGATAAGACATGGCTTTCTGACTTGGCCTTTCTTACAGACATCACAAGTCATTTAGATACTGTCAATAAACCTCTGCAAGGTATTTTTGATATGTTTAAAGACTTGCAAGCTTTTCAATTGAAACTCCAGCTCTTCCAGTCTCAGCTGCAGTCAAGGAATCTTGTCCACTTTCAGACGTGCCAACTTTTTAAGCAGGAATACCAATGTAAATTTTTAGCACATCATGAGTCAATTGCAACATTAAAGAAGGAATTTGAAAATCGTTTTCAAGACTTCAGGAAAAGTAAAGAATTGTTTAATTTTATGTGTGACCCCTTCGGCTGTACAGTGGACAAGATATTTCCTGGTGAATATCAGTTAGAGATCATTGACCTTCAGTGTTCATCTGATTTGAAAGCGGCTTTCAAAGACAATGATATTTTGACCTTTTTCAGACATCTTTGTCCAAACAAATATGGCAGAATAAAAGACATGGCTTTAAAGTTGTTTTCAATGTTTGGGAGTACTTATTTGTGTGAGCAGACTTTTTCTATAATGAATTTGAATAAAAACAGTTTGAGATCGAGCTTGACTGATGGCAATCTCACTGCCATTTTAAAGGTTGCAACAACTGAACTAGAGCCAAACATTGAAAAAATAATAAAAAACATTCAGACGCAACCATCACATTAGAATGGTTTCTATTCATGATTGGACTCAGCTAGATTTTGTTGATTGCAAAATAAAAAAATAAAAAAAACTGATTTTCATTTCTTTGTAACTCACTTTGATACTTTCTTACAGTAGTAAGACATGTAGTTCATTTACAATTTTTGTATATTAGCTGTTAATATTTAACATAAATTCATATACTAGTATATTTAGTTTGCTATTATAAAACGTGAATTTTTCCGGCCCTCGAGCTATCTGAGAACATACAATTCGGCCCTCGGCCTCAAAAAGGTTGTGCACCCCTGTGATAGAGCTAGGTTTCGGAAGGATAGCAGGGAATTTCGTAATGAGGAGCCCGGAAATATTTTTTTAGCTTTTCTTTTAATTTTCATTTCTGTCTTTTGCAGTCAGTTGTAAGCCATCCTGATTTTTTTATTCAGTAAGACCAAACATAAGGAATTTAAATTAAACTTTTTATTTACTCTTTTTTTCTATCTCACTTTCTTTTTTTTCTGATTTTCTTTTTGTATTTTTTTCTTTCTGTAACAATGTCAACCCAGGACACCTCTTTTTCCATGGTCCAGAATAGTACAGAAAAAACCATTTTCAATTTATTCTCTGACCATTTCATGAACGGCTAAAGGTACGGTTTCAAGGAGGACAATTTCCCAAAGTAAGCGCAACTGCTTATGTTCTCCCTGTAGCCATGAAAAATCTCGCTGTCCAAAATCATAGAAGTTGTCGAGTTTTTCAAGTATTGCTTGAACCGTTCGAGTTTGGAAGTTAACATATGGAAGAGTCTCTTATAGTCACTCCCAAAAAAACGTTTATCAATGAACATAAAAAGCCATTCTTTTCAAGAAAAAAATAATATTTCGCCATCTGTAATAAGTGATAAATTTTTTCCGTCTGATTGAAACGAATCTAGTATACTTAATACTACAGCTAAAAAGTTATTCTCAGCTTTGAAGTGTCTGATGACCTAGCTCTGCAGTCTGCAGCACAATGACAAAAGAAGTGTCTTGTGTTGACATTGCTACAGAGAAAAAAAAATACAAAAAAAGTGAGATATAAAAGAGAGAAAAAATGAGTTATTAAAAAGTTTAACTTCAAATCATTTAGTTTTGTTTTACCGAATAAAGAAAATTATAAATGACTTAAAACAGGCTGTATAACGGCAATAATCAAAATTAAAAAAATTCAAATTTTCAGACCTTCTCCTTTATGAAATTTCTGGATCCGCCACTACCAAAATTAGATGTTTTTTTTAATAAAAAAATGTTAAGAAGGTTTGGACTCCCATACAAAACCAGTAATTTATTTTTAAGAAATGACTAAAAAAAAATATCGGTAAAATGGGACGGTTACATTTTACAGGTAATCCTGCAGTATAGCGTCCTGAACCGATTTCGATGAAAAAACGGTTTAAAAAACTGTTTAATAGAATAACCATAGAACATTATCAAAACATATTACGAACAAGTATTTTATACAAAAACTTACTAAAAACCGACTCCGACTTTAAGCAAAAATATCCAAAGGCAATGTTGACACGCGGAATAATACAATTCAAGGAATGAAAAGCAAGGAAGAGTTAATATTCAAATAAAATAACATAATAAAATAATAAATACATTTTAAAAAGTTACAAATAAATTTTTAATTATTTAAATTTTAAAAAATCAGAGCGCTGAGTGGAAATTTATCTATGACTAGCGGGGATCCAGCGTTGCCCGGGGTTTTCCCATCATTTTTCTCTCGCTCCCGTTTCCTTCCCCGCTAGTTTTCTCGCTCCCGATCGTTTTCCCGCTCCCGATCGTTTTCCCGCTCCCGATCGCCTTCCCGTTCCCGGCCGCATTCCCGCTCCCGATTGCTCTTCTCTTCCTGGTCGCTTTCTCGCTCGCTCTTTCGCTCTCCAAACGATTCTGCTAGCCACATGACCTCTAAAACTCAAAATTTCTGCTCCAAGAAATATGATAGAAACCGTACCAAAGACAGCCAAGTCGCCAAGTACTTTTACTTTGATATTATTTTAATTTTTCTTGGTGTTCTGTTGCTAATTTATTGTTTTCAATGTTTTTTTTTTATTTGTCTTAAGGCAATTTGACATAAAGCGCCGCATTTAAAGAAACGGTTTTAGACATCGAGCGGGTTACGCAACTCGTACTTCTAAAGCAAACTAATATTTTTCAATTTTTTACTTCCAAAATTTTTTATATTTTTTTTCTAAATTGTCTATTTTTATTTTAAATGTGTTTAATTTTTATTACCTTTATTCCTACTGTTCACTTCTATCGCTATTGACAAATAGATCTTCATCGGGAACTACGTTAACTTCGGGAGTAATTTATAAATGTTCTAAAGTGCTATAATTTTTGTTTTTTTTTTCAGTTATTTATGTTGTAATTAGTCTTTATTTCTCTTATTTGTGTTTTAAATATCATTTACGTTAAAAAATCGGCCATTTTTCACCGAAATCGGTTCAGGACGCTATACTGCAGGATTAGCCACTTTACATCCCCCAGGACCGGCATGTTAGCTACGGCCCTGCTTATTGCCCCGGCTACCGGCCGTATGTCAACAAATTGGCGGTGCCCGCACTTATGCACAAGTGCCCGCACGTCGACCAAGGTAGTTTAATAACGGTCGGTCACTGCTATTGCCCCGGTTGCAATCGGTAAAATTGCTACCGTACCGGCAGTCCCGCCGTATGTCTACCTAAAATTAAACCCTAACGGTGCCCTAACCCTTTAAAAATATCTACATCTGTATTATTTGGTAATCTTTCACTTTGACGGCCGGATGTGTGAAAGATTAATACATTCTCGGCTATAATTAGGTAATTAGCTAATTAGGGTTAAAATAGGATTATTTTATTGAAAAAATCGGCCCCATCCGCTAAAGTGAAAGATAACCTATTAATTAATCGAAAGATCAATTGTTTTGGCAAAACTGCCGGTACAGTAGCACTTTTACCGCTTATTGCTTCGGCTACCGGCGCCTATTGCCTCTGGGTCGTTGCTATTGCCCCGGCGGTTTTGCCGTGGAAATAATCGGTAAAATTGCTACTGAGCCGGCGGCAGTACCGCCGGTGAAATTGCTACTGAGCCGGCATTCTCGCCGGTGAAATAATAGGTAAAATTGCTAATGTGCCGGCAGTACCGCCGTGCCGCCGTGGCAATAATCGGTAAAATTGCTACTGAGCCGGCAGTACCGCCGTGGCAATAATCGGTAAAATTGCTATTGTGCCGGCATAAAATGTATGTTGGCGGTCATTTTTGTAATAATTTTTTTTCTGATTATTTTGCAGGACCACGGCGGTTTTTTTTATAAAAATAATTTTTTATGAATAATTTGCAGAACCACGCCGGTTTTTTTTGTAATTATTTTCTAATGAATATTTTTTAGGACAACCAAAATCAGCGACTAGGACTAGAATAACTTATGAGAACAGGCTTCTCAAATAGAGAAGAAATAGAGATGTTAAGAAGTTAGAGATAGTGTGGTATGCAAAAAAATAAAGGTGAACCAACTCCGCCACTTGCTAGGAAAATAGAAGCTTTAGTGAGCTTGCGACGACGCTTCTGGAATAGTATAAGTTTTTTTGCGTCATTAACTAGCGTCTGCAAATATCTGTTTGCCCTTCCCCGTTACGCTTTCGGGTTTAAAAAACTGCTTTGGTGATTTCGTCGCTGTCATCGTGACGTAACTGTACATCGACCAGTCATTAAGGTGTGCTCGTGCTACAGGTTTAGGCAGTTTTTTTTTTCATTATAGTGTAAATAAATTTAACAAGAATAAAAAAATTACAACTAATTGCATGAGTACACTTTTTATTACTAGTCTGGCACAAAACCAGTTGATATGAAACAAGTAAAGAAAAAAACGAGTTTTTCAAAAGAAACTTTTATTTCAAGTAAACTTGATTTGCAAATCCAAAAGACAAACAGAAAAGTTTGTAACAACAACAATAATAATAATAAAACAAATCAAAACATTTTGTAACTGCCACGACAGTGGGTGCAAAAAAAAAGCCCTGCTAGTTGGTGTTTTATTAATTTTCTGGCAAAAAAATGCACCCACTGCAGGAAGCAGTCACACATAATCGTGTCCCCTATGTTTGCATCTCTTCGACACGTTCTTCTACAGGTGTAGTTTGGATGCTCCTTCTTCGTTTTTTACTGTAAAAATTGAATACATTAAAAATTAGTTTTCTGTTGTTTACTTGTAACACAATTTTAAAGTTATTTTAACTTACTCAATTCTAAAACTGTGGTCCACGCATCCACAGCAAACAGGCCTTTGAACAATGGAAGATGTTCAGACACTTCCGGCTCTGTTATGGCTGTGGAGACATCTATAAACGGACTCACGCTTTCAACGAGGCATCCCTCCTTCACCACCCTTCCAGCCTCCTCTTCACCCAGAATCCATGAAAGAAACACTAATTAAGAAAAAAAAAGTTAAAAACAAAAATGATTTCTTTACTCAAATTTTGAAACTTACGCTTTTTTTCATTCTTTTTCCAGCATAGCTGAAAATTTTCGCGGCAGCTTCTTATAATGGTCCAAGCGGCGGGTTTTTCTGGGCCTTCTGGAACCACGAGCAACTTTCGGAAGCTCGAGTCCTGACAATTCTATCGATGGCTGGTTCGGTTGCTCAGTGTCAGCTTTATCCAACCGCCGCCGCTTGTTTACCGGCTAAACCGGCTGATCCACTATTCCAAAAGCAAAATTATTTTAATAGCTTATAACAAAAAGTTACCTCATAACATGTAATTTTTACCTAGGGTGACTTGAACATTTTCCTTCTGACAATCCTGGAGATCATCACTTGAGCACAATTGATCAGACACGTTATCCACTGCTCCAAAAGCGAAATTATTTTAATAGCTTATAACAAAAAGTTACCTTATAACATGTAATATTTACCTAGGTTGACTTGAAAATCTCTCTTTTGTTGGATACAATTTCGGAGAACGCGAAATGTTGCCAGGTACTTCTCATACGTGGGCTTTCACAAATCCTGCATGGCGTTGGCCAGTGAACGAAACAAGAGGTGGGCCTCCGTAAAAATCTCCTCCCGAGTCATTGTTTTTCGCCTTTCTGTAATATTTTCCATTGCAATTGGTGTCCAATTGTCAAGACAAGGTGGATTTTCTTCTTCTTCCTGTTGAAAAAAACAATAATATTTTTTAAGGGGCGCCAAAAAATTAAGCAGGCATTTTAAAAATTTGCGACCGGAAGCGGGAAATCAATTTTTATGGGGCGCCAAAAAATTAAGCAGGCATTTTAAAAATTTGCAAGGAGGAACGAGAAAGCGTCAGGAAGCAGGAAATCGACTAGGAAAGCAGGGGTGGACATGTGTCCCCGGGCGCTTTTTTTAATGGGCGCCAAAAAATTAAGGAAGCATTTTAAAAATTTGCAATCGGGAAAGCGATTGGGAGAGGGAGAGCAAGCAGGAACGAGAAAGCAACCGGAAGCGGGAAATCGACCGGGGGCGGGAAATCGACCGGGAGCGGGAGAGCAAGCGAGGAAGGAAACGGGAGCGAGAAAAACGATAGGAAAACCTTTAAAACACCGGGTACCCCGCTAGTATAAAACTTAACTTAACTACACTTTCTTCAGCTGCAATACACAACAATCAAAATTTATCACAAATGTTGAACACTGAACACATTGAACACGCCTGGCGCTGAATGCAAGAAAGAAGTGGAATTTCTGCCAATTAGGAACCGATAGCAGATCATTAACAATATGCACTGATGTTTATCTTGGACCTGCACGCGACTTACAGTTTATATAAACAATTTTAATTTGCGTAATATGAATACTATTCTAATTCTACTGCTAGAAAATATTTTAAATCAACAAATGCAATTGCAATTTAAAATTAATCGTAACAACGGCGGGAAATTATCGATTACTATATTATTATCTATGCTAGAAAATATTTTAATTACTTTTTTGTTTAAACTTAGAAATAGAAAATGTAAAAAAACAGATTTTGATACAATTATTGATAAGTTCGCGGCGGGAAATCAAGTGAGGAAGGAAACGGGAGCGAGAGAAATAAAGAAAAACCACGGAAGTAATAGATAATAATAATTTAATTTTAATAAATCAATTTACCTTGTTTTCTTGCATGAAAGAAATCACTGATTACAGAACGCGAGAACGAAACGCACAGAAAGAGGCGAGAGAGATACGATTATGGCGGATTTTCTTAGCTCGCTGATTTTATATACTGTGCGTCACCTAGGCTGCAATCTTCCCGCCATTCTCCGGAGGCCTAAGCCCCCGAAATTATGAAATCGAGAATCAAAAGATAAAAATAAACTATGCAGGCAGTCTGCCTGAAAACGACACATTATTTTGTTAATTATAAATATTTGATTAAATAAAGATTATTTTATTAATTATTTAATAATTTATTTGCTGCTATTGCACCGGCGGTGACCGATTATTTCCCCGGCAATCCCGCCGGTGAAATAATCGGTAAAATTGCTACTGCGCCGGCATTGCCGTGGTAATAGTATTAACGTTGCCTCTGTAATAGTATAGTTATAACGTTTTAATAACTGTATGTAAACCTACTTTTTGGGCCACCCATGAAAATCTTAAAAAAATATTTCCTATCTAAACAATTCACACAGCCAGAAAAATGTCCCATAATATAAGTAATAGCACCTTCGATGAATCCATTTAAAATAAAATAAGCGGGCTCGTATTGCAACACAAGAGAAAAGTAAACATGAGCATTTTGGAGTGCCGTACATACACTAATTTTAAAATTAGCTTAAAAATTGTGTATCACTATTAAAACTTAAAACTTAAGTTTGATTGAAATTTAAGTAAAAACAACAATTCTTAAAAAGTCAAAACTGAAAGTAAACAGCAATAATAACTTTTGTTACAAAACGGGATTTAAGATAAGATTATTTTGATTATTGTATAATTCCTATTATTTTTTAACTGTCTATGTTTATGATTTGATTACAGTCAAGGACGTAAATTACAAGCGGTTCTACATCGATCAAACAAAATCTTATCCTAACCTTTATCTTACGTCTATCCGTACCTTGACCTTACTTAGACCTGTCGCGCCAAGCATCGATTACTATTCTATTGTTTTACGTTCCTCTTTATTCTTTTGCATTTATTATCTATTGTTAAGGCAAGTTTAGGAACCGAAGTATATTTGTTACGAAGAGAATTAACAACGCAAGCTTTATAATTTCGTAAGACTTTATTTTTACAAAACAGACGAGATCCACAAGGGAGAGTAAGTGATAAACGAACAATAAATGAATCGAAAACAAGAGGCAACAGAGAGAGAGAGAGAGAAAGCAATCAAAAACCAACAACAACCCCGTATTTAGGTTGGCTATCCTTATTTATAGGCCGTCAGCTGACACTTGTATGTTACAAAAACGATGGTCATAAAAATGTCCATTGCATCCTGTGGTGCGGATGTAATTATAAATGCGTCACGGTCACCACACAGGTACCCTATTCAGACTTCTTTGTGTGAATTTGTGTACAGTTTTAAAGTGCCCGAATTAGCAGTAACAAAAAAGCAAAACAGCCGAAGTGGCACTGCTTTGTTCCCAGCAAACACACCCGCACGGGACCCGTGCGGGTTAGAGACGGGCTTCCCGTTTATCCCGTTAATGGCGGTGGCAGCAAATCATCTCGTAACCTCCACCGTAAGCGTACATCCGCCATCAGGCCAGTTCGGCTATGTGGTCCACTGGACTATGTATAACTCGGCCTCTTCAACGCCTCTTCTGTTGGCAATAAGTCAGCAAGCATCCAGGAATGGACAAATATATATATATATATATATATATATATATATATATATATATATATATATATATATATATATATATATATATATATATATATATATATATATATATATATATATATATATATATATATATATATATATATATATATATATATGTTCTGTTGGCAATAAGTCAGCAAGCATCCAGGAATGGACATATATATATATATATATATATATATATATATATATATATATATATATATATATATATATATATATATATATATATATATATATATATATATATATATATATATATATATATATATATATGCAAAGATGTTCAAGATGAACCATGCAAAGATGGTGATGACGAGCCTGGCAAAGATGGTGACAAGGATACATTCGGTTTGGACGTCGACAACAAATCTAAAGAAGGTGAAAAGAAGGTTGAAAACGAAATGCAAAACGATGAGGATGAAAGTGACGATGATGATTATAATAATGGCAATATCAGCGATGGCTTTTACCCATACAGCTACGGTTCTGAAACGGAAGCCTCCATAACAGACGACGGCACCAAATATTCAGGGTCAGATTTTAGTGACGAATCTGACTCGGATGAAACAACCGAGGATTTAAAAACGGACGAAACTCCAATGGAGAAATACGTCGAAGCTAACTTGACAAAAAAAGAGGACACTGATTTGAGAGCCGAGTTGGAATGTGAAAAGAAAACGTTCGATTGCAGTTTGGAAGAAAACAAAGATGACAAAAACAACAATAGCAATGCAGCCAGCAAAAACTCTGAAAAGGATGAGCCAAGAACAGAGAACGGTACCGAGGATTCTGAATCAGATGAATCCACAGAGGATTCTGAATCAGATGAATCCACAGAGGATTCTGAATCAGATGAATCCACAGAGGATTCTGAATCAGATGAATCCACAGAGGATTCTGAATCAGACGAATCCACAGAGGATTCTCAATCAGATAAACTAAGAGTCATTTTAAAATCAAATAGCAATTTGATGAAGGGATTTATCGGATTTATGGAACGGGTTTTCGAAAAACCTTTTGAAGAGCTTCTTGAGAAAGATCTTGAGGAGTGGCGGAAAAAAGACCAGCCATGGAATGTTCGATGGAAGGATATCTCAGATATTTTCATTAAAAAAATATTGCGGATATTCAATGGCGGGATTGTGTAATGGAAAACAATGTGCTGAATATTCGATGGAGAGATACCTCAGATCGTGTAATGAAAAAAAGATGGTGCTTATTTGAAATATGATTTCAACAAAGAAACTGCGTCAAACGGTCGAGACTTGACCATGTTGTTTGCGAATTGCTGTCAAGGCCACGAGTAAAGATCAAGGTATTTTGTGTTTGTGGCCGAGTCGCATTTCCCAAAAGCGACTATGCTGTTTGAGACGAAAAGGATTAAGAAAGGGGTAGTGTTATATCTATAGTACTGATTTCACTTTTCCCATCTATTGATATCCCGACAAGTATTTTTATTAACATTGATATATTAGAAGGTATAAGTAGCATTAACCAAGCTTTATTTATTATCATCCAATAAACTAGAAAACCATTCTTCTGGACCTGTAATACGATTTGACGATTTTACAACAATATATATATATATATATATATATATATATATATATATATATATATATATATATATATATATATATATATATATATATATATATATATATATATATATAGTCCTTTGCTCATTTTTTTAAAAAACTGAAATAGAAGTATGTAGGAAATAAGTACTGCAATATTTACACTCGCAGATCACAATTTGGTCCTGTTTTTTCTTCTATTTTATCTAGGTTTGTTATTGGCAAAGCAAACCTTAAATAGAAATGAAAAAACTCAACTTGAAATTGTTGTAATTAATAGTTTAAAAAAAAATAAAATGTATTCAGTTAACACAAAATAATAGTTCAGAAAACATAAACAAAGCTAATAAAATTATTTATATATATATAAAAGGCAAATGGGTAAAGGTTTGTTATTTATGCATTGCTACACCATTCATCCGATCGTAATGGAATTTTCAAACAAGCTTCAGAGGCAATGAGAGAAGGCTTTTGTGAAAAAAATTGAAATCGGACACAAAATGAGTGGAGGGGAGCCAAAAACCTTTCCAGGCCAAAATTGCCTATGTACAACCATCAAAGGCAATTGCGTAATAAAATTCAAATTTAGTTTACGTAACAACGTTTGAAGGTTTCAAATTTTTTTATAACTTCTAGCCAGTTTTAGCAAATCTATTTAACGTTTTGAAGAGCTAAAAGAAGTTAGGAAAAAAAAATAAAAGAGAAAATGAGCGGGAACGGGAGAGCAAGCGGGAACGGGAAAGCAACCAGGAACATGAAGCGACCGGGAACGGGAAAGCGACCGGGAGCGGAAAAGCGACCGGAAGCGGAAAAGCGACGAGAGTGGAAAAGCGACTGGGAGCGGGAAAGCGACCGGGTGCGGGAAAGCGACGGGAGCGGGAAAGCGACCGGAAGCGGGAAAGCGACCGGGAGCGAGAAAGCGACCGGGAACTAAAAAGCAACCGGGAACTAGAAAGCAACCGGGAGCGGAAAAGCGACCGGAAACGGGAAGCGACCGGGAGCTGAAAAAATCCTCATCACACTATACAGAAAACTATATTATAGTTAAACTCTATGCACCAAAAGCGTATAGGCTTATTAATTACAGTTGCAGTGCCCGTTAGATGGAAGGAAATTATTCAACAACTATTAACATTTATACAAAATCAAGATTTGATTTTTCAGTCAAAATTAACATCAAGTCTTCTAATCTGTCAGACCCCATAGAAGACTGCCAATTTTATCAAATCAGCTTTACTGTGAGCTCGTTCTCTTGAAGCTGATGTTACCATTGAAATTAATAAAAATATCAAAGCATAAAAAGATTTGTAAACTAAACTGTATTTATTTTCCCCTAATTTAGTTACTAGGTTCTGAAGACTTGGCGGGGTAGCAGTATCAGCAACCTCCTTGTAGCTTGCTTTACGCAGCATTATCAAATGGCCCCCTGCCACACAGATATCTGCATCCAGTTGAGCTAAGAAAGCCAAGCAGCTCTCTGACAGCACTTTCAAAATTTTCTTCAAATTGCACGACAGAAGAAATAAGCTTCAACATTGTTGTGATTCAGATTTGAACTTCGATTTCAGGGATGAAGCAAATGAGTCCAATACCGAAATAAAAAAATTGACTCACATTTCGTTTGATATCTTCTGGCGAACTGAAGTAAGTGCATACCATGATTTAGTAAAAAAAAAGTAAATCTATAGCAAAATCTTGCAATGCCTATGGTTTTGCTATTTTTTTTTCACGACCACCCAAAAGCGATGTTTTTAACTTTTCGAAAGTCTTTGAAACATCAGCATATATCTTCTCAAAATCTTGAACTGTTTTCCATGCGTTTAAAAACTTCCACTGCAGTGACTCGGACACAGCATTAGATAACATAAATAAATGCATTAAAAATGCGGTCCAAACACAAACTTTAGAGTTTTCACTGCTGACAGTAAACCCGAAATCTACATCATTTGGATGTTGAGTAGACTAATGATGGCCAGAAGACACCCGCGAACTATTCTCAAATTTACACATCTAGCTGACCCTTTTGTTGAGGATAGTGTTGTAGTGGACAACCTAGTTTTATAACTTCTTTAAAACCGCTTCACTTTTTTTCTTATTTTCTTCATGGATATTTTTTTTAGCTAGACTAAAACACATCAGCCCTAAACACGTGGACTATGTTCTTATACCTACACTGATTAGCTCAATGAAATTCAAATACCACCCGAGTAAAAAAGTCCATGGATTTGCAAAAATTCCACGGGTGGTACCTGTTGGAGCTGGGGAGTCCGGACCCCTGGACCGCACCTGCAGCCACCTCCTTGAAGTTTGCCTTATGCCGCATTATCAATTGGCCCTCTGCCAAAGATATCTGCATCCAGTTGAGCTACGGAAACCATCTCTTTAACAGCAAAATTTTCTTCAAATTGCACGACAGAAGAAATAAGCTTCAACACTGTTGTAATTCAGAATTGAACCTCAATTTCATGGATGAAGCAAATGAGTCCACGAGAATAAAAAAATTGACTTTCGTATCGTTTTTAATATTTTCTGGCAAACTTGAAGTAATAAGTGCATACGATGTTTTATTAAAAAAAAAATAAATCTATAGCAAAATCTTGCATTGCTGATGGTTTCGCCATTTTTCTTATGTCACGGCCACCCAAAAGCGATATTTCTAGCTTTTCGAAAGTCATTGAAACGATTCTAGGACTGTTCATCAAAGGACGATTCATCAAAGGACTGTTCATCAAGGACTATTCATCAAGGAACTATTCATCAATGGACTTTTCATCAAAAGACTATTCATCAGGAGGACGGTTCATCAAAAGACTATTCATCAGGAGGACGGTTCATCATAAGGACTGTTCATCTAACGTCTATTCATCCAGCGGACTATTCATCAAAAAAGTTAATAAAATTGTTTAGGATGTTATTTTCAACCAAAATGTAGTGTAGTCTATCAAGTTTACAGTGGTACTCTGCTTGCATCCAATACTTTATTTTTTATAATAGAACTAGCGGGGTACCCGGCGTTGCCCGGGGTTTTTCGATCGTTTTTCTAAACGATCGTAAACCATATATGTACACATTCACCAAAGGCTACAAACACGTCAAAGTATCACGCATGCCTGCTATGTCAAATCTGGCATCGGTCGTTTAACACCAAGGGGTCACGCTTCAAAGACACACATGCCTCGAGCAATCAACAAGTTTGTAGAAGACATGGTTTTAATATACAACCATTTTATTTGTCACATACAGTAAACAAAACAACTGGACAAGAAATAACGTCAAGATCTTAAGATCAAACGAGCAAAAGACAATTGAATAAAAAGTTTAAAAAAACTGCCTTCAACTGTTCGTACAAATTGTAGCTGTAGGTATATACACACTCAAACAGCCAGATACCATACACCTCAAAACATCACTAACACCCGGTCTACCATTTCTGCCACACTTCAAAGAGACGCACACGCTCGCTTTAGCGAGGTCAGGAAAGGTCATTTCAAAGAGACGCTTACGCTCGTCGATAAATCAACCAGACTCAGATTTCATGCAAACTTCAAATAAAAACTAAATGCAATTGGAAATCATTTAATTGATATAAAAAACCTATTTTGTTTTTTAATAAAAGTGGCGGTAGCGAATAGCGCTGAGAACAGCTAAAAAGTGTAGCGGCGCTTTCATCAGCCAATAGTACCGCTCTTAACAACCCTGGTAGCCATCACTATTTTTTTTTAAATTACTGATATGTTTAAAATTTATTTTATCAAAGATGAAGAATTGTCTTTTAAAATTACATCAAATTACTTTACGCTGAAAATATCTTGGGTATATATTGATAAAGGTTGCTGATGAGTGGCTTCAAAATTTGATGAATAGTCCTCTTGATGAATAGTCTTTAGATGAACAGTCCTTATGATGAATCGTCCTCTTAATGAATAGTCCTTTGATGAATAGTCTCTTGATGAATAGTCCCTTGATGAATAGTCCTTGATGAACAGTCCCTTGATGAATCGTCCTTTGATGAAAAGTCCGTATACCATTGAAACCTCAACATATATCTTCTCAAAATCTTTAGCTGTTTTCATGCGTTTAACAGCTTCGACCAAAGTTTCAACAGCATTGGCAGCAGTCAAGTCAATAGCACTGGCTTGCAGTGTCTCGGACACAGCATTAGATAACATAAATAACTGCATTAAAAACGCGGTCCAAACACAAATTTTAAAGTTTTCACTGCTGACAATAAACCCGAAGTCTTTTGGATGTTGAGTAATAGTACCGCTCTTAACAACCCTGGTAGCCATCACTATTTTTTTTTAAATTACTGATATGTTTAAAATTTATTTTATCAAAGATGAAGAATTGTCTTTTAAAATTACATCAAATTACTTTACGCTGAAAATATCTTGGGTATATATTGATAAAGGTTGCTGATGAGTGGCTTCAAAATTTGATGAATAGTCCTCTTGATGAATAGTCTTTAGATGAACAGTCCTTATGATGAATCGTCCTCTTAATGAATAGTCCTTTGATGAATAGTCTCTTGATGAATAGTCCCTTGATGAATAGTCCTTGATGAACAGTCCCTTGATGAATCGTCCTTTGATGAAAAGTCCGTATACCATTGAAACCTCAACATATATCTTCTCAAAATCTTTAGCTGTTTTCATGCGTTTAACAGCTTCGACCAAAGTTTCAACAGCATTGGCAGCAGTCAAGTCAATAGCACTGGCTTGCAGTGTCTCGGACACAGCATTAGATAACATAAATAACTGCATTAAAAACGCGGTCCAAACACAAATTTTAAAGTTTTCACTGCTGACAATAAACCCGAAGTCTTTTGGATGTTGAGTAAACTAATGATGCCGGAAGGCACTTGTGAACTATTCTCAATTTTACACATTTGGCTGACTATCTTGTTGAGGATCGTGTTGTTTTGGACGGCTTAGTTTGATAACTTTTTCAAGTCCTACACGTGAGCGATGTCTTTATACCTACACTGATTAACCCAATGAGATTCAAGTACCCCCCTAGTAAAAAAAAGTCCTCGGATTTGAAAAAATTACACGGGTGGTACCTGTCGGAGCTGGGGGGGGTCCGGACACCCCGCCCAGCGCCGCGCTTGGACGGCATAAATATTTAACTTATTTTAATGTAACATAAAAATAAATAAAAAAAACTTTTTTAAAAACTAGTCTTATGATAAGACTAGGGTGCTCGCTAAGTTATAATAATAATGTTTGACAATATTTAGAGTGGCGTAAATCCTAAAGGACTTCAAGGCCACTGATTAAAGGGTTCTTTGCAGAGTCAGCCATCTATAGGCACCTACACCGTTAGCATGCGAGTGAACTCCTTGCTTAAGGGAGTTACGCTGGTGACGCCGGCGAGGCTTGAATTGCCGACCTAACGATCGACAGACGAACGCTCCACCGCTCTGCCACCAGCGCCTCTGTTCATTAAATTCAAACTGAGCACCCTATTCTAGTAAGACTAGTTTTTAAAAAGCTTGTTTATTAATTTTTATTTTCTACTTCTTAGTCTTTACACTTTTTTAATTATCTTCACAATCATCCGACACTCACTATAAATCTGACACGTCCGGTACAATCAGAGTTTGTCGATGTGATATAGCCGTTAATGTCTTAATGTAAGCTACACGCGACTTCAACGTCCTTGTCGCGTTGGGTTTGTGCTTGACTATATCACATCGACCGATTTGATCTGATTTTTTTTTGTGTTGTCGGGTTGGGTTTTTTTGTCGATGAGTACAGGGCTTAACCTGACAAGTAAGTAAGTAAGTAAGTAAATCTTTATTAACCAGCCTGACAATGACGAACAGTGAGTTAATATATTATAAGTTAATATATTATAAGACTAGTAAAAAACATCATAGAATAAAATATCTAAATATTATAATATTAAATAAATATTTTGAAAAATAACTTATTTTATCTGCGTCGCTAGGAACAGGATAAGCATGTTCGACCGGAAACTTCATGTCGTAAATTCAACATTTTCCAAGGGAGGGGGAAATGTTTCCACCATTAGGTATATAGGTTACTGACTGGCAGTGTTACACCGTATATATAGAATAAGTATATAGGAGATAAATGAATTATCGCTCTGTATTCGAAGATGGCCTCAAAACGATTTAGAGTCTTTTGTAAAAGTAAATGGATTGAAGAAATCAGCAGAGCAGTCAGACTCACGTGATCTACAATCTATTTTTATCTCCCTTATTTCCACTTTCACTATTGAACTGCCTAAAAATGCCTTTCTATTGATGCGCTAGGTTTTCAAATACTTGGAAAAATAATTCTAATTGTTCTTTTCATCAGAAAGTAAATTCATTTAACTAATTCTATAAACTACCGTATAATGCAAACTAAATAGCTATATTTAGACAAATGGATGACCTGAAACTAAACAAATAAAACTCATTTCAAGCTTTTTGATAAAAATTAATCTTGTGATTTTTTTTAAATTTCAAAATTGTTTAATAATTAAATAATGGTTTTTTCAATCAATCGTTTTAATCTAGTTATTATGTGTTAAGTTTTTAGAGTTTTATTAGATCAAAAAGAACACGAAATAATAGATATCGAACATACACAACTACTTCAACTCGTACATCGGAAAAAGAAAGGAAGTAGATTAGACACCTAACATGCACCAAAGACAACATAGACATAAAAGTCAAATATAACATAGTTTCTTAATAAAAATCTCAACACCTTCTCATTTTATAAAGAAACACAACATAAAACAAAGTTACATAAGTCCCAGCATACTTAATAACTGTTTCAGTCTTGGTCCCAACAACGGTTTTGTTAAGGCATCGGCAACTTGGAGTTCTGTCGTGACGCGCTCCACTGAAACTTCTCCTTCTGAGACCTTTTCTCTGACGAAGAAATGCCTGATAAGTATGTGCTTTGTTTGCCTGTGTAGTTCTGGATTATGTGCTAAACGAATTGCTGCTTCATTGTCAACTAAAATTTCTGGTTTCTCCTTTAGTTCAACAATGTCGTTCAATAATCGTTTGAGCCATACTACTTCACGAGTTGCTTCACTTGCTGCAACAATCTCTGCTTCAGTAGTGGAAATGGCTACTGAGGCTTGACGCTGACTAGACCAACTGACCACTCCTCCGGCAAACATGCATAAAACTCCTGATGTTGATCTTCCACTTGTCTTGTCTCCTCCATGATCAGCATCACTGTAGGCTGTCAATGCATTGCTCTGTCCAGATTTATAAATGATACCAATATCAACTGTACCTTGCAAATAACGGAAGATTTGTTTAACCTGAACTAAATTTGACTTGCTGGGATTTTCCAAACTTCTGGATGCTACACCAACTGCATAGGCTATGTCTGGTCTTGTTCCCGTCATCAAGTACATCAATGCACCTACCGCCGATCTGTAAGGAAATTTCACATCTTCAGTTTCAGCCTCATTTCCACTTAAATCCTTCTCAGATTTTGTAATAGGAGTTGAACAGGGTCGACATCGACTCATTCCAAACTTTTCAAGGATCTTCCTTGTGTAAGATGACTGACTGACTTTAACATTTCCTTCTTTATCTTTATTTATCTCTAATCCAAAGAAATACGATGCAGGTTTTGCGGTTATCTTGAACTCTGACTTCAGTTCTTCCTCAAACTCCTGCAACTCTCTCCCGTCCGTACCTGCAACCAGCCCATCATCCACATACAGTGCAAGCATGAGTTTCCTTGCTCCTTGCTTTCGGATGAACAAACATGGATCTGCATCGCTTTGTTTGAAGCCTCGGTGGATCAGGAATTCAGCAAAACGTTTATTCCAACATCTTGGCGCTTGTTTAAGCCCATAGAGACCACGTTTGAGCTTGCAAACTCTTCCTGAATCATCTTTGAAACCTTCTGGTTGCTCCATATAAATTTCTTCATCTAATTTGCTGTACAAAAATGCAGTGGATACATCAAACTGCATGAGTGACATTTTCTCACTTGCAGCAACACTCAACAATGTTCTAATTGTCGCACTTCTAACCACAGGACTAAAAGTTTCTTCATAGTCAATGCCCTTTTTCTGAGAGAAACATTTTACAACAAGCCTGGCTTTAAAACGTTCGACAGAACCATCTGGATTGTTCTTTATCTTGTAGACCCATTTGCATCGTATTATCTTACGATCTTTTGGAGAATACACCAAGTTCCATGTTTGATTTTCTTTAAATGATTGCATTTCACTCTTCATGGCCTTCAACCATTCATCTTTATTCTTACTGTGAACGGCATCATCATAATTCTCTGGTTCACATACATCACACAGTGCTGTCATAACAAAATCATCATAACGGGATGGTTTCTTCATATTTTTTCTATCACGTAGAGTCATGCCTTTGGTCTTTTGTTCATCTTCTTCATCAGCCGAGGCAGAACTATTATTGGGAACATCATTAGAAACCTCTTCACTCACAAATTCGTTATCATCTTTAATTTCTTTGTCGACAGAAATAACATTATCAGGACAATCATGTTCTTGTAAATCAATGACGTTTGACTTTATAACTCTTTCATTGAAAACAACATCTCTTGATCGATACATCTTATTTCCTTGTCGAACAAAAATTCTGTAGCCGTCATCGCCTTCATATCCAACGAGAATACCCTTCTCAGCTTTGGTATCAAATTTTTTTCGTTTCTGCATAGGAATATGAACATAAGCTGTGCTACCGATAACTCGAAGATGTTTAATTCTAGGTTTCCTGTCAAACCATAACTCATATGGCGACTTTCCCTCCACTGACGATGGTCCAGTTCTATTGAGGATGTAGGCAGCTGTATTGATCAATTCAGCCCAAAGTGCCTGGGGCAGTTCTTCATGAGCCAACCTCATAGCTCTAGCAGCTTCAACTAGTGTGCGATTTTCACGCTCACTGCAACCATTCTGTTGCGGCGTGTATGGCATAGTTAGACGCTGTCGAACTCCTTCTTTCTGCAAGATTGATCTGACTTCTTTGTTGTCAAATTCTCCTCCATTGTCACTTAAGAGTTCAGAGACTGTATGACCCATTGTTCTTGATACCAACATCAATGTTCAGTTCTCTTTTAATAACCACTTTAACATGTTTCTTATTCTGATGTCCCATTCGTTCATGATATAACTGTAATGCATCTTTATCATTGACAAAATTAACTTCGGCATCAGAATTGAGTGGTTGAACGGTTTTGGCTGTGAGTTTAAATAAACCTCCATTATTTTCTCTTGTTCCAACAACTACTTTCTTGTTATTTACAATTAGATAACAATCTCTTGATGTAGAAACAAAAGAACTATTTTTGTTTTTATCTTGCGTTGCAATTACTGAAAATAGATTTCTTTTAACTGTTGGCACATACCAAACATCAGTTAATTCTACTGTCTTCCATCTATTATTCACTTTCACTTGAAGTAGAACAGTACCTTTTCCAACAGCTTCTATAAAATCTCCATTTGCAACATACAGTTTTTTCGGTTGAGAAAATCTGTCAACTCTGGAATCTATCTTTTCTGAATGTCAGATGACACGTTGCACCATTGTCGAAAAACCATTCATCAGCATGTTCTGACTCATCAACAACAAGAACACTTGACTCCATTACAACCAGTGATTCCTTCTTGACTTCACTTTGATTGCTATTTTTTGGTTTAGGTGGTTTGCCATCAGAATACCATTTTTCACAATTTCTAACTATGTGTCCTGGTGCTTCACAGTAATGACATAAAATTTTAGTTGAATTACTAAGCATCTTATTCTGTTTCTGATATTTCAGTTTCTGCAATGGCTTTTGACTTGAAGCTTTTGCAAATAACACCTCTTGGTTTTTACTGGAATCGTTTTTATTCGCCAACGCTCTTTCATAACTACACAATTGATTTGTGAGAGCTTCCACCGTTCTTTCATTCTTGTTCAGCAATCTCCAACTTGCAGAAAATGAGAAAAACCTATCTGGCAAAGTTTCTATGATTCTACACATAAGCAATAAATCTTTGTTCTCATCTTTTTCTAAGTCAACTTTTAACTCTTTCCAAATATCCTTTAATTTTGTAATATGAGTAACTACATCATCATTATCATCAATTTTATAACTGAAAAATTTCATGCACATGTTGTACGCTCGATCTTCATGCACATCATCATACAACCGATGAAGTTCTAGCCAAACGTCTCTTGAGTTAACCAGCGAACGGACTTGTTCGTATATTTCATCGGTCATATTTGATGTTAGAATTATCATGGCATTACAATCTGCTTTATTAAATTTATTCAAAGCAATTTGATAACCTTCTATTTGGATTTTAGTTGCACTTTCATCTAGTTCATCTGGCTTTTCAAGTTTTCCATCTACCACATCCATTGCATCAGAAATGCCGCGTAGTAATATGCAAACTCTTGACTTCCAATTCAGCCAATTACTTCTGCCTTCCAAGTGCTTGAGTTGAACTTTGGTGAAATCCATTACTTGTGCTACTTTTTTTTTCTTTAATTGACCTGAAGACACAAACTAAAGCAAAATATCTCTAATAAGAATAAACGTGCTAGACTAACAATTCTTCGATGTCAGATCATGAGACACGCTAACTTAAAACTTATCGATATTTCTTTAATTCTTTTAATCTTAATCTTCGTCAACTGATCTAAACTTCTAAACGCAGAAAACGCTATCAGGTCCCATAACCTGTTAAGTTTTTAGAGTTTTATTAGATCAAAAAGAACACGAAATAATAGATATCGAACATACACAACTACTTCAACTCGTACATCGGAAAAAGAAAGGAAGTAGATTAGACACCTAACATGTAATGCACCATAATGCACCATAATGCACCATAGACAACATAGACATAAAAGTCAAATATAACATAGTTTCTTAATAAAAATCTCAACATTATGATGATTGTCTGTCGCGTATAGTTTCTGATTCTATGTTTCGAGGGTATGCGGACTTTTCATCAAAGGACGATTCATCAAGGGACTGTTCATCAAGGACTATTCATCAAGGGACTATTCATCAAGAGACTATTCATCAAAGTACTTTATAAAGTTCTTTATAAAGATGCATACACACTAACCGGTTTTTTCAACCAGCTCCTGTTCGCCAGAACTTGTGCATAGATTATTATAATTTATTTTGGCACCAGAGCACATGTCACACTTAGCCGGTTGTTTTTGTAAACAAATGAGTTATGCACTGCCGGTGACCTCACGGTAGGTTTTACGGGTCACTGCTATTGCCCCGGCGGTTCGACGTGATTACAATCGGTAAAATTGCTACTAACCCTAACCCCAACCCTAACCCTATCCCTAGCTCTAACCCTAACCCGAACCCTACCTCTAACCCTACCCCTACCCCTAAACGCTATCCTAGGTAGTAGCATAAAAATTTCAAAATAATTTTTTTTAATTTCATTATTATTTTTATATAAAGGTACAAATTCTGAGTTTGAATATACCATATAGTGTACCAAAAAATAAAATTAATAAAGATATAGCGAATCAAAGATCGCGTACCGCCGTGGCAATAGCATTAACGGTTTTACGCAACAAAATCGCCCGCTATGGTTTAGATAGCACATTAAAGGGTTTACAGGAAATTTACACATTGGGGGTATCGTAATGGAAACGTGCGAAGCTATAATAACAGCTTTGCTGGCAGATTACCTCAAGGTAAGATAATTATTTTATTTTCAAAGAAAAACAAATGTTATTTATCAAATTATGGTATAATTTTTTTTTATTATTCCAACACAATGTATTTTATATTTTCATGGCTGTGTACTACAGGTTGGTTATATATTGCATCACTGATGTTTTTCTTGACCAGCGTTTTGACTGCAGTGTCCGTAATTTCTCTGAGTTCTTTTGTTACCCATTGCCCAAACGCAGTATCGGCATCGTCACAGTTCTTGTCCTTTTTGCTCATGACCTTAGCACGTACTGAAAAATAAAGAAATATGTAGCAATTTCTGCATCATATTGGACGAGTATAAATAACATAATTGTGCCATAAAAAACTACCAGCCTGAAAAGGAATTCTTTAAAGCACCTTTTATATCCTCATTTTCTCACTGTCTGTGGATAAATGTCGCTTCCTCTTTGCACTCTTGAAAGGTTTAGGTGTAGAAGTGCCTGGTTAGGCTCAGAAGTGCTCTGTTGAAGAGTGGAATTTTCTTCCTCCAAAACATCCTCTACCACCTCTTCCACAAAACCCTTTGTGTCAATTGACATCTGTATAATTTAAATCCAAATTAGGAATATTATTGATAAAGAGTCAAAATTATTCATATTGTTTATCATTTCATGTTTCAGAGCTGAAACTCATATTAATATTTTGCTTTTATAAATGCCAAACAGTGAATCCGATTGGAAGGAGATTGCAAAAGAATTTGAAACAAAATGGCAGTTTCCTCATTGTGTTGGGGCTCTTGATGGCAAACACATCAGCATATTTACTGTAAGATGAAGATGGCTCATCTTACGTATATTTGTGTAAATAGCTTATTTTATTATCTTTTATTATGTTAATTTGTGTATATGTATATGCATATATACGTTTGTTTATATATATATATATATATATATATATATATATATATATATATATATATATATATATATATATTTATGTTTTGTATATATATATATATATATTTGTTTATATATGTACATATATATCTGTTTATATATATATATATATTTTATATATATATATATATATTTGTATTTTGTATATATACGTCTCTCTCTCTCTCTCTCTCTCTCTCTCTCTCTCTATATATATATATATATATATATATGTGTGTGTGTGTGTGTGTTTGTATATGTGCATATATATCTGTGGTTTATATATATATATATATATATATATATCTGTATTTTGTATATATGTGTGTGTGTGTGTAATACACATTGTGTATATATGTTCGTTTATATATATATATGTTGATTATATATATATGAGAAGCCTTTTTCTATCTTGTAACCTCAGGAGTTAGTTTAGTGAAGTTAGGGAAGTAGAATTAGTCGGTTCGTGAGATCTAGATTTAGAGTTTTAGAGAATAGACTCTCTAGTTAAACAAGTTGACAAAAGTTATCTAATAGAATCAAAAGAGTTGTCGGAATCAAGAGATTTCTGAAACGTGAGATATAATTTGATTGAATCAGCGCGAAAGAAGTACTAAGCCGGAATTATAATCCGAGAAATATTGTGCTATAAATAACTTCAAGATTATGATACAACGAACTCTTTATGTCAGAAAGACAAGGATTTTCTTCGAAAATTCTGATCAAATCAAATACTTTATCATCTGTCCACACCATCACGACGACTTCTATTGTTTAAAATAAGAGTAAACAAACAAATCATCAAAATCATAGAATTATTGGAACAAAAATAAGAATACTACATCATAAACGTTTTGATGATAATTCATATATCAAACAGACTCACTTTGAATTAGAATTCTAGGGAAAGAAACTGACTGAACTCCTTTAACTAGACTATCATAAAAAATGAACTTTTTTTATAATAGTTTATAGTCCTTTACACCAGGTGTTTTAAAACTCTAGAAAAATGAACTGACTGAACTCGATTAAATAGACTTTCTTGGCTCAGAAAACATCTTAGGAGTATTTTTATATAATCATTTTATTGAGGCTTTAGTATTTATCCTCCAATAAACTTTTTCGTAGCACCCATTTAGGCCGCTACGTAATGTTGCGTTTCATCTATGCGATTGTCTAAACTAGCATAAAGTAATGATACAACGAACTTCTTATGTCATAAAGACACGGATTTTCTTTTAAAAAGTCTAATAAAGTCACTCCATCGTAACTTCTATTTATTAAAACAAGGGTAAACAAAATGATCATCTAATCAGAGCGTGAGTTTTCTTGACCAGTTCTGGAGAGAAATAGAGCAGGCATCGGCTGGCAAAAACCGGCACCAGAATCTGGACGTGCATAAATTAACATAATTTCTGGATGCGGTTTTCTGGTGCCGAACGACTGGTACCAGCGAAAACTGGTCAGTGTGTACTGGGCTTAAGGACTGTTCCTCTAAAGGCTATACATCAAGAGGACTATTTATCAAATTTTGAAGCCACTCCTTAACAACATTTATCAATATATACCCAAGATATTTTCAGCGTAAAGTAATTTGATGTATTTCTTCATCTTTGATAAAATAAATTTTAAACATATCAGTAATTTAAAAAAAATAGTGATGGCAACCAGGGCTGTTAAGAGCGGTACTATTGGCTGACAAGATTGTTGATGACAGCGCCGCTACATTTTTTTAGCTATTCTCAGCGCTATTCGCTACCGCAACTTTTATTAACAAACAAAATAGGTTTTTTGCGAGCATAAAGCCCAGTACACACTGACCAGTTTTTGCTGGTACCAGTCGTTCGGCACCTGAATTTGGAGTGTGTGTCACGAAAACCGCGTCCAGAACTTATGTTAATTTATGCACGTCCAGATTCTGGTGCCAGATTTTGTCGGCCGATGCATGTTCTATTTCTCTCCAGAACTGGTTGAGAAACTCACGCTCTGATTGGATGATTGGTTTGTCTAATTGTCTACTCTTATTTTATTAAATAGAAGTTACGAATTGATCAGACTGTTTGACCTCTTTATAACAAAATATTGGAATACACCATCAATTTTTGCGCTTTCGCTGTGTTATATTAGAAGAGACAAGAATTTCCTCAGATACATTACAATGAGATTCGTCAGGAGCAGCCTCAACAGCCAAAGTATTTGTGTCAGAGGACGAGTCAGAAGTATCATCATTTATGTTATCCTCGTCGTAAGAAGGAATACAGGGTAACCGATGCATATTACTTTCTTTGACACCAAACAAGTGGAGAATCTGTGGAAATTTATCAAATTGTTTATTAATCGCAGGTCTCATTGATAGACAGCCTTTTTTATTTTCAGCCGGAAAGAGTCGGATTCACTTGTTAAAATCGAAACACCTTCTTCAAAGGTGACGAATCTCATTGTAATATATCTGAGGAAATTCTTGTCTCTTCTAATATAACACAGCGAAAGTGCAAAAATTGATGGTGTACTCCAATGAATGTAGGACATTTCCCCCCCCGGACGTTTCCCCCCCGGGACATTTCCCCTCCCCCCCGACAGACCCTAGGACATTTCCCCCCCGGACATTTCCCCCCCCAAGGTAGGACATTTCCCCCCCTGTGGTTATGTAGTAGTATGAATTTGTGGTTTTGCAAGAGTGTGTTCTTGCATGGCATAAATATGTGTGTGCGTGAATTGTGTACATTCCCCTCCGGACATTCCCCCGCCATAAGTATGATAATTCTCACCCCACGAGGTAGGACAAGGCAGAGTTGAATTTCACAAGTTTTTCTAAGAAACACAAACCCTAACCCTAACCCTAGGGTTTCTAAGAGTGTTTCTAAGAAACACAAACCCTAACCCTAACCTAACCCTAACCCTAACCCTAACCCAAACATTGCACTGAACTATTTAGGGGATAAATAACCCTAACCCTAACCCTAACCCTAACCCAAACATTGCACTGAACTATTTAGGGGATAAATAAATCTAACCCTAGCCCTAACCCTAACCCTAACCCAAACATTGCACTGAACTATTTAGGGGATAAATAACCCTAACCCTAACCCTAACCCTAGCCCTAACCCTAACCCTAACCCAAACATTGCACTGAACTATTTAGGAGATAAATAACCCTAACCCTAGCCCTAACCCTAACCCTAACCCAAACATTGCACTGAACTATTTAGGGGATAAATAACCCTAACCCTAACCCTAGCCCTAACCCTAACCCTAACCCAAACATTGCACTGAACTATTTAGGGGATAAATAACCCTAACCCTAACCCTAGCCCTAACCCTAACCCTAACCCAAACATTGCACTGAACTATTGGGGATAAATAAAAAATAATAAATGAAAAATAAAAGTATATTCTCTCTCCGGGGGGGGAAATGTCCGGGGGGGGGGAAATGTCCGGGGGGGGGGAAATGTCCGGGGGGGGGGGGAAATGTCCGATTACCACTCCAATAGTATAAATGTTATTGTCTCTGTGATTTCATTAGTTTATGATTCCGGTCTTAAACACTATGGAATTTTGTTTTACTCAAGTTCTTTTTGTTGAGCCTCGTATTCTTTTGATTCGATAGGTGGAGTGTTTACTCTTTTGTTAGTGTGCTAATTCTTTGATAATTTCGGTTCGCTCTGTTTGTTTACTTTGCTCGTTTTACTTTTGACCCTGATGATGGCTGACATAGCTGAAACGGTCCGTCGGTCTGACAATAAAAGTTTAACGAAAAAGTTTTTGACTAATTGTAGTCTCGAACAGCGAGTTTTATACCGAAAAGTCGAGAATTTGGCTCGAAAAGTTGTTTCTGCCAAATGGCGAGTTGTATTTCTTAGAGCATGTCTCAATGATAAATTGATTCCACAGTTTATTCGCAATATATATAATATATATATATATATATATATATATATATATATATATATATATATATATATATATATATATATATATATATATATATATATATATATATATATATATATATATATATATATATATATATATATATATATATATATATATATATATATATATATATGGGTTACACTGAGTTACCCGAGGTTTTTTTGCTTAGTTTTTTTCTCTTTTCTGCCAACGAAACCTTTTTCATCAACTATTGTTTAGATTGCTCCTGCAGTTTAGATTAAATGATTACCCACACAGAGTGGCGGATTAACCATGGCGCAGGTGGCCTCCGAGCTTGGGGGCCTCAAAATTTTACAATGCAAAAGTTATTATGCAAGCGTAATATTCCAAAAACTATAATGTTGGCGACGATTGCTTAGATCGTGAGTTCAAAACAAGGATATCTTGGTTCAGAAGTGTCACAACTATGTCTATTGGTGATCTTTGCAATTTGTATTTGCAGCTGTTGTTGTTGCCGGTGGTCTCGAGGTGGGCGTGCTTGTGGAGGTTTGCAGTCAAAATGGCATTGGCCGGCGGTCCCAGTGGATGTGTGCTCATGCCTGTTTCTATGCTTGTTTGTATTCTTGCGTGTCGTATTTGTAATGTTTTAGATTAAGATATAATCTACATAAAGCAACAGGTAACTTTATTAAACCGATATACGAACGAATGAACAAACAACAGCGAATCTACGAATTTGACTATAGGAATATGAATGAGAATCAGAATAACAATGTCCTTATAGGTGTGTGTTTGGTTACTGGTTTGTTTAACGTCTGTATCTGTTAATTAATACTTATAGGCAAGCTACGCTTCCTTTTATAGCCTGATCTCACGTTGCATCCATACAACGATAACCGGAGTCCATGTATGCATCATACACTACGACACTACAGTATTGTCGTGGGAACAAATGTATATGAAACTTTTTTGTTTCCACGCTAGCCTGCCTCTGCCATCCCCTATATATATATATATATATATATATGTATATCTATATATATATATATATATATATATATATATATATATATATATATATATATATATATATATATATATATATATATATATTGAATATTCTATTGATGACAATGAAACGTTGCACAGTCAAAAGTCCAGAATACTAGAACTACATGCACAGAAGGATGCACTATGCATAAATTTTGTTTTTTGAAGTTTATTATTAGTAGGAAGCGTGGATTATTAAACCAGGAAATCGTTTTTATGCGTAAAGGGCTTAGAAGACGAATTGAAAGCTGCCAAAAAAGCAAAAACCTTCCTGGGTACCCACCAAAATTATTTTCAGAAGAATCAGCCAACATTTTTGTTGACGTGAATTTTTTCATATTTGATAAGTAAGTAAGTAAGTAAATCTTTATTAACCAGCCTGACAATGACGCACAGCATTTTACATTTTTCAGAAATTTAATATAGAGTTCGACATTGTTTAAGTTATTTTGAGTTCAACGATCTATGGATAAAGGTTTTTCTGAGTTAGGAATCTGCATGCGGTATTACTCTGTCGTGAGCTCGAGGACGAAGGTGATATCCTGATTTCTTGACGTCTGGGAGAAGATGGTGAAGGACGTGAAGGAGGTTAGACAGAACCTGGTTGAACAGAGTTGAATCCGCCACGGCGCAGCGGTGCACAAAATCAGGGCGGTCGGGAGCCAAGAAACCCTGGCCTGTCACCCTCCTAATGACCGACTCAATGCGTTGAAGATCTCCCGAACCAATGAAACCCCACCATGATTGAGAGGATATAAGTGTCGCCTCCGTGACCGCCCAGAGCTCCCGGCCACACAGCCCGTGAGCCCGTAAGTTTCTTAGTGCATACAAAGTCTGTGCACATTTTGTGTTGATCCAGTCAACCTGTTCCCGGAATGAGAGTTTTCCGTCGATCAGGACTCCCAGCACATTCATTGTATCTACCCTTTCTATTCCATCCAAAGGGGTAGGGAGTGGGTTTGCCTTTGTTCTGGGGCGACGTACTATCAACTCCTTAGTTTTTGAATCGTTTAATGTTAGGTTATTTCTTTTGGCCCCGATCTGTATGCTCGCGAGCTCATCAACGATTAAGTGAGAATTACCCGGTGGTACTATAAGGTATGTATCATCTGCATATTTCTCTAGACGGCTACCATCTATGCTGGGGGAGAGGTCCGATGCCGCAACAATGTAGCAACTGGGTCCAATTCCTGAACCTTGGACGATGCTTGCATTTATTTCTTTTAATGATGACACTTGGTTTTGGAATTTAGTGCCGTGCATTCGCCCTCTAAGGAAGTCAACCAGCCAGTTGTACGCCTCGTCTTCTATTGGTAGTTTATTAAACTTTCTCATAAGCTCTGAGTGGCTGACAGTATCGAAGGCCTTAGAAAAGTCCAGCGCTATAACGTGGACATACGGGTAGAGTTGTAGTTGTTTGGAAATGTGTAGTGTCAGGCTGATTAGTGCCGCCGTTGTGGATCCCGTTGGACGGAGAGCATATTGGTCATGGAAGTAGTGGCTGTACCCCGAACTTCCCAGGATTGGATAGACGAATCGCTGTACCACCATCTTTTCCATAATCCTTGAGAGTATTGGTGTAATTGAAATGGGTCTGTACTCGTGGCTTCCCTGAGGATTAACTACTTTTGCAACCGGGGTTATCTGACATCTCCTCCACCGGTCTGGTATCTGTGATTGGTTTAACGACAAGTTAAATAGATAGGCAAGCGGTTCAGCAAGTATGGGTGCCGAGACTCGGTAGAACCAGGAGGGAATTTCATCCATTCCGGAGGCGGAAGTTTTTAGTCTGTCCAAAACACGGAAGACTTGCCAGGCAGAGAAAAATCTTGAATTTCGGCAGACGCTATGTTTCTCTGAGGGAGCCTTGTAGTTACTTTCCGTCGAGATGGTTGCGTAATGGTCATTGAGTTTGTCTGCAGTGATTGCTTTGGTGGTAGAGTTGTTCTTTCGTCGTTTATCTTTACCAGTCACTTGCCTAACTCGCTCCCACAAGTCTTTTGGGCCTCTGATGGTTCCGGAACCCGTAAGTGTGGAACAGTTTCTGGCAATGATTCCTTTTCTGATCTTTAGAGAAATTGCATCAGCAGCCTCTATCTTCCTTTTCGCATCAGTCCATTTTTTTTCGCAACAGCAGCTTGATCTCTGGTGTGATATGTTCCTGATTAGGTAGAACCTATCCAACAATCTCTGCAACTGAAGGTAGAAACGGTCGAACGACTCCTGCAGCGACAGTGGAGTG
Source organism: Erpobdella octoculata (assembly GCA_963978895.1). Lineage (NCBI taxonomy): Eukaryota > Metazoa > Annelida > Clitellata > Hirudinida > Erpobdellidae > Erpobdella > Erpobdella octoculata. The sequence continues at coordinate 20,624,608 of OZ022241.1, forward strand.
GCTCCGCCATCGACGTCGAATACGAAGTCACTGTTTGTATCCTTCTCTTGCCGCGTTTTTGAGTAAGCTGCCAAGTACGCAGCGTGCTGGGCTGGCCTGTGCAGGCGGCACTTCAGTTTGGCCTTGTTCTTGGGCGGTCGATGAGTGTCATAATCTATTGCCGATGCGTAAATGGCCTTGTGGTCCGTTCTAACCGTAGTAACAATTACTGAGATGTTTCGGTACATTGGCTCCGATGTATAGACCCTATCCAGATGATGACCAGCTCTAGTGGCTTCGGTCTCTTCTTTAAACAGTCCTAGCAGTCGCAGGTCGCTATTAGCTGGTTGAAATCACCGGTTATGACTATCTTGGTATCTCCATGGTCATGGTGAACTGCGGCCATCACCTGTTCAAGTTGGAAGAAAAGATCTTGCTCATTGTAAATCGGCTTAGAAGGATGGTAAACCGCCCCAACAATTACCCTGCGCCCACCATTTTCCAACATTATCAACAAGAGTTCTATTCGCGAATCCTCCATTTTTTGGTTGTATATGCTGGATTGGTACTTGACCGACACATAGGTCACCAGACCTCCACCACCTCTCGGCTTTCCATTTGATTTAAGTTGTGACCGGTCTCGTCTGTAACAAAGGTATCCCGGTATTCCAAACTCTTCGTCTGTGTGATTTCTATTGAGCTTGCTTTCAGTTAATACCACAACGTCGGGGCCTATTGAAAGTACATCGGCACGCAGATGTTGAATTGCATGTGGTTTGGCAAGGCTGTTGATATTCAAGACATATATAGAGGGTGTGAAACAAGAGTTCTCTTTCCGTTCGGGCTCTACTTGGTGGTGCCTTTCAATGTTCACAAGCACTCTTGGGCGTGTATTCTTTTTTTTATACTTCTTCTTCTTTTCTGATTCATTACTATGGCTCTGTCCTCGACTGCCTCTATATCTGAGCAGTCCTAAAGATTTGAGTTCGTACAGCGGAGTTGGGTTGTACAACAAATTGTGGTTCGAGGCGGCCGTCCTTCTTATAGCAAACAACTGCCCCCTTGTGTAAGTGATGAGTGAACATCCGCGCGTCGCTGCCACCAACAGATTTAAAATTCAAATAATTATTATCTTTAAAAAAAAAATTTCAAGTTCAAAAGTTCCGAAATCAATCGAGATTCTTCTGCTTTAAGGTGTCCAAATTCAAATTCAAGTTTGGTGTAATATAGACTATATAGAACGTCTAGACTCTAGATCTTGAATTAGATCGAATTATCGCAATCCCTTTTCGAAGGATTCAAAGTTACTATTTCATAAGTTAAGGTATCGAAATTCTCGCGACAACTGCATTACTAATTACTAAATCAAAAGTTAAGTTTTAATTATATAAAAAAATAACAGAAATACACGCGAACAAAGTTTTGAGCGCGGCTGGCAGCTTACAAAGCGCCATGTTGAAATTCAAGATATTGCCGATTAATCGGACCGAAACCGGAATCGGCAAATTTTTGAACAAAAAACCGGAAAATCGTAAATCGGCAAAAAATTGAAATCGGTTACTCCCTAGTGTTAATTAATTATAAATAGAATAAATAAACATTCTACGACGTGGAAATTTTGTTTATGTAGACTCCAATGAAGCCGATGCTGAAACTAAAGCCCTGTACATATAAAAAAAACCCAACCCGACAACACCAAACAAAAAAAATCAGATCAAATTGGTCGATGTGAAATAGTCAAGCACAAACCCAACGCGACAAGCACGTTGAAGTCGCGTGTATCTTACATTTTGACCCAGTTTTGTTCTCCAACCAATCACGAGAAAGTGTGTCAGGTAGAATGTCGAAAATAGAAGCTTTCTAATGCCCCACGTCTAAATCTGCAGTGTTTGTATTTTTCAATAATAAATTAGCAATTTTTGTAATTTAAATTATTATATAAAATGTGTTTAGTTTTTTAATATTTTAAATTTAAAAAAAAATCACTTTTTAAGAATGACTTGTAATTTAGTCTAAAAACTGAAAATATTAAAAAAAAATTTTTTTAGTTGATAGTTTTTTAAAATAAGTTTTGTTATATTTTACAAATTGGACAAATAATTGTTTGACAAATTTATAGTACATCTTATCGGTGATTCGCTGGCAATTTACAAACTTGCTAAACTCAGTTTGATGTCATTAACGGCTATATCACATCGACAAACTCCGATTGTATCGGACGTGTCAGATTTGATCGGGTCGTGTCAACTCACGTTTTTCGACGTGTACAGGGCTTAATATAACTTCAAACGATGCTGCGGCTTGTTGGTGCTGAAATTCGCCCGTCAAAGATAGTCAGAAGTCTCGGTGTCTACCTTGACCCAACCTTGTCTGTGAGTTCGCACGTGAACAGGACATCACCCCGCTGCTATGCGGTTATGCGGGTTCTCAGGGAAATTAGACCTTTTGTTCCTCGAGAGGTTCTAACTTTTGTAGTTCAGTAGCTATTAACGCGACTGGACTACTGCAACTCCTTACTAACAAATGTTAACAAAAAAAACACTGTATACTCTCCAGAATGTGTTAAACACCACTGCCTGACTTGTCTTCGCGTCGAGTAGGGCTTGTCATGTCACTCCGCTACTGGACAAGCTTCAGTGGTTAAAAATTCCAGAAAGAGTTACTCTCAAAATATCAAACATCATCTTCAAAGTTCAAAGCCATGCTCTATGGTTCGCCAGAATGCATAAGCTCCCTCCTGGTCACTTCAAATACAGTTCTAAGGAGATCATCTCTCCGATCAGCTGATCTCTCTACTCTCAACATCCCCAGATCCCGTCTCACAAAGTTTGGAGACCGATCTTTTCATGTTGCTGGGCCTGTCATTTGGAATGCTCTTCCACCGGGAGTCAGAGAACATTCGACCTACAACAACTTTTCCACATCCTTGAGAAATCACCTCACCTGTCCTTTAATATGACAATTTTGTCACGTCCGGATGAGAACGTTTTTGATTTGAAGAAGGCTTTGGAAGACTCATCTGTACTCAAGTTTACACATGAATCTTGTAGAAAAAATGGCTCTTTGCCCTTTTTAGATGTGTTGGTTGGTAATGTTGGTGACAGGCTGCAGATGCAAATATATGTTAAACCCACAGATTCAGGTGAATGTTTAAAAGGTAGTAGTGATTGCCCTGATAGATATAAACATAGTGTTATAAATAATTATTTGACAAGAGCGTATAAACTCTCGAATAGCTGGAATGATTTTCATTTGGAAATTCAAAAGATACGGCAACTACTGATTAATAATGGATTTACTAATTGCATGTTTGATATGTGTCTGAAAAAGTATTTGCATTACAAGTTTTCTAGTGATGGTAATGATATTAAACTGTTTTATAGAAGCCAAATGCATAACAATTACAAGATTGAAGAAAATATGATTAGAAAAATTATCTTGAACAAAGTTAAACCAGTTAAAAAGGATTCTAAGTTGAAATTCTGCGTATACTATAATAACATAAAAACACATAATCTTGTTCTCAAAAATAGTCCTGTCAACTCTAATAATAGTTTGAAGCAAAGTTATGTTGTTTATAAATTTACTTGCCCGTATCATGAAGATATACCTCATTGTTATATTGGTCATACAAGAACGACACTTGCTAGAAGGTTGACGATGCATGTTCAAGGTGGCAGTATTGCAGATCACATGAGGGTGCAACATCAGATTCGTCTTGACAGAAAGATATTGGACAACAACACTGAGATTTTGCGTAGAGAGCATTGTCAGATACGTCTCAAATTGTCTGAAGCTTTGTATATTTCTCAGGAAAAACCCAAAATTAATATGCAAAGAGATTTTACAGATGGCACATTGTCTTTGTTCAATGTATCTGATGTTGGCGATGTTCAATCGAATAGAATCACCCATGATATTAATACTTTGATTTGTTCTGATCCAGTAAATGCAGGGGCTGCACAAGCGCGTCTACAGTCTGCAGATATTCAACTTGCTATGGAACATCAGATTGAAAATGCTGTCTCTGTTGAAAACATATCTGGACTCGTAAATGACAAGGATGCAAAAGAAAGTTGTTCGTTCAAGGTCGTGACCGCTGATGACGTTAATATTGATGTTGATAACTGTTTTTCTCCCTTACATGCATCTGTTGAAAATAACCCTGATGGTGATTTAAAAGGCACCTCAATTACAGATAGCATGTTGCTCGGTTTAAAATGTGAAGATAATCACCTTCTACAACCTCTGAAATATGTAACAGTGATGGTGATAAAAAAGGCGCCTCATCTACAGATGACTTGTTGCAGGGATTAAAAACTGTAGATACATGTTGCTTGTCGGGATTACCTGGTGAAAGTCTCGTTGATCGAACAGATGTTGTATATGATGATGGTTGTTCATCCGGTTGCCATGATTCCGTCCGAATGCACCGGATAAAGGGTGGTGGAGAGATTTCTCAGGTGGATGACGGGTTTTCAGGAGTGTCAGTTGATGGTGCATGTGTTTCAGGGGAGATATCTGGTCCGTTGAGCTTTGCTCACTTAACTGATAACATTAATATTACAAATGTAAATGTAAATGTATAACATTAGGGCGCTACTTCGTATATCAATTAATACCCCAGCAGCGCCGGGAACTGCTAGTGCATATGGGATCACACAGTGTTACCTGCCACCCGCAAGTGTCTCCGAAATCGGAATGTGCCGAACCCTATTACATCCCAGTCGTGAAACTGATACTCATTCATCGACCAGTGAAGGATGAAAGGCTGAGTTGGCCTGAGCAGTGTGAGTGAATTCCTTGCTCAACGGAATTACGCCTCGCCGTGACTGAGATTTGAATCCACGACGGCAGGATGATAGCATAACTGCTTTCAACACTGTGCTACGGCGCCTCTATTACAATTAGACCGTCCAGATTTTAATTATTATTATTTACTGTATGTATTAACTTTTAGTTACATTGAGATAGTCAAAACAACCCTGATGATGGCCGCAATGGCTGAAACTTGCAAGTTGGTTGCTAATAAAACGTTTGATTTTAGATTTAGTAAAAGTGTTTTCTCTCACTTAAAATATTTTAAGCGTTTAATTGACAAAACCGTGTCTTCTAAATGGCGTGTATACTTCAACAGAGCATGTTTGAATGAACATTTAGTGCCGAAATATTGTAAATATATATATATATATATATATATATATATATATATATATATATATATATATATATATATATATATATATATATATATATATATATATATATATATATATATATATATATATATATATATATATATATATATATATATATATATATATATATATATATATATATATATATAGCCCATGTCTGTGTACGACGTTTTTGTGTGACGATCTGCTTTCTGAGCCAAATTACTTCATATATAATAAATAATTATATAAAGACATTTTCTTATATATTTCTATATAATTAAATAAATTAAAAAATATTCACCTTACTTAAAATTATTCAAAGTATAAGAAATTATTAATAATTTAATCTATTTCATCAATCGTTAACCCGGAAAATTTCAGGAGTGAGAAGGCTCTAACCTTTCTGTTACTTTCTAATACTTGCTGGCAAGATATATAATAATTCCCTCCTGACAATTGTCTAATTCAGCCAAACCTAAATAGGAAAATAATATTGTAATTTAAGTTTGTTTCATGAAAAAATAAGTTATAACATACCTTGATTCAATCGAGTCAGACTGAATATTACCCAGCAGAACATAACTGAACCCCAATTTTTCAATCAAATATTTACAGCACTGTCTTTTTTAATTTTATAAGATTCCAGTCTATAGTACTTCTTATTGGGTACATATGAGAATTTTTTTATGATAACCCTTTGAAGGATTTTTCACAATAATTATGCTCCATAATTCCAAAATATCATTGTAATAAAATATGTGGTGTAATTAAATACTGCAGCGGACCATGGATATCTAGATATCCATGATCGGACGCATCGGACCTATTGTGTAATAATTCTAGCCCAAGGTTCGACTCGTGTTACGTAATATCATTAACAAGCAGAAACTATTACTCAACATTCAACGGGCTCTACTGTGTTGTGTAATAGGCCTTATTCGTTGCGTAACTGATCCGATGTCTAATATGAATGGAGTGGTTAGGTCCGATGCGTCGGGTACAAAGTGTGATGTATTACAAGCTTGAAATGTATAGTCCGATGCGTTGATTATTATCTAGGGTTTTTTAAATCCCTTGAATTTTTTTTTATTATAGTTTTACGTCATTATACATTGTATTTTTAGACGGAACACACAAAAAAAGAAGGAAGAAAGAGAGACAATAAAAATAAAAATAAGTGTGTCCATTAGGAGAGGGAAAAAGAAAAATGTCAGAAAATATATCTAAAAAATTCTTCATCTTCTTCTTCTTCCCTCTCTTTCTTTGGTTGAACATCATTGTTGCCATTCTCCAGCTGATTCCTCAATCCCGGAGCCAGGGAGAATAGCTGCTGCAGTCATTGAAGCTGCAATTTCTTGGTTGTGGTGTTTGTCTTTTTGGTTGACCAACGTGGAGAGCACCTGCAAAAACTGATCAATCATGGTTAGCAATTTAACTACCGTGTCTGCCTCTGGTGTTTTTTCTGTGGTTTTCTTTTTCAGAGCGTCAGTCCTTTCGGCAATCCTGGTTACTTGTTTTTGGATTTCAGGTGTTTTGTCTTGGATCTCGGCCTCTGTAGTTTTTTTAAACCCTCTGAGTAAGTTTTTCTTGATGTTGCAGTCTCGATATTTCTTTTTGCTTTCTGCCACTTGGGGCATTCTTCGCTGCCTGTCCTGTGGTCAGGAGACTGGCAGCTGGCACACATCTTTTTAAGTGGTTCTAGTTCTGGCGTTGAGCTGTTTTTTAGCTCGTGCTCTTGGCACACCTAGGGCAAGAGGTTTTGGCCTTACAGTACTTGGCCACATGCCCAAATTGATTGCAGTTATAACATCTAACTGGGTTAGGAAGGTACTCCTTAACCCGAAAATTCAAGAAAGATATTCTTACGTAAGGATGACCGTGGTGGTCTCCTGAAACCTTCCATTAATTCTTTTTTTTATCCGCATTGCTGCGGTACATCCAGAGTTTTTGGTTATTATATCTAATGAAATTTCCAGTGGAACACCGATGATAATCTTTTTCATTTTTTTAATTAACGGTTTATTTAGGACCCTAACCTGGTATCCAGCAATTTCCTGTATGTTTTCTATTTTTTCTTTCTCAGCTCTTGACACAAGGAGTCGAATCTTTTTCCCCTTTTTTCGATCGGTTCATTGTATTCTTTTTCTGCCGCTGGTTGTTGTTGCATGTTCTGTTGGCTGGGTCCTGTTTTGGCTGAGGCTATGCTCCTGAAACTTGCTAGAATCTTGGCGGGAGTAAGGGTTTCGGCAATGAGTTTCTCTATATCTAACGATTGTGTTCCCCTGACGGCAGGTGTCGGCGGCTGCTCCGAAGCGTATGTCTTCCTCTGTGGAGGAGTGGTTTCCTCACTGTCGGAAGCCTGTCTCCATGCTTCTTCGACGATGTCCGTTGAAGGCTTGTTGAATTTGCCTTCTTTTTTGGCCCCATGGCACTGAGCGAAAATTCACAACACGTGTGAGTTAACGATAAAGGAGATTCCGAGAGCTGGCAACAACATCAACGCGAACCCTTGAATTATATCCGATGCATTTATAAGTGGAGTGGTTAGGCCGTTGTATTACACGCGCTCAACAATAGGTCCGATGCGTTGGGTACAAAGTGTGATGTATTACAAGTTTGAAATGTATAGCCCGATGCATTGGTTGTTAAGGTCTCAGATGATGCTTACGAGATTCGATGCGTTGATTATTAGCTATGGTTTTTTAAATGCCTTGATTTTAAGGCTGTTCCGATATGACTTTTTGCCGATTTACTGATACCGAGTATAGCCGATTATTAAAATTGCCGATACCGATTATGACGCCGATTATTTTATAATTACTATTTCTTAAGTGAAAATGCTTGTTCTGAAACATACCGCCATAATACAAGCGCGTGTTTTGCTGTTTGCATGCGCTCGCTCGTCGTGATAACGGTTAGTGGTTGTCCCGCCAACACTAAAATATCAGCAAGATCAAAGAGAATTAAAAATTTTAATTCTTTTTGATAATTTAATTTTTAAACCAGTTAATTTTCAAAACATGCCGCCCAACTCTTTGATGTCATTTTTATATTTTTTTATCAATTTAATTTTCTTTCAATCAATACTTTACTTTCATTCGCGGAGTTCATAGCCTATATGAACTCAATGTTAAACGTAAAAAGTCGAAAAACCATTGCTGGGTAAGTTTATTTTGGATTTAATGAGATGCGTTTTATTAGCTATATCAATGCATTACCTTAATTTTTCAGGCACAAATTAACACTTTTGTACAATAACTTGAAATCTGATATCGACAAAGAGATCTTGAAAGACATGGATAAGTGTGACATGATTTCTTTTACTTCTGATTGCTGGACGTCTCGCTCAAATGATCCCTTCTTTAGCATCACGCTTCACTACATTAATAATGAGTTCATTCTGAAGAAGTAATTTTCAGTTGTATTGATTTTTATTCATTATCATTCACCAAATATTAAAAAATTGCAGATGGGTTCTCGCGTGTGTGAACTTTGAAGGAAAACACAGGCCTTGCTATCGCTCGGGAGCTGGATCGTATAATTAAGGAGATTCCAGGGCTGCAGAAAACCTCCCACAGAGTCATTGTTCATGATGCTGCAAGCAACATGAAATTAGCCAGTACCAAATCGGACAAAACAACCAGCTTTATGATTTGTTTCGATCATCAAATTAATACTTCACTTGCTAATGCTGTAAAAGCCTCCATCGACCTCTGACGTGCCATCGACCAGGCCACAGCTTTGGCATCCAGGTCACACCAATCGTCACTGGCTATTCAAGCAATAAAGAATGAGTGTCGCAAACAAGAAGGTGACTACTCATGGTTAACAATTACTTAGGTATCATTTCAATTATATTTGACGTTTTTCTATAATACACTTTATAAATTTGTTGCAGTTGATTATGTGAAGATCATCACTCCAGTCAAAACCAGATGGAACTCAAACCAAATGGTGATCGAATTAATTTTGAGGATGAGATCGGTATTTGATGAGCTCTACAATGAACAAAACCAGGATGTGTGCCATGTAATTCCTAGCCAATACGACTTCATCCTTTTGGAACAGGTATTGCCTATCCTGACACAGATGAAGAAAATGTCGGAAGAATGCTCAGTTGAAAGCGAGCCCACCTCTCACCTCGCAGTTGCTCATCTTGTCAATATTTCACATTTTTTGACGAAAGAAATTCAAAAAAACACCCTCGAGGAGGCAATCAAGGTATTTGCTCGCATGTTGCTCGATCAGCTGAAAATGAGAATACCATATGATGAAAAATGTGTTGACATCTTGGGGTTTGCCCATCTCCTTCATCCCTTCTTCAAAGGTGCTCTGCTCAAGTCTGAAAAGTGTTTTGATTCAACTGTAACACAGTTGATTGAAGATCATGGTAACACAAAAGAGTTCAGAAAGACCCAGAGCTATTCTCAGTCACGGCCCACCTTTGCACCTGGTGATGAGGCGAAGGGTTTTAGAGTTGTCAGAAGATGAGGGATTAGAAGAGGTTTCCCAGTTTCAAAAAGAATTAGATCTGTACCTGATTTTGCCAAAACCTTTTGAACGTTCTAAGGTACCTTTTCGTGATTATTCTGATTTATTTGAAATATAAAAAAATATACTAATGTTTGTGTTATCTTCCTATGAAGGTTGTCATCTTACAGTGGTGGAAGCAGCAACAGAGTGCCATGCCAATTCTTGCCAGGCTTGCGAGAGGAATATTCTGTGTCCCGCTTTCATCTACTTCTAGTGAGAGATTGTTCTTAATTTCGGGCAACATCGTCTCCACCTCAAGTTTGAACCTCAATTCAGGCACAACCTCAGCTCTGGAATTGGGGGATAGTTAAAGTACCTAACTAGAATTATGTTTCTGAAGTATACAAGGAAGATGAAAGTTCGTCAACGTTGTGCAAAGAATCGGGTCAAGGACCTAGATGCATTAAACTAGATGATGATGATTGATGTTTAATGCATTTTTAATTTTTTGTTTCTATATATATATATATATATATATATATATATATATATATATATATATATATATATATATATATATATATATATATATATATATATATATATATATATATATATATATATATATATATATATATATATATATATATATATAAATGACTATGAGTTTGTCGGTCTCTTATACAAATCTAAACCGCTGGAGCGATCTTGATGAAATTTGGCAAGAGATTGTTTTCATACAGGGGAAGAATGAAAAACTATAACAAAACCTCTGAAAACCCTGGGCAACGCCGGGTAACCTCGCAAGTGGAAAATAAATTTGACTCCATACTGTTAGTTTTAGTCAAATTTCGCCGCCGTAGCACTTCCGCAAGAATTGCGTTTTTTTCGGAAGTTCTACGGCTGTTCCGTATAATTTCCGAATATCCTCGATCTTTCGGAAACGGTTTTTGAAAGTTCGGAATGAAATTATTTCCGAACCCGATTAAGACCGAACGTTCGGAAGAAAAATATTTCCGATTACTTCCGTACCCGAATAAAACCGAACGACAAACTTCTATGCTTATTTTTTGCACTGGGATTCTTTGAAGAAAACAGCACACTCGTGCGTGGGTATATTGTACAGTGTCACAAAGAAGAGGAATTTCGTGGTCAGATCCACGCAGTAATTTCTGCAGTGAACGAACGTTGCCCGCGGTTTCTTTTCAAGAAAGCGAGCCTGAACACCTGAAAAGATTTCCTTCATATTAGCGGCTTTATCATTGCACTGTCTTTGGAGTCCTAGCAAAGATAGATTGATAACATCTCATTTTAAAGTTCTGGATGGGTAAAAGGTTTGGATCGACGCAGCCATTCAGCTAAGGCGTTGTCATCTTCAAAACGAATCTTAAGTAATTGCATGAACTTTGAGGTTTTCGGTCTCATTTTCCTTGAGCACATCTTGTAATGCTACATCATAACATTATTATATTGAAAGAACTGCTCAACTGGGGTCGCGAATTTTATGGCTTAAAATAAAAAAAACATGACATTGTAAAAGTGTCAAATACATTGTTGTCCCCCAATTCAAAAATTGTGAGGACACATGTCTCCCTGTCCCCCCGATTGCGACGCCTATGATTATGTCATAAAGATAAAGAAGAGAGACTGATCAATGATCAATTGAAGCACTTTCTCATTGGTTCACTCCATCGTAATTTCTATTATTCAAATAACCATCAGGCATCAATTTGACATACAAATGGCCCCCAAATCACTATACAACCATTATATTAACATTGGGGTCCAAATGGACCCCAGGATCCTCGATGTATAATTAACGAATATATCGATGTTGGATAAAGATAAATTTAAAATTTTTGTGGGATGAATACTTCTCATAGACGTGCATAAAGTCATAAAATTTCATGGGTCTATCGTTCCTTTTTCCTTTTGATAATACAGATTGAAAAGAGCCTTGGGGTCCATATTGACCCCAAAAGCCTCCGAGGGTTAACTGAGTTTGAAATGATACGATGAGGTTGAATGTTATTCTACAACAATCAAATGAACTGCGCAGTTGTCAATTTTTTTAACATCCGCCTTTACAGCAAGTAATTGTTTCTATTTATAACAGCGTCTGCATCCAACGAAATAATAGTTTTGCCGAGAAAACCCCTAAGATGCTGGGATGTACAATGCTTGGCTTTTCTAGATATAACTGTAATTAAAAAAAGTAAAAACATGCTTTTCAGTAAAAAAATTTTATGGCAAAATCGCATCGCAAAAATATCCCGTCCAATAGTAAACAAAGCATGTTCATATTTACTATGACGTGGAAAGTCTTCGCCGTCATTATCACGATCATACTATGGACAAGTGAAACTTAATATAAGCATATAATAAAAATAGCTTTTCAGGAGAAACTAAGTGAGCTTTGCTTCAAAATTTTCAAAATCGGCATTTCAATGCCCATACGCAGTGGCGTAACTACCGCCCCTGCTGACCCCGCAATGCGGGAGGGCTCATGAGGGTTGGGGGGCCCAAAGTGGCCACTAATAAAAAAATTTACCTTCATGCATGCACTCCCAAAAGTCTTACATAGCAATGAGTGGTGCATACGGCGAAGTTAAAATGTTTATTAAGAATAAACAACTTCTCGCAGTCTGTGTACATTGCGAGGTACACAATCTAAATCTTGTTGTCAATGAAGCAGTGACTGCAGTACGTGATGCTGAGAAAATTTTTACTATCATGCAGAAACTGGGTCACAGCATACGCAAATGGGATTTGAAAAAGCTCAACCCGACTCGCCGGGATAAGCGATTGTCATCACTTATGGGCATTAAGCACAGATACTCCGATATAATGAAAACGCTGACTCGCATTGTTTTAGAGAACAGGAACGCTGCCGAGCGTGGTGATGCAAAGATGTTCCAGAAACTCCTGCACATATTTGAGTTTGTGTTGATTTTGTCAGCGATCAATGCCGCATCAATGTATCTACAGTCAAAAAATGCTGATCTTCTAAAAGCTGCGCATCATTTGGAGACAGCATTCGATAATCTGTCTGATTACCGCAACAACTTCACAGACGCTGTCGACGAAGCAACAACAATTTGGCAGCTTTTGGGGCGTTTAAGCCAAATTCAAGAATACGTGTGTGCCAAGAAAGAAGCGTCGATTTGATGAGTTAGCCGAAACCACTCGATTGACAAATGCGGAAGAGCGTTTTCGGATCACAGTGTTCAACTGCGTGATCAAGACTGGGACATTTCAACTTACCCAAAGGTTCACGGTAATGAACAATCTTATAAAAAAAAAGTTCCATCATTTTCCTCAAGGTTTTGTCATCTACACCGGTAAGTGAGGCATTTCCAGTACAGCTGGCTAAACTTGCATCTTCACTCAAGTCAGAAATCGCCAAACTGTCATCTGTCAAAAACCTCGCGCATCTGCTGATTGTGAAACAAGCTCGATGACTTCAATTTTCACAGACGTTGACTCTGTACTGCTACTGTTTCTCACCCTGCCAGTAATAGTCGCCATTGCCGAACGGTCATTCTCAAAGCTACGCCTCATTAAGAGTTACGGAGCACTATGGGACAAGATCGAATTTGTGCATTGGCACTAGTCAGCATTGAAGCTGAGTCGGCACAGTTTATGAAAACTGACAAACTTATTGAGTGTTTTGCATCTGCAAAGGCTCGCAGGAAAACTTTCTGCTGAAGAGATGTGAACTGAAAAGTGAAAGTCGAGGAACTATAGGCTGCGTCACAGCCTTCGGGTCAGTGTCACACGTTAATTTTGACAGTTTGGTGAATAACTTGAAAGTTGAAACTGTTTATGTTTGGATGTGTCAGCTGATTCTTGAGACTCACACTCTGCGTCATTATCATAACTGACGTGTTTAGTTTTATAATTGTCTATAAAATAAACGTCGATTACAAGTTACGTTATTGTTAGACTAAAATCAAGATTACGGTTTCCGGGGGTCAAATGTAAAACGAGCTTTAGATGATGCTCCCTGGAATTACTGAATTTATTTAAATCCAACTCCTAAGCTAAACCCTCCCATAAACCATTATTTTTTACGTTTGTAAATAGCCTGAAATACCCTGAAAAAATAATTGCACATTTCGCAAAGTGGTTCAAATATTCCTTTAAAGTTTGCAATTAAGGTCAGACAAAATTGTTATTTCATGTTCGTGTTTCCAATTACACCAGGAAGGATTATTTAAATAAGAACACATGTCATTTGAGATTTCCAAAGTCAGGAATAAGATTAAGATTGGATAAGGACGGCTTCAATAAACAGCTATTAATTATATCAGCCTCGGTGAGGAAAAAATGTGATAATTAGATAAAACTATAAACAGCAGAAGGGAATTACAAATAACTACTATATTATATTATCTATATCTGTATTACTAAAAATGTAAATATAATCTCTGCTATACAGAAGAAAGCTGAGTTAACCGAATGAGACTTAAATGTTGTGTTCCATATATTATCTGCGTACAGTCATAGGAAGATCTATATCTTCCTATGACTGTTAAAGTCATCAAGGAAAAAGTAATTACAAATTATAAGTAATAGCTGCATTCTTAGCCAGCTCTTAGCTAGTCAGAAACAATTTGCAATATTGAGTAGCCCCTTAACTCAACGCAACCAATTATAGCTGGTTGTTGTTTGCTTTATCAGAAAGACGAAGAGAAGACGGTTGAATTGTTAATAGAAATTCTCGTTTTCTGAAATACTGATAATTTATTTTATTCAGCTAATTATTTTAAATAAAAATAAACTATGTGCGATTTTCTTATAATACGAACTGAGAACGCAGTGAGCTGGTCAGAGTATTTTGAAGGTATGTTCACGGATCCTGAGAATAATCAAGAATCCAGTAGTTCATACACGGTAGGAATTATTTCCATATGTGACGAAGGCAAGAAACAAATTGTGAAAGCACCAAATAATGATTCAAAATTAAACGAACTGACTAGTAAAGTTGCGTTAGTCATAATAACTCCAAGTTTATTGAGCATTCTAATGGAGCATCCCGGACTGAGTTTCTTTGATTTCAATCCGACAAAAATAAAAGCTGCAATCTTTTTCTTAGGTGTTCAGCAGCTTCAAATGTTTGAACTTGATTCCACAGGATGTACTTTATCAGAACGATTTTCAGACTATGCAAATTGGTTAAAATACGACCACGACACTCACCTTCAATTCATTGATACTGCCATCCGATGGATTAGTTCTGAAGCCCCAAAACTTCCTCAAAGAAACCCTATAATCCATAATGGTAAACCAAGAACTTCCCGTTTACAGCATCAAAAAAACCAAGATGAAGAAGAAATAGAAAATGCTGATGATGACGATGACGATGACGATGTAGGAAACAAAGACAACTACATAGACATTTTGGAGCATTCTGACAATGAAACCAGAAAACACAAATATAACAACGACCGACCAGTGTCGACAGATGACGCTGACTACATTGTAGGCGACAGTGCAACTGATGGAGTGGCAAGACTGTCGAGACTTTCATCTAGTGACAGTTCTAATGATAATTATTGTTTTGAACCAGACAGCAAGCATTCACGAAGAACTGTTAAACAATTCAGTCGCTGTATAGATAAAAGTTTCACATCTATAGATGACTTCCGTCTCATTCCAAGTGAAGCAAAATGCGAGGTTGCTTTTGATGTAGCTTTTTTAAAAACCTGAATTCAATTTTAAAAAATATTTATAATATCTATGAGCACCGCGTGTGGAAAATGCCACACATTGTACTTTCAACATTCATAAAGCGGATAAAACATACAAAACATTCATTAACTCAACTACACAAAACCACCATTATCGCAATTTCCGTCGTCGTAAAAGTTTATGATACCAATGTTTTTAAACAGGATGTGACTTCTATAGTGATCGTCTTCAAAAAACCGCCAGTTGAAAACCATGATGAAAACACAACGAAAGCAGAGTCGGGTGGTTTACCTACCGGATTCAATGCTGGATTTGAAGATGAAAATGGAACTCATCACTTCCATCTCAATTGGCTCAATCCTACTGTCTGTTTTTTCGAAGCACCAAGTTTGAATACAGTTTTTTGAATTTTCATCTGTTAAACAGCGGTGGTGCCAGAACAAACCGGCTCCGTAAAATTGGCCATACCCGCGATCACATAAGCGCAAAAAAAAACGATTGTTGCCTTTAGTAATTTGATAAACTAATTAGTAAATTAGCCAAAAACGTCGGACTCGTAATGTGAATACAAATTCTAAATCTAAATCCATAAAATAAAACATCCCATGACTGAACTTAACAATAAGTGTCCAGCAAATTCATCGTGAGAAGAAAATTCAATGTGAAATAAAATAAATTTTTGTTCAAGAAGTTGAAAACAAAGTTTTTAATTTCGTTTTCTAAACGACAAAACTCAAATGTTGGTAAATTTTCGATAACGACTAATTTTCCATGTTTAAAAATCTTAAGTTTATTGCTATTTGTAAATAATGACAAGGAAATAATAACGTAAGCAGTTTATTAATAAGAATGAAGCATTTGGCTACTAGACATTCATGATTTCTTTAGAAAGCTTATAAAAAAGTGTGGTTTTTACATTCACTCCTGTCGACAGACATGGACTTCTTAATAAAAGAAGTGTTCTTATTAAAGAGTCTGTTCCACAGATAAAAGCCATAATACTGGTGTTATGGACTCGTATGTAACGAAGAACAACGCTAACACGACAGAGACACGAACACGCACAATCGCCAACTATGTTTTTTCCGAAAAAGCAAGACACTCAAGCAGTGAAGCTTAGATATAGCCTAGGGCCATAGACAAAAAGATTCTCGACAATTAATAAATAATAATTGTCTATCCCTAACACCTCGCCCCTCAACAAAATCCATATTTCGTTTCAGAAGTGTCCATGTCCAGCCTTTTGGGAGGTCCACACTTCCTCTTCGGTTTTGTAGGTTCATCTGGGGTGTTGACTTCAGCGACATCTGTGAGATCTGTAGCAGTGACATCTGTGAGATCTGTAGCAGTGACATCTGTGAGATCTGTAGCAGTGACATCTGTGAGATCTGTAGCAGTGACATCTGTGAGATCTGTAGCAGTGACATCTGTGAGATCTGTAGCAGTGACATCTGTGAGATCTGTAGCAGTGACATCTGTGAGATCTGTAGCAGTGACATCTGTGAGATCTGTAGCAGTGACATCTGTGAGATCTGTAGCAGTGACATCTGTGAGATCTGTAGCAGTGACATCTGTGAGATCTGTAGCAGTGACATCTGTGAGATCTGTAGCAGTGACATCTGTGAGATCTGTAGCAGTGACATCTGTGAGATCTGTAGCAGTGACATCTGTGAGATCTGTAGCAGTGACATCTGTGAGATCTGTAGCAGTGACATCTGTGAGATCTGTAGCAGTGACATCTGTGAGATCTGTAGCAGTGACATCTGTGAGATCTGTAGCAGTGACATCTGTGAGATCTGTAGCAGTGACATCTGTGAGATCTGTAGCAGTGACATCTGTGAGATCTGTAGCAGTGACATCTGTGAGATCTGTAGCAGTGACATCTGTGAGATCTGTAGCAGTGACATCTGTTGATTCACTGGCTTCTTCCTTTGACGCATCCTGGACATCCTCGTACGATCCCTCTGGTAACTCGAATGAGTCACACAGCACATCCGAAGCTTCATTCGTTTCAAGATGTTTCAGTTGATCTACGAACAACCTTCTGATCAGCTTGCATATCATAGACGGTTTGGCCAAGCTTCTTCAGTACGGTTCCAGGTTGCCACGTAGGATGATTCGGTTCTTCATAACATCTCACAAAGACGGGTTCGTCTTCAGTGAAAGTCATCCTGCGTGCTCTATGTTTCCTATTAAAATCCACTTCCATTTTCTTGTTTTTTTCCTGGAAATGAATTTTTTGTCCATCCGATAGCTGTAGGTCACTTAATGGAGTTCGTAACTGCCGCTGCATGAAGTTCTCTGCAGGCGACCTTTGACCTGGAGATGACGGACACGGTGTTGTTTGATACGTCAACAGGAATTTTTCCAGCACTTCTGTTGTCTCCCCTCCTTCTCTTAGCTTTTGGCATGATCTTTTTAAGGTATCCACAAAACGCTCGGCTTGCCCATTGCTCTGTGGGTGGTATGGTGGCGTTCGAACATGTTGAATTCCAGTCTTCTGACAGTATCCTGCAAACTCCTTTGACGTGAACTGCGTTCCATAGTCCGACACGAGCATCTTGGGAAATCGATATCGGCTGAAAATCATGTTTAGCTCTCTTATTGTCGCAGTGGCCGTTGTTGTCTTCATTTGCACAGCCTCTGGCCACTTGGAATAGGCATCCACAACGATCATGAACATGTAACCTTCCATTGGTCCAGCAAAATCTATGTGAATCCTCTATATAGGACAATTTGGCATCGGCCATAATGCAAGTTCGTTCTTCACAGGCATCTTTGCAGCACTTTGACACGCACTGCAACTTTTGACCCTGTTTTCTATATCCCGATCTATTTTTAACCAGTAGACACTTCTCCGAGTAAGCATTTTCATTCTTGTTGAACTAGGATGACCTTCATGAAACATCTTCAGTAACCTGGCTTGAAGAGCACGTGGGATTACAGCACGAGATCCCATGAAAATCACTCCATCACAGACTGGTAAATCTGTCTTACGGCTGTGGAAGGCATGCAGGGTTGATCCAGACTGGAAAATTGGCCATCTTCCTGATGCAATGGCTTCCATGACCACTTGTAGCTCGGTATCCTGTTCGGTCATACTCCAAATGTCTTTTTTTGTTACCGGCAACTCACGTATGACATCGCGTTGAACTCCTGTTACGTCTTCTTCGATCTTGGCGATCACGACATCTTCTTCACCAGCAAGTTTCTTTGACGCGATGAGACGGATAAGGCATCGGCCTGTCCAAAGTGGGTTGTTCGTCTATACTCTATGGAAAAATCATAGGCCAGCAAGACCAGTTCCCACCGTTGGAGGCGATTTGCTGAATGTGCGGACACTCCTGTTTTCGATCCAAAAACAGTAAGCAACGGCTTGTGGTCCGTCAACAGCTTGAAGCATCGTTCATAAACGTACCTGTGGAATTTCCTAACTGCAAATACAAGGGCGAGTGCTTCTTGAAAGGGTGGAAGTTGATTCATCCATTCGATGCCCAGCAGTTCTTCAAAATGTTCAGTCACAAAGCAGCGACCATGGCCTGAATGTCTCTTGCAGGAGAACTCTACGTCGAATTGACCCATGACTTGAATCGGTGTCCCATTTGCAGCACCCAGAGATGTCGACGATTCATTGAGAAGTGGAGACCCGATTCTTTCCAACACTTCCTTGCTGATCACCGTCACATCTGCACCAGAGTCCAGCTGCATTTTCACCTCTGTTTTACCAAAGTTGACCATAGTGAACCTCCAATTTTTCATTATTTTGTCTTCAACCTTCTTCACTCTAGTTTTTATCTTTCGTTGATTATAACCAGAGTCGTTTACATTTTTCGGGCAGTCTTTTCTAAAATGATTTTTAGATTCGCAGATGAAACAAGCACCACGTGAAAAACCTTAGCCCATCTCTTTGCTAGGAAGATCACGGTTGTTCTTCTTCCTCTGCTTTGCTTCAACTGCAGCGACGATTGGCGTTGGCCTTGACAAAACGTTGGAATCGACCTGTAATTTCGTGATTATGTCACACTCTCTGTCAAATTTTCCAGCGTGCAAGCATCATGCATTTCTAATCTTCGTAACAGCCTGAAGCACATGTCAGCGTGATCGGAACCTTTCAGTCCAGACACAAAGATTAGGCATTTAAAATTCTCCATCGTCATCTTGTCGAGTTGAGCTTGTTCACACATTCTGTTTACTTTTGCACCAAATGAGCAATACTCTTCTTCACCAATTGATAAACAAAAAACCTCATACCTCCTTCTGAAGATCGTTACTTTCTCTCCAAAAAGTCTGTCCAGGGTCGTCTTCGCTTCATCATACTATAGGTCCCTCGTTGTTCGCGGCAGTATGTGATCGGTGAACTTTGAATAACTACACGTGTCTAGTTTGGATATAAAAATTCTCGTCTTTTCCTCGTCTGACAATCCTTCATCGTTTGAAGTGATAGCGTCTTCGAAACGGCAGATCCACTTCGAAAACGTACCTCCAGATTCAGGGTCGAATGAGAACATCGGAATTTTTTACCAAATCAGCACTGTCATTTTTTGCAGTTTTGTGAACTTTCAACGACTGCAGAACCTCTAACAGCGCATCTTCTCGCCGTTTACTTTCTTCGTCACGTCGTCGCGCTTTTTCCAACAAACGAACCAAAATTTCTGCAAAATTCTGTTCAGATCCCATCTCGTCGCCAAATATGTTATGGACTCGTATGTAAGGAAGAACAACCACGACAGAAACACGAACACGCACAATCACCAACTATGTTTATTTCGAAAAAGGAAGACACTCAAACAGTGAAGCTTAGATATAGCCTAGGGCCATAAACAAAAGATTCTTGACAATTAATAAATAATAATTATCTATCCATAACAACTGGACACTGAAAAAAACCACATTCATTTTTGTATATAGCACGTTTTCTCATTACAGGGGGATACAGGATTTTAAGAACCGGCGGCGCCATGCATTTTTGTGTATTAATTTTTAAAACATAAAAATACTTGTTCTATGAGAACTTTTTACACATTCCATATTTCGGCAAATGTTCCATTTGTATGACGAGTACATTCTTATTTACTGGCAAGTATAATATATTCTTAAAACATTCAACGTTTTAATCGAAAGTTGTATTCTCAAAATTATTTTTCCATCGTGAAATTTTTCTCACAATTAATTTGTCGTAAACCATTTTAAACACTTAATGAAATGGCTCGCAGAACTAATTGCACTTTTTACACAATACAAAGTGAAGAGAAAATTGAATAACAGAACGCCAAATAGTGCTTGAGTGACAGACTCGGGAGATGTCGGTTTGCCAGCTCTCCACACATATTCACTAATGACCACCAGTATACGGCAGGGAGATTGGGTGGTTTCAAAGGATTAGATCACATACAGTATTTATGGTCGCATATACATATTATGCACTTAAGGTTTGCAAATATTTTCGTTTGAAAAAAATTTGTTTTGGTCCAATTAAAATCTATACTTTTCCTTGAAACAATTATAAATCATTTTATGATTAATAATAATTTTTAATTAAAAATAATGATTATTATTTCAGTATTTCAAGCTATAAGTTTTATATTGCCGAAAGATTGATGTTAAAATAAATTTGTAAATTAGTCATTATATATGTTGTAGTCCATGCCAACTACTAGAGGGTGTTATTTGGGGGACGGAGGGAATATTGCCTCCTTCAATGATTTTCTGAAAAAAACAGATAAAAATGTACCTCCGACTAACCACAGCCCGGTCATCAAAGGTGCATAGGTTTTTGAAAATATCGTTGAAATAGTTTCTCCGACTACCCCTAACACCAGTCATCAGCTATTTTTGGAGGCAAAAATACAAATAATTTTTAAAAATTTTTGAAAACCCTTTCCCGGTCATCAGCTACTTTTGAAAAAAATTAAACATTTCGAAGAAGCAAAAATTTGATGTGTGGGTGCTTTTATAAGACTTTGCTTACCCCCGAGGTTGAATAATTGGAGCTGGAAGAATATCCAAAACTACTCAAAAATGTTTTCCCAAACCCCCGAAAAAATAAAACTTTTATTATATTAAAAAATTTTTATTATATTAAAAAATTATCTCATTTCTTGGTTATGATGCTAATATGAAAAAAATAAAAATTAAATTATTAAATTATTTCTACATTAATGAATGCAAGTAAGCCTTAAAAACAGTTTTTCTTAACAAATTCGTTAAATTTTTGAATTTGCCGGCTTTTTATTTATTGCACAAAAATTTCTTAAACGACATTTTTTGGAATTTATATATATTATAAGTAAGGGGAGTCCGGGAGAGTATAACCGCTTTTCACTAAAAGCCTCATATTTTTTTATCACCACGTTTTTCTTAACTTGCTTTCTTGTCTGTCTGTCTGTTAGTCCAAAGATATATATATATATATATATATATATATATATATATATATATATATATATATATATATATATATATATATATATATATATATATATACGACTCTACTAGAAATCGAACCCACGTGTCTACAGCAACACCGCCTCGCCTAAATGCAAGCGCTCTTACCAACTGAGCCACCGACCATCACCAAAAAATGATGGCTTGAAATCTCAGTCTTGCGAAGCTACTTAACATTAGACTACGACTATGATAGGCTCAGAACTCCTTACTTCGGCTCGACAGCTAATCTGCTGCCAGATAGATAATTTTTATGAAGTGAAAACATTGCGTTGAAATGTTTCGAGAGCCTATATATATATATATATATATATATATATATATATATATATATATATATATATATATATATATATATATATATATATATATATATATATATATATATATATATATATATATATATATATATATATATATATATAGTCGTATAAATATTTGCGTTATTTGTGGTAACAGTTAGTCATCCTATTTGTAGGCTCTCGAAACATTTCAACGCATTGTTTCACTTCATAAAAATTATCTATTTTTAGTGCCGGGGGCCCACTGAAAACTCAGGGGGGCGATCGCCCCCACTGCCCCCCCCCCTAATTGACGTCCCCGCGAGTCGCGACCATTTCTTTTTCGATTCTTCAAGGACGTCGTTCAATGTATCGTGTTCGTCAGCTTTAAGCTTGTATTCTTGCAGCTGTGCAGCCATGCTTCCCGTTCGAGCTTCGACGGTTCTTTGAACTATCATTTGTTCGCGTTCTTCCATTCTCAATTGCCTTGTTTCTTCCGTCCTTCTCATCTCTTCTAATTTAAGCCATCTTAGTCTTCTATTTTCTCGTTTTTCTTCTAACATCCTCTCTTTTAATTTCAACTTTCTTTCTTGAAACGATCTATCTATTAATTGATTTTCCAATTGTCTTTCTATTTCCAACTCTTTCCTCCTTTCTTCGCCGTCCAACATACCTCTACGTTTTTGTTTTTCGTGACGTTCTCCTTGTCGATATCCCCATGTCGGATCTTCGCTAAACCCACCAGAATCTTTCCTTCTAACGTTCCCCGCATCCTTCCAATTTTCTGGATATACATTCCCTTCCGTAATTGCGCTAGGTTTCTATAACCCTCAACACCGGACGACATACTATCCATCTTTAACCAGATAAGTATCAAAATAAAAGACCTACTTATCTAAACTCAGACCGGCGGGAAAACTCGAAAAGAAACTCAAACCTTGAGCACGGATGGGTCGCCTATTCTAGCCACGGAAAGCCTTGTAACTGGTTAGCTGATCCGATGATGATCCCGAAAACGTCTGGTGAGCCTTGGTCACAAGGAGAACTTCACCGGCAAGAGAGATCTTCTTCCCGAACTTGCTTGTCGAACTTTGCTGGAGAGCACTTCCTTCTTCCTGATACTTGATCCCACCGCTGCCACCAAAAGGTCACAGTCTTCCCTGCAGGAATGACGTGAACACCAGGAAGAAAAGACAACTCGGAATGACAAAAAAAATTTTTATTAAAGCGCAGTTCATAACAAAAAATCAAATACAAAACACGCAGGACTTCTCCTGATACTAAATAGCTAGCTCTCCCTGGCGGGGTTCAAAGCGCTATATATATAGCCTCAGAAAACGGGCAAAACAAACGTCTGAGAATTAATGTCTAGGTTCCTGTCTAGACTGAGAGTCTAGACAGGTCGACGGGTGCAAGATACACTTGTCAGGAGGTCCGGTAGAGCGACCCCTGACAGTCTTAGTGGTGACAGTTACTGTCCTAACGAATACAAAACCAGCGTTATTGTTGGCTATCTTAACAGAGCATTTAAATATTTTCAAACATGGATTGATTTTAACACTGAAATCAAACGAATTAAAACTCTGTTGGTTAATAATAATTATTCCAACTCAATGGTGGATGATACTATCCGTAAATATCTAGGGTAGGTACGTTCTACCTGGTTTTATTGTTCATTTCATTGTATCGTTTCTTGTGTCGACGTTTGGTTTAAATTTTAAATAGCCTTTGCGGATGACAATTTTAGTCGAAACGGTCCGTTAGTACTAGTTGAATCAAAAATGTATGTAGTTTGAAAAATTTAGAATGTTTGTCGAAAAAAATAATAAGCGCAAAATGGTCTATTTTCTTTAATAGCGCGTGCCTTAAAGAATATATATATATATATATATATATATATATATATATATATATATATATATATATATATATATATATATATATATATATATATATATATATATATATATATTTAATTTATAACCCAAACATTACATTACGTAGACGTTAATTTTAGATTTTTCTCGCTCTTGGTATTCTAGTTTATGTATTATTTTCGGTCATATTTATTTTATATTTGCTCTTATGATTTCAATGGTAATTAATACATCCCTTTGTTTTATTTTTGCTCTTAATTTTATTTATTTATTTTCTTTCTATCTATGTATACTTCGACATTTAAGGCCTTCAACTTTTATGTACAATTCTTATCGGTGAAAAACTAACACCTGTATCGACGGAAAACTAACACCTGTATCGACGGAAAACTAACACCAACAATTCTTATGTTAAATTTAATTTATATATATATATATATATATATATATATATATATATATATATATATATATATATATATATATATATATATATATATATATATATATATATATATATCGGGTTGTCGAATGGTTTTATTTTGACAAAGATTATATTCTGATTCCAGAGTTAAGATTTTTTTGGATTTATTCAGAAAATTCAGCTTATTTACTACTACAGACTTTGTCATTGTTAACATTATATTCAGCATTTGGTTGGATACAAAACTAGCCACGGTAAAAACTAACAAGTCAACGCTCGTATTACTTTTCATCATTTCACTCTTCTGCGTGATGAAGTTCATTATGAGAAATGGAACCGTGCCAATCCAAGAATAATATAGAATGTTAGCTCATTTCAGAAGTTGTTTTCTTCATTTCATTATACACTATATCATCGAAGATTTGAATTCATGAAGACACTCCAACATGAATTTTTATCGGCTAAGAAAGTATATTTCAAATCAGCTAAAGAAAAGATTGATTTAACCATTTCAGTTGAAAACACAACATTCACTTGGCAATGTTTTGTCAATCAACTCATGGGGACAAACTGATGATTAATATCATTGATCCTGTGAACAAAAACCATCTTCTTCATTTTCTACCAAGGGTATAATTAAAAAAATATTTACAACAATTTTCAGTCAAAAATTGTTGTGTCCAGAATTTTAAAGAAACCTGCATCATGGTTCCAGACTTTAGTGCAGTTCAACCATGAAGCACTTGGCGACAGAAATTCTAGCATCGATTTTTCTTGCTATTCAACACATGTTTATTTATCATTTACCTATCAGTTCTCTTCATGACCGCCAGAGACTCAGATCATCATCGACAAGAACAACTGTTTGTGCTGGTTTTGTGAAGCTCAGTACTTGACGACAAAAATTTTAGCATCATCTGGCCCAGAGCTTTCGTTTTCTGTTCCATCGAGATCATCGGGCCAAAAATTGTAAAGCAAGATGCAAAAAAGTTCAGATTCGATTTTTCTAGCTATTCGACACACATGTTCTTTTATCATTTAAATATCAGTTTTCTTCATGACTGCCAGAGATTCAAATCATCATCGACAACAACTGTTTGTGTTGGTTTTGTGACGCTCAGCACTTGACGACAGAAATTTTAGCATCATCGGCCAAGAACTTAGAATGGCCTTTCGTTTTCTGTTCCATCGAAATCATCTTAAATGAAGTTTATAAAACTAATTAATTATTGGCTTGGTCAGCTTCAGTCTGATAGTTTATAGTCTCGTTTTGGATAGTTTTATCAAATTTCAATGCACCAGGTGCTGGAGAGCGATAGAAAGAATCGAGCTGTGTCCTTAAGTTCTCTAAATTTTTGTTTTATGACAACATTACCTTTAAAGAAGATACAATGTCAACTTTAGTTTCCAAAGAGCAATACAACCCAACAAATTTTATAGTTTAAAAACTTTTCATGGATGGACATTTGTTAGCCGGTGAAGTTCGTATAATATTATATTATGGGCAAAAAACATGGTACGGGAGCATTGATTTACCAACAAAGTCACATCGATTGCAAGCCTTTCCACATTTTAATCAAAATATAAGTGGGGGAAATAACAAGAAAAGCAAACAAGAATAATAGAGCTAAAAAAAAAAAATAGATAAACTAATAAATTGCACTTGAGAACATTTTAGCTTATATTATTTTGTGTTTTAAAATAAACTATTTGAGTGTTAATTGTCCGATAATAAATGTTTTATTTATGTCTTTCAGTTGTTCAAGTGTAAAATAATAAAAGTTGTCAAAATTTTTATAACATGTAGCTCTCTCAAACAGCCAAGCGTAACGCGATACAATCGCCCCATGTGGTAGATAACGCCGTGGCAGATTTGTATCCAGATAGCTTTTATTTAGGAGTCCATACACAGTCAAACGTCGAGAATACTAGAACTACATGCACAGGAGGATGCACTATGCATAAATTTTGTTTTTTGAAGTTTATTAGTAGTAGGAAGCGTGGGTTTTTACACCAGGAAATCGTTTGTATGCGTAAAGCATGGATATCTAGATATAACACCTGGATCCACAACTTAGCTCAAGTTTGATCTCAGCGTATACTGTTTAGGCCTAGGCTCTAGGCTGCAGCTATAGCTGTAGCTCTACTATAACGCAGATAAGTGAATGTCTGCACGTGCTTACTGTTTATTCTACATCGTAATCGTCGTAGTCGTGTTGTTCATTTGATTCTCGTTTATCGTGTTATCGTAAAACGTGTGTTATATAATATTAGTATAATATAAAATGGTGAATAAATGTTCTGCTTATGGTTGCAAGAGTGGATATGCTAGCGTGTATAACGAAAAAACTACTAAAGGATTATCTTTTCATTCATTCCCGTTGAACAATCCAGATCTGTGTGAAAAATGGATTAGAGCTTACCCTCGTGATGGTTTTGTGCCTAGTAAAAATTCCAAAATGTGTTCATTGTATTTTTTACCAACGGATTTTGTATCATATGTAAAAGACACAAACAAATCCCGATTGCAGAAAAAACGATCTGAAACTAACGAACCTGCAAGAGTTGCAAGACTGAAAAAAAAGTTGCGAGATGATGCAGTGCCTAGTGTTTTTCTCAATGCACCATCTTATCTTACAAAACCCAAACAGGTTAGAACAACTTCTAAATGTTCATCATCCGCGCGTCGAGAATATCAACAAAAACAATTAGAAGAGTTAGAAGTTTCATTTATTGAAAGCGATACAATAAATAACTGCACATTAAAAGAATTGGAGAACCGATTAAAAATTGAAATAACAATGCCCTCTGATTTTCATTTGCACATTTTAGACAACATTTTGCACATAATTTTATTGGAAAATCATGATGGTGCTCCGATTATCAAATCATCACTTTCAATTTCGGATACTTTTGATGTTACAGCTCGTCATAGAAGAGAAAAAATGCCGAAATCTTTTAAGAAGGATCTTGTTGGTAAAAAGCTATCCAAAATGAGTCAGCTGTTAAATTTATTAGCACGCCTAAAATATTATGAAGAGCAGTTGTATGAGGAAACTGTTGAAGAATTAAAAATTGAAACCAAATGCAAATTAAAAAAAAATTCTTGATTTTTTTATGAGTCCAATGTCGAATACGAACAAATAAAATTTGTTATCGAACAACTAAAGTTAATAGGTGTAAATAAACATGCTCGGATTTATTCGCCACAGTTGATTATCTGGTCATATCTTATTTATTCGACAAGTTCTGCATCCTACTCTAAGATATTAGAAAGCAACGTTTTATGCTTGCCATCAATAAACACCCTAAGAAAATTGACTAGATGAGTTCATGAAAAGACTGGGATGGACAATTCTGCTTATTTAACCCTTCGGGCGAGCCAACTGAACCAGCTGGAAAGAACATGCATATTGATAATAGACGAGATCTACGTTGCAAAGCGTTTTGAATATTTTTCAGGAGAAATGCATGGTCTCACCCCTCAAGGAGAAATAGCATCAACTCTTCTTTGTTTCATGGTTAAATCATTGTGACACAAATTCAAAGATATGGTTGCTTCGTCAGATGGCTGGGGGTAATTAATTTATTTCAGTCAGACAGGTAGTGGAAAGCAATGCTAAAATAAAAATGATGTCTTTGTTGAAGTATTCCAAGCTCTCCTTATCTGACATCGATGACTTCATTGATGATGTTAAAGAACCTTCGAGCACTTTAGATAAAAAAGCAGCCAGCATTGCACATTTGTTAACCAGTTTTAATCTGCCATGTGACAGTGAAGCTACTACTATCTACTATGTTGCAGGAGCTGTTGCTCATTCTATAATTTATAAAAATAAATGTTCACATTGTAAGGAAATATTAGTCGATGATGAATTCCTCCATTTAGATGAGCTGCAGTTAGATAGACTTGACATTTATTTGAATAAAGTTGACAGAGGAGGTCTTCTTAAACCTTCAGAGTATGCATTCACCACCTGTCTCAGATTACTTTGATTTGCTAAAAAAGTCAGAAATGGGTTTTAAATCTTTTCTTACTTCAACAAATCAAAGAGATCTGTTTATCAAAATTGTGGAAAGAATAATGGTACATGAATCTCTACTGGTTGTGGAAAACTTGTGTAGCTCTAATCATAATATTAAAGAATTAATATCTTGTAAATTTTTCAACTGCATGTTAAAGAACTATATTAAACAATTTAATGAAAAAGTGAATGTTAATACTTCAAAAAAAAGAAAATTAGATAAAGTCACTAAATAATTAAATTATTTAATAAATACATGTAAAATATTTGTGTTTATTGTTTATATTAATCATATGAAACAGAGTACGGTAAGAGAAACGCCGTGCGTATCGGTCGGCGTAGGCCCAAAGCGTATCGGTTCGCGTTTAGGTTGTGGATCCAGGTGTTATATCTAGATATCCATGACTTGTGTATCCAATTCTGTGATATAAAATTTGTCTATTCGTCTACGTAGACTAATATAATTAATTTAGATATTTTTATAATTCGAAATAGTTGATAATGGCGCAAAGAAGCAAAATTTGGGAATTTTTAGAAATCAATTCGATTGACAAATCGAGGCCAACTGTTTAGTTTTAGTCCGGTAAAAAGTTTGTTTAGTTTGCAATGAAAAACTAAAACGAGGAAGCGATGCGCGCACATTCGGTACGAGTGGATTGATTACACATCTGAGAACAAGACATCCAAATAATTTTTATAAATATTCTGGAATCTCTGAAAATGACAAGAAACGAAAAGCAGAAGACGAATTGAAAGCTGCCAAAAAAAATCGTCCTGGGTCCAACCAAAATAGTTTTCAGAAGAATCGACAAACATTTTCGTTTATGTGAAATTTTTCATATTAGAGATTGCCAAAACCGGAATCGGCAAATTTTTGAACCAAAAATCGGAAAATCGGAAATCGGCAAAAAATTGAAATCGGTTTGGCGCAGTGATTAATTAGTTTCAGAAATAAATTTAGTTTCAATTTCAGTTTAGTTTTGGCATCATGAATTATTATTACAGTTTCGTTTTAGTTTTGAATTTTTCAATAATTTTAATTTCAGTTTAGTTTTGAATCAGTAATTATTATTACCGTTTCGTTTTCGTTTTGAATTTTTCAATAATTTTAATTTCAGTTTAGTTTTGCATCAGTAATTATTATTACCGTTTCGTTATAGTTTTGAATTTTTCAATAATTTTAATTTCAGTTTAGTTTTGCATCAGTAATTATTATTACCGTTTCGTTTTGAATTTATAATAGTTTTAGTTTTAATTTCAGTTTCGTTTGTAACCTCCCTATTTTGCAGTTGTAACTAAACATAAGTCAATTAAGAAACTGTTTATTCAATTTTAAAAAACTCTCATTTCTAAGTTTTTGTCAGTCTATGTCTCTTCCCTCCGCTCAAAAAGCCACATAATGAAAAAATCCTCTCCACATATGCCTGGGAAGCAGGTGCTGCCAGTATGTTCAAAGCCAAGAGGGAAAGTTGCGGATATATAGACTGTTTATCATGCTTGTTATTAACTCAAAAACAATACCTACCGGTTTCAATCAACATGTCAACCACAGCACCGACTCGCTGCTGGTACTCTGCTGACTCTTGTGCCCACTTTGAGCTCTGTGTACTAGAACCAGACAAAAAATCTGTAATAGCCTTCGATTTTACGATAACGTCTTTATTTGTGGAAGTCGAAACTGTAGAAGTTAGTTGATTCTCTAACTTTTCTTTGTGCTTGTCTTTTAACTGCTTAACCAATTCATCGTAATTGTCAAGATGACATTTTTGAAGATGAGTCTATACAAAATTCAAGCAATGATGACACATTAATGGCTACATAGTAAATTTGAATAAAAAAATCACGTTTGAAAAAACTAACCTTTAGGTTCGTTGGATTTTTACCGGCCAGTTGAAAACCGCAATGGTTTATAGCATCATCGACGTTACTATTTTTTTGCTAGACAAACACTTTTATTCGTAGTGACATCATATTTAAAATAATTCCAAACTAAACTTTCGCGTTTACGACCAGCAAACATTTTCGACAAACCAACGTCAGCTTTCGACATTTCTGACTCAATAAATAACGACAAACCAAAACACGAACACAATAGAAAAGGAATAAACAATTTCGTAGCGACAAAGGCATGTTAAAAGGAAGTACCATAGAAGCGAAATTATTTTTTATTTTGTTTTTAATATTTTTTGTTTTTATTTTGTTTTAACAAATTATTTTTTATTTCTATTTCTATTTCGTTTCTAAAAAATAATAATTTTTATTTCTGTTTCTATTTCGTTTCAAAAAAAATAATTTTTATTTCTATTTCGTTCTAACTAACTAATTTTTATTTTTATTTCAGTTTCGTTTTGAATTTCTATTCTAGTTTTCGTTTCGTTTCAGTTTTCGTTAACAAGAATTAATAATTATCGTTTTAATTTCTATTACCGTTAAAGAAATAACGCCAAACTTTGGCGTTTAAAACTTTTTTCAAAATCCCTTCCAAACGTTTTCGGTTGTTTTTAACAAATTGAGACATTTGATATATTTATTACATACAAAGGGTTTACTGGCCAGTTTCGGCTATGCCATCTTCAGAACCCTTAAAAATTTTCCCAGAATATTATTAAAGAATTGGCGAAAAATGGAAAACCATAGATTTTTGATGATTCGAAATCAATTCTCTATTGTGCCTACCTTCCAAATGCTGAAGTTGTAGAAGAACGGATATCCTACGCCAATCGATGCCCGGTAAAACTGAAGGAAGCATCTAAATTGTTTGTGCTCGTCCAGACATCGCTGGTAAAACTTTTGTAACTTGCATCATTGACCATAACTTGCAAACAATTCCGTATACTAGAAAGCATGTCCGGAACTAAGGTGCGCGAGAAATGTTTCCTGGTTTGAGTTCATGCATTAGATTAATAAATCCAGCATCTTCAACAACTTGAAAAGGGAGTTTATTGACGCAAATCATCTCCAAAATGTTGTTAGTGATTGCAAGATGCCGCGGCTGATTAACTTCAAACAATTTAATTTTCTCCACACATAAAATCCTAGGTGTGTTGTTTCTTGTTCGAACTTGGTGACATATTTGCTTCTACTTTGCGTTTTCGTTTCGTAATTTGCTCTTGCCTTGCTCCATATTTTTTGAAATGATCTGGATGCTTTGTCCGCAGATGAGTTGTCATTGACGTTGTGCCGTATGTTCGTACATTTTTTCCACCACGCGTTATTTTGTCATGATATATCAAGCAGTTTGCTTTGTTTTTGTCGATGGCATTCACAATATAAAAATCCCAAACTTTACTATATTTCTAAGACATTTATAGTCTAAACTTTAGTGTAAAGTTTGAAGTTATTAATAGGGCAATATTTCTATAATTCCAATTATGTTTTTTTATAATAGTTTATAGTCCTTTACATCAGGTGTTTTAAGACTCTAATGGCTGTATGTAGGAAGCACTTACGTACTTCCTGTCGTGGATCAGAATTTGATCCTTTTTACTTTTACCTCCTCCTTTCTCCAGGCTTGCGACTGGCTCGCAATTAGCAAGGCGGAGTTATTCCAATTATGGTTTTACATTTATTTATATAGAACAAAATAGAGACACACATCTATATTAACATATATATGTAATATTCTGAATTGTATATAGGAACTACTTTAAACTCGGCCTCGGCGACTCCTTTTTTTTGCCAAGTCCGAGTTTTGCCGAAAATCGGCCAAGTCCGAGTTGCCGAGACGAGTTTCTGTCCATCCCTAATAAATTAAATATAACATAAGAACTGTACATACAAGCTGAAGGTCTTGAATTTTAACGTATACATAGATAGAAAGAAAATAAATAAAATTAAGAGCAAAAATAAAACACGAAAGAAAATAAATAATATTTATTTTTTGAAAAGAGAGGTTTGGAAAATTTTTCATTTCATTTTTTTTAAATTGGTGGGACTGCAGAAGAAGTTGCCCCTTCCCAAGGTTTTGCTAAATTGATGTCTCTGCTTGACAAGTTTTTAAGGGTAGATTTTAAATCTTCTTTTACAACCAGGCCTATCTTCAAGCACCTGCGAATCAACTTTATGTATATAACTATGCAAACAATTGACATGTGACGCGTTACGTATTTTGTCTTAACCGCACAGCCCTAGTGCATAAGTGTACGAGCCGGAGAACGGTAGCCCCCCAGATTTAAACAAAAATATTTTAAAATCGGGCAAAACATGCTAGGAATGTGGGTAAACATTTTTTTTTAAAGTAACAATTTTTAAACAAAAATTCCTAAAATTCCTAAAAATTAATTACGACTACCTCTTTCTCCCGGTCATAAGTTTTTTCAGAAAAAAATTTGAGGAGTCATTTAGTCAAATTTCTTAAAAATGATCTACGACTACCCCTCTTCTCTGTTCATCAGTTTTTTTTAGAAAGAAAAGGTTAGTATTATTGAGACATTTGGGTAATGATTATTTCAGCCCACCCCCACTACGATAAGCTACGATAAGCTTTTGTACGCTTATGGTCGGGTGATACATTATAAAAACACAAGGTTTTGGTCGGCGCAAGCGCCTGTTTTTTAAAACATATAGGCCACATAATTATAGTTAAGTTTCCTCGAATTTACATAAAATTCTTGATTTATCAACAGGTAAGCTTCCTCACTTTCACGCGCATGCTCACATACATTCATGTCTATAGTTTTCAAAATAACCAGCAGGTAAGCTTCTATACACTTACTCGCATACACACATGTAATGTATATCTTTACAATAACCAGCAGGTAAGCCTCCACACTGGATTTTTAGCATTCTTTATCAAATAAAATTATTAATTGTTGTAGTTGAGAAAAAGAAAATACATATTTTAAATAACACACACAGCCACGCGAATTGAATTGAAATTTAAATTAATAACAAATAACGAAAATTATGTGCCAGTGCCATGTTTAAAAATTGTAGATGTTGAAAACCACTTTTTTGACTGCATGTTTATTTATGTGATGGGCTTATTTCTGTTTATTAACCAAATTTTTAGTAGCAGCCTCGTAGTTTAGTATATTAGCCGTATTATCTAACAATTAAAATTTGTACATCTCAAACAGAAAGCTCAGAGTGGCGTTTTTGGTAAAGGTTCCAAAATGTCTCATCTTTGGCGAGAGGATGCTTAAGATGAGACAGTGAGTTTCCTAAGATGAGACAACGTTGAAATCTTCAATTTTATGCTATTTAAGATAAATTCTGTTAGATTTAAGAATTCAAACAAAGTAATTAAACTATAATCAACAAAAAATCAGAATTTTAATATTGTAGACGCCACTAAAAAAAAAATGTTTGCTTTCGCTCGTTAACCAAAGAAAATAAAGCTCCATCAATCGTCGCTGCTTAAAAAGTTTTTACAAATGTAAATTTTTGATTTTTTACAGCCGGTACGTGCTCAGCAAGTGCATTAGTTGTAGAAGAAACAAAATCCACTTTCAGAAAATCCGTTTTTTTTAGATTTGCTTTTCGTGAACGGCTCACAACAAACGTGGCATCAATACTTTTAGTGGGTGATGCATGACCATCTAAAATTTAACAAGTGATTTAACAACGGTTGGCTTAATATTGCCGATATAGTGCTGTAAATACCGCTTGAATACTTCATATCTACTTGCTGCCATGATTCTCGCTGTAATTTTATTTTGTGTAAAATAGCATCCTGCAATTGTACATAAATCTAAATAATTTAATGTCTAATCCAAAAAAATTAAAGTCAAACCTAATAACGGTAGCATATCATTATTGTTTTTGTAAGAAACTGCTGGCTACAGTAAACAAATTATCTTTGTTTAATCTTTTTGCCGCGTCTCATCTTTGCACTTAATTCACCATGATGTAGACAATAACACACATTAAAATTTAAAAAGCGCACAAATACATTCAGCAAATAACAAGCAACAAAAGTGTTATTTTAGATTTGTCATAATTCTCACACACAAAGAGTAATTAATGCTTACCTTGAATTGAGAAATCCGACAAAATAGCACCAAATTTTTATAATAATTCTTAAAAATACCATTTCTCTCCGAAAAAAAGAGAGGATGCAAACAATGCAGAAGCTATAATCGAAAATGAAATTTCAGTTAAAACCAGAACCATCGAAATTTTATAGGCGCTGTCTCATATTATGCAACTCTCCCTATATGCTGTATATGATACTTTCGATGAATAAAACTTTGATTTGATCTATTCTAACGTTTCTACAACAAACATCCTAAAAAATTTTTAGGTCATCATCCCGGCTCAGTTCAAGTAAAAATTTTCCAAAACAACAAAGATATTTATGGAGGTGGTGTTGACCTGGAGTACAGAAGGTCACTTGGAGTTGACGTTGTGGTGGAGGTTTCACAAATTTATATTCATCTGCTAGCCAGCAGCCTTAATATCATCAAAACGCTTGTCTCTAATACTTCCATGGGCAGCACTACAGCTGGAAATCTCATTTCACCCTC
This sequence comes from Erpobdella octoculata, assembly GCA_963978895.1. NCBI lineage: Eukaryota > Metazoa > Annelida > Clitellata > Hirudinida > Erpobdellidae > Erpobdella > Erpobdella octoculata. The sequence goes on from OZ022241.1 coordinate 20,659,452, forward strand.
ATCTTCGTCTTCATCACTTCTTTCTTCTACAACCAGTGTCGGTTACCAATCCAGACCTTCGTCTGTTTCACCACGAACATCGCTTAACTCTGTTTCTCCATTCACTCAGCTAGATAAACATTTGGCAAATTTATTCAAAGACACGAGTGATGTCGAACAGTTCAGTATGAGGGCTTTTGAATATTTTTTCGGTGCTTACAGCCACATTGAAGGTAAAATCATTATTTTTGATTTTTTTATAAATTCGCTTGATTTAATTATTCTGGAAATTAAATGTCTCAAAAAGGTTTTGATCTGACAATATACAATGCCAAAGTATTATAATAATTTTTCTATTCACTTAACAGGAGTTAGCTCTGCTCAGTTGCCAACAATTTTTCATCTAGCAGCAGAATACAACTTGTTTGAACTGACATCGGCTCTACTGGATCTGCCTGATTCAAGATCTGCTCTGTCTTTACTAAACTGCAACAAGATGACACCGCTCGACATAGCTAAAGCATCAGGAAGCACTGAGATTACAAACTTGTTTATTCAGGTGTGCCCAATTCTTATTTATAAGCTTACCGATGTTTTCATAAAGACATAACTAAGATATGGTTGATATGACGGTGGCTTTAAGAGACTTGCAAATGAACTATATATTATATTGGCTGAATTTCTTAGACGTTAAAATTGTTTGGCCGCAAAATTCACCCAGGTGGTAATTAACTTTTTTATAAATCTTAGCTGGTCAAAAGTGGCTTTTGAATTTTTTTTTGAAAAGTAGCGCTTTTGAATTTTCAAACGTGTTCATTCAGTTAAGATAATGGTTATATGCTAATCAAGAAAATTTATACAAAACCAGCACTTGACGCACGCTTCGCGCGCGAAGCGTTCGAGACTTTTTTCAGTTAGTCGCAGATAATTTTGTACTTGAGCACGTTTTAAACTGGCTCTCTTTTTGAGTGGCTTATATTGAACAAAACCGTCTACGAAAAAATTAACCCTTAATGGCTGATATCAGAAAACACCGCTCACGAAAAAAACTAACTTTTAATTGCTGAAATTAATAATGGAAAATCCATCTACGGAAAAACCAATATTTAATGGCTGATACATATATATAGAATAGATATATCGGAGATGAGCAGCTTTTGAGTGAGATGCCAAGATGGCCTCCGAAAAAACGATTTAGAGTCTTTTGGATCCATGAATATTCATTATTTGTATTAATCAATTTTTGGTACGGCAGCGGAGACTAAACTCCGGCTTGTAAGAAACAGAAACGTCGATTTCTTATAGCTAAAAGTAGTTGATATGAGCTTTATTTTAATTTAACGCGATATCCGACATAAAAAATATACAATTCTAATTTACCGATAACACAGGCGACGTTAAGTAGACCATCGAACTAGAGACTAAGCAAATAAAATTCAATGTCAACTGAAATTTTTATAAAAAAAAATTGTTAATTTTTATAAAGTTAAAAATTTATTTTGTACATAAAAAATTCTTTTTTTTCTATTAAAAAAAAATACTTGATTAAGTTACTATACGGTTGTAACTATCAGTTCTCCGGTCTACTAGGCTGCCTCGCTAAAAGCCTTCCTAAAACAACAGGCGGGCCGATATATCTATTCTATATATATGGGCTGATATTGACAAAAACCACCTAAGATAAATGGCTGATATTGACAAAAAAACGTCTATGAAAAAACCAACCTCTAGTGGCTGATATTGAAAAAACTGCCTACGAAAAAAACCGGAATAAAAATTAATAATGGCAAACATTGAAAAAAAAACGCCTCCGAAAAAACACCCTTTAATGACAGATAATGAAAAAACGCCATCGAAAAAAACCGCCTACGAAAAAAACAATCTTTAATGGCTGTTAATGGAAACAGCCGCTTACGGAAAAAACAATCTTTAATGGCTGATTTTGACATATTCTAATTCAGTGATTTTTTTTATTGTGCGATGACGTAGGCTGTTATAATGGCTCGTTTTGGAAAAACCACCTTCAAAAAATATCACCTTTAATGGCTGGTATTGAAAAAATCCGTCTACGAAAAACCGCCCTATAATGGTTGATATATGAACAAACCGCCTACGAAAAAAAACTAACCTTCAATGGCTGATATTGGAAAACTCCCTTACAAAAAAGCAACCTTTATTGGCGGAGAATGAAAACCGCAGACGTACATATTCTACTTCGGTGATTTATTTATTTTCAACTTGTTTATATTGAGTGATGACGTTCGCTCAAAGTTGGGAAAAACCCCCTGCGAAAAAAACTAACCGTTAATGGCTGATATTGGAAAAACCGCCTTCGGTGATTTGTTTATTTCAAACTTGTTTATATTCAGCGATGACGTACGTTGTTTTATCTATATCCGCAAATCGTCAAATTTTCGCGGCTAATAACTTTTTATTTAAACATTTTTATCCTGAAGTGGCTTACAAATCGTGTTTAGCGTCTCAGAATATATCATTGTGAGTTTTTTCAGAGCTGCAGATGGCAATCGGCTGACATACTGACATCATTGCGCTTTTATAATAGTAGCAGTCAAGTCATTAAATATGTTAGAGATTTGAAACTTTTGTTTGTTTACCAAATGGATTATTTATCTCGGAGTTAAATATGTGCAGTAGCGTAACTAGAGGGAAAACCTTGAATTGGCCATTTTTATACACATCAACAAAACAAATTTGAAATATTTTAATACCCTGAAGTTACGCGATAGTAATGACCAAGTGACGGATTAAAAAAAAGGATTCAGGGTATGCATCTCCCACCAACTAAATAAAAAAATATATGGGCTAGACAACATATTTTGAATTCCATTTCACGTATTACTATCGATCTGAAGTTTTTCATTTCGGTTTTTATTTATAATGGAATATTGTTTTATAGAAATTTTTAAATTATTGATTATCAGATTTTCTTTTCATGATTGCAGATATCAATTTTACACTAAAATCTTTATTTTATTTATGTAGTTTTTAGAATTATAGATTTATATTCTCATGAGAAATATTTCAATTAAATTGGTGTTTTTCTATCTCAAATATATAAAGGATTTTTGATAAACGAAGTTTTTACGGTTCACTTGTTAAGGACTCTTTTTTCTAAATAAAACAAAAAAAACAATCTTGTGCTTTTCGAGTCTTTTCTTAACGGTGCATGTTTATAAAAGGTTCATCATAATTGCCGTATTAGAACGTTTTACTCAACTCGCTATCGTCTCTGTCCAGATAAATCTTGCAATCAAATTCTCAGCCACTTCGCAACTAGCTTCAGAACTGAAACTTTTAATATAGCTCTGAACCCGATGACAATGCAATATTCTACTAAAGGAGTAATTTATGGAGACAGAGTTGCTCTTCTCAAGGATTTAAAAAAAGTTTTTTATGTAAAGTAAATAAAGACGAAGTTTTTAGAAAATTGTTGAAAAATGACCCTCCGAATACCCATCCTTGCTTCTGGCTATTGGGGGCGGTTGCCTCCCAAGGATTTTTGAAGACATTTTTAATATCTCTCTCTCTCTCTCTCTCTCACTCTCTCTCTCTCTCTCTCTCTCTCTCTCTCTCTCTCTCTCTCTCTCTCTCTCTCTCTCTCTGTATATATATATATACTCTTCTTTGTACTTTGACCTCGATTGATGTGTAAACATATCTGATATGTCTCGCCACACCACTTTATATATTTTCGTTGTAGCTGTAAATTAGTTTTATGAGTTCTGATGATGGCTAATAAAGCCGAAACCTGCAGGTCAGCTCATGACCAAAACATTAATAAAAATATATACCAGTTGGTTCAAAAGTGTCTTGGTATTTCTGATTTTCGAAAAGTTTCACGTTTGATAGAAAAAGTTTGTAATAAGAAATGGGCCAGTCTTTAATAAAGCGTGTTTGAAAGAACATCTTGTTCCTAATTATTTAAAATATATATATATATATATATATATATATATATATATATATATATATATATATAGTTTCAGAAAGGAAAGATATTGTTGCTTTGCAAGGTTTATATAAGAAACTGTTAAATGCAAAATGGGCTATAAAGTTCAATGAAACTTACTTGCGGGAATATATATATATATATATATATATATATAAGTATATATATATGTATATATTTATATGTATATATATATATATATTTTCTTTCATACATGCTCTATTGAAAATAACTGCCCATTTTTTGTTTATTATTTTCTTAACGTAAGACTCCAATCTGCGAACAACGACTTTGTTTTTTGAATAAAATTCTTTATTGATTTTCATAACGGGCTTACTGCACAGTTTCGGCTCGAAAGCCATCATCAGAGCCCTTGAATAGAAAATAATGCGAATATTCAAAAACGAGCGAAGTGAAATTAGAATAATGGTAAAACGTGTTTACTTAAAACCAGACGATTAGGCGATGAATGTAATGCGAACGGATATAGTTGTGATAAAACCAAGCTGAGGTAAAATGGTGTAAAAATTAAACCGAGGTACATGGTATATAAAAGACAGGAATACTATTGTAAAAACAGAAGACGTGAAGTTTTATCACAACAAAAAACGCAATATATATATATATATCTATATATATAAAAATGAATGTTTGTATGTATGTATATATATATATATATATATATATATATATATATATATATATATATATATATATATATATATATATATATATATATATATATATATATATATATATATATATATATATATACTAGCTGGGTTACCCGGCGTTGCCCGGGGATTTTAAAGGTTTTTTATCGTTTTTCTCCCTGGCTCCCGTTTCCTTAACCGCTTGCTTTCCCGTTCCAGGTCGCTTTCTCACTCCTGGTCGCATTTATGCTCACGGTCGCTTTTCCGGCCCCGGTCTCTTACTTTTCCCGATCCCGGTTGCTTTTACGCTTTACCGCTCCAGCTTGCTCTTCTTTTCCTGCTCGCTCTTTTCGCTCTTCCGTTCCTCCATTAAATTTTATAGCCTTCCCAATGTGGCTTAGATGGGCTGTAGCGGAATGCTGTGCACAGTCATCAAAATTGATCTGTTCTCTCGTTAACAGTTTGTTGTTTGGTTTGCTCGTTTAGTTACGCCTGAACTTCCTCAATTTTAATTAGTGTTCTTTAATGTATTGGTTCCAAGTGTGATCTTCTGCAAAAGCTTATTATAATTGACTAAAGCTGAAAAAAAAGAATTTATTAGTTAACGCTGCAATAATGTTAAAATCCGCTCATATATCTCAACAGTTTATATTTGTTTTAAATACTTGTAAGATTATAAATGTTTACAATAGATTTATCACACACTGTTCAACAGCTGCTTTTCGAAAAATCGCTTTCATGCACCTCATATATCAGTGAAACTTTTACAATAAATTGGTGTTGCATGTAAGATTTTCTTTAAAATGTAATTTTCTAATTTCCTCTGAAAAGTAAAAAATAAAATAAGACCGATAAATTAATTAATAATCTTATAGTCATAACTACTCGTCAATAATAAATTAATACCAAATTGGCTAATGCCATCACATAAAAAAACACTTACCTGCCCAAAAAAATTTCTCATTTACTGATTTTGTTAAGTCTGGAACTCTTTTTGTGAAGCACAAAATATCTCTAAAATTTAGAGTTTAAATAGAAGAAATTCCACCTGCAATTTATTGATTAGTCCTGAAAACCAAAGTTATCTGGATTTAAAAGATATACTCACTCACAATAAATTTTTCAATTTTCTTTTTTAAGAATGTAAAGCACAAAATAATATCTGTTAGACTAAAAGTAGCACAAAATAATATCTGTTATAATATCTCTAGTCTAACCGTTGACTGGTAGAGCGATAATGATATCCTGACACACAACGACCGAAACAATTTACAATTTAATATATACACAACAATAATAATTAGAAAATTAAATAATATAAGAATAGTAGCCTAAGTTTTTAAATTACTTTGATTTCGAGAAACCGAGACGATAAACGGCGAATGTAAACAAAACATAGCTCTGATACAATAGCGAAAATATTTAAAAAAATTAATTTTCTAAAACATTCAAAAAAATTTGAACGATATACGGTAATTAAAAAAATTAAGAAAATAATAGTACTTTTGATATAATTGATATAAGTAAAATAATACTCACTTTTGATTTTGAGAAATCGCAACAACCAACAACGGCGGAACAGAAGGCGACGGAAACCCTGAGCTTGTTAAGCCGCGATATAATTGCATAGACGATAATATTTCTAATAATTAATTTTCTAAAAACATTCAAAACAATTTTTTAAATAAAAAAGACATTATTTAGGTGGCAAATGTTTATTATGTAAAATTTCGTGCAAATCCCTTCATTGGTTTTGGCGTTATTAAAGAACGGACTCGCCTTTTATATATATAGATATATATGTCCTTTATGCATTGCTACACCATTCATCCGATCGTAATGAAATTTTCACACAACCTTGAGAGTCAAGAGGAATCAAATATAGAGAAATGTTTTTTGAAATTCTTCACAAAATGAGCAGAGCGAAGCGGGTGAGTGAGCGGGAACTATATATATATATATATATATATATATATATATATATATATATATATATATATATATATATATATATATATATATATATATATATATATATATATATATGTATGTGCGTATGTATGTGTGTATGTATGTATGTATGTATGTATGTGTATGTGCATGTATATGTGTCTGTGTTTATGTATGTATGTATGTGTTTTTTACAATATTTCGGCACTAAATGCTCATTCAAAGTATGTATGTGTGTGTATGTATGTATGTATGTATGTATGTATATATGTATGTATGTATGTATGTATGTATGTGTGTGTATGTATGTATGTATGTATGCATGTATGTATGTATGTATGTATGTATGTATGTATGTATGTATGTATGTATGTATGTATGTATGTATGTATGTATGTATGTATGTATGTATGTATGTATGTATGTATGTATGTATGTATGTATGTATGTATGTATGTATGTATGTATGTATGTATGTATGTATGTATGTATGTATGTATGTATGTATGTATGTATGTATGTATGTATGTATGTATGTATGTATGTATGTATGTATGTATGTATGTATGTATGTATGTATGTATGTATGTATGTATGTATGTATGTATGTATGTATGTATGTATGTATGTATGTATGTATGTATGTATGTATGTATGTATGTATGTATGTATGTATGTATGTATGTATGTATGTATGTATGTAGAATCGGATCTAAGGGGAGGGGGCAAATGAGAGCGAAAGAATGAGCGGAAAAGCGACAGGGAACGGATAACGACCGGGAGCGGGAGTGTGCATGTATCTATGTATGTATGTATGTGAGTATGTGAAAACTCTTCTTCGAGCAAGTTCGTCAGAGGTCTTCAGAGGAAGACCCTCCCAGCGTTTCGGCCCTTTTCCTGACGCTACCACGGGAGGGCGAGCCACGACCGTTGATCAGACGACCGCCCCCTGACGAAATGTGTGTATCACATGCCGTTTCCGACCAGAACCAGATAACCGGCGAATCTTCAAAGTACCAGAACCAAGAAGTCATTTTGAAACCGTCAAGCAACTGTAACAAGATGAGAAACTGTCTTTCAAACGCCGGAACTTGAGCATGTAGTAACTGTAGTATCCACCAAACCGCCAGATTCTGAGACCAAAAAAAACATTCACCTCCGGAACTTCGAGCCATGCCACCACTTCACCAAACGAGAAACACCACAAACCATAATGGCAGGAAACATTGTTTTGATTATTTTCTAAACGCCAGCAGCTTTCCTTCTATTGCAAACAACCGAAACTTTCGCCGGCAGCCATAACGCGACTTCGTCCCTGAACTTGTAAACAAAGGAAGAGCTAACACTGTTGTACGGAAGCCAGAAGTGGCTGTTTAAATTTATTATCTTTTTTTTCATTCCTTTGCATCCATATCCAAAAAGAAGCTGTTTCTGCTCTTTCAGCTATTTTCTTGATAGCTTGAGTTTTTTTCCGACCCGACATTCCAAAAGCCACAAGCAATTTGACGAGTGAGCGACCAGCTAAACCCCTGGCGCCTACTACAACTGGAAAAATCTCGACTCTATACCCCGCACGCTCCAAATCCTGGGCAAGGATTCTGTAACGTTCTTCTTTCAAGATATTTGAGGCTTCCATGTTGCTTTCCCATGGCACTGTTAGTTCGATGAACAGCAACGTCTTGGCCAAACTGGAAAAAATGACAATGTCCGGTCTCAATCCGCTGCTGCAAACCAATTCCGTAAAGCAGTTTTCATCTTTTAAGTCTGCTGATATCCTCCAGTCATTTGCCGCATCAAGCAACGATTCTCTTCTCGTACTTGCCTTTCTGCGGCCCAAGTGCTGCAAGCCTTCTCTCAAGAAATAAAATTTTCTTCTGGGGCACAACTGCATCGAATTGGCTAGTCTGCAGTTCTCCTTGATAATGCCCAGTATCTTTCTTAGAACCTCATTGTGGCGCCACGTGTATTTTCCCTTTGCCAAAGCATACGGACAACATGAGAGAATATGAATCAGAGTTTCTGTTTTCTCACACAGCTTGCAGGCTTCATTTTCAAGCTTTCCCTACTTCACTAAGTTCGAAGCTGTCGGCAGTTGATCATACATCGCTCTAATCACGAAAGATAGGCGGATGGGCGAGTAACGCCACAGATCATTCCATGTCATCGAATGTTGAACTGCCGCCTCCCATCTAGTCCAATCGCCCTGTTGCGACATCTGAGCACCTAACTGCACTCTTTCCAACTCCATTGCTCGCCTTCTGTCTTGAATAATCAGGTTTGTCCTTTCCTGCGACGAGGCCTTAGACCACCACACATGATGGAACCAACCAGACCGAGCCGTCCCGGTTGCACTGCTCCGATCTTTTCAGACCATTGCAAAGATTCCTCGGCTTCACGGATGTCCCTCCCTGCAGTCCAGCCTTTTCCCGATCCAACTGATGCGCCCACATTCACGATACATTGGTCTGAAGAGTTGTCCAGCATCAACTGTGTCCGTATCTTGCTAATCTTGTACTCTTCTACTAGGGACTTGAATGGAAGAGCTAACTTAGCTGTCTTACTATATAGAGCTAAAGTTGTTAACGCCGGTGGAAGTCCTAGCCATTTCAGAATACAGCAGTTCATTTTCTTTTCCATTCGCTCCACGTGAGATAAACATATCTCATAAATTACTAATGGCCATAGCAACCTCGGTATCAAAACAAACTGTACCAGCCATACCTTGAACTTTCCCTGCAGCTCGGTTGAATTGATTTTCCTCAGGTCCTCAACCATGCCCTGCAGAACGATGCTGCTCTGATTCACATCATTCATGGAGACGTTGTACCATCTTCCCAAGCTTTTCACAGGCTCTTGCTGGATTGTTGGGATTTCGCAACCAGCCACCGAGAATGAGACAAAACCATCAATCTCTCCATGTCGCCAAGAAAGGCTTCTCGATTTGGTTGGCTTGAACTTCATTCCACACCAGGACAACAAGTCGTTGAAATTTTGAAGAATACGGCGCATTTCGCCGGAGTGATTCAAGATAAGAGTAGTGTTGTCTATGAAGGCTTTTATCGATGGCATGAAAATTCCTTTTCCCAGGTAAACATCCTGAACCCGAGATGCAGAGCGTTGATTGATATGTATGTGTGTATGTATGTATGTATGTATGTATGTATGTATGTATGTATGTATGTATGTATGTATGTATGTATGTATGTATGTATGTATGTATGTATGTATGTATGTATGTATGTATGTATGTATGTATGTATGTATGTATGTATGTATGTATGTATGTATGTATGTATGTATGTATGTATGTATGTATGTATGTATGTATGTATGTATGTATGTATGTATGTATGTATGTATGTATGTATGTATGTATGTATGTATGTATGTATGTATGTATGTATGTATGTATGTATGTATGTATGTATGTATGTATGTATGTATGTATGTATGTATGTATATATGTATGTATGTATGTATGTATGTATGTATGTATGTATGTATGTATGTATGTATGTATGTATGTATGTATGTATGTATGTATGTATGTATGTATGTATGTATGTATGTATGTATGTATGTATGTATGTATGTATTTATGTATGTATGTATGTATGTATGTATGTATGTATGTATGTATGTATGTATGTATGTATGTATGTATGTATGTGTGTGTGTATGTATCTATGTATCTATGTATCTGTGTATGTATGTATGTATGTATGTATGTATGTATGTATGTATGTATGTATGTATGTATGTATGTATGTATGTATGTATGTATGTATGTATGTATGTATGTATGTATGTATGTATGTATGTATGTATGTATGTAAGTATGTATGTATGTATGTATGTATGTATGTATGTATGTATGTATGTATGTATGTATGTATGTATGTATGTATGTATGTATGTATGTATGTATGTATGTATGTATGTATGTATGTATGTATGTATGTATGTATGTATGTATGTATGTATGTATGTATGTATGTATGTATGTATGTATGTATGTATGTATGTATGTATGTATGTATGTATGTATGTATGTATGTATGTATGTATGTATGTATGTATGTATGTATGTATGTATGTATGTGTGTGTGTGTTATAACTCTTTGCGAGCTTTCGTCGCCGAAGGTCTTCAGAAGAAGAACCTCTCATTTTTAGCGTTTCGGCCCTTAAACTTCTTGACGCTTTTAAGAGAGGTGGGCCCACGTCCGTTGATCAGGCGGACGCCCTTCGGCGAGAAAAATTTCCAAATTCCTAACTTGAAACACGAAAATTCAAAGTTCAGCAGAAAACTGTTCGAAACAAAACTTGAAATCGCCGGAACGATTATCGCTCAATGTAAACAAGGCTAAACCATTTCGGGTGCATCTTGTAGCGCTTTCTTTTTTCTATTAGCGAAAATCCAAAAAGATGCAGCTTCAGCTGTCTGGGAGATCTCCTTGATGGCTCGAGTTTTTTCTCGGTTTGAAAAACCAAGAGCTTTCAGCAGTTTTAACATTGAGCTGCTAACCAACCCTTGAACGCCAACCTCGACTGCAAAAATTTCAGTCCTGAACCCTTTGGCATTCAAATCACATGCTAAATCCCTATATCTCTCCTCTTTGAAAATATTGCTAGATTCCATGTTACTTTCCCATGGCACAGAGAGTTCAATCAGGAGCATTGTCTTGGCCAAGTCAGAATATATAATTATATCCGGCTTTAAACCGCTAGATCTCACAGCTTCTGGAAATTTTCTTTCGCCATCCAAATCAGCCGAAACCGACCAATCGTCGGCAGCACCCATCACACATTCAAAGTCTCTAGTAGATCTGAACCTGTGGAACTTCAGATTGCCGTAGATTTTCCTTTTCTGCTGTATTCCTCTTGTTTTTGCTTTCTTACACGCTTCTTTGACGAAGTCAAGCAATTTTCGGAGTACTTGGTTATGGCGCCAAGTGTACCTCCCGTGTGAAAGTGAAAACGAACAACAGGAAAGAACGTGAATGAGAGTCTCCGATTGCCCACATAACATGCACGAATCATCGTCTTTCAACTTCCATCTTCGAAGATTGCTGGATGACGGCAGTTGATCATAAACAGATCTAATCAAAAAAGACAAACGTAGTGGTGTGTATTGCCAAATGTCTTTCCAAGAAAGCGAACGCTGAACAGCATTTTCCCATGTCGTCCAATCTCCTTGTTGAGATAACTGAACAAATTTAATCATTCTCTGGGACTCAATAGCTTTCTTTCTTTCCTGAATGACCAGACTTGTTCGTTCACTGGTGCTGGCTTTTGACCACCAAATTCGATGGGTTGACCCGAGACCCCGTTTGTCCTGTTGAACTGCCCCAATTCTTTCTGTCCAACGTAAAGAGGCTTCAGCTTCTGCAATCTCCTTTCTGGCTACCCATTTCTTTCCGGACTTTACAAGAGGTCCCATCTCCACAATTCTTTGATCCGAAGAGTTATCCAGCGTTAGTTGCGTACGGATCTTGTTTATCTTAAACTCCTCAACCAAAGACTTCAGTGGCAACCTCAGTTTGGCAGTCTTGCTGTACAAAGCTACCGAAGTAAATCCCGGAGGCAGACCCAACCATTTCCTTGTAAATTTATTCATCCTCCTTTCTAGCTTTTCCACCAATGGTAAGCTCATCTCATACATTGATAGAGGACACAGCAATCTCGGCAACAGAACAAACTGAAGCAACCACAATTTGAACCTGCTCTGGAGTGGGGCCGCATCAATTTTCTTCATATCTTCAAATGCCGATCGGAGAACTTCGGAACACCGTCCAGTGTCGTTAAGCGAATCGCCATACCACCTTCCCAGGCTCTTAACCGGTTCTTCTCTCAATGTTGGGATCCTGTTGCCAGCAACTGAAAACGTCACGTTGTCGTCGATCTTGCCTCGTCGCAGAGATAAGCTTCTTGACTTGGTTGCCTTGAAACTCATGCCGCACCATGATAGCAGCCCGCTGAATGCATCAAGAGCTCGTCGCATTGAGATACATTTGTTTAGAACCAAAGTTGTATCATCCATGAAGGCCTTCACCGATGGCATCAAGATACCCTTGCCAACGTAAGCTTCCTCCACGCGAGAACCCACTGCATTCAGAAGCAGCTGCATCGCTAATACGAAGAGAATGGGTGAAATTGAGCAACCCATTGCTATACCAACTTCTAACTGGAACCATTCTGTTGAACATGAAGACGTTGACAACCTCAATTTGAAATGTCTGAAATACTGTTGCAACATTTCTATCACAAAATTTGGAACATGATGCGATCTGAGAGTTTTCCACAACATTTGGTGACGAACAGCTCCATAAGCATTGGCAAAGTCTAACCAGACAATGTGCAAGCTGAGACGACTGTCTTTAGCTCTTTTCAATGCTTCCCAGATCACTGACGAATTTTCGATGCATCCTGGTACTCCTGACACTCCTCCCTTCTGAACAGACCTGTCGATGTAATTGTTTTGAATTACATAGCTTGTCAGTCTCCGAGCAAGGACAGCAAAAAATATCTTTCCCTCGACGTTTAACAATGAAATTGGGCGAAACTGATGTATTGCCTTCGAGTCTTTTTCTTTCGGAATAAAGATACCCTCTGCTCTTTGCCATTCGCTTTCAATTCTTCTTCTTTCCCAAGAGCCCACGAGTAGAGAATGCAATAATCTCAATACTTCTGGGCATTTTTTGTAGACGAGATATGGCACCCCATTTGGTCCAGGAGCAGATCTGTTTCTTGTTCTGTAGAGAAATTGAGTAACTTCAAGTAACGAAATCATGCCTTCTCTGAAAGAAAAGTTTGGAAATGGGATTTCAGGAAGATCGGTTCTTTCTTCTAACTGCTGATCTCCACGCGGGTCACGGAATGCGGACCGAAAATATTCATCGAGCGTTGCTTTGTCTGCTTGAAGCGTTCCTGACTTGGGTGGGTCCAGTAAATTTCTTCCATATTTGAATGGGTCTTTGATGAACTGAAACCTGGCATTTCTCTGATCTCTTTTCTTTATCCGAAAACGCTCGGCCTTCATTAGGGCAGACAAACGACGCCCCAAACTCTGCCGCAGCTCTGCGAGACCAGCTTTTTCATTTTTTTGGGCTCTTTTCCACCGCTTTCGTAACAATTTCTTTTCTCTCTTCAGCTGATTGATTTCTCTTTGTCGTCTAGAAATCATGCCTTCATTGTTTCGAACCTGAAGTTTTTGTTTCACACCAAACAATTCAGTGCTTTTTTCGTAAATAACATCAGTGAAATCTTTCATACTGAAATTTGATGAATTTCTTGAACGTGTTTTGAGAAGTTTTGAGAGTGTTTCGTCCAACTTTTTCCATGCAATTGTATCTCCTGCTGCAGGAAAATCAATTCTTGGCCTAGGTTGACTGATTTCTACTTCCGGATTCACATCTTGAACTGCGTCGGGACTGTGGTTGGCCTCCGGCCCGGCAATGTTCGACGTTTTACCTGCATTAATATCTGATGCAGGACGTTGACGGAATTCGGTTAAACAGCCCATTTTCGTTCTGTGTACTTTCATTCCACGGATCGTCTTGAAACTCCTACCGCAAACACACTCGTGAGGCATACCCCCATTAGGGTCCGTTGAAGAAGCAGGGTCGTTGTCCAAAGGTCCGAATGTGAGTTCATCATTCTCCCCCTTCTTTCGGTTGGAACTCTGGGGGCATTTCGTAGTATAAGATGAAGCGGCATTTGAACGGATTGTACTTCGGCTAAGCCAGGCCTGATACCCGTGAAGTTCTCGTCTTTCCAAGATGTCACTTGTCTTTCCAAGTGTCAACGGTCTTTCCCAGTTGCCAACGGTCTTTCCCAGTTGTCACCGGTCTTTCCCGGTTGCCAAATGGCTTAATGCCTCATAAATGTGTTATAACTCTTTGCGAGCTTTCGTCGCCGAAGGTCTTCAGAAGAAGATGTATGTATGTATGTATGTATGTATGTATGTATGTATGTATGTATGTATGTATGTATGTATGTATGTATGTATGTATGTATGTATGTATGTATGTATGTATGTATGTATGTATGTATGTATGTATGTATGTATGTATGTATGTATGTATGTATGTATGTATGTATGTATGTATGTATGTATGTATGTATGTATGTATGTATGTATGTATGTAGAATCGGATCTAGGGGGGAGGACTGAGAGCGAATAAATGAGCGGGAAAGCGACAGGGAACGGATAACGACCTGGAGCGGGAGCGCAAGGGGGAAGGAAACGGGGGCGAAAAAGAAACGCATTAGGTAAACCTCTAAAAACCCCGGGCAACGCCGGGTGCCCCCGCTATTATACATATATATATATATATATATATATATATATATATATATATATATATATATATATATATATATATATATATATATATATATATATATATATATATATATATATATTTACATATATATATATATATTTATATATATATATATATATTTACATATATATACATATATATATATATATATATATATATATATATATATATATATATATATATATATATATATATATATATATTGTTCGTTGATACAGGCTCGGTTAAATTTTATTGACCAAGTTTTGTTGCAAACTTTTTCTATTATATGAGATAGTTCACGTAATTTAACTCGCCCACGAAGTTGTTCAAAGAACGCCCGATTATACAAATCTTTATTACTTTCTAACTTGCAAGTTTCGGCTATTTTTTCAGCCATCTTGAGAAAAAGCAAAAGGCCGGGCGGTACTGGAACCGAACATAAACAAAGACGATTAAAAACAAATAATGAAATGTGGAAGTACGTAGATAAAAATAAAATATGACCAAAATAAAATGCGAGGGAAGTTATTAATTAAGACTAAAATCAAAGAAGCAAATATAAATTAAATTTAACATAAGAATTGTTGGTGTTAGTTTTCCGGGGGCAAATGAGAGCGAAAGAATGAGCGGGAAAGCGAAATGCCATCTACCAGTATATATATTGTATATATGTATATGTCACAGTCTTCCCTGTCTAGACTGAGAGTCTAGACAGGTCGACGGGTGCAAGATACACTTGTCAGGAGGTCCGGTAGAGCGACCCCTGACATAACTCCCCCTGAAAACGAAGATGTTGAACAGTCTTTCAATATCTTAAATGTTATCTTTCACAGTACTGGATGAAGAATGGGTGTTCGTTCGTCAATGTATCGCGCCTACCAAGGCTTCAAGGTCGGGGACATTGAAGAGGACGACGAGGAAGATGAGGAGTGGGTGGAATCGGAGAAGTAGAATTTTGTAGATAATCTGGATGAAGAATGGGCGTTCGTTCGTCGATGTATCGTGTTTACCAGGGCTTCAAGGTCGACTTTAAACTGGAAATGTCCTTCATGAAAGTAACTTTTACTCCCACCAGTAAAACCACCCATATAACCAGCACGACCCATCCAAGTTTAATCCCATACCGGTCTGAATTGTATTAACGAAAGAATCATCATCACGTCATATCAAAGAAGTTCAACTACTTCAACAATATCATTAAATTATAGAATATGACAACTGTAGTGTATTGGTTCTATGTTTTGAGTTTCCGATTATCAACTGTAGCGAGCCGGAGGCGAGAAGTAACTGTTGTGTTTTATAATAATAGGAACTGTTGTGTTTATAATAAATAAATAGTATTTTACATTGGCGACGAGGATAAATTAGAAATAATGATGTCAAACGAACTTTCGTCGATCGTCCCGTTCGATTGTAAATCAGAAAATGCCACGCTGGGCCAAAGATGGCGGCGGTGGAAAAGATCATTCGATTACTTTCTGTTGGCGAAGGGTGTAACCCTAGCTGAACAAAAGAAAGCTTTACTGCTGCACACAGCCGGCCTCGACGTACAGGATATTTTCGAGACCTTGCCAGAACCGACGGACGGCACCGATGTATACGCCAAGGCAGAGAAAGCTCTTGACGAATATTTCAAACCGCTTGTCAACATTCCGTTTGAAAGATATTCGTTTCGCCAGCTAACACAAGAGCCCACAGAATCGATTGTTCAGTTCGTTACTCGGCTCAGACAACAAGCAGACCTGTGCGAGTTCGGCAACCAAAAGGATGATTTCATTCGAGACCAGGTGATCGCTCAATGTCATTCTACAGGGTTACGAAAACAATTGTTGGAAAGACGTGAAGTGACACTCACGCAAACTCTGGACATCGCGAGAGCTAAAGAGGCAGCTGAATGCCAAGTTGCCGCCATGCAGAAGATTGATTTGATGGCGCCATCTCGGGAAATAAATGCTGTTTCTTCTAAACCGGTGGTAGATGGTAAAAGGGTTCAAGCATGTTTTCGGTGCGGTAAAGAAGGACATTTTGCCAGAGATCCCAGTTGTCCAGCAAAGAATTTGACGTGTCGAAAATGCAATAAAGTGGGACATTTTCAGTCACAGTGTAATTCTAAAGTAGTTTCCGAGAAAAGTTACAGACCTACAATGCGAACAAATTCTTCAAACAAACAGGTACGCCGGGTCAACACAGTTGAAGAACCTGATGATGACGACGATGACGAAAAAGTTTTTGCTTTTACAATACACAGTGGTGATAATGATAATTTTACAGTGGACGTAACTGTGGGTGGAGTAATTTTGCACGACATGTTAATTGACTCTGGAGCGTCCTGCAATGTGATTGATCGAGGTACTTGGGAATCGGTGAAAAAGAAAGGAATAAAATGCAAATCAACAAGAAAATTTTTTCATATGCATCAGAAATAGCATTGAAGACTCTTGGTAAATTCAGTGCGAGCACACAGATTGGAAATCATATAACACCAGCTGAATTTGTTGTCATAGACGGAGTTGGTCGACCAATTTTGGGACGTAAAACTGCCATTGAGCTTGGAGTTCTCCGAGTCGGTCCATACAGATCAGATGTGAATTGGCTCAGTATCGATGAAATAGCAACACAATTTCCAAGTCTCTTTGATGGTATCGGTAAGCTGAAGGATTACCAAGCCAGGTTACACATTGATCCTGCCATAGCTCCAGTTGCACAAAGTTCACGCAGAATACCGTTTGGATTGCGAGATAAAGTGGAAGCTGAAATTCGTAATTTGTTAGCTCAGGAAATTATTGAACCAGTCAGAGGTCCTACGCCATGGGTCAGTCCGGTAGTGGTAATTCCAAAAGGGTCTGGTATTCGACTGTGTATAGATATGCGACAGGCAAATGAAGCAATAGTAAGAGAAAGACATCCAATACCAACAGTCGATGATGTTTTGCAAGAGCTGAATCAGAGCAAAGTGTTCAGTAAGATTGACCTCAAACTTGGATTTCATCAGATTGAACTCTCTGAAGAATCGAGACCGATTACGTCATTTGCTACACATTTAGGACTATTCCGGTACAAACGCTTATTTTTCGGCGTAAATTCCGCTCCAGAGCTTTATCAACATATTCTGATGCAAGTGATACAATGGTGCAAGGGCGCGGCTAACATTGCTGACGACATCATCATTCATGCTAAAGACGATCAAGAACACGAGGAACGACTGACAGCGGTCCTTACTAGACTTGTTGCTGCTGGTCTTACACTGAATAGAGACAAATGTAAGTTCCGAATGAATCAACTGGAATTCATGGGGCTCCTAGTTACAGAACGTGGGGTTGGTCCGACACAGGCGCGCATTGAAGCTGTACAGAACGCTCGTGAACCAACATCGTCAACAGAAGTTAGAAGTTTTCTGGGTTTGGTGAATTTTTCCGCAAAATTCATTCCAGATTTGGCAACTGTCGCCGAGCCATTAAGGAAACTTACGAGGCAGGACGTTCGATTTGTTTGGAATGATGAACAGAAAGCTGCTTTCACAGAATTGAAAGCACGGCTTACCAAAGCAGAGACTCTTGCATATTTTGATAAAAATTCTAAGACTGAGGTAATAGCAGATGCAAGTCCCGTTGGCCTGGGTGCAGTACTGGTACAGTGGCAAAATCATGAACGTCGAGTAATCAGTTATGCAAGCCGTAGCTTGACGGAGGTTGAACGTCGCTACTCACAAACTGAAAAAGAAGCACTTGCACTCGTCTGGGCTTGTGAAAGATTCCATATATATCTAGGAGGAATACAGTTCTTATTAATAACTGATCACCGACCACTGGAAGTAATTTATGGAAAACGATCGAAACCATCGGCAAGAATTGAACGTTGGGTTTTGCGTCTCCAGCCATACGACTTCAAGGTAATTTATCGTCCTGGTAAAGAAAACATTGCCGACGCGTTGTCAAGACTAACCGAAACGAAATGCTCTCCTACCAACCGGGCTGAGGAATACATTCGATTTGTTACTGAGAATGCTGCATTGTGTGCTATCCCAATACAGACAATAGAAACCGAGAGTGACGTTGATACAGACCTTCAGAAAGTTAGAAAAGCTGTGAAATCCGGTGATTGGAGTCAGTGTTGTGCGAGCATCAAAGCTACGAGAAATGAAATTTCAACCATCGGCAAAATTGTTTTACGTGGCACGCGAATAATAATACCAAAATCTTTACAAAAAAAAGTCATTTTGCTGGCACATGAAGGACACCAGGGAATAGTAAAAACAAAAGCCAGACTGCGTACTAAAGTGTGGTGGCCTGGAATGGACCAGATGGCAGAAAACACTTGTCGTTCTTGTCACGAGTGTCAGTTGGTTAGTCCACCATCACATCCAGTACCTATGACACGTACTGAATTGCCAGAGGGACCCTGGCAGCACTTAGCGACCGATTTGCTGGTCCTTTACCCAATGGTGATTACTTATTAGTAGTTATTGATTATTATAGTCGCTACTTTGAAGTAAGAGTTTTCAAGTCAACTACATCTACAAACATTATTAGATGGCTCGATGATATTTTCGCCGTTCATGGTTTTCCGATATCAATAACAACTGACAATGCACCCAATTTCAAGGCAGTAGAATTCCAAAATTACTTACATAGTGCAGGAATTGAACATCGAACCCGCATTCCCTTCTGGCCAGAATCAAATGGAGAAGTGGAACGTCAAAACCGTACTCTGTTAAAATTCTTGAAAACCTGTGAACTTCAAGGGCTGCGATTGAAATGTGAGTTAAACAAATTTTTAATGGCATACCGAACAACACCCCACTCCACGACTGGAACTTCCCCTGCTGAGATGCTATTCGGCAGGAAAATCCGTTGCAAATTGCCTGACTATGAAGCCTGTACAAGTGGTACGAAATCAGACCTGGATATTCGCACCAGAGATCATAAAAAGAAAGAGGAAGGAAAACTGCATGCAGATTTTAAACGAAAGGCGAATTTCAGTGACATCAAACTGGGCGACACAGTGATGCTGCAGCAGAAACCACAGAACAAATTGTCTCCAACTTTCAACCCAAAGTTGTTCACAGTTGTTGAGCGACGAGGCAGCGAGCTGGTTGTGATGTCAGATGAAGGAGTAACATATCGTCGGAACGTTGCTCACGTGAAAAAGTACAGATCATCGGCAGAGTCTTCAGAACACGAGGAGGTTGCCTTGGAGGACGATGCACCAGAACAGAAACAGGCTTTTGAAGAAGAGGCTATGGAAGATCAGGATCAGGCGGACGCAGACACACCGGAACCGGAAATAGGAAGCGGACAGCCAAGACGTTCTGGGAGGATTCGAACTCGTCCACGTTATCTTGAACAATACGTTGCTTAATTGACTGAACATTTAATATTTGTAGAAGGGGAGGGATGTAGTGTATTGGTTCTATGTTTTGAGTTTCCGATTATCAACTGTAGCGAGCCGGAGGCGAGAAGTAACTGTTGTGTTTTATAATAATAGGAACTGTTGTGTTTATAATAAATAAATAGTATTTTACAACAACGATCTGCAACTAAGACAACAAAAGAGAAAACCTATGCTCCTAGAAATACAACTAGTACAATGTGCCTCTGGGCTTATGCTAGAAAACAACATTTCAAAATTTATAACAGTAAATAATAAACATAATAATAAACATAAATACGACAAGTAAAAAAAATGTCGTCTACTCCCCATCCGGGAGAGGAAATCGGCGGCTCCGTGAGATAAAAGAGAGAGTTGTAATCAGAATGTATGGTCACCATGGAAAGCAGTATCCAGGAATTATATTTCTTACGGGTGTTATAATGACGCTCATAGATATCTTGTTCGTAGTCTTTTTAACTTTTGTGCAACTTTGTCTTTTTATATGTTTATCAAGTTTTATCTCTCTCCTTTACCTTTAAAATTAATTAACCTATTAATTTAATATGTACGTAGTTTTATATATTTATTACTTCTCTTTTTCAACCATTTCAATATCCTGTATAAATTGTATCTCATTTTTTAAATTACTAAAATTGAGTCTTTTTGTTTTTACACATCACTATTCATTTTAGTTTGTTTATAATCGCCCTGATGATGACAAAATGTCGAAACTGGCCAGTTGGCGATTTAAATAAAAGATGAACATTAATAGTCGTAGTCTTTTTGTAGTTAAAAAACGCAGCCTAGAAGTGTTTTGCAAAAAATTCGTCAACCTAAAATGGAGAGTTGTATTTAATAGAGCATGTTTAGAAGAAAATATATATATATATATATATATATATATATATATATATATATATATATATATATATATATATATATATATATATATATATATATATATATATATAAATATATATATATATTTATATATATATATATATATATATATATATATATATATATATATATATATATATATATATATATATATATGTATATATATATATATATATATATATATATTTTCTTTCGTGCATGCTCCGTTAAAAATAACTGCCCATTTTTTGTTTATAATTTTTTTAACATAAGATTCTAATCTACGGACAACAACTTTGTTTTTTAAGTAAAATTCTTTATTAATTTTCGTAGCGGGCTTACTGTACAGTTTCGGCTCGAAGGCCATCATCAGAGCCCTTTAAATAGAAAATAATGAAAATATTCAAAATGGACGAATGTGAAAGTCGAACTGAAAATGGAACAATTGCGAAACGTATTTACTTAAAATAGACGATTAGGAAATAAATATAATTCGAACCGATATAATTGGGATAAAACCAAGAAGAGATAAAATAATGTGAGATAAAATTAAACTGAGGTACAAGAGCAGAAATACTACTGTAAAAACAGAAAACGTGAAGTGAAATTGAGTTAGATATTGGTAGATGTTTGATATGGAATGAGAATCCGTTTTAGAAAGTATATAAACTTACTAGAAATCAACTTCAAAACGGCAGAGCGACCAGCGAAACAACAAACGAGGCAAGCGGAGTTGTTGTGTATGAAAATTAAAATATTGAAGTATAAAACCGGAATGAGGGTATAAAAGTATAAGAAATTATAAAAGTATAAAAAATTATAAAAAAATTTATAAAGAATATAAAAAATATAAAAGGTATAAAAGTTATAAAAATATAAAATTATAAAACTGAGTAAATGCGGCTATTCACTTTCGTCTGCGGAATGTTATGTTGCCGCAGTTAGTTAAATGAGGGAATGCTGACGAGCAGTCCACACGCACTGATCCGCTGTCATCGCCGGGCGGAACCGCTCGACTAACGCCGCCGGATACCGACGCCTCGACGCCGTGGCCCGGGGTGGAGCGTAGGTTGGCCTCGCCGGACCCCGGCGCGCCGATGCCATGACTCGGGTTAGAGTGCAGGTTAGCTCCGCTGGGTCCGCCAGACGCCGGCGGAAAGACGCGAAGAATAGGAGTAGAGTACGTGTCGTCGGAGTCAGACGTCTGCTCCTCGATGCAATGACCCGGAGTGGCGTGCGGGACGGCATCGCCGGACGTCGAAGAGGCTGCGTCGACGTAAATTGGAATGTCCGGAAAACTGACAGATTTCGGCTCTCCATATCTGTAGCCAGGTTTAAAAGATAATCTGTCGTTCTCCGGGAACTCCTGGTGCGTCACGCGACGACTGAGGCAGCAATCGGAACCCGAGCGACGCGGCGAGTCAGGGACGCGTCGATCAGTGAACCGACCGCCGCGATCAAGGGCCGAGAACACAGGCCGCTGCGACGGAGGGACGGGTGCGACCGTGGAACCGTCTGACGAAGAATCCGCGTCTGACTCGGTGAGTGGCAGGTCCGGGGAGACGTCGCGGAGAAGCCGAAATCCGGACGCAGCGTCCGCTGAGCAATGATCGATATGCGGAGAATTCAATCGTGAGGGTGAAATGGTACGGCCGGAGTGTGAGTCGATATTGCGGACGCCGCCTCCAATTGTTCCATTTTCAGTTCGACTTTCACATTCGTCCATTTTGAATATTTTCATTATTTTCTATTTAAAGGGCTCTGATGATGGCCTTCGAGCCGAAACTGTACAGTAAGCCCGCTACGAAAATTAATAAAGAATTTTACTTAAAAAACAAAGTTGTTGTCCGTAGATTAAAATCTTATGTTAAAAAAATTATAAACAAAAAATGGGCAGTTATTTTTAACGGAGCATGCACGAAAGAAAATCTACTGCCGAGCTACGCAAAAAACACAATATATATATATATATATATATATATATATATATGTATATATATTGCGTTTTTTGCATAACTCGGCAGTAGATTTTCTTTATATATAAACATATAATAAAGTAAACATATATATCTTGGTGTTTCTGTGGATGTTGTCTACACAGATTTTGCGAAAGCTTTTGACAAAGTCCCACATCGGTGTTTATTGCACAAACTGAGAGCGTACGGTATACAGGGCTCTCTTCACAAATGGATTGAATCTTGGGTAACCAATCGTCAGCAGAGAGTTCAGATCGACAGTTGTACTTCAGGATGGAAAAAGGTTACGAGTGGGGTACCGCAAGGCTCAGTACTTGGGCCTCTATTGTTTTTGCTCTATATAAATGACCTCCCTGACAAATTATCTCAACACATCAAGCTTTTTGCAGATGATAGTAAAATCATTGGGATTATCAAATCCGTGGAAGACTGTATCAGACTCCAAAACGATATAGATGAGGCAGTCCAGTGGTCACACAAATGGTTGATGCCATTCAACATTGACAAATGCAAAGTTATGCACGTTGGACGAACCAATCAGAAATCAAAATTTATTTATTCTATGTTAGACCCAGATGGAAATAGAAAGAATTTAGAAGTAACGACAGTCGAACGAGATCTTGGTGTTCTAGTATCGGATGATCTCAAAGCAAGGTCTCAAGTGAATGCAGCGGCTGCCTTGGCTAATAGAACTCTTGGTAGACTCAAAAAATTATTCCGAAGTCGTAGTCTCCATCTTTGGAAAACATTATACCAGGCCTACATTCGACCACACCTCGAATATGCAGTTCAAGTTTGGTCTCCTCATCTAAGCCGGGACATTGATACTCTCGAAAAGGTCCAGCACATTTACAAAAATAATTACAACAATCAAACATTTACCATACTTAGAAAGACTACAGAAGCTTGGAATTACCACGCTTGAAGAACGTAGGGTTAGAGGCGATTTGATCCAACAATACAAAATACTGGCTCATTTTGATGAAGTGAATTTTTTTGTATTGCAAAAACATCCCACATGGCAAACTAACAGATCCTATTGTTTGAGAGGTCACAACTGCCTTCTTTTACCACAAAGAATTAAAGGATGTGAAGAGCGAAAACACTTTTTCACAAATCGAGTAGCTTTCAGCTGGAACTCCTTGACGCAGGAAGCAGTGGACGCATGTTCGGTGAATGCCTTCAAAGATCAACTCGCTCTACTTTGATTGCAGTATAACTCGTCAGCACAGAGGGGCCTGATGCAGCACCTCTTCATCAATCATACATGCTATTATAATGACTATTTAATTATTATTGTTTTTTTTGTTCTGTCTTATTTGTGATTTTGAATGTATGTATTGATAACTGAATAAACAAACTCAAACTCATATATATATATATGATGTAAATGTCCTTCTATTAAGATCATTCCTTGAGGATATTAGTTTATTTGTATATTTAGTTATTACATGGTTTCTTATCTTAACTAAATATACAAATAAACTAATATCCTCAAGGAATGATCTCAATAGAAGGATATTAATAAAAATAATCAAATTTAGACAATGTAATTAAATAACGTACATAAAATAAACTGGAGTTATGAGGATAAAATAAGTATAATTAAAAACGTTTAATTAAAGGATAAAATAATAGTAGCAGTAATAATAATAATAATAATAATAATAATAATAATAATAATAATAAAAGAAAGTATTATGATAATAAATGATTAAATTAAGTCGACATTACATAAGATATTTAAATAAATAAAATCAAGAATATCTCCGCTTTCGTCGAACAGTGATGTTCTCGTTTGAAAGTAAATGGAGGAAGGAACTGGATGAGTACGAACAATTGTCATCAATCGGACATTCTTCTTCGACACAGGTGCGCGCGGTATCATCAGGACTAACAGGTTGATCCAAGTCATCAACAACGGTCGTGAAGGAACAAGGACTTTCTGTGAGGATATTTTCTAAAGTATCTTTAGATGACGGATCCTGCGTGGTATCGAAATATTGCGAAAAAGAGCATGCGTCCAAAACGTCAGGACTGTTTGTTTTATACATATCACACTTATGATTAAGTTGAAACTCATCAGGTAAATCAGTCTCAAGAAAATTATCAAGTGATTGAACCAGATCAACAGAGCAGCAGGTACCGATGTCGTGCAATTCATTAACATTGGAAACACCAAGAGTCGCGTTAGAAAAGGTATTGAGAAGATGACCATTTGAAAGATCAATAGGACCCATGCTATTTCCGTTAATCGAAGTGTCAACATTGTCAGAGGCAGTCAAAACATTGTTACTCTTTTCAAAATTCGGTCGTGAAGCAATGTCCTCAGTGAATCCAAATAATCTAAGAGTTGTAGAAAACTTTTCAAATTGTTTATTAATTGAAGGGCAGAGTTTCTGAATATAAAAAGCTTCTTTTATTTTAAGTCGAAGAGGATCGTATTCTTTAACAACAATATTCGAATTAGCAACAAGAACTTCACGTGTGAGTTTTCGATGATGTATTGTTTCAAAATGCTGTCGAATACTGCCGGATTGCAGATGCATTGTTAACCTACGAGACAGTTTAGTTCTGGTATGACCAATATATTGTTCCACCTTACTGTGTGGCAACGGACATTTAAATTGGTATACCAAGTTGGTTTGCTGTAGGATATCATCTTTTTCCGGGTTCTATTGTTGGCAATTACAAGGTTAAAAAGTTTGAGGTTTTTATAGTAAATATATAACTTCAACACGTTATTATTAGGATGTATAACTGAAACTTCTTTACTGATAATTCTACGTAAAACAGATTCGTCCAATTTATAATCGGAATGCATCTGATTTCTATAGAACAAGGTTATTAGTTTGATGTTGTCCTCTTTTACCTTCTGTGTAGAGGATTTTTTGGTAACCATCTTGGTAACAAAACTATTGATGGCGTTGTCGACAACGGTATTAGAGAAGTTATTGTTGATAAGAACTTTTTTAATCCTTTCGACTTCGATGTTGAACTCCATCCAATTCTCAGAAAATCTGTATGCCCGTAATAAATAACTATTGATGACACTAGCCTTGTATCTGTCAGGACACTCGCTATCACCATTTAGACAGACACCATTATTGGTTGGTTTAATGTAGACTTTAGTTTTGAGTCCGCTCTCGGTGGAAGTAATAAGAGTATCTAAGAAATGTACTTGTTGTTTATTTTGATGATTCAAATCAACAGTAAAATGTAGAACGGATTTTTCTTCAAAACTATCCCTCAACTTAAACAAATCAGACTCATTTTCCACAAGAAGAAAAATATCGTCGACATATCTAGCGTATAATAATGGTTTGGGATTGAAATTTAACAGAACAGTTGTCTCTAAATTTCCCATATAAAAATTGGCGAATGTAGGTCCAAGTGGAGACCCCATGGCGACACCGTCGACTTGGAGGTATAAATTATTATTAGGATGTCGAAATGGTGATTCTGAAGTACAGATAGTCAAAATTTGTTTCAAAAGCTCTTCAGGAATTCTTGGAGGAGGCAACGTTGAATGATTATACACGTAACGGCAGATAATTGAAATTGTCTCTTGAACAGGTACATTAGTAAATAAACTTTCAACATCTAAAGA
The DNA here is from genome assembly GCA_963978895.1 of Erpobdella octoculata. NCBI lineage: Eukaryota > Metazoa > Annelida > Clitellata > Hirudinida > Erpobdellidae > Erpobdella > Erpobdella octoculata. The sequence continues at coordinate 20,686,166 of OZ022241.1, forward strand.
TGCACAAATTCCTTTATTCTTGCAACCGTGAACCAAGTCAACAAAATCCAGAGACGATTTTAGACTATATTGATTAGGACAAAATGGAAAAATTATCTTGTTGATATATTTAGCTAAATGATATGTAGGAGTAGGGCATTGAGAGATTATTGGACGTAAAGGATTACCAGCTTTGTGAGTTTTCACCATACCGTATAAGTAACCAGGTGCAAAATCTCCTATTAAAATAGACATTTTATCTTCGTCGAGACAATTATTTAATTTTCGAATTAAAACATTAACTCTTTGTTTAATTGCAAAAGTTGGATCTTTTGTAATTTTCAGAAATGTATTTGTATCAGCAACTAGTTCATTTAGTTTCATCAGATATTCAGAGTTGTTCATAATAACATAGCTTTGAATTTTATCAGCCTTGAGTATTACTATATTAGGATTAGATCGTAATGATTTAGCCGCGTGTCTCAGATGAGTTGGAATACTAGAATGAAATGGACGATACCTGTTAATTTGTCCCTCGCGTAGCAACTCGATTCTTAAAGAATCATCAAACATAATCAGTCCAACTTCTCTCAATGAATGGAGTTTTTCAAAGAGAATTTCCAGCTCCGTTTTTTTGTTTGTTTGATCGTACTTTTTGCAGATATGAAAGTTAAATCCAAGATTTAAAAAATCACGTTCGACGGGAGAAGGAGTATATGAAGAGAGGTTTATAAAACAATCAGTAAAATCCTTCAGTAGAAACGAACCGGAGTATAATTTACTGAGTTTTTTGGTAATAATACTTCGTTTAACTCGCTCCAATTTGATAAATTGTTCTTGTGTAAATTGAAGAAAAGATTGTGAAGCTTCTTGGTCACAACATACAGAAGAAACGTCATTCAATAACTTTTCATAACTCAAATTAAGTTCTCGGAATGTACATTCGGCAGAAGTACACTCCTCCGTTAATTGTATGCGCATGTTTCTAGCATTAAACGGAGTTAATTGTTTTGCCATTTTCGAGCGGTTTTTATTAATAATGTAAAATGGCATAAGATTTTCTTTAAGACAAGCTCGATTAAAAATAAGTCTCCATTTAGCCGCTATGAGTTTTATAGATACTTTCTCAATATATATATATATATATATATATATATATATATATATATATATATATATATATATATATATATATATATATATATATATATATATATTATAAGGAAACATAGCGTTGATATGTTTTTACGAGCCACATATATCAGAAACTTGGATGGCTTACAATCCACCACAAAATAACGCAAATATAATTGTCTCAACTTCAGACTCAAACCCCCGACTGTCGGATCGGCAACACCGCTTCGCCTCGTTTTTATGGCGGTGGAAGTAGCGCAGATGGTAAGGTACTTTTCTTGTTTCACTTTTGACCCTGATGATGGCTGACATAGCTGAAACGGTCCGTCGGTCTGACAATAAAAGTTTAACGAAAAAGATTTTGACTAATTGTAGTCTCGAACAGCTAGTTTTATACCGAAAAAAACGAGAATTTGGCTCGAAAAGTTGTTTCTGCCAAATGGCGAGTTGTATTTCTTAGAGCATGTCTCAAAGATAAATTGAGAGTCAATGGGGGAACATTTCGTGAAAAAAATGAAATTGGTCACAAAATAAGCGGAATGGGAGCGGGATAGCGAGCGGTAGCGGGAACTGGAAAGTGAGTGGGAACGGGAAAGCCAGCAAGAACGGAAAAGCGACCGAGAGCGAAAGAGCGAGCGGGAAAGGTAAAACGACCGGAACGGGAAAGCAAGCGGGAGCGGAAAGCGACCGGGAGCCGGAAAGCGACCAGGAGCGGGAAAGCGACCAGGAGCGGGAAAGCGATTGGAAACGAGAAAGCACTTGGGAACGAGAAAGCGACCGGGAGCGGGAAAGCAAGTGGGAAGAAAACGGGAACGATAGAGAAGAAAGATAGAAAAACTTCTAAAATTCCCGGGCAACGCCGTGTACCCCGTTAGTATAAAATAAATAAAGACGAAGTTTCAGAAAATATTTGGATAATGTACCTATAAATCGTCACAGTGAAATCTCAAATAATTACAAAATTTCACCCATTGAAAACTTAAAAGTAGAAAATAATTTTACATCATAAAAAATACATGTTTTTAAAAACAACATTTTCTTGCGCATTAAAAAGTATGAAATAATTTTCCTATGAGCCTGACCGAATTTCTGAACAAATTTTTCACATTTTGGTAAAACACTTTATAACATTTTCTAATTCTTATAAAACGAAAAATGTTGGGCGCATAGACGAAAAACATCAGCCAGATAAATGCCAAAAATATTACCAACCGCATTTGTAAAACATTTTTTAATTTAGAAATTAGTATAATCAATAATATAATTGATAAATTATAAATAATAATACATTTATTGAAATGAACTTTTAATAATTCAAATAAGCACAAACATGCAACAATTTATTTCAGTTCCTGTCGAGTGAATCAGACGATGACTCATACGTAGTTATGGAAAGCAAAAATATCTTTTTTTATATCACAGCAGTATATGTCAATATTTTGTTTATTTTTAAGTTACCATTAAATTATGGAAAATGTTAAACAGTAGCACAGACTGACTTAACCCAAATATTGTGCACTAAAAAGTTGCTTTTTTAGCTTTGGTGGGGTTTGGATAAAAGCCCTTATTAAAAAAAAAATCTTAATTTACTTTAAAAATTTTTAAATGCTTCTAAGTATTGAGCGCAAATGTCTAAAAGAAATAAATTACAATTACAATATTGCTTTGAATTTATTCGTAAATTGTGTCTGTGCAATCGACCTTCCCAAAAATCCAGTGTATAACTTCGGAGTAAAAAAAAATGTCTTATTATGCTATTTAGTTAACTATTATATTGCAAAATAGTTCAAACAGTTCCTTGACTTCTTTTTCCACCATTGGATAAAAAACCTGACATTATAACTACTCCTGCAACTCCTCCCGTTAATAAAAAAAGTGACTCAAGTGAGTGGCTGGTTTGAAATTAATATATATTTTGTGTTAAATAATTTTCTATATTATTCATATTCATGACATTATTTTTCACAACAATCATTAACTGTCAGCACCTAAACATATCAGCAACAGAAAATTGTTTGTTGGTTTTTTAAATGTTATTTGAACAAAATCATATTAAAAACATTCTAAACGTTAGTAGAGATAAATTTGTTTTAATTAAATTGTCAGTATTGCGTAGGTAGTTTTCAACTAATGATATTTTTTAAACCCGTATTTGGTTGCAATGAATATTTTGATAGATGTCACTGGGTCCGCACAAGATGACGACCCATTTCTTTACACCGGGGCCATAGACAAGAGCCAGGAAGAACTAATATCTATCATAGAGCAATTCAAAAAAAACGAAGTTGACATGGTTCAGGCACGTACGCTGTTTAACGTCTGGCAGTTGAGACACAGTAGCGACAATTCGAAAAAGCAAAAACAGGTTTGAAATACTTTCCACTGAAAAATTTCTAATTTTGTTAAAAAATCCGTTATTTGTCATTTTCCCAAGAAGAATCATACGTCTTCAAACGTTTGGCGATAACTGGACAACACATTGAATCACTCATTAGAAACTATAAGCTATCAAACGTAGTCATTCAAAAGAATAATAGTCCTTATTAATTTTGAACTTCATCAGCAGAATTCTAATTTGGTTGTGTTTGCCTTTCATCTAGTAATTATCTAGTAATAAAAATAGTTTTACCAAATAATTAACAAGAGGGCTTGCGGATACAAATAACTTTTTTTCTGCTTTATATGCACTGGTCAGAGCTGCAAATGCAATATTTTGAAGCGGCAAAATAACGAATTAGGAATTGTTTTCTAAATGTAATTTTTAGTTACTGAACGTTTTTAGTTTTTAATAATAATGTATTTTCTTCCAATGTAAAGCTAGGTTGAAAGTTTCAGCTTTCTAACTAGACAAAAAGCTGGTTAAATTTTACTTGCTAGATTTGCGTACAGAGAAAGACACAAACAGACAAACAGAGATTGCAAGTTGAATAAAAGGAGACACAATAAAAAAACAAACTTAAAAAAATCAAAATTAAAACTGTATTCTTCTATATGAAATGTTATAATTTATAATTTAACCAGTCCGAAAGTATTCTCGAAAATAATTTTAATGTAAGAAAAACGTAGTATAGTGCGTTCGGTTGATGATTTTTTATATAGCAATATTTCACTGCCGGACACAACAAATCCTTTTGCACAGTAAAAGATAAGATTTATAAGTATCCAAAACAGTCGAGACACAAACGAAACAAGTAAAGATAAAAAAAAATTTAAATGCTTTTATTAGCCTCTTTATTTGAGTCAACGACCTAAAATATTTGAATATAAAACAACCATTACGCTCAATCTTGTTACTTATTTTAGACCTCTGGCAACTTATACATAAAAAATTATTACAGTCGCTAGATGGCATGAATTAATTTGATTTCATTACTTTTAATTGATTTAAGGCCTAATTCATGTTGGAAACATTCAATTCATGTATTGTCATTCAGAATAAAGCTTTCCTGAAAGTTTTAAAGCTCTAGGTGATCGAAAAGTGGAGGAATTTTTGTTTCTAAGATTTGATTACCACAGACAAACCAACAAACAAACAAACAAAGAAACGAGTGAAGTTAAATAAAAGGATTTAAAAATGATTTGTTTTTTTTTTATTGCTCTTGAAAGATTTTGAGAATTTGATAATCTGTAAATGCCGTTGTGTTACGTTACAGTCATGTGAGAAACCTGGCCAATTTCTGTACTGGCAAACTGCGATAGACTTGGAAAGCATGCTGTTGAGTTTTGTTCGCAGTATCCGTGAATCAAACGTTCCTGAATACATACAACTGCTGAAGCAGATTTGTCCATGGTTCTTTGCTCTAGATCTTAACAATTATTCTCGTTGGTTGCCAGTTTTTATTAAAACGCTAGATGAGCTTCCCATCAAACACCCACATGTGTAGGAAAACAGATGCCGATTTTTCAGCCATGTCAGATGATCAACTGCATGAGCAAAATAATAAGTTGATTAAGAGTGACGGAGGAGCCATCAATGTGCTACACAATAAAACTGCTCTTTTCAAATGGATAGTGGCTGGTCCTGAAATCTAAAATGATTAGTGATTTTGAACGCGAAGTTCATAGTTGTGATTCTTCAGATACGCATTCAACTCTTCACCGTCGCCATCATGAAGACCGAAAGAGTTTTCAGTCGCGTTATGTTAACCACGTGTCAGAGGTAGTTAAGTCTATGCGTGAAATGAAAATCCATTTGCGGAGCAGTTGTTACAGACAACAGACAACAACAAAATAATAATGTCTGATTCAACGGAAAAAGCTGTCCGAAATGCCAAGGCCCTGGGGAGCAAGCAGTATGAAGAATATGAAGTGGACCGTCTCATCACTCAGGAAAAGTCAATCCACGAGCCTCTGAAGAAGAACAAGTTAGAATTGTTTCAGAGTTAAAAAATGACAGGTAGCAAGCACAGAAATAAAACTGCAGATCTAAAGCATGACTCCAACATCTTTTGCAAAATGTATGTAGCCAGTCAGAATCGTGATGGTGACGTTGATGATTTTTTCTCACACGAAAATAATCGTTTCCCTCCAGCAATTTCAGAATTCGGAAGGAAACACAAAGCTACAAGCAAGTCTGATGTTCTAAGTTGCTTATAACAGCATTGCAGTGACAAGAAACCAGACTTCACCCCAGACTGTCACGTTTCTGCTCTCATTATTGATGGAGCAGCGCTCGTGCACATGCTCCACCCCAGATCGTCTAAGAAGTTCTCTGACTACTGTAAAAATATCATTGGACCATTTATTGAGAAAACTCTGAAATCCTTTCAGCGTCTTGACATAGTGTTCGATCGGTATGTCGCAAAAAGCCTGAAGTCTGAAACAAGGCAAGACTGCGGTTCAGGGCAACGAAAATCTTGAGTTGACGCAACGTGTGTGCTGTCATGTAGTATGTGTAAATGTGTGGCATTTCATTCTTAACCTATTAGTTTAGTCGTATTCTTTGACATTTCAGTTACGTTAAATTAAGTGTTAGGTGTTTGTGTGCGTGTGTGATTGAGAGAGAGAGAGAGAGAGAGAAAGAGAGAGAGAAAAAGAGAGAGAGAGAGAGAGAGAGAGAGAGAAAGAGAGAAAGAGAGAAAGAGAGAAAGAGAAAAAGAGAGAGAAAGAGAGAGAGAGAGAAAGAGAGAGAGAGTTAGAAAAAGAGTTAGAAAAAGAGAGAGAGAGAAGAAAAACATACGATATAACGACAGAGAAAAAGCAAGATAGCTGAGGAGAGACAGAGTATTTTGTTTGTTTATGTTTGTGTGTTGTATGTGTGATAGTGTTTGTGTGTGTTTGTGGTAGAGAAAAAATATAGAAAATAAAATAATACAACCTTATTTTCGCCTTTTTGACGTTCGCCTTTTTTATTGTGCGCCCTTTTCAGTTTTGTTTTTTTCATTTTTGCCCTTATTAACGTGCGCCTTTTTACAAACTTTTATTTAGGTTACAATCTCTGTTTGTGTGTGTGTGGCTTTCTCTGTACGCGAATCTTGCAAGTAAAATTTAACCAGCTTTTTGACTAGCTAGGAAGATGAAACTTTTAGCATAGCTTTATATTAAATGACAATACATGATTTTAAAAAACCTAATTTAAACATCGTATTTCTAATTCGAGTGTTTTTGAAATCAAAGTTTGTGTTGAAAAACTCGTGTTTACTTTACTTGTTTAGCATTCACCCTTTAGTTTTCGCCCTTTTGTTGTCGCCCTTATGTTTTTGTTCTTTTGATAGGATACACCTACACCTCAATTATTTATGCAGAAACAGCAACACGTATTGTCATGTGTTGAAATCTTCAATGCAAGATATAAGTCAAATTTTGCTAAACTAATATCACTACTAATCATGTTTATTTATTTAATCTCAGTTAATATTTTTGTTAATAAAGTCAGAAAATTCCAAAACAAAGGGATCCAGTTTTAGAAAACTTTTCAATAACTTGTGTTCAAAGCCATCACAAAATAATATCGTTGCTGGTACGTCCAATCCTTTGAAACAGCAAAGCACAAAAAACTCTGTACTGATAGATTCTCAGGTACTACAAATATCAGCCATATATAAATATCTCTTCTTTTTTATATTTTTTACACAATATTTTAAATTTTATGTTTGTATTTTAAATTTTAATATCTATTAGCTGCCAAATAAACTATATGAATGAACCCGCTTTGATAAGGCTTGTCCAATTGTTCCACCACGACCAAATCTGGATGACGGCAGAGGAAGAAAGTCAGCACTTCAACCTCCTCGTCCACGCCACAAGGAAATTCCATCACCTATAGATAAAGAAACGAGAGGAGAAGCTTCAGATGATGAGAGCTTAGAAACACCTGTCCTACCGCCCCCAAGAAAAACTACACTAAAAGGTGCTAAACAAAATTCTGTTCCCAACCAGTTAAACCCGCCAATACCAATCAACTTACCAAGAAAATGCTCGCTTCCAGAAAACGTTGCTCGAAGAAATCTTGGTCATTTTACTTCGAGATTGGATTCAACCACGGAAAAGAACGAGTCCACCGGCGACATTAGTATTGGATCAGATAGCAGTGATGGATATATCACTATGAGCGCAAAATCAAAAAACCAAAAAATCTGAAATTCAGTCAACTGTTGTTTTGGAAGTTTTTTTTCTTTAAATTTCATCTTTATTAAATATATTTGCGTTTTTACTAATTTTGAGATTAAACGCTTTTATAACAATGTACAAGCATTTTTGTAGGATTTTCTTTGAAAATTCTTGGAAGTACTTTAAACTTTCTCGTTTGTATGCTCTTCATCACTTTCTAATAATCAAAACTATTTTAAAGCATCAATTCCTAAGCCATCGTTGTGTTGAATACGTGCTAAAACGAAGTAGACTTCTAATATTTTAATACATTTATGACAGTACAAGTCAAGGTTACTATGATATGAAAAAACTGTTAAAAACATTACGCTTATATTTGAAATGATAAAATAATTCTAACTAAAAAAGGGTGCGTGCTTCTGAAAAATTTTCTTAATGGTTGAGCAGAAAATTGACTTCACGAGAAGCACCACACAGTTTTTTACAGCTAAAATTATTTTATCATTTTTAGTGCAGTTTAATTTTAGTTTTTTTTTTAACTTAGTTTTACATATTTGCTTTCTACTTTTTGTCTTAAGATTTAAAAAAAAGAATATTCAGGGGCTGATACAGAATTCTGAGAACAGGGAACACCATGCATTTTTCACAAAAAGGTATGCGTTGTAAATCTTCACTTTACAAAAAATTTTCAAAGGCGTGGCTAGGAACTAGTCTCCGATCAACTAGTGGTTGACCAATTAGTCGCTGACAAACTAGACGCCGTTAACTAGGCGTCGTATAACTAATCGCTAGCCCAACTTATGGTTTCAGAAATTTTGCTTTCCAGATTGTCGCCATGCCAATTGGCACATGTAAAAAGATAAATTCGCACGCACACACGTACAGAGAAAAACATTTTATGAGCTAATTGATGCTTTGGGTATTTTTTTTAGATGTTTATAAAACCAAAAAATGGAGTTGCACAATATTCACATTAGAGACCGACCGAAATTCGTTTTTGATGCCGAAACTGCATATTTTTCAGTAGTCGATCCATTCTTGTTTCGGTTTTGTTTAATTTAGTACAGATTCATTTTTGGCCTACAAGCAGGCCCGTAGCTAGCGGGGGAACTGGAGGGGCTGCAGCCCCCCCCCCCACTAAAACTTTAAGCCCCCCCACTAGAATTTTTGGAAGGTTTTTTGACCTTATTTACATCTAAGCCAGCCAAGTGATGATAAAGTTACGATCCGCAATTTAAATTTAAATATAAATGTATTAAATAAAAATAAATAAAAATAAATAAAAAGATAAATTTAAAGTACAGAGTAGCACGCTACGTGAGTCTGTAGTTATGTCTACCCTTGGACAAAGTGATGAGCAAGAGTGTTCACCAGAGTGGAATCAACTTCGTGCTGTTTATTTTAGCATGTTGGAGAGTATATTAGGAGAGCTGATTGAAAGGTTTGTTGATGGTTTTTTAAGGGTTTAACTTGTGCAGTGTCTGCTCTTCTACCAACATCAGAGAAGTTTTTAGATGTCAACGACCTTAAACCGTTAACGCAACTGCTAAAAAAAGACAGGCATGACGAAAAATATACTGCAGACGAGGCTCTCATTGCAAGTAGGTTTCTAAAAAACAAATTTCAACTAGACTGCAGTCTCCAGGAAATGATGGATTTTATGCTGTACTATAAAGATGCATTTTTCACTTTATATTGGCACTATTCAGCTGCAATAACTGCCACTTGTGAGAATTCATTTTTTTCTTACGAGTTCTACGACCACAGAGAAGATCAATGTCCCATGAGAAAAAGAGCAAACTTGTACTTCTGGCATTTGAAAAATCGCTCTGTAAAGCAATTGATATGGATACATTCTTGCAGAAATTTTCTATTCAATCACGTCGCATTTTGTTGTAATTCTATTTTTTGATAAAAATGTGTGCACCTGTATCAAATACCAAGAATGCAATAAAATGAAATCATATTCAAATCATTGTTTTGACAATGATCTAACCACATTATAATGAAATGCACTTTTTAGTTTAGTTTCTCATTTCAAGCTACTACACTTATTTATGTTTTACACATGGAAATTGTCATCAGTTTCATAATCAGTGCTTAGACTTAGTCTTACAATACAATAATAACTTCAATCTTACAGTTTTAGAACAGAGAAACAAACTAATCCAGCTTAGCTGACAAACTTTGGCTTCTGATTTTTGAACGATTCTCAATAATTCAAAATATTTTTATAATTTAGTATTTTTTAGGGCTAGTCTGACAGTGCATGAAAATTTTCATCAGTTAACCCCAATATTGCTGAACTGATTAATTCGAAGAAACAACTTAAAGCTTACTGTCAAACCACCCAATTTTTATAACAACATAAGTATAATGACATACTTGATATTTAGATATTTTAGAAACTGATGACAAGTTTTATGTGTAACACTTGAATAGATGTGTAGTAACTTAAAATGAGAAGCTAAACTAAATAATACATTTTATTTAAATATTTAAATCCGATTTTATTTTATTGATCTTTTGGCATTTGATACAGATGTACAAGTTTTTATCAAAAATAAAATAAACAAGTTATTGTATTGTGGACTATAACGGTTGTCTTAATCAATAATTAAATTTGGACAATTTGATTTAGTGCTGTCATCCCAGTGGTGTGCCATGCACGCATCAAAAATCAAGATTGTAGATAACAACAAGCATACTGTTATTTGACGAAATTGCCAGTGAAAATTGTTAATTTTTGTTATTACGGGCAACAGGGACGTAAATTGGGGGATTTTCAAAATTTGAATTTTTTTACCTAGAGTTTACTATATATTTATTTAATTTTAACTTTACTTAACCTAGTGATGATGCAATGCTTATTGGAATCCTTCTGGCGTGTATAGACAATTCGTCCCCCCTTGATTTCTAAAATTAAAATTTTTTTACTTAGAGTTTACTATATAATATGTTAATTTTAACTTTACTTAACCTCGTGATGATTCAATGCGTATTGGAATTCTTTTTGCGTGTGTAGACAATTTTATATCTTAGCTCGATGCTAGATTTACCAATAACTGCAGAGTACTAATTTGTGTATCAGTGTTGGTCCAAAGATTAGCTGTTTTCTGTGCCAAAATACAATCAGCGAACTCGTGGAATTTTACCCTATTAGTGGTATTGAGATACAATGTTGATTCCCTCACAGCTGTCTACATCAAAGTTATTATTAATTACACAAAAATAAAACAAAATTATACCCACCCCATTTTGGACATCTTTTTTACAAACTTTTTTTAGGTTACAATCTCTGTTTTTGTGTGTGTGTGTGTCTTTCTCTGTACGCAAATCTTGCAAGTGAAATTTAACCAGCATTTTGAACAGCTAGGAAGTTGAAATTTTCAGCATATGAAAATACATGATTCAATTTTCTAAAAAACTTTGAACATATTTTGCATTTCTAAATTGAATGTATTTGAAATCAAAGTTTGTGATGAAAAACTTGTTTTTCCTTTACTTGTTTTACTGCAATATGATTAAATCATTCATCCCCCTTATACCCAGTGGCGCGTGGCGAGTCCAGAATTTTCTGGTGGGGGATTTACTTCAGAAATTTTTTTTATATTCTCTTCCAAAAAGCTGATAACCGGTAAGGGGTAGTCGTAAGTATTTTTCAAAAAAATTTTCAAAGACTTCCAATTTCTGCTCCCAAAAAAGCTTCGGTCGTTTTCCAAATACAAGGTATTATACCCAAAAAATTTCAATTGATACTCTGATGGGGGATGCATTTCCCCATCCCTCTCTGCTTGTACCTACGTATTTATATAAATGTAAAAGGTAATGTATGTGTGAGAGCATTCGTTTATCACATCCAAGCCGCAGGAGCAATTTTAACAACATTTGGCATGCAGGTAACTTCATTGATAAACAATTTTTGAAAAATTACAAAAAAATCTGTTATTTGTTTGACTTTTCATTGGCAAAAACGAGACAAAACTAAGCACAAAAAACCCGGACAACACCGGGTAACCCTGTAAGTAAGCTATATAATGGCGGAAAAATTTCCCCCCCCCCCTGGAAAATGCTGAATTTACGTCCCTGACGGGCAACGATATTGCAACTCTTAAAAAACCTAAAATCACATAATAGGATATCCAAAATTGGATGCCATTTTGGCGAATCTTTTTTATCGTGAGGGGCTACGCACCTTTGGCGCTCGCGCTCAGGTTTCTTCGATGCCCTCGTTTGTCAGTAGCCCCCCTACTACTTTTCATAGCCCCCCACTCCCTAAATCCTGCCTACGGACCTGCCTACGGACCTGCCTACAAGCAGCTTTAGCACTTTCCAAAACTTACCAATTATAGGAATAAAGTTACTGAAGCCCCTTTTCAAAGACATTTACTCCAACGAATTAAAAAAAGATGCAGTTTTAGAAAATTTGATCTTTCAGAGACAAAAACTTGTCATGAATGATGAATTGATGAATCTTTAAATACCATACCAGAAAGAACACAAAACTGGGCATGACAGTTAAAAATCTGGCAACCTGCATCAGCTTCCTCCTTATAAGATGCACATGAGAGTGTCGGCGTGGATGCCTTGCTCTAAAAAATGATGCAGAAACGGCTGTTAGATTATGAAAGTCAGCTTTAAGCGTATTTAAGTGGACCACGCATAAACTGCACAGCAAAAACTTGCGCATTTTAGAACTGTAAACAACTATTTTACCACAATGAGCCTGAAGCACAGCACCAACGCCCATGTTGCCCGCAAACAATTATTTAGTTTTGCAGTACAAATGTGTACAGCAAAAGTCCTCTCAAGCAGTACCCAGAAAAATGGCTGATAAGAGCACCAGACACTTTGGCTGGGTACGGAATTAAATTTGTATCTAGCCTCAGGCCCGTCGAGAAGATGGAGGAAGCCCGGGACAACTCACTTTGGTATTCCTCTAGATTCTAGAACCCCAGCTATTATAAATATTAGCAGTACCCGTTGCGGCCTTGTTCGCTTGAAATTAGAAAATTGGAGCCTTTCAAATTTTTTTTAGACCTGGTCCTGCTTATTTCATAGGCAGAAAATGTCAGACCTGGACCGTTTTGTATGCGTAAAATACCAGGCCCGACCCGTTTTATAGGAACAACATTCCAGGCCCGTTTCATAAGCACAAAAGTTGAGGCCAGACCTTGTCTGTGCTGTGCTGAACTGAACTGAACCCAGCTAATATAAACGGGCCCAAAATAATAAAACACATCTTATTATTTTTTTAAAAGAATCTAAATATTGAATTTCAAAGTTTTCACATTTTCAGTTTTTTTTATTTTTCAAGCAAATAATCATTTTTCCACACCACATTTGAGGTTCTAGAAGCAAAATTAATTAAAAAAATTGTGAAACACATATAAATTTATTTTCCAGTTAGTATCTAAACTAGAGATAGCCCGTCAAAAAATGACGGATTTTTACAATTTTATTATTTATTATTTTTCAATTGCAGCGCCACATTTTTTATCTTTAGGGCTGACAGTGTACAATTGCTTAAAAACCTTTATTACACCCTTGACATCCATTGAATTTTCCACTCATGTTAGAGGCGCCATCATACCCCTGACCAATACAGCGATTTTCATTTAATTGCCATTGTATAAGTTTAATCAAAATACACTAAAGCGAAGAAAAAAAATTATAACTTGGTTATGATTTGTAATAAATTTAAGACGGGCCTGGACAAATGCATGCCTAAATTTCCGACAGAATGAGCTTCCGTTAAAATTTCATACAAAAATGAAAAGTTACCGGGGCACTTGCCCCGAGTGCCTCTTAGAGGTTACGGCCCTGCTCATTAGCCCCTAGCGCCCTTTTTAGGGACAATTTTTCTAAATTGAATTAAAAATTAATTTCTGCGCTGTTTAAATTTTTTATCTATGTATGTTTAGAAACAGTTTATCTCTGCTGGCATAAATTTTTTTTATCTGCGGTTTTGTAAAAGTTATTTTTGTTGAAAGTTGTCGTTTTGTAATTTTTCGACATTAAACCCACCAGCGCATAACGTCCCTTTTTAAGGACATTTTTCAAAATTAAATAAAAAATGATTTTGCTGTTTAAACTTTTTTTATCTATGTATGTTTGTCTGTGTGTGTCCTTTATGCATTGCTACAACATTCATCTTATCGTATTGAATTTTTCACACAGCATTGAAAGTCAATAGAGGAAGGTTTTTGTGAAAAAAAAATTGAAATTGAGATCAGTCACAAATTGTGCGGGAGCAATTGAGCGAGCGGGAAAATGAGCGGAAAAGGAAACGGGAGAACCAACGGGAAAGGAAAAGCGACCGAGAGCGATAGAGCGAACGGGAAAGGGAGATGAAACGAAGAGCACGAAAACGAGGGAAAGCGCGAAAGTGACCAGGAACGGGAAAGCAACCGGGAACGGGAAAACAAGCGAAGACGGGAAAATGACAGGGAGCGGGAGAGCAAGTGGAAAAGGGAACGGGAGCAAAAGAGAGAAACACACACAAACAGAGGTTGTCTCATATGAATATACAATGGTTCATATTAATATTCAATGTATTCTTATATGTTTTAACTTATAATTATAAAATTAAATTAGGGCTCTGAAGATGGTAACGTCCGAAACTGGCCAGTTAGCCCAAGTTAATAAAAGCGTTAAATCTCTTTTAAGCCTTGTTCCTAATAGAAAAAATCACTACTCTTAAAAACTTTAGTAACAAGCTTGTTAATGCAAAATGAACTAAAAAGTTTAACGAAACTTGTTTAAAAAAATATATATATATATATGCTAGCGTTGCCCGGGCTTTTTAGAGGTTTTTCTATCGTTTTTCTCTCACGCTCCCGTTTTCTTTCCCGCTTGCTCTCACGCTCCCGTCGCTTTCCCACTTTTCGACCACCTAGAGCTCTAAAACTTTCAGGAAAGCTTTATTCTGGATGACAATACATGAATTTAATGTTTCCGACATGAATTAGATCTTAAATCAATTAAAATTATTCAAATCAAATTAATCAGACAGTTCAAGATATTCTTTTATAGGAAACAGATATATATATATATATATATATATATATATATATATATGTATATATATATATATATATATATATATATATATATATATATATATATATATATATATATATATATATATATATATATATATATATATATATATGTATATATATATATGTATATATATATATATATATTATATATATATATATATATATATATATATATATATATATATATATATATATATATTCCCGCAGGCAAGTTTCATTGAACTTTGTCGCCCATTTTGCATTCAACAGTTTCTTGTATAAACCTTGCAAAACAACAATATCTTTCCTTTCTGAAACTACACCAAGCAACGTTTTAAAATCTTTATTTTTTCCAGCTGACTGGCCAGTTTCGGTTAATTTAACCATCTTCAGAGCTTCATTTTAAACTTTATAATAATAAAACGGTATATATTAAAATCGACACTTTCTCAAACTTATAATAATAAAGTTAATTAAACAGCAGTTAGTTTGTTTTCAATACATGCAGAGTTAGACGTAAAATCAATAAAAGTAGCCGAATATTAATAAACACGCTTTTAGTGAGTAAACAAGTGTCTCGACGCGTTCAGCCAGTCTCACTAAAATACAAATTAAGTAAATAACCAGCCACCCACACAGCTGATTTCACGCTCACTTTTTCCGTAGTTTTTGTTTTCTACTTTCTTCTGTTTATATTAATATTTGGATTGCAAAGTAAATGTTCAAACACCGCAGGTGTCTCAGCATCACCTGCACTAATATTCAAAACATTCTCAATTTCTCCGATTAGTGTAGTTCCACATTTTTAGCCGCATCGCCATCAACCTCAACTACACTACCTTCACAGTTACAGAAAACATCTTCATCATCGACATTATTACTACTTTTATGTTTTTCTTCCGAGTCATTTTCTTTTTCTTTTTAGAGCCACAGCTTTTAAAACAAACAGGCGTTTCTCTATTTAGATCTCCCTCAGTATCCACAAACCTTTCATTAATCTTGACAGGCGTAGTTTCCTTCTGGTTGTTGCGATTTTCCATGACGGCATCCTCTATGTCTTTGACGTTGAGTATATCTTCATCGGTTACCATATCAATTTCTTTCTCGCAGCAATCACTGTATATATATATATATATATATATATATATATATATATATATATATATATATATATATATATATATATATATATATATATATATATATATATATATATATATATATATATATATATATATATATATATATATATATATATATATATATTGTTACGATATTCAGGTTCTTTGAAAATGGTCCTTTATTTATTAGAAGAAATACACACTTAATCAAAAAACCTTTATCTTAGTAACTGTAATTAAGACTGGTTGATTGAAGTTATGTAAATACTCTATACTTTTTTTATGTCCTACTTAATTCATGATGTCTTCTGAGGTTTATCAGCCGTGATAGGAAATTATATATATTCACTGCCTAGAGTGGGATTCACAAAGTTTCTTGGTGTTACCATTACGGAAAGTCTGTCTTGGACAGATCATATAAATGCTGTTAGAAGAAAAATGAGCAAATCTGTTGGATTATTATCAAGGTTCAGAAATCGTTTGAATCATGATATTATATGTCATCTTTATTACTCTTTGATCTACCCACATATTACTTATTGTAATTTGATTTGGGGAAACAGTCCTGTTTCCTCTATGCGTACCCTTTCAGTAATCCAGAATCGTTTTGTTAGAATGCTCTACGGACTTGGAAGAACGGACAATGTTGATAAATATATCAATACACTAAATATGTTAACACCAAGACAAGTTCACTGCTATAGCATCTTGGTTTTCATGTTTAAGCTAATTAATAATATTATGCATTGCCCTGTCTTTGATAATTTTATGTTATCATCAGATATAAAGAATAGACAAACAAGACATACAGGTATCTTTCATTTACCTTACTGCAGATTGAAAATACTTTCTACAAGTATTTACCTCATTGGACCAAAATTATGGAACATTTTACCAGAAGACATCAGATGTGCATCTTCAGTTCACATTTTTAAAATTCTTGTCAAGAAATTTATTTGTGAACATAATTTACAATCGTTTCTATGAAAAACTGAGCATTGTGTTTATATTTGATTTTGTGTGTGTATGTGATTTTTGTTTCTTTTTGTAAAGGGTGGCTACACTACAAGCATTGCTTATTAGTAGTCTCCCTGTTGACATTTCATTTTATTATGCAGATATGTTGACAAATAAACAAATAAATAAATAAATAAAAATAATAAACCGTAGATATAAAACTACCCCCTTCTTAATCCTGTTCGTCCCGAACAGTTTCATTGCCTCCATAATATTTGGCAAGGCGGTCAACATGAATTACTTTCATCTTAGTACGTTGGCCCTTTTGAATCCGGTAGATGACATCATTGATCTTTTTAATAATTCTATATGGTCCTTCCCAGTCCTGTTGAAGTTTAGATGATTTCCCAATTTTGCGTTGGGGATTGTAGAACCACACCAAATCATTTCCTTTGAACTTTTTCATATTTGATTGGCGATCATACCGAGTTTTCATTCTGTCGCTGGCTGCCTTGATCCTATTTCGGGCTACGAAATGAATTTCATTTAACCGAGCCCGCAATTGTGCGGCATACTCGCTTTCCGATTCTATTTTGTCTCCCGGACTTCCAAACATAAGATCGCAAGAAAGTCGTATCTCCCGTCCAAATAACATTTTACTTGGGGTGGCCTTCGTCGTGTTGTGAACCGATCCTCTGTAAGCCATCAAAAATAACGGAATGTGTTTATCCCAATCAACTTGGTTTTCACCGACCATCTTAGACAAGTGCTGTTGAATAGTTCGATTAAATCGTTCCACCATACCGTCAGACTGAGGATGAAGGGGAGTTGTGCGGGTTTTATGTATGCCTAAAACACGGCACATTTCTCTAAACAATTGTGAATCAAAGTTCCTGCCCTGATCCGAATGGAGCTCCATTGGTACTCCATAGCGACTAACCCAGCCATCAACAACAACGTTGGCAACTGTCACTGCTTCTTGATTAGGTATAGCAAAAACCTCTGGCCATTTTGTAAAATAATCTATGACCACAAGAATGTACTTATTGCCAGATTTTGACACTGGAAATGGACCTGCTAAATCTATAGCAATTTTTTCAAAAGGGGAACCTACATTGTACTGTTGTAAATCGCCCTTTGTTTTAGCGTGTGGTCCTTTACTAGCGGCACAGGTATCACATTTTTTACACCATTCCTCTACATCCATTTTACAGTATACCCAATAAAATCTTTGGCGGATCTTGTCCAACGTTTTATTCATCCCTAGATGTCCCCCTGATACTCCGGAGTGCATTTGTTGGAGCACTTCTGGTACTTTTACTTTTGGAATAATTAATTGCAAAACATTGGTGGAACCATCAGTGCTTTCCCAAATTTTTTTTAGAGATCCGTTCACAACCCTTAGAGAGTCCCATTGTGCCCAATACGATTTAGTAGCAGGACTCAATTCAGAAATCTCTTGCCAGTCAGGTTTCTTCCCTTCTTCCATCCATCTCAAAATCGGCCCTATATCATCATCTTTTAATTGTTCGTCTCGAATCACATCATCTGACCAAGTGTCGTCAATTTGAAACCGTACCTGAAAACACTGATTATTTATTTCCTACCCTCCATGCGAATGCAATACTTACATTCATCATTGCAAGGTCGTCGTGACAGTGCGTCAGCATTTTTGTGCTGTTCACCCTTCCGATGCTGAATTTCAAACTCGTATGATTGTAAACGTTCAATCCACCTAGCCACTTGTTCTTCTGGATTTTTAAAATTTAAAGGCCATTTCAAAGCAGCGTGATCCGTTCTCAACAAAAACTTTTGACCATATAAATACTTGTGAAAGTGCTTAATAGAGTCAACGATTGCTAATAACTCACGTCTGGTGACGCAATAATTGCGCTCCGGTTTCGACAAAGTTCTGCTATAATAAGCTATAAGCTTTTCATTGCCGTCAACAATTTACAACTCCGCCTCGCTATATGCGAGCCAGTCCCAAGCCTGGATAAAGGAGGAGGGACAGTTGAAAAGATCAAATATGATCTACGACAGGAAGTACTTAGGTGTTTCCTACACAGCCATTTCAGTCTTAAAACACCTAGTGTAAAGGACTGTAAACTATTATAAAAAAAAAAAAAAAGTCAACAATTTGACTAAGCACTGCCCCTATTTCTTCATTACTTGCATCTGTGTCTAATACAAAATCTTTTCCAGGGATTGGATACGACAGAACTGGCGTCAAACTCAAAGCTGTTTTTAACCGTTCGAACGCCTGTTGATTTGCCTCTGACCAATCAAAAGATGCATTCTTTTCTGTAAGCTTATATAGTTCCTTTGCAATGCTAGAAAAGCTGGCTACAAATCGTCGATAATATGTGCACAAACCAAGAAAGCTTCTTAATTCTTGAGAATTTCTCGGAACAGGCCAATGGTTAACCGCTTCAATTTTCTCAGGATCGGTTCCTACCCCTTCGGCAGAAACTATATGACCAAGATATTTCACCTTGCTTTTGAAAAGTGCACACTTTGCCGGATTTAGCTTCATACCAGCATCCCGGATCCTTTGGAAAACTTCTCCAAGATTGTGTAGATGCTCTTCAAACGTCTTTCCAACAACAATAATGTCGTCCAAATAAACAAGACACGTTCTCCAATTTAATCCTTGTAACACATACTCCATAAGTCGCTCGAAAGTTGCGGGTGCGTTGCACAAGCCAAATGGCATCACTGTAAATTGCCACAATCCTTCACCTATTGAAAAGGCAGTTTTCTCGCGATCCTGGGAATGTATTCCCACCTGCCAATATCCGCTCTTGAGATCTAAAGTAGAAAACATTCGAGATCCCGCAAGTGTATCGATGGTGTCATCGATTCTGGGCAAAGGGTAACTATCTTTTTGTGTGACCTCGTTTAACTTTCTGTAGTCGACACAAAAACGTAGCGAGTTATCTTTCTTCCTAACAAGTACTACAGGTGAACTCCATGGACTATTGGATGGTTCAATAACTCCTTGTTTCTTCATCTTTTCTAACATCTTTCTAGCTTCTTCCCGCTTTGCCAGTGGAAGCCTTCGTGGCAGTTGACGAATGGGCTCTGTATTACCAGTTCGAATTCGGTGTTCAACGATCTTTGTTTTCCCATTGTCTTCTTCGTCAATAGCTATTATATCACAATATTCTTCAATCAGCTTTTCCGCTTTGACATAGTCCATTGGTTTTAATGAAGTTTTAGCGGCTTCAAGCAGTTCCTGAATTTGCGAGTACTTCATTCTCTTTTTATTATTATTTTTACCAACCACTGTGGTACATGCCACTATGTGATCGACTGGGCTGCATACCGCAATTTCATCACCTTTTGTTATTTGCTTGTCGCATTCTGTCACATTCATAACTCTGACTGGCACGTAGCTTCCTGACTCCGTTCGTACCAGTGTTTTTCCGATCATTAGTCCATGTTTTTCAACTCCGTTCAGGGGCTCGATGAACCCAACAACTCTTAAATTTTTCTCATTCTCTATTCTTGCCCAAACCAAAGATTCCGACTGAGCAGGTACAATGATGCTCTTTGTTACCAATACTCGCTTTACCGAATTTGTTTCGCCTTTATAGCAAACAGGTATTTCCATATTTCCCTGTCTGAATGTTCCCATTTTTAAGTCCACTGCAAATCCCTGAATTCTCATAAAGTCAAGCCCAAGTAGACATTCTTCTTCTATATCAGCAACCAGAAACTGGTGCTGAAAAGTCTTATTTCCCAGCCTTATTTCAGTTTGAATTTTACCAACTACTGGAACAAGCTCTCCTGTTGCAGTCTTTAAACGGATGTGCTTTCCACTTTGTAAAACCTCTCCTTTCGCCAAACAAGGTTTTATGATTGAACAAGAAGCTCCCGTATCAATAATAAACTTACAGTTTCTCATTCCTAATCTACCTTCCACAAATAAACTAGTTCCTTTTCCAAGAACGGTAACTGGCACAACTCTGCAAGGCAAATTATCTTTTACCTTCACAGAATCTGATTTTTTCTTGTTGTATTGGGCCTTTATGGGTTTTTCTTGTTTGACATCATTACGCCTACAGTGATCCATTTTCTCCTGTTGCCCGGGTCTAAACATCTGAATTATACAGTCTTTTTGTAGATGTCCCGGTCTTCCACAACTCCAGCAGCGTGGTGAGTTATTCCCTTTCCAGTTAATTCTTTCCTTAATTACTCTCCGGACTCGATCATCCAGTTCATCTTCGTCCTCGCTTCCCAATTTTCTTACGTGACGAGACCTATCAGATGGCTCCACAGAGGCTTCATAATTTATTGCAAATGCCAAAGCTTCGCTGGGACTAGCTACGCGGGCAACCCTAAGAGCCTTTTGGGTTTCAGAGTTCTTCAAGGCCGCTATGAATCCATCCGTAATAATTGTGTTGAGGACATTTCGAGGGCACAAGGGGTATCCCAGATTAGCAAGCCGTTCTATATCCGCTTCCAGCTGTTGCAAACTTTCTTCGGGTTTCTGGCGTCGACTCTTGAGTTGAGCTCGAAAAATTTCTGGCGCGTGTTGATTACCGAATCTGCTCTCGAGAACCTTCACGATTGCATCGTAATCATCTCTATCTGCAATAAGCTCGAGAAGCTGTAAAGCTTCTCCCCTCAAAGAAAATACCAGATTTTCCGCCTTCTGCTGGCTGGTTAACCAATTATTTTTCCTGGCAGCAATTTCAAATTGAGCTTTGTAGACGGACCATGACACAGTGCCATCAAAAGCCGGGGTCTTGGCATGTTCAACGGAATGAATTCTTTCTTGGACTTGGCAACCATTCTGTACTTGTTTGACCATATTGTTCAATCTTGTTTCGATTTCTCCGACGTTCTCTTTCACCAGCTTCTCCAGGTTACTGACTCTGTTTTCAACTTCTGATAAACGAAGCCGATCGTCAATAATTAGCTCTTCAATTCTTCGTTGCGCTGCTCTGTTCTCTTCTTGTGCTGCTCTGTTTACTTCCTGTGCTGCTATGCTTTCCTCTCTCATCAATGTCATCAATTCCATTGGTGTTTTGATTTCAAACTCAAAAGTATCAGGGTCTTTTCCCTCATTTTCGAGAATATGTTGCAGCCTTTCTTTTAGCTCGTTCTTTTTGCCAACAGTAGATGAACCCCTCAGAAGAAGCTGCCCTTTTAAATCTGAGCACTTCAATTCTTCCAAAGTAATTAAACCCATTTCCAAAAGTATCCTGCTTCCGACACCAGTTGTTACGATATTCAGGTTCTTTGAACATGGTCCTTTATTTATTAGAAGAAATACACACTTAATCAAAAAACTTTTATCTTAGTAACTGTAATTAAGACTGGTTGATTGAAGTTATGTAAATACTCACTCTATACTTTTTTTATGTCCTACTTAATTCATGATGTCTTCTGAGGTTTATCAGCCGTGATAGGAAATTATATAAACCGTAGATATAAATATATATATATATATATATATATATATATATATATATATATATATATATATATATATATATATATATATATATATACATATATATATATATATATATATATATATATATATATATATATATATACATATATATATATATATATATATATATATATATATATATATATATATATATATATATATATATATATATATATATATATATATATTCCCATATATTGATATCCCGAAAACTATTATTATTAACAGGGAATATATTAGAAGGTATAAGTAGCATTAACCAAGCTTTATTTATTATCATCCAATAAACTAGAAAACCATTCTTCTGGACCTGTAATACGATTTGACGATTTTACAACAGAAGTGAGATTTCAAGAATGGTTTTGAAAGTATTGGATGAGCTCTTGATACTCGAGTTGAGGCGGGAACTTAGAAAACGAGAGCTCAGTGATAAAAGAAGAAAGTCTGAGCTTGTGGATCGCCTCCGGACGTCATTGGAGGACCATGGGTTTGACCCAGAAAAGTACGAATTCGAAACAGAAAATGAATTGATAAAGGCTTTGAACAAGACGGCGGAAGAAATTAGAGGAGCACACAGAGCAGCACAGGAGCAAAACAGAGCAGCACAGCAGGAAATGAAGAAATTTCTTGAACTCCTCAATGGTGACACAAACAATTGCGAAAACAAAAAAGATGGTCATGATAATGAGCCATGCAAAGATGTTCAAGATGAACCATGCAAGGATGTTCAAGATGAATCATGCAAGGATGGTCATGGTGATGAGCCTTGCAAAGATGTTCAAGATGAACCATGCAAAGATGTTCAAGATGAACCATGCAAAGATGTTCAAGATGAACCATGCAAAGATGTTCAAGATGAACCATGCAAAGATGTTCAAGATGAACCATGCAAAGATGTTCAAGATGAACCATGCAAAGATGTTCAAGATGAACCATGCAAAGATATTCAAGATGAACCATGCAAAGATGTTCAAGATGAACCATGCAAAGATGTTCAAGATGAACCATGCAAAGATGTTCAAGATGAACCATGCAAAGATGTTCAAGATGAACGATGCAAAGTTGTTCAAGATGAACCATGCAAAGATGTTCAAGATGAACCATGCAAAGATAGTCATGATGATGAGCCTGTCAAAGACGGTCATGATGATGAACCTTGCAAAGATGTTCAAGATGAACCATGCAAAGATGGTGATGACGAGCCTTGCAAAGATGGTGACAATGATACAGTCGGTTTGGACGTCGACAACAAAACTAAAGAAGATGAAAAGAACGTTGAAAACGAAATGCAAAACGATGAGGATGAAAGTGACGATGATGATTATAATAATGCCAATAACAGCGATGGCTGTTACCCATTCAGCGACGGTTCTGAAACGGAAGCCTCCATAACAGACGATGGCACCGAATATTCAGGGTCAGATTTTAGTGACGAAGCTGACTCGGATGAAACAACCGAGGATTCAAAAACGGACGAAACTCCAATGAAGAAATACGTCGAAGCTAACTTGACACAAAAAAGAAACTGATTTTAGAGACGATGGCGATGATTTGAAGAATAATCCGCTGGACGATACGAAAGTTGACACCGATGAAAGAGCCGAGTTGGAATGTGAAAATAAAACGTTCGATTGTAGCTTGGAAGAAAACAAAGATGACGGCGATAAACTTCTCCAAAACAACAATAGCAATGCAGCCAGCAAAAACTCTGAAAAAGATGAGCCAAGAACAGAGAACGGTACCGAGGATTCTAAATCAGATGAATCCACAGAGGATTCTAGATCAGATAGACGATAGACTAAGAGTCATTTTAAAATCAAATAACGGTTTGATGAAGGGATTTATTAGATTTATGGAACGTGTTTTCGAAAAACCTTTTGAAAAGTTTCTTGAGAAAGATCTAAAAGATGTGAATGAAGAAGAAAAAGCAGACAGTTCCAATAAACCGTGCAAAGATGTTCAGGACGAGGCATGCAAAAAAGGCTGTGATGAACCGTGCCGAAATGGCGACGATGAGCCAAAGAAAGACTCTGTTGATGAGCCAAAGAAAGACTGGAAGAAACTGCGTCAAACGGTCAAGAGACTTGACCATGCTGTTTGCGAATTACGGTCAAGGCCACGAGTAAAGATCAAGGTATTTTGTGTTTGTGGCCGAGTCGCATTTCCCAAATGCGACTATGCTGTTTGAGACGAACAGGATTAAGAAGGGGATAGTGTTATATCTATCGTACTGATTTCACTTTTCCCATCTATTGATATCCCGACAAGTATTTTTATTAACATTGATATATTAGAAGGTATAAGTAGCATTAACCAAGCTTTATTTATTATCATCCAATAAACTAGAAAACCATTCTTCTAAACCTGTAATACGATTTGACGATTTTACAACAATATATATATATATATATATATATATATGTGTGTGTGTGTGTGTGTGTCTGTCTGTGTGTGTTTGTGTGTGTGTGTGTGTGTGTTTGTGTGTGTGTGTGTGTGTGTGTGTGTGTGTGTGTGTGTGTGTGTGTGTGTGTGTGTGTGTGTGTGTGTGTGTGTGTGTGTGTGTGTGTGTGTGTGTGTGTGTGTGTGTGTGTGTGTGTGTGTGTGTGTGTGTGTGTGTGTGTGTGTGTGTGTGTGTGTGTGTGTGTGTGTGTGTGTGTGTGTGTTTAGATTTTTACTCGTGGTGGCGGTTTCCCTGAATTCGACTTAGAATAATTTCAAAGTTAGAATATTTTTGAAGTTTGAATATTTTCGATAGAGTGGATCTTCTCAGATACAAAGATAAGCGTTATTTTTATTCTTACAATTAATGCAACGATTCTTGTTAAGAATAAAACTAACTTTGCTTAAACACGTTTTGTAAAAGGCTCGTGGGCGATAAGCTTGGTATTATCGGTCACAAATTAGGTAATCGGACATTTCCCCCCCCCGGACATTTCCCCCCCCGGACATTCCCCCCACCCCGGACGTCCCCCCCCCCCGGGTAGGACATTTCCCCCCCCCCCCGGAGAGAGAATATACTTTTATTTTTCATTTATTATTTTTTATTTATCCCCAATAGTTCAGTGCAATGTTTGGGTTAGGGTTAGGGTTAGGGCTAGGGTTAGGGTTAGGGTTATTTATCCCCTAAATAGTTCAGTGCAATGTTTGGGTTAGGGTTAGGGTTAGGGCTAGGGTTAGGGTTATTTATCCCCTAAATATTTCAGTGCAATGTTTGGGTTAGGGTTAGGGTTAGGGCTAGGGTTAGGGTTAGGGTTAGGGTTATTTATCCCCTAAATAGTTCAGTGCAATGTTTGGGTTAGGGTTAGGGTTAGGGTTAGGTTAGGGTTAGGGTTTGTGTTTCTTAGAAACACTCTTAGAAACCCTAGGGTTAGGGTTAGGGTTTGTGTTTCTTAGAAACACTCTTAGAAACCCTAGGGTTAGGGTTAGGGTTTGTGTTTCTTAGAAAAACTTGTGAAATTCAACTCTGCCTTGTCCTACCTCGTGGGGTGAGAATTATCATACTCATGGCGGGGGAATGTCCGGAGGGGAATGTACGCAATTCACGCACACACATATTTATGCCATGCAAGAACACACTCTTGCAAAACCACAAATTCATACTACTACATAACCACAGGGGGGAAAATGTCCTACCTTGGGGGGGGAAATGTCCGGGGGGGGGAAATGTCCTAGGGTCTGTCGGGGGGGGGGAAATGTCCGGGGGGGGAAATGTCCGGGGGGGGAAATGTCCGGGGGGGGGGAAATGTCCGGGGGGGAAATGTCCTACATTCCACAAATTATATTAGTGTAGGTTATTTCCAATTAAGGTTGTTTAATTATGCCTCCTAAAAGTAAAAAAGAAATTTGTTTAGAAAACCCATCTCCTGCTGAGATGTTTTGTTTTCGGCTTTGTGACTGCTGTTCAAAATTGAATGAGGACAGTCTGAAGATCCTGGTAGAAATAAAAGAGTTACAACCAACACATAATGAGTTTAGAGAAACTGCTCATGAAATGAGAGATGAAGCACATTTAAAAAAAACGAAAACATGCATTAGCAATAGAAAGCAGGCTATTGAAATTAGAGAATTAATTTTGAAAATTGATAATCTCACGAGCAGCACGACGAAAAGTTTGGATGAAAACAAAAAGACCACAAAGGTCTAGTTTGTTTAAAGAATAGGTTGAAGGTTTGGTTTCAGGTGGATTGGCTCAGAAATCTGTGGTGGAGTCCTGGGCAGAAGTTGTAGGGGAAGTGGTTAAGAAAAACGTGCAGGAGGTAAACAAAGAGGTGCATCTTGCTTGTAAAGCTATCGAGAAAACTAATAATAAAATTAAAATTAGCAACGATTTAGAAGATAGGGCAAATAACATTTTATTATACAGGGTAGCTGAACTAAAAGATCAAGATGTTACGAAATGCGTGTCTTATGATAAGATGCAAGTTCTTAAGCTGTGTTCCCAATTATCAGGGGAACATATTGGCGAATTTGCTATAAAAGCTATATTTAGACTAGGGGCTAAGAGCAATAAAATACGACCAATATTGTTTAAATTCAATGATAAAATTGCTAAAAATATTATAATGGCAAATTTAGTTAAGATTAGACAGTTAGATGAAAATCGTTGGTATTAGTCACGATCTAAATGTCGAACAAAGATCCGAAAGAAATAGATTGGTGGAAGAAGCTAAAAAAAACTGCAACGTGAAAATAAGGGGGAATTCATGTTTCGGGTAAGGGGTCCACCAGAAAATATGAAAATAATAAAAATAAAAAAGAATGCAATCAGTTAAACGTTTTGAACATTATGTATTCAAATGTAAATTGCATTACTAATAAAATGATTGAGATAAGATTATTAGTAGATACAGATGACGTAAAAAAAGATATCTTAGTTTTTACTGAGGTAAATGCAAAATATTATGTAAACGAATTTAATGAATCCGAATTCTGGATAAACAATTTTAATTTGCATTCATATAATTTTATGAAAAAAGGATTTAGATGTAAATTTTGTTATGTTAGATATGATATTAAGTGCCAAATTATAAATTTAGGAATAGATTTCAATGAATATAAGTGTATTAAAATAGATGAAATTCCTGATATTTTTATTCTTATCATCTATACGAGTCCGAATTCAGGTAGAGAAAATAATAATAAATTATTTTTACTGTTAGAAGCTTTCCAATCTAAATAGGAGTAAAATTAATAATTGGAGATTTTAACTTTCCAAACGTTGACTGGAAAAATAATACTTACAAATCAAATTTTAAATTATCTGAAGAAAGACTCATCAACTTCTTAAATGATAATTTTTTAACTCAACTAATTAAGGAACTACAAGGTGTCGCGGATCTTAAAAGCAGTCCATTCTAGACTTGCTTCTAGTCGAGGATGTCGATTTAATCAAAAATTTAGTATATGATTCCCCACTAAGTAAAAGTGATCATTGTGTGATAAATTTCTCCTTTATTAGAAATTTTTATAAATCAAAAACCATTAACAACATATCCAAATTTGATTTTAACAGTGGAAAATATAATTTGATGAACGATTATTTGATTGAGAATCTGTACTGTGATGAGTCGGAAATAAATAATAATGTTGCAAGTAAAGACTCGGTTAACAATATGTGGCATTACTTTTGTCAAGTAATGAATGAAGCTATTAGGAATTATATTCCTGTCATTGATACTGATAGAATTTCAAGATTTAAGTGCCATAAAAGGAAATTACCTAAAAATGTGGTTGAGCAATGCAGGACAAAAAATAAACTATGGAAAAAGTTTATCTGAACTAGAGATAATAATATTTTGCAGAATTTAAAAATATCAAAAACAAATTAAGGAAATCTATTAATAAAATTAAAGAAGCTGAGACACTGAAATTGGCCGAAAAAATTAAGACCAATCCTAAAGTTTTTTGGCAACATATAAATAAAAACAGAAACTGTCAAGCTAAGTTAGAATAATATGATAAAAACTGATATAAACGGGTCTGCAACAACTCTAACTGGTGACGTTAAAAAAGTTTTAAAAATTTTGAAAAAGCGTTTGATCGTGTATCTCATGCAAAGTTAATTGATAAACTAGAAAATTATGGCGTTAATGGAGGCTTAATTAATTGGATTAAAGATTATTTAACAAATAGAACAAGTAGTGTTAGGGTTAATAATAGCACATCTAACAGATTTAAAGTTACAAGTGGGGTACCTCAAGGTAGTATTTTAGGGCCATTACTTTACATAATTTATTTCAATGATATGTTTGAAATAGTTAAGAATAACTCGGCGGAGCTGTTTATGTACGCTGACGACGCCAAAATACTTAAAACTATAAAAAGCCGTGATGATCGATTGATATTGCAGAGCTGTTTGAAATCATTAGGAGATTGGAGTAAAAAATGGGAAATTAAGCTAAATGCTGGTAAATGTGTTGCGGTGAGATATGGACGCCAATTAGAAGATCGTCGGTCATATAATATTGAAGGAGTGGAACTTAATTTTCTTGACAAAATAAAAGATTTAGGAGATACATTCCAAAGTTCACTAACATTTGTACAGTGTTGGAAAAAGTACTGTGCTTCAGTACTTAAGTAAAAGTACAAGTAACGCTTCAAAAATTTACTTCAGTAAAAGTAAAAGTATTTGATAAAAAATGTACTTAAGTAAAAGTAAAAAGTAATAGCACTTTAAAGTTACTTTTAAAGTAAAAAGTAAAAGTACTGAAGCCGCTCTTGTAATGGTCATTCGTCAATCATCTAACTTTATTTTATTGTAATTTCATTGTCTTTCAAACGCTACTGCCCTAACTAATCAACTGGATAAAGATTTTCTTTAAGCTTTCATTTCCAGCAATGATGTTCATGTCATCTGATCGGTTCTGGAGATACTGCATAAGAACTTCATCGTCAGACACAGTTTACTTTCTGCGATCGAAGAAACTCTCTTCTTCCTCCCCATCGGCTTCTGATGAATGAGGTAATCCAGACTCACGTGTTTCTTCAAGTTCAACGGAGAATTGTGGAATGTTGTACACGTAGTTGCTTTAGGTATTTGGACCTTCAGGTTTGCGCAACAAGCAAGTGAACCAGCGTTATAACTATTACCAAGGCAGTGGGCACCGGTAGCCGGGGCAATAAGCGGTAAAATTGCGATTGGTCCGGCGGTTTTGCCAAAACAATTGATTCTACAATCAATTGATAAAGATGTACATATTTTCTAAAGGAATAGGGTTAGGGTTTAATTTTAGGTAGACATACGGCAGGACTGCCGGCTCAGCAGCAATTTTACAGATTGTTTTCACGGCTAACCGCCGGAGCAATAGCAGCGACCGTGAACCTGAACGTTTTAACTTCCATCGATTCAAATCTGAACATTTTGACTAAATATGGCCATGGGTGATTTTTTTTTAAATTCATTGTTGTCCCGCCTCTTCGCCACCACTGTTCACGTTCGCTCCTTCGGAAGACTCCATAGTAATGTCGAACAATCTATCAATCTATTGTAAACCAAAACAAGTATGACCGCGAAAATCTTAGTAATCATAGATAATTAATAATGCATCGATTTAAACTTTATGTCGTTTTTTAATTTTTTACAGTACTTTGTAACGCTTTGTCCTGGAAAAGTAACGAAGTAAAAGTAAGTCCGAAAATATTACTTCGTTACAAGTAAAAGTACTGAAAATAACCTGTACTCCGTTACAGGCAAAACGTACGTCGGATGTACTTAAGTAAAGCAACGCGTTACTTTTACTTCGTTACCGAACAACACTGCATTTGTAGATCACATTTATGAAGTAATTAAAAAATGTTTTCAATGTTAGGTTTAATTTCACGTAATTTTAAAGATTTCACAAAAGATTCTTTTATATTGATTTATAAAGCTTTGGTTAGATCCAGATTGGAGTATGCAGTCAGTGTGTGGTCACCATGGAAGAAAAAAGACATAGAAGCTATTGAAAGAGTCCAGAAGAGAGCAACAAAAATTGTCAAGACATGCAAGAGATTAAGATATGAAGGCCGGTTGAGAATTTTGAAGCTTCCTTGTTTAAAGTACAGAAGACTTAAGGGGACCTGATCATGCTCTACAAATTTATTCAAGACAACGAAAGACGTTTGTGTTTTCCTAATATAAAGATATCAGAAGAAAGAAGAACAAGAGTTCACAAATTCAAACTGGAAACAAAAAGATTCAACAGCAACTGCAGAAAATACTTCTTTCTACTTGCAATTTGGAACAACCTCCCTTCGAAAATCATAGAAGCCGAACACGTTAATGAATTTAAAAGACTAATTGACTGTCATTTTGAATTAAACGATGTTATATATTACTATAAAAAGGATTTTTAATAATATATACATACATTTATTTATTTATAGAACATATAAAAATATCTATATTATAGTAGCCCACGTCACTCACTCACTGATTCTGTCACGCTTACGTAATTAGTCGTATAGACGATATCGATGTGCACGAAGGAATTTATTGCGCACAGGTGTGTAATAAAAGTTATGCAATTGTACCTATATACACTCTCAGTCCTAGAGATAAAAAAAAATGGCGCTGCAATCTAAAAATATTATATGATGAGATTTAAAAAAATCACAGAAGCAAAGACCACTTCTCAACGATGGCCGTCAATTCACAAGAAATGTCGTGTATACTGAAATTCTGTAATAACTAATTATTGCACTCTTTAATTTTCATATCCTTTGAATTTCTATAAAATACTTTAGTAAACTGAAAATTTAAACACAATAAAAAATTTCATTCAATTTACTTATATATATACACAGGAAAATTTTTTTATGGTTATCAAATGTCATTTTGGTTTTGTTGACTATTTTTTATAAAATGTATCTAAAGTACATCGTAATTTTAAAACATCCGTCCTTGGGATGTATTCTAAAAATAATTTTAAATGAGATTTTTAAAAATCCGTCATTTTTGAAGAGCTATCTCTAGTTTTATATAATTCTAGATATGGGTATATAGACTTATAGTTTTCGCTCATCATTTCCTTTATGTTTATGTTTATGTTTATATATATACTAGCGGGGGCACCCGGCGTTGTCCGGGGATTTTAGAGGTTTTTCTAATGTTTGTCTCTCTCGCTCCCGTTTCCTTCTCCGCCTTCCCGTTCCCGTCGCGTTCCCGGTCGATTTTCCGCGTATATATATATATATATATATATATATATATATATATATATATATATATATATATATATATATATATATATATATATATATATATATATATATATATATAGTCCCCGCTCGTTCACCCGCTCCGCTCATTTTGTGTCGGATTTCAATTTTTTTCTCTATATTTGATTCCCCTTGACTCTCAAGGTTGTGTGAAAATTTCATTACGATCGGATGAATGGTGTAGCAATGCATGAATAACATATATATATATACATACATACATACATACATACATACATACATACATACATACATACATACATACATACATACATACATACATACATACATACATACATACATACATACATACATACATACATACATACATACATACATACATACATACATACATACATACATACATACATACATACATACATACATACATACATACATACATACATACATACATACATACATACATACATACATACATACATACATACATACATACATACATACATACATACATACATACATACATACATACATACATACATACATACATACATACATACATACATACATACATACATACATACATACATACATACATACATACATACATACATACATACATACATACATACATACATACATACATACATACATACATACATACATACATACATACATACATACATACATACATACATACATACATACATACATACATACATACATACATACATACATACATACATACATAAATTAAAGAGCCGAAACGTTTGCTCGAGGGGGGGTTTTCTTCTGATGACCTCCACAGAAAAGCTCTTCAGGAGTGCACACACATTTTTGAGGCGTTAGCCATTTGACCCCCGGGAAAGACCGGGTGACTCTCGGGAAAGACCTTGTGGCAACTGGGAAAGACCGGTGACACCGTGGAAAGACAGGTGGCAACTCGGAAAGACGAGTATTACGGGTATCCTGGCCCAGCTTAGCCGGGATACAAAAAACACCGTTCATCTAGCTGCGACAACGAAATCGGATTTATGCCCCCAGAGCTCCAACCGAAAGGAGGGGGAGTATGATGAGCTCGCAATCGGACCTACGGCTATCGACCCTGCTCTTCCAACGGACCCTAATGGGGGAACACTTCATGAGTGTGTGTGCGGTAGAGGTTTCGCAACAAGCCGCGGTATGATGGTTCACCGTACGAAGATGGGTTGCCTGCTTAAAACTGTAAAGGATCATCGTTCTGTAGCAAGCATTGCTTCAGGTAAGACGCCGGGCCATGTCGGGCCGGATGCCAACCACAGCCCCGACAGGTTCCACGATCCTGATAGTGACGAGAATAGGCAACCTCGGGCTAGAATTAACTTCCCCGCTGCTGCTAGCAAAGCGGATTGGTCGAAGCTCGACGAGATACTTTCCAAGCTTCTCAAAGTGCAGATGAAAGAACTTCCAATGTTTCAAGTGAACAATCTAACTGACACCATTTACAACAAGTGTTTAGAGATGTTCAGTTCCAAGGAAAAAGTTCTCATGGACAGAGGCGAAAAAACTCATATTTCAAGGCGACAACGAGAGATTGCTAGACTCAAAAAGGAAAAAAAACGACTTCGTCAACAATGGAGGAGAGCTCCAGACAACGAGAAACCAGGGCTCTCAGCATTACGACATGACTTGAGGCAACGATTGAGTGCACTCTTGCGAGCAGAACGTTTGCGGGTAAAAAAAAAAGAACAAAAGAAGGCAAGATTCCAGTTTGTCAGAGATCCATTCCGTTATGGTAAAAGCTTGCTCGATCCACCAAAGTCAGGTACTCTGCAAGTCAGTAAAGAGCAGCTTGATCATCACTTCCGAGCTGCTTTCATTGACCCCTTAGGCGACAAAGAACTAGCTGAAAGATCAGATCTTCCCGAGATTCCTCTTCCAAAGGTTGCTTTCAACGAGGGAGTAATTTCAATTTTTGACATATCCCAATTCCTCCGAAAAACAAAAAATAGATCTACTCCAGGTCCAAATGGTGTACCATACCTGGTGTATAAAAAATGTCCGGGTGTGTTGAAAGTTTTACACTCATTGCTCAAGTCTGCATGGACGTCCGGGTCTGTTGATAAAGAGTGGCAAAAAGCTGAAGGCATTTTTATACCAAAGGAGAAAGTTTCAGTCGACATCAATCAGTTCAGACCAATTTCTCTTCTTAATGTTGAAGGAAAAATATTTTTTGCTGTGCTTGCCAAGAGGTTGACGAGCTATCTAACACAAAACGACTACATAGACAAGTCAATTCAGAAAGGAGGAATCCCTGGTGTTCCTGGTTGCATCGAACATTCTACCATGATATGGGAGTCTATAAAAAGAGCAAAACAGAATCGACTCAGTTTGCACGTCATTTGGCTTGATCTTGCAAATGCTTATGGTGCGGTTCGTCACCAGCTGATTTGGAGAGCTTTGACGATGCACCATGTTCCAAAGTTCGTTATGGATATTCTACGACAGTATTTTCAAGATTTTCACCTGAGATTATCGACAAAGACGTGTTCAACCGATTGGTTTCGTCTTCAGGTCGGTATCGCCATGGGGTGCTCTATTTCTCCCATATTATTCGTGCTAGCAATGCAACTACTTCTGAATTCAGTTGGTGCAAGGGTAGAAGATGTTTATGTCGGCCGAGGTATTTTCATGCCACCTCTGAGAGCTTTCATGGACGACACGACAATTATTTTGAATAAGTGTATTTCAATGAGACGGACACTCGATCTCTTCAGCGATCTACTCAAATGGTGCGGAATGAGTTTTAAAGCATCCAAATCGAGAAATCTCTCCCTGCGTCGCGGTAAAATTGACGAATACACCGTTTTCTCTGTTGATGGTAACAAGATTCCAACAGTGAGCGACGAACCAGTGAAAAGTCTCGGGAGATGGTACTGTAAATCCCTGAATGATGTTGATCAGGGTGCTTCTATTCTCCGTATGGCAACTGTCTCCATGGAAGGCATTAATTCTGCTCCGCTTCAGAGCAGGTTCAAAGTGTGGATTTTGCAATTTGTTTTAGTGCCAAGACTGCTTTGGCCTCTGACAGTCTATGAAATTGGTCTGCAAGTTGTGGAGAAACTAGAAAGAAAGATAGCTCGTTTTACACGTCAATGGTTGGGTCTACCTCCGGGATTGACGTCTGTGGCTCTCTACGGCGAAACAGCCAAGCTGAGACTTCCATTGCGGTCTTTTGTTGAAGATTTCAAGATCAGCAAACTGAGAACTCAGATGATGCTCGATAATTCAACGGATCAGAGAGTCGCTGAGGTAAAACCAACTCTAATCTCAGGAACCAAATGGAATGCTAAAGTTGAAATAGAAAATGCCACGGTTTCTCTCCAGTGGACTGAAAGGACCGGAGCAGTTCAGTTGGGGCGGCATGGTGTTGGATGAAACCACCATCTCTGGTGGTCCAAGGCAAACGCTCAGGAAAGATCAGTCTAGATTGTTCAGGACAGAAAGCAAGCGATAGAAAGCGAGAGAGTTGTGAAGAGCGCACAATTGTCACAGCAAGGCGACTGGACCAGATGGGAGGAGACAGTTCAGCGGTCTCTGTCATGGGAAGATATATGGCGCTATGCTCCAGTGCGGCTATCGTTCCTCATTAGATCGATGTATGATCAGCTGCCAACAGCCAGCAATTTAAAGAAATGGAAATTAATTGAGAACGATGAGTGTCAGCTCTGCGGTCAGTCGCAGTCATTGATTCATATTCTTTCCTCCTGCTCCTATTCCCTTTCTCATGGTAGATACACGTGGCGCCACAACCTTGTTCTCCAAAAGCTGCTGGGATTTGTAAAAGAGGCCTGCCGAAAAGCCAACTCAATGGAGGTGAAACCTAGGAGGAGGATTTATTTTTTGAGAGAGGGATTGCCGCAGCTAAATTGCCCAAAGAGAACCCTCACGGAAGGAGAGAATGTTTTCCATGCGGCGAACGACTGGAGGGTCTCTGCCGATCTGAAAACGAAAAAGTGCTTCCCAGTTTCAATAAAGGAAAGTGGAAAAAGGCCAGACATAGTTGTTTTTTCGAGTCTGGCCAAGACATTTCTTCTCATCGAGTTGACAGTGCCTTGGGAAAGCAACATGGAGGCCAGTAACATCATGAAATCAAAAAAATACAGAGAATTGGTGTTGGATTTGGAAGCAAATGGCTCAAGAGCTGAGCTTTTTGCTGTTGAAGTCGGAGCACGCGGTTTGGTTGGTAAATCTTTGCTAAAGTTGCTGCGGGCCCTGGGAATGTCTAACAGAGAGCGGACCCGTGCAATTAAACAGATTTCTGAAGCAGCAGAATCGGCTTCATTCTGGATTTGGTCTCAAAGAGAGAAAAAAGAAGATTTTCCAAATTTAGAAGCCGCTCTCTCCGCTCCGCAAGAATAGAATTGCTTCGTCTTTGTTTACGTGGCGATATTAAGTACCGCTACGAGAGCGAAGCCGTTATGTCGTCGAAGGTTTTCTCACTTGAGTAGTCTGAATTTCTTTAACGTCGCGAGTTTATTTGCATGATAAATATCTGCCACGATGCAAGGAATGATAGAAATTCGATGTCGGAAAAGAACAAAGACATTTTCTGCCGGAGGACGTTCGTCCGTCGAACGTGGCTCGCCACCCTTAGAACGTCAAGAAATTAAAGAGCCGAAACGTTTGCTCGAGGGGGGGTTTTCTTCT
Organism: Erpobdella octoculata; assembly: GCA_963978895.1. NCBI lineage: Eukaryota > Metazoa > Annelida > Clitellata > Hirudinida > Erpobdellidae > Erpobdella > Erpobdella octoculata. The sequence goes on from OZ022241.1 coordinate 20,722,264, forward strand.
GATGACCTCCACAGAAAAGCTCTTCAGGAGTGCACACACACACATACATACATACATACATACATACATACATACATACATACATACATACATACATACATACATACATACATACATACATACATACACACATATAAACATTCATTTTTATATATATAGATTGAATTATATATATATATACAAGATCGAACGCAAACAAAGATATTTTACAAGAGCTTTTCCCGACCTAAGAAAATTACCGTACAATATCAGACTCAAACGTCTTGGGCTCATGCCTCTGGAACATCGCCGCTTGATAAATGACCTCTGTTTTTGTTACAATATCATACATGGTTTTGCCAACTGTAAAATAACAGGCTTCCCAGAATTTACCCAGAGTACACGCACTCGTGGCCATTTACTTCGTCTGCGGCAGGAGAGGTGTTCCAGAGACATCAGGAAACATTTCTTTACAAATAGAGTGATAAACCCATGGAACTCGCTCCCACCAGAAATGATAAACTCTTTAACCTTTTCCCGTTTCAAGTCCTGTCTCCTGACCCACAACTTAGCCAGGTTTCTCGTCAACAGCTAACAATCCTGTCGGAGATGGAGGTCAACAACACTGAACTTCTCATATCTACAGAGTTTCTTCTTTTTGATGGGCATTACAGTGGAAAACATTTGGGGAATTATTCCTGATCTACCCTAATCTACCCTACATTACATTCTCAATTGCTCCTCGCCTTTGTTTTGTGCCTAAACTTTAAAGTTGAACCGTCATTTTGCGTCTCCTTACATGGCATTCTCAATTGCTCATCGCCTTTGTTTTTTTGCTTGAACTCTGAGGTTGAACCGTCACTTTGCGTCTCCTTTCTGTTTCTTTTTCTTTCACTTTTGTTTTCTTTTTTTTTGAATGCACAATCACATTTCTGTTTTGTTTATATTGATATCCAAATGGTGTAAGTGGCCGTTGGCCCTGCTATTTGACGACGTAATAATAAATAAATAAATAAATATATGCATTTCTATCTGTTGCATTTTCCTATGAAAAGGACATAATTGCACCTCTTTGTTTTTCCATTATAATTTTTTAAAATAATTTAAAAAAAATATTTTAAATAGCCTACAACCTCAGACCTACCAAATGTAAACAAAAAATTTCATAAAAATCGGTTCAGCCGTTTCGGAGGAGTTTGAAGTCAAACACTATGACACGAGATTAATATATAACGTTGTTTTGCCTTATAAATTATCTTGGTTTTCTTTTTAAAAGTTTAATGTAGAAAATTACGACAATTTAAAAAAATCATTTTATTTGAACGATTCATCAGAGGACTGTTCATCGAGGACTATTCATCAAGGGACTATTCATCAAAGGACTATTCATCAAGAGGCTGTTCATCATAAGGACTGTTCATCATAAGGACTGTTCATCATAAGGACTGTTCATCATAAGAACTGTTCATCATAAGGACTGTTCATCATAAGGACTGTTCATCATAAGGACTGTTCATCATAAGGACTGTTCATCATAAGGACTGTTCATCATAAGGACTGTTCATCTAATGTCTATTCATCCAGCGGACTATTCATCAAAAAAAGTTAATAAAATTGTTTAAGATGTTATTTTCAACCAAAATATGTTACCAACATGTGGAGTAATTTATATCAAATTTACAGTGCTACTGTGCTTGCATCCAAACATTTTATAATAGAACTAGCGAGGTACCTTGTGTTGCCTGGGGTTTTTAGAGGTTTTTCGATCGTTTTTCTCTCTCGCTCCCATTTCCTTCCCCGCTTGCTCTCACGCTCCCGGTCGCTCTCTTCTCCCGCTCCCAGTTGCCTTACCGCTCCCGATCACTTTCCTGCTCCCGGTCACAGCACCAGCAAAACTAAATTTGACTGTTTTCGTAAACCGTAAATGTACACATTCACCAAAGGCCACAAACACATCAAAGCATCACGCATGCCCGCTATATCAAATCTGCCATCGGTCGTTTAACCCCAAGGGGCCACGCTTCAAAGACACTTATGCCTCGAGCAATCAACAAGTTTGTAGAAGACATGGTTGTAATAAAACCACTGGACAAGAAATAACGTCAAGATCTTAAGATCAAACGAGTGTAAACGTAGAGGATTATGCTTTCTAGCGATTCGTAACGTTAAAGTCGAAGTTATTTATAACACAATATTTCTCGAATTTGTTTTAACTTTATTATTCTTCGTTGAATATAATCTTTTACTTGACTCAAAAACTGAATTATTTCACTTTGTAGAATTTCACACGGTTCTAACAAATCTTTTGATAATTAAAATTTCTCTTCCTCAAAAACATATTACTTCTTTTAATGAAGACCCCTAATAGGAAAAAGATAAATAACAATTATATATATATATACATATATATACATATACATATATATATACATACATATATATATACACATATATATACCCATACATTCATATAAATATATACATTCAAACAAATAACAATTATATATATATACATACATATATACATATACATACATATATATATATACATATATATACCCATACATTCACATATATATATATACATTCAAACATATATATATATATATATATATATCAATTATAAAAAAATTATAAGCACACACAATGTCACAAGAGCACAAATATACATATATACATATAAATGACTATTGTTTAAACATATCCAATCATTATAAAAGGCACACATAATAATAAAATAAACAAATATCACGAAAATACGTAAGATGAACCATCTTCATCTTACATATCCCCCCTCTTCGAAAAAAGGAACGCGTCAGCGTTTCTGATTTCATCGTCACTCCCTTGACGACTAAGAAAGTCAGCACCGATGTTTTCCTTGCCTTTGATGTAGTTTACTTTAAACTTATTCTCAATCTCTATCTCTCTGCGTCTTGTGTCAACAGGGCGGGCGTCTCCGAAGATTGCCGAATTCAACTTTACATCTTTCCCCCACCCCTCCATTTTGGCCTCTAGGCAGAAGATTGAGCCTTGGTCTTTCTTTTGGCGGATTCAAAGCTTAAACTTTTGCCTCAACTTTATTTCCCAACTTTGAAGTGGCACACGTGTTTTTTTTCTTGCTTTGATACAGCTCCTAGTTAGCCGACGTTTTTCTATAATTTGCCCGATCATTTCTCTGAGTGCTGTCGTAGTTAGGAGTGGGTTTCTGTGGTTTCCAGCCAAAGCGTTTCCCTGCAGCCATTGCATCCAAACTTCTTACTCCATCAACATTTCCCAGCACCAGATCGCAAAGTAGGTTTTTTATGCACACAATTTCTCTGATTCCTCTGATTCCTCTGAACCAGTCTGTTTTGATTTTTACCACTGCTGTTGGAGCTACCCGAACTGTGCCGTCGATCAAAACACAGGGTCTTGTTTTTCCGGTCATCTGACGCGGGTGCACTAATGATTCCTTTACCATTATGGCAGTACAGCCAGTGTCCCTCAAAACTTTTACCGGTTTTCTGTTCACAGCTTTTCTCCTGAGTGAAAACAACCATCCGCTATTACCGGTGAAACGCAGCCACATTTTAATTGGACCTCATTCATTTTACCTTTCATCACCATGGCCGCGCATGAATTCACTACTCCAGAATCTTTGCATGGTGGTGTCATGGTGGCGCTACGCGCTTGGCACATGACTGGAGTTGCTTGAGTGCCTTGCCTGCAGTCCCTCGCCAAATGTCCAACTTGATGACAGTCCTTTGCCATGCCATATGGCCCAGCTTATTGCAATTGTAGCAGCGTGGTCCACCCATTCCCGAGTCAATGTCTGATTGACCACGATTTCCGCTAATCCTGCTTATGTTTTCGACTTTTGCTAATTTTTTCTCTGGGTGAGCTTGATTGTACTTGTTGACCCAGCGACTTAACTCATTGACGTCACCGCTTTCTTTCTCCAATAAATATTTGGCCATTCCCGACGGACACTTTCCAAAGAACTGCTTTTTTAAAAAAAAAACAATAAGTTTCTTGTACCCGCGAGATCCACCCAGCGCCTGATGTAACTATCTAGTCGCACTAGATACTGCTCCCAAGTCTCTTCTGGTTCAAGCTTTGACTCTCGAAACTTTATGCGGTAGTCTTCTGCCGACTTCCCAAAACGACGAAGGAGTGCCTCTTTTACCGACCCGTAATCCTGCATCTGACTATCGCTGAGTCAGCCAAACACTTCCAATGTTTTTGCACTCAGCAGAAAACCCAGAAGCATTCCCCAACCCTTTTTTGGGTGATCATTTGCCGTGGCCAATGCCTCAAAACGGAGAAGAAAAGCGTCCACGTCGTCACCTTCCGAGAACTTTGGATATGGAATCTTTGTTCCATCCATTGACCCCTTGCTCTCTTTTGGTTTTTGAAATTCAATTTCCAACTTTTTAAGTTCTAACTCGTGCTGCCTCTGTCTCTCCCGCTCTTCACGTTCCCGTTCCCGCTCTTCCCGTTCACGTTCTTTTTGTGCTATTTTATCTTCCGGCTCCTGTTGAGCTTTTTTTCTTCCTGCTGAGCTTTTTTTTCTTCCCGCTCCTCCATTCTCCTAACTCTTTCTTCATCTTTTAATTTATTGACAAAATTCTTCAATTCCTCTCCGGAATAGCCCAGAGCCTGTCCCATCGCAATGAATTTTTCTTTGTCAGACATTTTTCACAAAAGAAAAAAAAATTCGGTCACTTGTGATCAAATAACTTCAGAAAATATATTTACAGATGAAAATGCGTAAATACGTCGGGGTCACCAATGTAAACGTAGAGGAATATGCTTTCTAGCAATTCGTAGCGTTAAAGTCGAAGTTATTTATAACACAATATTTCTCGAATTTATTTTAACTTTATTATTCTTCGTTGAATATAATTTTTTACTTGACTCAAAAACTGAATTATCTCACGTTGTAGAATTTCGAACGGTTCTAACAAATCTTTTGATAATTAAAATTTCTCTTCCTCAAAAACATATTACTTCTTTTAATGAAGACCCTTAATAGGAAAAAGATAAAATACAATTATATATATATATATATATATATATATATATATTCTTTTAGACAAGTTTCGTTGAACTTTTTAGTCCATTCTGCATTAACAAGCTTCTTAGAAAAGTTTTGAAGAATAACGATTTCTTTTTTATTAGGAATAAGATTAAAAAGAGATTTAAAACTATTATTGAATTGGGCTAACTGGCCAGTTTCGGACGTATCCATCTTCAGAGCCCCTAATTTAATTTCATAAATATGAGTTAAAACATATAAGAATAAATTAAGCATTGATTTGAACTATTGTATGTTGATACGAAACGTTTAATATTGGTATAAAATATTGAATAATGATATGGAGTGATTCGAAACGTTGAAATATGAAACATTGGATATTAGTATGACACCTTAAATAATGGTATAAAGCATTGGATTTTAATATAAAGCATTGATTACATTGATACATATAAATATACATATACACATATATATACATACACATATATATACCCATACATTCATATATATATACATTCAAACAAATAACAATTATATATATATATATATACATACATATATACATATATATACATACATATATACATATATATACATACATATATACATATATATACATACATATATACATATATATACATACATATATACATATATATACATACATATATATACCCATACATTCATATATATATACATTCAAACAAATAACAATTATATATATATATATATATACATACATACATATATACATATACATATATATATATATATATATATATATATACATATATATATACCCATACATTTATACATATATATACATTCAACTGTTCGTACAAACTGTAGGTATATACACACTCAACCAGGCAGATACCATACACCTCAAAACATCACTAACACCCGGTCTACCACTTCTGCCAAAGACGTACACGCTCGCTTTAGTGAAGTCAAGAAAGATTCCACATTTCAAAGAGACGTTTACGCTCGTCGATAAATCAACCAGACTCAGATTTCATGATACTTCAAATAAAAACTAAATACATTGGAAATCATTCAATTGATATAAAAACCTATTTGGCTTTTGAATAAAAGTAGCGGTAGCGAATAGCGCCGAGAACAGCTAAAAAATGTAGCGGCGCTGCCATCAACGATCTTGTCAGCCAATAGTACCGCTCTTAAAAACTCTGGTTGCCATCACTATTTTTTTTAAATTACTGATATCTTTAAAATTTATTTTATCAAAGACTAGCATTCCCGTCGCGGCTTCGCTGGCTTGAAAAGGAGAATACGGATCCACAGTAACGTGGAGATATTTTACGGCCCGATTCGGTCTGGTCCGTCGACAACTTGGCCCGGCCCGCTTATAAGCCAAAATTTCAGGCCCGATATATATCTTTATATATAGATGGATGGATGGATGGATGAATGGATGGATGGATGGATGGATGGATGGATGGATGGATGGATGGATGGATGGATGGATGGATGGATGGATGGATGGATGGATGGATGGATGGATGGATGGATGGATGGATGGATGGATGGATGGATGGATGGATGGATGGATGGATGGATGGATGGATGGATGGATGGATGGATGGATGGATGGATGGATGGATGGATGGATGGATGGATGGATGGATGGATGGATGGATGGATGGATGGATGGATGGATGGATGGATGGATGGATGGATGGATGGATGGATGGATGGATGGATGGATGGATGGATGGATGGATGGATGGATGGATGGATGGATGGATGGATGGATGGATGGATGGATGGATGGATGGATGGATGGATGGATGGATGGATGGATGGATGGATGGATGGATGGATGGATGGATGGATGGATGGATGGATGGATGGATGGATGGATGGATGGATGGATGGATGGATGGATGGATGGATGGATGGATGGATGGATGGATGGATGGATGGATGGATGGATGGATGGATGGATGGATGGATGGATGGATGGATGGATGGATGGATGGATGGATGGATGGATGGATGGATGGATGGATGGATGGATGGATGGATGGATGGATGGATGGATGGATGGATGGATGGATGGATGGATGGATGGATGGATGGATGGATGGATGGATGGATGGATGGATGGATGGATGGATGGATGGATGGATGGATGGATGGATGGATGGATGGATGGATGGATGGATGGATGGATGGATGGATGGATGGATGGATGGATGGATGGATGGATGGATGGATGGATGGATGGATGGATGGATGGATGGATGGATGGATGTTGTGTATATGTTCACGTGTCCTTACAAACACGACCATCCAGCGACATATATAGGATATACTCGCACAACTGTTTCTCGACGATTAGCAATGCACACACAGGGCGGAAGCCTCTTTGCTCATCTTACTATAAGTTCACTATCAAAAACCTAATAAAAAACTGCTTGGTGATAACACTGAAGTTATTGCCTCTGATACAGACCCTGACCGATTGAAGATCAAAGAAGTTTTGTTGATCTTGAGACACCGCCCCACGATCAATGTTCAAGATGATCGTTTCAATCGAACTTTATTGTTACAATATGGACGCGGTCTGACTGATCATATTGTGACAAATAACACTACGTTCAACTCTAAAAGACAAATCATTTCTTCCGATAACATAGGTGGCAACTCGACGACAAGTTTACCTGCTTCTGTAACGTGTCATCAGCGTACAAGTGATGTACAAAACAATACTCGTGATAGATCCGTAGACTCTCATACCTCGGATCTACCACTTACAAAAGTCAGTTGTTGTATCTCTCGTGGTGACAGACCCGTCACCCTCTCTACAACTGCAAACGAGTCTGATATGGACGATCAAGTCTTCATGATGGCTCTGGACGGCACAGAATTGTCTCTCGTTTCTTGCGTTTCTGTCGGCCGTGACAGCGGATCTCATTCGCTGAGCACTGGCCATCAAAGGCGCCACACTTCAGTTTATTCTTTTGGATCGCGCGGTCGGCCTGATTCCGGAAGAAAAGTCGATCTTCATGAAATGGCCCGCTGTGCTTCAGCTCGGGACGCTAAACATGGAGATGACCAAACACTGTTTGGCGATAACGTCGTTTTCCCCACCAGCTTCATCTCGTTTTCTGTCGATGGTGCTGCAGGCAACTTCGAAGAAACTAATCTTCTATCGTTGTCTCATGGCTTGCTCGGCGATGAAAACAATACTTTGACCTTCGGGCAACTTGACGCTTGCGTCCCAGTTGAACTTCATGACGTTCAGCCTTGGTGCGAGAATGGTGCGGGGCTCAGTGGTTCGAATACTACTTTTGAGCATCTCACTTACAATGATAATATTAATAAACGGCGACGGCGCTCATTGCCATCCGACCGTATACAATAGCCTTGTCTTAATTTATGTTACTGCCAATATTTTTGTGCCCGTGCTTGTCGTTCTTTGTGTTGTTCACAAGTCGTACAACGCCGCTCTGTATGGTTACGTTTTTCACCTATCGAGCGTTTAACGTGTTTTAGCTTGTCTTTCCTGTGTTTTAATTACTTATTTAGTTCTAAATTATTGAAAAAAATATTTTTCGGCCCTTGAAATTCTTGACGCTTTTGAAAAAGCTGGGCCCACGACCGTTGATCAGGCGGACGCCTTTCGGCGAGAAAAATGTCAAAATTCTTAACTTGAAGCGTGAAAATTCAAAGTTTTGCAGAAAACTGTTCGAAACAAAACTTGAAATCACCGGAACGAAAATTTAAAGTTCAGCAGAAAACTGTTCGAAACAAAACTTGAAATCACCGGAACGATTCATATATATATAGAATAAATATATCGGAGTTGAGCAGTTTTTGAGTGAGATGCCAAGATGGCCTCCGAAAAAACGATTTAGAGTCTTTTGGTACCATGAATATTCATTATTTGTCTTTATCTATTTTTGGTACGACAGCGGAGACTAAACTCCGGTTTGTAAGAAACAGAAACGTCGATTTCTTATAGCTAAAAGTAGTTGATATGAGCTTTATTTTAATTTAACGCGATATCCGACATAAAAAAATATACCATTCTAATTTACCGATAACATAGGCGACGTTAAATAGACATAAATAGACCATCGAACTAGAGACTACGCAAATAAAATTCAATGTCAACTGAAATTTTTATAAAAAAAAAAATTGTTAATTTTTATAAAGTTAAAAATGTATTTTGTACATAAAAAATTCTTTTTTTTTCTATTAAAAAATATTTGATTAAGTTACTATACGGTTGTACATAACTCTCAGTTCTTCGTTTCGGATCTCCGGTCTACTAAGCTGACTTGCTAAAAACCTTCCTAAACAACAAGCGGGCCGATATAATTATTCTATATATATGGAACGATTATCGCCCAATGTAAACAAGGCTAAACCATTTCGTGTGCATCTTGTTGCGCTTTTTTTCTATTTGCAAAAATCCAAAAAGATGCAGCTTCAGCTGTCTGAGAGATCTCCCTGATGGCTCGAGTTTTTTCTCGGTTTCAAAAACTAAGAGCTTTCAGCAGTTTTAACATTGAGCTGCTAACCAACCCTCGAACGCAAATTTTAGTCCTGAACCCTTTGGCATTCAAATCACATGCTAAATCCCTATATCTTTCCTCTTTGAGAATATTGCTGGATTCCATGTTACTTTCCCATGGCACAGTGAGCTCGATCAGGAGCAGTGTCTTGGCCAAATCAGAATATATAATTATATCCGGCTTTAAACCGCTAGAACTCACAGTTTCTGGAAATTTTCTTTTGCCATCCAAATCAGCTGAAACCGACCAATCGTCGGCAGCACCCATCATACATTCAAAGTATCTTGTAGATCTGAACCTGTGGAACTTCAGATTGCCTTCTCTCAAAAAGTAGATTTGTTTCTGCTTTCTTCCTTTTGTCTTTGCTTTCTTACACGCTTCTTTGACGTAGTCAAGCAATTTTCGGAGCACTTGGTTATGGCGCCAAGTGTACCTTCCGTGTGAAAGTGAAAACGAACAACATATAAGAACGTGAATGAGAGTCTCCGACTGCCCACATAACATGCACGAATCATCGTCTTTCAACTTTCATCTTCGAATATTGCTGGATGACGACAGTTGATCATAAACCGATCTAATAAAAAAAAAACAAACGTAGTGGCGTGTATTGCCAAATGACTTTCCAAGAAAGCGAGCGCTGAACAGCATCTTCCCATGTCTTCCAATCTCCTTGTTGAGATAACTGAACAAACTTAATCATTCTCTGGGACTCGATGGCTTTCTTTCTTTCTTTCATGAATGACCAGACTTGTTCGTTCACTGGTGCTGGCTTTTGACCACCAAATTCGATAGGTTGTCCTGTTTCATTATGTTTCATTAGTGAGGCGCCGTGGCACAGTGGTGAAAACAGTTATGCTATCATCCTGCCGTCGTGGGTTCAAATCTCAGTCACGGCGAGGCGTAATTCCGTTGAGCAAGGAATTCACTCACACTGCTCAGGCCAACTCAGCCTTTCATCCTTCACTGGTCGATAAATGAGTACCAGTTTCACGACTGGGATATAATAGGGTTCGGCACATTCCGATTTCGGATACACGTGCGGGTGGCAGGTAACACTGTGTGATCCCATATGCACGAGCAGTTCCCGGCGCTGCTGTGGTATTAACAATACGAAGTAGCGCCCTAATGTTCTACATTTACATATTTACATTTAAAGAAAGTGTCCAAATGCTTGCTGGTAAGATAGCACCTTAACACCACGAATTTCAGCTTTATAAGCTGGCCAAACAAATCTGTAATATAATGCTGTAATGAACAAACCAATAACTTCTGATTTTTAGTTTTACCTTGTGAAAAACTTTTTTCACATAATAATCATTCTTTTAGCACTGGATCGATAGAAAACAGATTTTTGGGATATTTCAGAAATGTTCAAAATATCTGAAAAAAATTTTTTTTTAGTTTTGGTTAAATTAGTTATAGTATACTTGTTTGTAGTAAAGGAATAATCGGTAATATTAATTGATTTTAAAATAGCGCTAAAAAATTCATAATTTTCTGAATTGCAGTTTTGTTCAACATTTGAAAAAAAAATTAAACCCCCAGGGCCACTCCCAAATATTGTCAAAACTCAAAAAAACTTTACACAAAGTGTTTTTGATGTAAAGGGAACAATTTGAAAAGGTTTTAGAAAAACATTTAAAAAAATTAGTAAAATTAGTAGTGGGGACAGCGGGAATACCGCGGATTTTGCGGTATTACCGAGGAAATGGGGACGAATGAGGTGGGGATACCGCGGTAATGGGGATGAAGTTGCGGGGTTACCACGGGGATGGAAACAAACGTTGCGGGACTGCCGCGGAAATGGGGACGAGTTTTTACGGTATCACCGCAAAAATAAAATAAGTTTTTATATAAAACAAAATTGTTTCCAATTAACGGAAAATGTATCGAGTCATACATGTCATTGTTTATGTTTCTTAATCTTTGCAACGCGCTGTTGTTTTATCGCTGATATATTGAGTTACCGAAAGTTTTAAAGTCATGGGCTGCATTATTTGTTAAATTTCCGAAGTCCTAGTTTGAATTTTTATTTAAATATGGAAAAGGCTGAAACTTAAAAATTAACTGCAACAGTCAGTACTTTGTTCTTGCGCCTTTACATTTCACTCTATTCTATTATAACCCCGAGTGAAAAGCAATGCGAGAAACTGCAATTAAAGGTTTGATTAATTTTGTTAGAGATCTATTAGACTATTAAAGCTCTTTCATGATGTAACACTACATTCGGTAAAAGCGAACAAGTAGAGCCCCCGTCCGGAAATCAAATATAAACAAATTTTGGCTCCACCCCCAACATCTGAAGCTCCACCTACATTGACTTATTAACTGATTTATTATTTTTATTTGATTTATCATTTTATTAATTTTATTTTTGTAAATTTAAATATTTTTATTTTGTCTATTCACTATTTATTTCGAGATGAATTATCTAAATAAGGCTATTTGAAAATATGTGCTTTTTGTGCGAACAAGTACCGAGAACAAAACTGAAAGTTTTTTATTGAAAAAAATCACAAGTATTAAAAATTAAACAGGGTAATAATGTCTGATAAGGTCCACGGCTTTCTGGAAGCAAAAGCTCTTTGGCCCCCTTGCCGTCCGATGCCACAAATACTCATCCAAGTAGGAGCTGATGTGCTCATCGGTTGTCCCTCTAATTCTTTTGAATTTTTCTTTGGCATTCCGCCAAACATTCTCTATTCTCTGGGTGTGGACACCTTTAGCTGCCACAAATGTCACTGAGTGGTTCACTGTAGCGTGGGCCAACCCAGTGACAGCTGTGAGCCTTTGATATGCCCCCCACCGATCGCTCCATACCGTTGTACCTGTCACCAGTAACGAATAATGTTATTTTAATTCAATTATTGAAATATTTAATATAATAATAATAATAATAATAATAATAATATACCTGGCAGAACATATTGCGTAATGATTGGCAGAAGTGTTGCGGCATCTCTCTTTTCAACCTCCACCAAAAAAGCTACCTTGGTTGTAGCATCGATGCCACCGAAAACCCATCTTTGCCTTGAGGGCCTTGCGCGTCCGTTCCTGGTCCTTAAGTAATGATATAGATGAAGATTAAGTTTCAATAATAATACAAATCGAGCTGATAACGCAAATATTACTATTACTACCTTTTCAGTGCCGAAATGAGACTTTCATCGATTTGCACGATGTGTCCCGGTCCTCCTATCCGGATAGGGTTATCTCTAACCCAATACTGGCACAGGTCTCTCATCATGTTAAACCAGTTGGGCAGAGTGTGATCCGTGCTGAGACCAAGCCACTTTTTCAAAGTGACTTGGCTCACGTCATAGAAGGACCAGTACCAAATCATCTTTAATTAATAATAGTACTGATCATTTCATCAATAACTAACAGTTAAAAATTATTCAGATTAAAAATAAATCACTCTTACCGTTATAAGCTTTTTTAACGGTATATGGCTTTTGTCAAAAAAACTTCCATGTCTCAGGGACTTGCTTGCACGGCACACTTTACGCGTGCACCGCCAAATAGACCCGTCGTCGACATTCTTCGGAGTCCTTTTCATCGGCCCTTGGCAGACGTGGCAACTTCTTTCTCTCGCCAACAGACCGTGCAGCATTGCCCAGTCAACAACTTCTGCATTTGTTTTTGACATTACCGCGTTAAAATCAAAAATATCCAAATTCGAAAGATCCGGATAAACAACTAAAGCCATTTTATAAGACAATGTACGGAAGAACAACACTAATACGACAGAGACACGCACAATCGCCAAAAAGAAAGACACTCAAGGAGTGAAGCTTAGATATAGCCTAGGGCCATGGACAAAAGATTCTAGACAATTAATAAATAATAATTGTCTATCCCTAACACAGTCGGTCAATTCACGTTAATGTGAGATCTGGCATAACCGACACGGCTGTTGATGAACGTCTCTTCCAGATTTTGATTTATTATTTTTAAGATTTATTATTTTAAGATTTTTCTCGCGAACTCTCCAGATGCGGTTCACTCAATGAAGCATGCCATGAGGCTCTCGATGAACGTCTCATCCAAACCATTAATATCAAATTAAAAGTATAAATCTTTTGCACAGTGATCAATTCGTAAAAATTTGCATTAGTTTTTTTATTATTATATTATTAGTAGTTTTATTATTATTAATAATTGTGATAGTAGTTATATCTATGTAGGTGGAGCTTCATAATGTTGGAGGTGGAGTCAAAATTTGTTTATATTTGATTTCCGGACGGGGGGCTCTACTTATTCGCTTTTACCCTACATTCTGAGCCCCACAAGTGCCACAAAATGACTTAATAGAACATCAACTAGTCAAAAATGAAAACTTGAAGACAACTTTTATGCAAACTTGTACTCTACAAACTCAAAAAGCTCAGTTTCGAATGAGGTTTTGTTATTAAACTGTCTTTATATTAAAAGCATGAAAAGTTTCTTAGACCTCAGTAATAACTTATAATTTAGCTTGTTCATTGTTATGAATTAATTATGCTTATATGAGCAACTAGTTTCACAATGTTAATAATTATTTGTATAAGGTTGCTGACTATTTGGCATTCAACGATGAAGGTGAACAAGGCGATTTGCTGAGTTTTTTGGAAAAGAAATGGCCAAAACTGTCTCAAGTGGCAAGGATTATTTTGAGTGTGCCAGCAGCAAGCATCTCTTCTGAGAGAGCATTCTCTATGGGTGGATTAACCATTAGTGATCGAAGAACTCAGCTAGGTGGAAAAACATTGATAGACTTTTATTTAGTCATGGACTTAAATAAATAAATTGTATTGAATCATATTACGGTGTTATAGCAATTCTATATATCAATCTGTAAGTTATAATTGCATTGAAATGATGTACAGAAAAATAATGACTAGTACAGAATTGATTAAAAATGGGGATGAAAGATTGGAAGACTGCAAGGATGGTTGGGGATGGCGATGAAACACTGCGGGGTGGAGACGAAAAGTCGTCCCCATGCACACCTCTACTTTCCAACTAAAGCATTTTTGTAATTTTCAGCGTGTTTTTAAAACATTTTGGAATATTTATCATGATGTAAAATAAAATAAAGTTAACTGAAAATTGTATTCTATATACCCAATTTTAAACGAAAAATTTCAAAATTTTTTTTGGGAGTCAATTGAGCCCCAAGACCCCACACAATTTTGGGAAAAAAGACGAAACCAGAGAGAAAATATGTGAGAAGAGGCGAAGAGAGAGAAAATAGAATCTTGCCCCCCTGCAAAAATTCCTGCGGGCGCCCATGCCATAAGAAAAAAATAAATTCAAACAAAACTAGAGCTTTAGATGACTTTACTTTTTCTTTCTTCTTTTTTGCTCTTCTTTAATTTTTAATTTTTTCTTTTTTTTATGGCGCTCCTGGCCTCGTGGCGCCCATAGGCTGCAGCCTATGTAGCCTATGCCTAAATCCGCCCCTGGTGGCTTAGACGTGGGCGTGATGTGGCGCCAGGGTACATTCCGTGCGGTAAACATCAAAATGCCACGTGGCATTATTGCGCGCCAGCGAACTACCGCCTGTTGGCCCTAGCAGTGGCCCACGCGTATTTTACGCAAGCGGCCCACACCTAAATTGCTATCTGGGTATCAGGCCCGTAGCCAGGACTATAAACTATGCACCCTTTGCAAGAGGAAAGCATACAAATTTGCACCCTTTGTAATTTTACTGACAAAATAACTTTTTCAAACCTAACCTAATGCATTGGCCACTTTATAACCTTCATGATTATAGTGCTAACCGACCAGAGGCGTAACTAGGGTATGGCAGGCATGGCACGTGCCATGGGCGCCAACTGAAGGGGGCGCAAAAAAGCGCCTAACGCATAAATACGCAAATGGCAATATTTGTGAATTGTTATAATCATTCTCTCAATTTGGTAGGCGTCCATGCAGCCAAAGAAGAAGTAATGATGGTAACTTTTTTTCGGAACCATCAATGCACTTTATATTTTTTTTTCTCGTATAACCCAGCGTTGGGAAAAGCTAAAGCTGTTTTACCTGTGGCTTTAAAGTCTGACTCCGATATCAGGTGGAGCGCAAAAACGGAATCAGTAAAACCTGTTAACAAATATCTTGAGCAAATAGTGGAAGTTCTCCAGAACATAATGGACGATCAAAGCGCGACTAGTGAAACTAAAAGCGATGCAAAGCAATTCTATAATCGAATATTAACATATGACATTCTAACGTTGCTAGGGTTTTGGAACAAGATCTTAATTCGCATTGACCGCGTTCAAAAGAGGTTGCAGAACCCTAAAATGAACTTTCCTGATGCAGCTTTAGATTTAAAAGCTCTCAAAAATTATTTTCATGATGAAAGAGAAGTTTTGGGTAGTGACTCACTGGAAGAAGGAATTCGAATTTGCAATGAATGGGACATTGAATTTGAAAGACGTCAAAGAAAGAAAAGAATGGATGGCGAAACATCGAGAGATGCTGGTTTATCAGCTAAAAAAGAAATGGAAAGAATTATGAAAGGGATTGTCGAACGTCTATTCAATGAGTAGAAGCATTCCTTTATAAGAAATTGACGAAAAATTTTGACAATTTTATAAAAATAGTTTATAGTCCTTTAAACCAGGTGTTTTAAAACTGCAATAGCTGTATGTAGGAAGCACCTAAGTTTTTCCTGTCATGGATCATAATTTGATCTTTTGACTTTCCCTACTCTTTTCTCCAGGCTTGGGACTGGCTTGCAAAAGCAAGGCAGAGTTAATTTTATATCCTAGCTCGATGCTAGATTTACAAATAACTGCAGAGTAATAAATTATGTATCAGCGTTGGTCGAAAATTTAGATGTTTTCTGTGCCAAAATACAATCAGCGATCTCGTGGATCTTTACCCTATTAGTGGTATTGATACAATATTGATTCCCTCACAGCTGTCTACATCAAAGTTATTATTATTATTCATTACACAAAAATAAAACCAAATTCGACCCACCCCATGTTGGACATCCTTTTTTGCTACTCCTGTATTTGGCCCTGCAATATGATTAAATTATACATCCCCCTTATACCCAGTAGCGGATTCAGAAATTCCTGATGGGGGGATGCACTTCAGAAATTTTTCACATTCTCTTTAAAAAGGCTAATGACCGGTGAGGGGTAGTCGTAAGTATTTTTCCAAAAAATTTTCAAAGACTTCCACTTTCTCCTCCCCAAAAAGCTACTGTCATTTTCCAAAAACCAGGTATTATAAGCAAAAAAATCAATTGATACTCTGGTGGGGGTATACATCTCCTCACCTCTCCCTGCTTCTACCTACGTATTTATATAGAATTAAAAAGTAATGTGTGTGAGAGAGCATTTGCTTATCACATTCAAGTCGCAGGAGCAATCTAAATAACATTTGGCATGCAGGTGGACTTCATTGATAAGGAAATTTTGAAAAATTTAAAAAAAATCGGTTATTTATTTGACGTTTCATTGGCAAAAAAGAGAAAAAAACTAAGCTAAAAACCCGGGCAACACCGTGTGACCCTGTCAGTAAGCTATATAATGGTGGGAAAATTTTGTCTATCTACCTTAGGATGGATAGGTAAACCCCCCATGAAAATGCTGAATTTACGTCCCTGCCATGTATTCTATCTAGAATAAGCCACGATCTAAGCTTGAATCCTCAACTTATATGGAATAATATCTTGCAGAAATTGTTTATTACCTATTATTTTTTTTATTGTATCTGAATATCTCTATCCAGAGAGATATGAATTATTGTAAAGAAGCCGTTCTGTTGTATGCTATTTTTGTGTTTCTATTTATTCAAATAGTTTTTTTTATATTTGAACAAATTAAAAATGCTTTAAATGCTATTTTGATTTATGTTATTTTTAGAATTATAAAAAATTTTAAATAGATAATTTAAAGAAAAATACATGCGACCTTCGCCTAGCAGCCGCCATGGCGGCTGTTTGAGCGTCTCCAATAAATTCCCTAATTTAAATGTTCTTCTTAAGGAAATAGTTTATATTTTTAAAATAATTAACTTTTATAAATGCAAATGGTTTTTGTCGTTTTGACGACTCTTCGATGGTTTCGGCTCTCGGCGTCTGCCGGGTTTGGATGGCTGTTCAACATCGGCATGGTGTTTTCTGTCAGCCGTGATCATCCGTCGTGGGGCTTCATCCATCGCATTTCGTTTCAGCACTCGTATCTGGTGGTTGAAGGCCTTCGCGCCTGTCTGTGTCTTTCTCATCTGAGTGCGCCATGTTTGCAGTTCTTGCCGGGACTTGTGTTCTCATTTTTGACTTTGTGAATGAATGGTTGTTTTTTAGTCAATTGTTTTTTGTATAGTTTTGTTTTAATTGTTTCTGGTTTGAAGTGTTATTCAATTTTTTTGTGTAGTTTTCTTCACTGATTGATTTGTTGGTTTGTATTTTTTAATAAGGGCTTTGTTGTGTTTTAATTTGATCTAATATTTGATTTGTTGGTATTTCTTTATCCTCCTGATTATTATTTTTTTCAGAATGTTTGTCATCACCATTGATGCTTTTTTCATAGTTTGTTTTCCTGTTAGTGATTTTAAAAGTTTTGTTTCTTTTCTTTTGTAGTTTTAGTATGGTATCTATCATCTTAGTGATTGAAAAAGAGAGTTTTATTGTTGTTAGTTTTAGGGTCCTTGGTAGTGCTGCCTTATAAAAAGCCATTTAGAAAGCATTTTCATATTATAATTGTTTCTTTTCCTTAGTTATCAATGCTCTTGTTGAATGTTTGTTTTCTTGTGTCTGTTGGTAAATTATGCTGATAGTCTTCCGTTTTCTAATTAGGTATTCATGTTGTAATTCATTGTTATTTTTTGTGGTTTTTTTAGAACATTTTTATTTAGCGAATTTATTGGAGAGCAAGCGCCTTTGAATTTAAGAAAAGGCGCTTTATAAGTTTATTTGATTGATTGATTGACCTCCCAGTATGAAGTGTATTTTGAACAAAATTTAATGAGTTCAACAGGCCCCGAATTCAGTTAGATTACAAAAACACTTAAAAAGGGACAATATAGAAAAAAAGTTGCGTTCTGCCCCGTCATATGTTCGTAAATCCGCTACTGCGCCGTTACACACAAGGGGTCATCCTTATATTACGTACGCACCGGGGGGAGGGGGTAGGTACGAAGTGAATGTTTTGCGTATGGGGAGGGAGGGGGCTCCAAGAAATGCGTAAGTACGCAAAAAATCTATTATTTTTTCTAATAATAAGTATTGTTGTTTTAAGTCAGCGTGCTGGTGTTGCCTCCTTTCGCCGACAGAACGACACTACATAGACTGCAGTGTACTTTCAGAGGCGTGGATTCAGCAAAATCTTGAGGGGGGCGAAGATTTTTTAACTTAAACCCAGAGAATCTTCAAACAAAAAGGACCATCCCAATATACATTTGTATGTTGTATTTTCATGTAAATCATCCTATTAGTTAAAAAAAAAGTTAACTTTTATTTAATATTGAATGCAGACAAAAAGCGTTTAAATTATGAATGTAACACAGGGTATTGACGTTTTTCATTTTTACAAAATAGTCCACTGAATCATCAAGATAAAATAGACTAGGTAAGGGTACTAAAAGATTGAAAAATACTAGCCGAGATTTAAGTAACTGGATATTAATCAACAAGTATATGATAAATACTGTTTTAATCAACTAATCTAAATTCTCAATCGTGTGTGAGCTATTAAAAATAATTTAAAATGAATTAGAAAAATCTTAGTGAGAGAGCTCAAGCAACCGGGTAGGATAAGAATATGCTAATTGTTCCTTAGGCTAGGACCATGGCTGGGACAGATACAAGGTTCTAAATTTCATACGAGTTTGATCGGATGGACCGAAAGCAATCAATCCATTAAATTTCTATAGCGCTATTACCTTGGCGTTCAATAGCGCTCGGACACGAACTTATTAAACAGATACGTTTTAAGCCCCGACGGAAAACAGTGAGAGAAGTAGATTTAGTAATGGAAGTAGGAAGAGAGTTCCAAAGAAAGGAACCAGAGTAGGAAAAAGAGCGTTCAACAAAAAAATGCTGAACAGAAAAAAAGAGTTGAGAAGAGCAATTTTAAACATTAGTAAGCAATAGGGATGTCACGGGTACCCGAACCCGAGTTCGGTACTACCCGGTCTTTTTCTGATACCCGAACTCGAACCCGAAAGTGTGAAAATTTGATACCCGAACCCGAAAATGTGAAAACTTGATACCCGAACCCGAAAATGAGAAAACTTGATACTCGAACCCGAAAATGTGAAAACTTGATACCCGAACTCGAACCCGAAAATTCATAAGCCTAATACCCGAACTCGGAGTTGTGAACAAATAAATTTTTTTAGTAAATAAATATTTATTCCAGTTTTAAAAATAGCAACACAAACAGAGTTTTCATAACTTTTCTAGTTTTTTAAAAATGAAATAGTATTAGGAATCGATTTATTAGTGATTGTGTGCTTAGCTAAACCACTAATCCGTTTGATTATCAGGCGGACCGAGCCGCGAACGAACTAAAATAATTAAGCCTTCTTTGGTCGAAGAAATCGCGGATAGCCATGACTCTAAACTTTTTACTTCAGTTAATTAATGTTTGACAATGTTTAGAGTGGCGTAAATCCTAAAGGACTTCAAGGCCACTGAAGGGTTCTTTGCAGAGGCAGCCATTTATAGGCGCCTACCCCTTTAGCAATGCGAGTGAACTCCTTGCTTAAGGGAGTTACGCTGGTGACGCCGGTGAGGCTTGAACTGCCGACCTAACGATCGACAGGCGAACGCTCTACCGCTCTGCCACCAGCGCCTCAATATAATCTTATATTTATTCATTCGTATACTCAAAGTTTTTCTGATATAACAAAGACCCTTTGTTATAAAGATAATCTTGCATAATATAAACTTTAACTGGCAAAGTCTATAAATGATCTATGCGTCACAGTCATTTTATTGGCAAATGTGTAAGCTAGAACACTAATCCGCCTGATTACCCGACCGGACGCGTATTTACAATCCCTGTATGAGCACAGGACGGACCCGATAATTATTCATGTTTACGCTCTTTCTTGCGTTGTGATTGGCTGAAAACATTGACGGGATTTTTGATATTTATTAGAAGTTTACTTTCAATGTTGTTCAATTAAAAATATAATTTTTTTAAGAAAAGTTTAGAAAAAAAATTCTAAAATAAATTATCTTAAAATGTTTCAGTACATACAGTCATAACTAGATCCAATTGCTAAGTACATCCAAGTTCTAGGTTGGCTGAGTTGCTAGGGTGTTAGCCTTGAATGTGAGAGCATCACGGTTCGATTCCCAGTCACTTCCTTACAATTGCTTTGAGAATAATTTTGTCAGATCTCGATGGAGCCCGTTGAATTCTAAATTTGTATCAACTCTTTTTTATTCAATTCATACACGAGTCGTTCAACAGATTCTTTCCTGCAACTCGTGAAGTTAATAGCGCTGTTAAATCCCACTAAAATTAACAAAAAAACAATTTCATGCTTTGGCTAAGAACAACCAAAGTTGAGATATAACAATACACTAATATCACGTTGTTGATGCAAATTCATTATTTATCGACTGGTTTTTTTTTAGTTAAATTGGTTTCAAAGTTAGAGTATATAATTTTATTTCATGAAAGTTATCCAGAAAACATTGCTACAAGTAAAATCATAAAATGCAAAATTGTTATTTTACAAGTAAAGTTTAAAAAAACCAAATGTTATGTTACAAGTAACACAATTTAATTATTTAAATTAGTCCACTACTGTGCGACTAGCATGTGGCACATTCGCGTCAATGTTTTCAGCCAATCACAGTGCAAGAAAAAGCGTAAACATGAATAATTATCGGTCCGTCCTGTGCTCATACAGTGATTGTAAATACGCCGACCGGACCGAGCCGCGAAAAAAATTAATAAATCAGAATAATTTAAGAGGTAATCGCAAGCCATACAAGTTTTGTATTATCACCTTTGCGTAACAAATAACACAAATAGGTCATTTTATTGGTGAGTGTGTAAGCTAGACCACTAATCCGCCTGATTATCTGGCCGGACCGAGCCACGAACGAACTAAAACAATTAAGCCTCCTTCGGCCAAAGAAATCACATTATTTGGAAAGCTAAAAAAATAACTTGTTAGAGTTTATTCAATACGTGTAATGTCCAATGGATGAATTGATTGCTCTCGTTTGTATATGTATATACACTAGGTAAATTTAAAATCAATCCAGGAATTTGAAACCATAAGCCAGTACCCGAACCCGAACCCGGTTTTTTGAAAACTACAAACCCGAACCCGAACCCGAAAACCTGAGTTTCACAAAACCGAACCCGAACCCGAACCCGAAAACTCGAGTTTTACAAACCCGAACTCGAACCCGAACCCGAAAACTCTAGTTTCACAAACCCGAACCCGAAAACTCTAGTTTCACAAACCCGAACCCGAACCCGAAAACTCCAAAAAGTACTACCCGTGACATCCCTAGTAAGCAAATTTTAAAAATCACCCTATATCTAAGAGGAAGCCAGAGAAGAAGAAAAAGATATGAGAAAAGTAAGAGGCGCGAGAAACTAAGCACTAAAAGATAGAAAAATATTAGCTGTAGATTATAAGTAATATAATTCAAAAAGTATGATATATACAGTTTTTATCAACTAATCTAAATACTCATTCATGGGTTAGCTAGAAAAAATATTTGTTCTATTTGGTGGAAAAATCTTGAGGCCCCCCAATCCACGCCTCTGCTTTTACTTTCGTTACTTTTTAACGAGTTACTTTTATAAAGAAAGTAAAAAATAGGCTACATGAAAATTAGTGCCATTAGTTCAGTTGAATTCATTGAATAATAAATCTTATCGAGTAGTACTTAAGATCAATCAATTTAACAAACAAACTTGTATCGCGCCTTTTTCAAAAATTCAAAGGCTCAATAATATCAACGATGGCGTGTGTCTAGAAAAGCGCGGCTGAATGTTTGAATTTGTCGTATCGAAATGGCATCCTCCAGCGTACTAGTAATAATGATTTTTAAGACGATAAATCTGCTGTATCTCCGTGGCTGCATTGGAATGCTATGATAAATTTTTCAAATTTGTGTATACTTGTTGTGTACACCAGTCGGTAAATTTCAATTTAGTTTCCGAAAACATGTTGAGATAAGTCTAGCTCTAGCTCGTCATAGTCAATATTAAATCTGAAGCAATACATCAACCTGTTGTTAAAACTGGCTATTTTATATTGAGGAGGGGAGTTAAATCCGCTGTGCGTATGTACGCTTAGGGGAGGGGTGTCTAAAAATGTTCGAGATGCATCAACAGGGAGAGGGGTGGAAATCTCACGTTTAATGCGTACATAATGTGAACGGTCCCCAATCCTAATTTACATTCATTTCCATGTCAAACCAAAATCCATAAAACTATAATTCTCATTATCTTTGTGGTCTAAAAATCGATTCAAACTTAAAAATAAACCTTAAGATTTTCTATTTATAACTAATTCTCATCTTTTCCCTCAGTTTTCCACATAGCACATGCATATAATCTAAATATATCAACTGATTAAAAAAAATCTGTTAGTCTAGATTATTGTATGGTAAATTAAATAGAGCAGTGTCAGAATAGTTAAAGGGGTCGAAACCATTTAACCATATTACAAGAATTTATTTTCGATACACGCACTGGTTTTGCGGTGAGTATAGACCTACCTAGCGACTGGATAGCTCGTTCCAACCAAAATTCACATTTCTAGCATCACCATTGTCACCCAGCCATCACATTTTATTAAGCTAATTATTGTGGCTATGGGAGCTGGAATCCCCTACGCATAGACCTGAAAAGAATGCTCAAGCAATAAAGTCAGATGTCGAATTGACTTTTAACCCTTGGAGGGCCGTGCGGGGTGCTGGTGCACCCAGCATATCAAAAAATAGATGGGAGAATGAAACTAGCAGCCGCAAAAGCCACTAATTTCCTGTAATTTATTACAGGGAAATTTCAGACGCCGACGTGTAAAGGTAGACGTAGGTTGACTGATTGGTGATCAAATGGAAAGCAAATAATGTCAATCGGGTGTACTTGCACCCCTTTTGGCCAAATATGTTCCAAAAACCAAAAATTGTTATCAACTGCTATAAAACAATTTTCTCAATTTATTACATACATATATCTTTATTTATATACATATATTTATTTATATACTAGCGGGGTTACCCGGCGTTGCTCGGGGGTTTTTAGAGTTTTTTTTATCGTTTTTCTCTAGCTCCCGTTTAATTCCCCGTTTTCTCTACCGCTCCCGGTCGCTTTCACGCTCCCGGTCGCTTTCACGCTCCCGGTCGCTTTCACGCTCCCGGTCGCTTTCCCGTTCCCGCTTGCTCTCCCACTCCAGGTCACTTTCCCGATACCGGTCGCTTTCCCGCCCCATCTATCTCTTAATAAATTGTAATAACGCGCAATCGGTCACATTTTGCAAGACTGAGAACCAGGTCATGGACTTCTTAATATTAAAAGGTCTATTAGCAAGTAATGCCTATTACGCAATTGTAAACAGTGCTTCGAAAACTTATGCAATGATCATGTATAGGCACTTTTGGTCCGGAAGGTTTTTTGGCCCCCTGAGCCGGGGGATCGGAGGAGTCCAAACCTTCTTAACTTTTTCCCCTTCTTAAGCGGGGGCACCCGGGGTTTTTAGAGGTTTACCTAATGCGTTTCTTTTTCGCTCCCGTTTCCTTTCCGCTTGCGCTCCAGGTCGTTATCCGTTCCCTGTCGCTTTCCCGCTCATTTTTTCGCTCTCAGTTCCCCCCCTAGATCCGATTCTACATACATACATGCATACATACATAGATACATACACACATACATAGTTACATACATAGATACATACACACTCCCGCTCCCGGTCGTTATCCGTTCCCTGTCGCTTTCCCGCTCATTCTTTCGCTCTCAGTTGCCCCCCCTAGATCCGATTCTACATACATACATACATACCTACATAGATACATACATACTTTGAATGAGCATTTAGTGCCGAAATATTGTAAAAAACACATACATACATAAACGCAGACACACATACATGCACATACACATAGTTCCCGCTCGCTCATTTTGTGACGGATTTCAAATTTTTGATTTCCCTTGACTCTCAAGGTTGTGTGAAAATTTCATTACGATCGGGTGAATGGTGTAGCAATGCATAAAGGACATATATACAAACATTCATTTATATATATATCTATATCAATATCATATGTATATCTATGTCTATGGAGAAAAAAACTTTGTTGGCCATGTGGGGTGCCTGTGCACCCCAGAATTAAAACATAAGCAGTAAGCACTAATAAGCAGAGATTGATTCCAGAAACATTTGTTTATTTACCAAAACTTGTTACACCACATAAAAACATAGCATACCACAATAAATGTTTTTGGAATCAATTTTTTATGTTTTAACTCTGGGGTGCACATGCACCCCTCATGGCCAACGAAGTTTTTTTTCTCCACAGCCCTCCTAGGGTTAAAACCATAGAAAACAGAAGTAAAAGAAGCAACCACCTTTATTCCTTTGAAGTATTGAAAGATTATTACATTACATACAGTGCTTTGATCATATTTTTTATTAGAAAGTAACGCTAAATTGAATTGAGAGAGTCAATTATAAATAATTAACATTTATTTAACTTAAATAGAATGTGGTAGAGCAAGTACTATGTTGATTCCTTATGCTGCCTCTGCATCAGCCTCTTCTTCTTCAAACTCACCCTCCTCTTCAGCAGTGGCATCTTGATACTGCTGATATTCTGAGACAAGATCATTCATATTTGATTCAGCCTCTGTAAATTCCATTTCATCCATACCTTCACCTGTGTACCAATGCAAGAAAGCCTTACGACGGAACATAGCTGTGAACTGCTCTGAGATACGCTTGAACAGCTCTTGGATAGCAGTTGAGTTTCCGATGAATGTTGCACTCATCTTAAGCCCTCTGGGTGGAATGTCACATACGGCAGTCTTGACGTTGTTGGGGATCCATTCAACGAAGTAGCTGCTGTTCTTGTTTTGGACATTCAACATCTGCTCATCTACTTCCTTCATTGACATTCTTCCCCTGAATATGGCTGCCACAGTCAAGTAGCGACCATGCCTTGGGTCACAAGCTGCCATCATGTTTTTAGCATCAAACATTTGTTGAGTCAGTTCAGGTACTGTCAGTGCCCTGTACTGTTGGCTGCCACGGGAAGTAAGAGGAGCAAATCCTGGCATGAAGAAGTGCAGACGAGGGAAGGGAACCATGTTGACAGCAAGTTTGCGCAAGTCAGCATTTAACTGGCCAGGGAATCGGAGACAGGTAGTGACTCCAGACATAGTTGCTGAAACCAGGTGATTCAGATCACCGTATGTAGGGGTAGTTAACTTGAGAGTTCTGAAGCAGATGTCGTAAAGGGCTTCATTGTCGATGCAGTATGTTTCGTCTGTGTTTTCGACCAGTTGATGAACAGAGAGGGTGGCATTGTATGGCTCAACAACAGTGTCTGAGACCTAAATAATAACTTTTGTTAAACTCAGTTATTATTCAACTAAACAAAAGGTAAACATACTTTTGGTGATGGAACAACTGAGAAGGTGTTCATAATTCTGTCTGGATATTCTTCTCGGATCTTGCTGATGAGAAGGGTACCCATACCAGATCCAGTACCACCTCCCAAGGAATGTGTCAGTTGGAAACCTTGGAGGCAATCACAGCTTTCTGCTTCCTTACGAACAACATCAAGAACTGAGTCTACCAACTCGGCACCCTCAGTATAATGACCTTTAGCCCAGTTGTTGCCAGCTCCACTTTGACCAAAAACAAAGTTGTCGGGGCGGAAAATTTGACCAAAAGGACCAGACCTTACCGAGTCCATAGTGCCTGGCTCCAAATCAACCAAGATGGCTCTGGGTACATACTTGCCACCTACAAATTAACCAAACTGTCTGTTGACATAACCGTTAAACATAAATTATAATATAAATATATAAAAAAAATTATATTAAATTTTTATATAAAATTTAGAAAAAAAAAGTGGTCAGCCTACCAACCACAAAACATAAATTATCAATATCAAATATTACCAATTTTACTTTATTGGTAAATTGTGTAATTCATTTTAAATTTGCTGTAAACCTAGAATAAACTGCAGATAAAACGATTTCTCATTTTACCACTAATGAAATTTCCAATGTTACTCATATTATGGTAAAGGTGGAGAACAGGGTTATAAATTATTTCCGGTGTTTTTAATTATATTTTCCCTATAATAATTATATATTTTTAATCACAATAATAATTCCAATTTAAAGATTCAAGCAATTTATTAATTTAAAAAAAAAGTCGAAAAATTAACGAAATGCACAAGAGAACCACAACAAAAACTATTAATAGCAGTCAGACAGAAACTGTTTATAGCGTGGTCAAAAATAAAGTTAGTTGCAAAAGAAACATAACAGTCACAAGATTAAATATTAATCACACAGTCAAAATAACATTATTTGAAGTAAAAATTGACAGTTTATTTAAGTCGGAGCAGTTTTTCAGAGAAAGTAAAAACTGGATAGTTTTCAATTAAAGATACAGAGCTTCCCTCAAAGATGTTGCCACCTGGATTGGGACTACAGAACTGAAATTCACTTAAATAAGTAATTAATTTCTTTACAAATATTTCATAAAAACTTGCAAATAATTTCTTATACATTTTATTTACTTCACTTCACATTTAGTCAGTTTTTTGTTTATGAGATTATTTTTTTGCTGCTACCTGACGGTTTTCTGTATTTAACTTCTATTTTAATCATCATTAATAAAAGTAATTGGATCAGTCTATTGGTAACTTATTTCTATTTTTAATAATATTAATTTTATAATAAAAATATAATTAAAAACACCGGAAATAATTTATAACACTATTCTCCACTTTTACCCATATTATAATGTGTCCCCCATTTATGCAAAAATAAGAGATTCTGAGTGAGATAAGATATCTGGTGCTATACAAGAGTACAGTTCATACCAGTGGCTTCGTTGTAGTAGACATTTATTCTCTCTAGCTGTAAATCAGAGTCACCATGGTATGTTCCAGTTGGATCGATACCGTGCTCGTCGGAAATGACCTCCCAAAACTGAAATTAAACAGCAATAAGTAAACTTAAAATCATAAACCACGAGGTTTAGCACTACGCCAGCAAATCATTTTGAATGCTTTAAATAATCAAGCGGTTGACAGATCACAAACTAAAAAATTATAACACAAAGGTAACTTATGGTTCAACAGAAATTCGACGTATAACATTGAGCTGCCTCACTTATCGTTCCAACTATCATCGATGGCATCATTTTATCTAGAAAAAAGTAACTCACCTTAGCTCCGATCTGGTTACCGCACTGGCCGGCTTGAATGTGGACGATTTCACGCATTTTGAAGATTTATTGATACAAAAAAGACTCCAACGAAAGAATAACCCTATACTAGAGCTGATCACTCTGGCTTGAAAAAGTAGTACGAAGTCATCTAATTTATACCCGTTTGAGCCGCATCACCAATAGTGACGCATAGTAACTCCGCGCTTAAAAAACATGTTTAAACAAAACTAATAAACTATTCTTCGTAACCACTTGCAAATGTAACAAATAAGTTAAAGTATTAAAATACAATTTGTATTAACAATAAATATTTTTTACTAATTTTATTCAACGTAACTAAGCTTTTCAAATAAGCTATTCAATTTCAAATTATGCCTGCGTACTAATACTACTTGGAAACGAGCCGCGCGCGGGTGCTGCCATAGCAAAGAAACAACGGATCGATAAGTTTATATTGATCACGGCTTAACACGTCTGTTTGGTTTCCTACATTTTCCTCTGCTTTTGTCCCATCTCATTGTATGTCTTTCTGAATATGCTTCATTCCGTCTAGTCGGATACTCAGTGTATTCAATGTTCAAGTTGTGTAGTTGCTATGAAATGATATGTACCTATCAGTGACAATAACAACCTTTACCTAGCTTGCAAATAGGCTATTCGTTCGCTATGTTTATTGGTTTCCATAGTAGGACATTTGTTTTAACTTCGGAGCATAAATAATTTACACGTTAATACGTGCTGTAACAAGTTTATTAGCTGTTCGAGTGTCTATGTTTTGCCTTATTGAATCACCACTTTGACCTCTCCATACGTCTATGTGTCCAAGTGGCGTTGCCAGAATTCAGGAATAAGGGGAGCTCAGGACAAGCTCCCAAATTTACTGAAGCATATAACAAATGTCAGTATAAAAATGTTAAAATAAAAAATTCCAGATATTTATTTATAAAAAATTTGTTGATTTACACATGTATAGATGTAATGTAATGTAATGTAATGTAATGTAATGTAATGTAATGTAACGTAATGTAATGTAATGTAATGTAATGCGATGCGATGCGATGCGATGCGATGCGATGCGATGTGACGTAATGTAATGTGATGTGATATAACGTAATGTAATGTAATGTAATGTAATGTAATGTAATGTAATGTAATGTAATGTAATGTAATGTAATGTAATGTAATGTAATGTAATGTAATGTAATGTAATGTAATGTAATGTAATGTAATGTAATGTAATGTAATGTAATGTAATGTAATGTAATGTAATGTAATGTAATGTAATGTAATGTAATGTAATGTAATGTAATGTAATGTAATGTAATGTAATGTAATGTAATGTATAATCTGATCGGAATCTTTATCTTTTAAATCATCGCACTTAAAGTAAATTTAGGTCTTAGCCAAAGTTATGCTGTTTTAATTGTTTGTGACATTGTTATTTAAATTGTACAGAATGAATAAATACAGATCTTAAGTTTACTGATATTTTGCTGTGAAATTTAATGAATCATTTAGTAGTATCATATTAAATATAACTATGTTTGGAAGTATTGCTTATCTGCTATAGTTTGTAGTTTGTGGGTTCACACAGATACGGTTTTTTTTGCCGTGTATCTATCTGGTTATGCTTTTATGTATGTTATACCATGCGTTGTAAATAAAACTTGACAACAAAGAAGGTCAATAAACTCAACTAACAATATTATTCTGCTAAAGACTGTTACAGAAATTTAGTATTTGAATGACTAAATATTGAGCAAACGTTTATGTCAAAACCTATAAATCCGACACAATAATCAAAAAATGTTTTTACCAACCCCATGTTAGACCCCTCCTTTTGCTAATTAATGGGTCGGGTTATAAAATTAATTTTACAGGCGGGTTGAGTTGGGTTGAGTAAATGATGGGTTGGGTTGCCAAAAATGAACCCATTTCTACCTCTGATCTCACGAATAAATTGAAAAGAATTATCAAGCTGTTCCAGAGCCACTGTGAGTGAAAAAGGGGTTGCCTTCATTGCTATCGTTCGCACTACTTAGACCTTAGACTTAGACTTACGTATCTCTTTTTCTTACTCTGGTCCCTTTCTCTTTCATCTTCTTTTACTACGTCTTTGTTTCTCATTTCTTTGGCCATGGGCTGAAAACCTTCCTTTTTGGTTAATTTTCGCTGACTTTTCAATGCAGCAAAAGCCTACTCATGTGCACTGAAATATTATTTAACAATTGATTATACCTTCGTTTATGTGTTACTTATTTTGTTTTTCTGTGATGTCAGAAATTACATTTGTCGATGTAGAATGTTTTGTAGGGCGTTGCCTGTTTGTCAATCATTAACATAATGAAATGTATGTTCGTTGGTGAATGAATCAGCAGCCATTTCAGCATCTGCATGCTGTTGCTGTTG
Organism: Erpobdella octoculata; assembly: GCA_963978895.1. NCBI lineage: Eukaryota > Metazoa > Annelida > Clitellata > Hirudinida > Erpobdellidae > Erpobdella > Erpobdella octoculata. Next base: position 20,752,603 of record OZ022241.1, read on the forward strand.
CTGGCTATTTTCCATCACGTGTGTTTTGCTGTAAAAGCACGTTGATGGTGATGATGTTTGGATCGTCCGGATGAAAGTAATCGGAATAAACAAAATCTAATTTTATTGCTCTATTACAAAACATTGATGCAGTATTAAAACATAGTACTAATTATATGCTTTACCTGATGTAAACGCTAACATCTTTTTCAACGCTTCAATTAAAAAGTTTTAGAGAGTTTAAATAAGCTTTTCAAAGAAAAAGTTGAAAAACCTGGCGGCTTTATTTTTACATTTTAAGTGTTTTCTTTACTCTTTTAAAAGCGTCTGTTCATAATTTAGACAGCTTCCGAACTAAAATAACTGCTATAGTAATAAGGTCAAAAATTGTGTTTTAAAACCTGAAAAAACATCAACCTCTTCAGAAAAAGAAACAATACAAATATTGTATATTATTTTGTATGATGAACAGATCCTTCAAAGGATAACACCGCGCAGTACAAATGTTAGGAAAAATTTTGTACTACGGCTTTTTATGCAGAAACTCTATTGGCGTCTCTATAATTTACGGAGAACTAAGACACATGCTCCGCTTGAATCTAGAGAGATACAATTTTTAACTGTGTTAATATATGTGTCATCAAATCACTTTAGGGTAAAATGGAGTTTTACTGCTATCCTAAAATTTTTGTTGAATTTAAAGATAACGCGTTGAAGATTAAAATCAAACAGCTCATCAATCTAATCATTAATCTTTCCTACATTACATACACTTTGTTTTACATTTTAAATTACCGTTTTTTGAGATATTGTCTAGTGTAGGATATTTTCATTACTTAGGGGTCTATTGTTAACCACCTAGTAGTTTTGGGGCAAGAAACTGCAATCAGCGGCGGTTCTAGGAATTTTGTAAAGGGGGGGAAAAAATTCTTTTTTAGTTTTTTAAAATATTGATTACGGCCATTATGGAGCCCGTTGTAAGATAGCTTAAACTTCTTTCATTCAATAAAACCAAACAAAAAGAATTGAAACTAAATTTTTAATTAACTTTTTTCTCTTTTTCTTTCTCTCTTACTTTCTTTCTGTAATTTTATCTTTCTCAAGCAATGTCAACACAAAAAACCTCTTTTTTCCATTGTGCTACTTCAAAGCTGAGAATGATTTTTAAGCTAGAGTATTAAATACTAGGATTGTCTTAGTCAAACTTAAGAAGGTTATCACTTATCACAGATGGAAAAATATTATTTTTTTTGAAGAGAATGGTTTTTTACAAACTTTTATTTCGGTTAAATTTTCTGTTTTTGTCTGTATGTGTTTGTGTCTTTCTCTGTAAGCAAATCTTGGAAGTAAAATTTAACCAGCTTTTTGACTAGCTAGGAAACTAAAACTTTCAGCATAGTTTTATATTAGATGACAATAAATGATTAAATTAAAGAAAACTTATTTTGAACATCTTTCGTATTTCTAAATCGAGTGTATTTGAAATCAAAGTTTGTGTCGAAAACCCCGTTTTCCTTTACTTATTACCCCTTAAGTACGTTTTTATGCGAGATAATAAACGAGACTCCTCCATGTGTTAACCTCCAAACTGGAACGGTTCAAGCCAAAGATTCTAGGACTGTTCATCAAAGGATGATTCATCAAAGGACTGTTCATCAAGGACTATTCATCAAGGGACTATTCATCAAAGGACTATTCACCAAAGGACTATTCATCAAGAGGACGGTTCATCATAAGGACTGTTCATCTAATGTCTATTCATCCAGCGGACTATTCATCAAAAAATTTAATAAAGTTGTTTAAGATGTTATTTTCAACCAAAATATGTTGCCAAAATGTAGGGTAATCTATATCAAGTTTACAGTGCTACTCTGCTTGCATCCAAATACTTCATGCTTTATAATAGAACTAGCGAGGTACCTTGTGCTGCCCGGGTTTTTAGAGGTTTTTCGGTCGTTTTTCTCTCTCGCTCCCGTTTCCTTCCCCGCTTGCTCTCATGCTCCCGGTCACTCTCTCTTCCCGCTTGTCTCCCGCTTCAGCTCCCGGTCACAGCACCAGAAAAACTAAATTCGACTGTTTTCGTAAACCATATATGTACACATTTACCAAGGCCACAAACACGTCAAAGCATCACCCATGCCCGCTATGTCAAATCTATCATCGGTCGTTTAACACCAAGGGGCCACGCTTCAAAGACACTTTTACCTTGAGCAATCAACAAGTTTGTAGAAGACATGGCTGTAATATACAACAATTTTATTCCTCACATACAGTAAATAAAACAACTAGACAAGAAATAAGGTCAAGATCTTAAGATCAAACAAACAAAAGACAATTGAATAAAATTTAAAAAAAAACTGCCTTCAACTGTTCGTACAAACTGTAAGTATATAGTAGTATATACACACTCAAACAGCCAAATACCATAAACCTCAAAACATCACTAACACCCGGTCTACCACTTCTGCCAAACTTCAAAGAGACAAACACGCTCGCTTTAGCGAGGTCAGGAAAGGTCATTTCAAAGAGACACTTACGCTCGTCGATAAATTAACTAGACTCAGATTTCATGCACACTTCAAATAAAAACTAAATACATTGGAACTCATTTAATTGATATAAAAGACCTATTTTGTTTTTTTAATAAAAGTTGCGGTAGCGAATAGCGCTGAGAACAGCTAAAAAATGTTGCCAATAGTACCGCTCTTAACAACCCTGGTTGCCATCACTATTTTTTTTAAATTACTGATATGTTTGAAATTTATTTTATCAAAGATGAAGAACTGTCTTTTAAAAATACATCAAATTACTTTACGCTGAAAATATCTTGGGTATATATTGATAAAGGTTGCTGAGTGGCTTCAAAATTTGATGAAGAGTCCTCTTGATGAATAGTCTTTAGATGAACAGTCCTTATGATGAACCGTCCTCTTGATGAATAGTCCTTTGATGAATAGTCTCTTGATGAATAGTCCCTTGATGAATAGTCCTTGATGAACAGTCCCTTGATGAATCGTCCTTTGATGAAAAGTCCGCATACCAAGCCAAACTCGACTACTCCTATGATTTTGGGCAGCGCGATTTTTTCATGGCTACAAGGAAAACTTTAAACAGTCGTGCATTTTTTGAAAAATCGTCTACTTCCTAAACCGTACTATTAGCTGGTTGATGAAATGGTCCAAGAATGAAATATAAATGTTTTTTAGTAACTACTTTTCTGGACCATCCGCAAAAGCATTTGCATTGTAAATCTGTTTTTTTTTTTTAATATTTGTTGTTGTAAGTTTTTGCCAATTTTCATGCAAATTCTGATGCACTGATAAAAACTCCATAGAATTTTTGATCCGCAACCCTTCTTTTGCCTTCAAAAATCTTCTGTATAGTCATGAATTGCGCTAAAGCATTTCCGATGTTTTGCGTAAAGCCTTAAAAACTGTCATGTCCCCCCTCTGAGTACGCGCCTGGTAGAGGTGTGCGCGGGGACGACTTTTTGTCCCCATCCCCATCCATCCCCGCAGTTTTTCAATCTTTCATCCCTATCCCCATCCACCCCACACTGTTCATGCTCATTTTTAATCAATCCTCTATTAGTCATTACATTATTTTTCAGTACATCATTTCAACCCAACTATAACTTAAGTGTTGATATATAGAATTACAATAACACTATAATATGACTCAATACAATTTATTTATATATTTAAGTCCATAAATAAATAAAAGTCCATCAATGTTTTATCCACCTAGCTGAGTTCTTCGATCACTAGTGGTTAATCCACCCATAGAGAATGCTCACCCACCCATAAAGAATGCTCTCAAAATATTCCTTGCCACTTGAGACAGTTTTGGCCATTTCTTAGAGTTATTTTCCCAAAAACTCATCAAATCGCCTTGCGCACCTTCTAATTTTTGAATTTCAACCTTTTCCATATTTAAATAAAAATTATATCTACGACTTCGGAAGTTTAACAAATAATCCAACCTATGAATTTAAAACCTTCGGTAACTCAATATCGGTAATAAAACAACGGCGCGTTGCAAAGATTAGGAAACACCAGCAATGATATGTATGACTTGATACATTTTCGGTTAATTTAAAAATTTTTGTATGATAAATTTGTTTTATTTTTGCTGTGATACCGCAAAAACTCGTCCCCATCCCCGCGGTAATCCCGCAACGTCCTCTCCATTACCATGGTATCCTCGCTTCGTTCGTCCCCATTTCCGCGGGAATACCGAAAAATCCGCGGTATTCCCGCTGTCCCTACTACCGTGCACACCTCTAGCGCCTGGTACTCTATTTGAGTTACAAAACAACGATAATTACATATGATGAGTAATCAACAGCAAGCCAGAACTAAAAGTAAAAGTGGTATTATTATAATAAAATTTTAGAACGTGGGCCTTTTCAACATCTTTCTCGTGATGGTATAATGAATGTTCGTTCTTCAAAGATCGAAGAAGAAGAAGAAGATTTAGTAAAAAATGTGGTGGAAACCGGTAGTTTCTTGAAGATTTTTTAAGATAAATTACTAAAAAATATTGCGGTCACTGATGGTTCTTTGGAGATTGTGAAAGAGGTTTTGGTGCAAAATCGGGTGAAGAATGTGAAAAAATGCATGGTGAAAACTGGTGTTGAAACTAATAGATCAATGAAAACTGTGAAAAAAGAAGTGGCATTCGATGGGATGGTGACAGGTGTTTCCTCAGAAATTTTGAAGGAAAATTTGATACAGAATGTGGCGGTGACGGATGGTTCGTCAGAAACTGTGGAGGAAGGTTTTTGATGAAATTAGGACTCCGATTACCGATTGTGTGGCTTATTGTGCTACAAAATAAATAAAAAGTCCCTCTTTCCGAAATCTTTCACTATTTTGATCGGCCGTTTGCCTGCTGCTATTTAGCCGGGTTTTGGTCAGCTATTTCTTCGCTCCTACCAGCTCGGAGTGAGGTCGACTTCTGGTGACGGTGGTAAAGCCATCGCTTTATGGTTAAGCGCCGTCAAACAGTTAACTCAAAACTATGCCCAAAAAAAAAACAAATTGCCCCCTCCAATGATTTTTTATTTTTTTTATTTTTTGAAGAAAAAAATAGCTACAAAATTTTTGGGGAAATTTATGAAAAACATTTTGAAAAAGTAGCTGTGACTATTACCTCCCTGGCATCAGTGTTTTAAGAAAAAAGTGTATATGTATTAGGAAATGTTTTTTTTTTTTATAGAAAAGTAGCTATCAAAGCTGGATACAGGATTTTGCAAACCAGGGGAAGTGCCATGCGTTATTAAATAAAAATATAATTTCGGTTTATTGATTTTTATTTAAAAACATTAAAATATTTGCACACTGTAATTTGCCATTTCATCATCAGTGCAGCCTAAAAAATTTGTACCAAAACAGCAATGATCAAAGTTGGTACCAAGCTTCGAAACGGGATTTTATCTTAAGGTTTTCAGTACGGGCCAAAGTTATTGTACCGAGTCGTGGGATTTTGTGCTTGTAAAAACGGACAAAACCGGGCCGTGACTTAACAAAATGGCCCGTGTATTCGTTGCCAGTTAGGCTCAATAAATGAACTCAACCGGTAATGTTGTTTACACCAATAATAACACTATTTCTATGAAATAGGTATGTCAAGACCACCCAGTAATAATAAAAAGTTTTTAAAGAAATAAATAAATTACATGTAACTGATTTTTGGGTATATATATATATATATATATATATATATATATATATATATATATATATATATATTATTTATTTATTTATTTATTTGTTTATTTGTCAACATATCTGCATAATAAAATGAAATGTCAACAGGGAGACTACTAATAAGCAATGCTTGTAGTGTAGCCACCCTTTACAAAAAGAAACAAAAATCACATACACACACAAAATCAAATATAAACACAATGCTCAGTTTTTCATAGAAACGATTGTAAATTATGTTCACAAATAAATTTCTTGACAAAAATTTTAAAAATGTGAACTGAAGATGCACATCTGATGTCTTCTGGTAAAATGTTCCATAATTTTGGTCCAATGAGGTAAATACTTGTAGAAAGTATTTTCAATCTGCAGTAAGGTAAATGAAAGATACCTGTATGTCTTGTTTGTCTATTCTTTATATCTGATGATAACATAAAATTATCAAAGACAGGGCAATGCATAATATTATTAATTAGCTTAAACATGAAAACCAAGATGCTATAGCAGTGAACTTGTCTTGGTGTTAACATATTTAGTGTATTGATATATTTATCAACATTGTCCGTTCTTCCAAGTCCGTAGAGCATTCTAACAAAACGATTCTGGATTACTGAAAGGGTACGCATAGAGGAAACAGGACTGTTTCCCCAAATCAAATTACAATAAGTAATATGTGGGTAGATCAAAGAGTAATAAAGATGACATATAATATCATGATTCAAACGATTTCTGAACCTTGATAATAATCCTACAGATTTGCTCATTTTTCTTCTAACAGCATTTATATGATCTGTCCAAGACAGACTTTCCGTAATGGTAACACCAAGAAACTTTGTGAATCCCACTCTAGGCAGTGAAGTTCCACCATATTCAATACGAAATAGAGGAAGAGCATTCAATTTAATTTTTGGTCCAAATATCATGTAGTTTGTTTTGCTGATATTAATTTTGAGACGATTGGCAGAGAACCAATGAGAAAATTTCACTAATTCAATGTTCATCACAGCTGTAACTTCATCTATAGAATTTCCAGAATAAAACAAATTGGTGTCATCAGCATATAATATTGTAGAGAGCAGTTTAGAAGTTTCAAATATGTCATTAACAAAGATGTTGAAAAGTAGTGGGCCTAGGATTGAACCTTGTGGAACTCCTATGGATATGCCCCTCAAAGCAGAGTTTGTGTCGCCAAGAGAAACTAGTTGACTTCTATCTTTCAAATAGTTAACAAACCATAAATGTGCAGTCCCACGAATACCATAGTGTGAGATCTTATTCAGCAGAATGTCGTGATTGATAGTATCAAAAGCTTTGCTAAGATCAATGAAAACACCCACTGTGAGATGCTTGTTGTTCATTTGCTGTAGTAGTTGCTGGGTGAGATTAATGAGAGCAAGATCAGTGGAACTATTTGCTTTAAATCCAAATTGGTTGCTGTGAATGACGTGGTGCTTGTTGAAAAAAGACGTGATTCTATTGAACATAAGTTTTTCCAGGAGTTTTGAGATTGGAGACAAGAGTGATATAGGTCTGTAATTATCAAGGGATTCCTTGTCACCCTTTTTAAAAATTGGAATAACTTTTGATGTCTTTAATGGCTCGGGAAATATGCCTTTCTTGAATGAGAGATTAAAAATATGACAAAGAGGACTGGATATGGAGTTTATTAACGACTTGAGCAAAAAATTACTTAAATCATCTATTGCAGTACTTCTTGAATTTTTGAAACTGTTGACTGTTCTCACTATTTCAGTTTCAGTAATTTCTTCAAGAAAAATTGAATCTGAAACAGGTTTGACCAGGTAATCACTATAATTGTTAGTAGCTATAGATGGAATGGTGTTAGCCGTATTGGTACCAATAGATGTGAAATATTCATTGAAGATATTGGATAATAATAATTTGTCTTCAACTAGCTGACGCTTGTGAAAAAATTTTTCAATAGATTCAGGACGAGATTTATTTAAGGCATTCCTAATAATTGTCCAAGTCTTTTTGATGTCATTCTTTGCCTGTTGAAACAATGTGTTGTAGTAGCTCTTTTCGGCCTCACGTTTGATCGATGTAAACATATTCCTAAATTTTTTGTATTTTTCTATATTTTCAGTTGTCGGATGCTTGATTGATTTCACGTAAAGTTTATGTTTGGTTTTAGATGATTTGAGAATTTCTTCCGTGATCCACTCCTGACGTCGTTCTTTACGATCGACAGTATGATAAGGACAGGTTGAGTTTAGCACCCTGGTAAGATGATCCTGGAAAATCCTAAAAGCTTCGTCAGTATCATTGCTGGACAAGATATTGGACCAATCTACTTGCTGAAGTCCGAGAGTCAAAGACAATACATTCATAGGTTTTAAGTTTCTTTTGGAAGCCATAGTTTTATCTAGATTTAACCTGCTTTGGAAAATAGTGAAGATAGGAAAGTGGTCGGATAAGTCATCCAGCAAGATGCCACTCACGTTGTTACTATACCTGTTTGTAAAAATGTTATCAATGAGTGTAGCTGAGTGTTTGGTCATTCTAGTAGGTCTAGTTATTGTAGGTAGTAAGTTGTGTTCCAGTAGTGTATTCTCAAAGTTTGTTCTTAATTGTCCACAATTTAGCAAATTGATATTAAAATCTCCTCCAATGTAGATGTCAGACTTTTGGTTTATTGATGCTAAAAATTCATTTAGATTGCCAAGAAAAACATCCGCATCAGAGTCAGGAGGTCTGTAGATGTTCAATGTTATATTTTTTTTACCATTTTTATTTATCATTTCAATTGCCAGCCAGTCAAAAACAGGATTGGCAATACATAAATCATCTCTCACTCTGTAATGTATGTCATTTCTAATAAAAATAGCCACACCACCACCTTTACCACTTATTCTGTTTCTGTATACAAATGAGTATCCAGGGAGAATTATTAATGGAGCATTATCTTCCGAAAGCCATGTTTCAGTTATCAGTAGCATTGAAAAAAAGTTTCTTGTGTTGTAACATAAAATTTCAAGGACTGGAACTTTATGAAACAGACTACGTGAATTTATATGTAAAATAGCAAATGAGTTATTGGGTGAAGTTTCAATTAATTTGGACAATTCTTTGTTATTATAATATTTGGAAGTAATCTTAAGAGATCTAAAAAAGTTGACATCAGGATCATGAGCTTCAAGAAAAAACTGGTTTTTGTTTTCTTTTTCAAATAAGTCAAAAATATTTACATCTGTGGCAGCCTCCATTATTGCTTGTTGTTTTGTTTAAAAGTCCATTCACGGACAACGACATAGCGAGGCCAGTTATCAGGGTTGAACATGTTGGTCGTTGCTTCAGATGTAATGCATAATCTGAAAGAAGAGCTCATATCGGTTGGTGAAAAGGCTTCATCTTTGTTCCTTGCTTTATCCATTGAGTCCGTTTTGACATTTTCATCATTGGGTTCCAAGTTAGTGTTAGAGTTGCCAGAGGATTTTTTTTTTTTGAAAACTGGGTAGCAAGTTATGAAGTTGACATTTATTTTGCTTAGATGTTCTTTAATAGTGTCTACCGAGCAAGGAGAAATATTTCCCAGGTAGCAGACTTTCTTCTTAATAAATTCTTTTGAGGCTTTTATTAAAGTGTCGTTTTGTTCCATTTTACCTATTATTTTCTTTGTTATCTTTTCAGTTTTTTTCTTACGGGATTGTACAACTTCAAAATCAGGAACAATTTCATCCATGAATTCTTTTTTATTTTCTTTTACTCTATCAGCCCAGGAAACCTGGGGTTTGGTTTTCTGATTCGAGGTCCTATTGATTTTGTTCTGGTCTGGTATGGTAGCTTGCATACTTTCTAGTAAAAGATCTTCAGACAGAGTCTCAGTGGGTTCAAATTTAGTTCCATTAATTTCCAGATTTGTGTTTGCCTTTTTGGAGAGCATGTCAATTTTATCCAATAAAATTTTTTCTCTTGCATCTGCCTGCAGTTTGAATGCCTTTAATGCAGAGAAGAGAGCTGATTCTATCATTTGGCTCACAGGGGATCGGTAGGTGCTAACAAATGTTCCACTGGTGGAGGTACATTGGTTTACGGCATATAGTGCTGCATCTTTTGCTATTTGCTCAAGATTCTTACTATCCTCAGCTGATAGCATTTTTATCGCTTGTTAAAGTTAAAACCAAAAGATATAACTAACACGTGCAAGGATTAATCTAGTATTGTAATAGGATTAAGCAATAATCACTAGAGCAAAGTATAATGCTAAAAATTATTGTCTTATGTAATAGGATTAGTAATAAAGTATTGAAATAGGATTAGGTAAAAAACACTAGAAAAAAGTTATAGAGCTAAAAATTATTCTCTTATGTAATAGGATTAGTAATAATGAAACACGTGATAGTGTAGGCAATTAACCACGTGGTTTCGGACAAAAAAATCTACAAACCAGCAAAAAAAGTAACTATAATCAAGAGAGAGAAAACTTCTAGTGCAATAAGAAAAACAAGAAGCAACTTAACTCAACTTTATCAAATGAAGTCCTCCTGAGAATATAACTTTTTAAGAAAATTATCAAAGAGTTTCTAAGTTGAACTTTTTAAGAAAATTATCAAAATTTTTCTAAGTTGAACTACGGAGCCGGCCACCTCCAACGCAATCAATCACAAATATATATATATATATATATATATATATATATATATATATATATATATATATATATATATATATATATATATATATATATATATATATATATATATATATATATATATATATATATATATATATATATATATATATATATATATATATATATATATATATATATATATATATATTCTAATATTGTGGAAGCGGAGAGGTTTATTGCTGAAAGTCTGAAAGTTAGTATTTTTGTTTTATTTTAGTAAAACGTCGTGATATTGTTTACCTAGTAGGTTGTTAGGCCTTTGTCTGAGATAGTTTAAAATTTCGTTGCTTAGTTTTTTCACAAAGCAATCAATAAAGTGTAGTGTTTTAGCTTTAAAGTCAAGTTATCTTTGGCTTTTGATGGGCTCAAAAAATTGCTCAGTTCAAAGGTTCACCTTTACATTGATGATGCTTCTCTAAAATTAACATAAGATGTTTATCTTCCTTCACAATGGTTGAACCAATCTTGATAATTTTTTAATCTTATCAAAATAAACTGTGCTTACTACTCATATGTTCTAATAATTGGCTGTATAATAAATTTCAACCATAACCCATCCTTTATTTTCAATCTTGTTATTTATTTTTATTGTTTAATAGTTTATAGGCTAATCATGTCAGAAATCAATACTAAACCTGTGTAATTGTGAATCCTCATATTTTAATTGAAATGATATTTTGTTTCAAGATTCGTATGATCATGGTAAGGTCTAGAATCTAGACTGACTCTAAACCAAATTTGTATGTGATGATGTTGTACTTGAACACTTTATTTAATGGTCCCCTGTACCTAAATTACAGGGGAGTGGGGACCATTGAATAAAGTGTTCAAGTACAGCATCATCACATACAAATCATGGAGGCATCCTCCCACAAAATGAATTGTACAGTTTATTGAGAGTCACACATGTCTGCATTAGTACTGGACAAAACTAAATGTTTTGAGTTGCAGCAAATTATATTTAATGAATGTATGTATCAATTAAATGGCAGATACTGTTTATTCATTTGAAGTTATGCAAGAAGGCAGTCCCATAAGTTGGTGAGGGGATTATATGGGATTGAACCCTGAATGACTATTGGCTTAATCATTATGTTCTGTATAATAAAGTAAAAAGTTTTGCAACTTTAATAGACGGAGATGGCTTAGGCTGGATGACTATGGACCTTAAAATCATCTATTAACTATGAACTATTTGTAACACTGAGTTTTGTTTTGCAGCTGTGATAGACAAAAGTGGGAGCATGATCAGCGTTGTCGGCCCTCCATCACAAAATGTTTGGCTCTTAGCAGTTGGTATGATATTGTTATACATTTTTTTAAGATTGTTATAGATTTAAAGGTAGTTTTCCTGTTTTCTTAGACTTGGTTCCTGTCCTGAGACAATTCAAGAACTCAACAGGAAAAACAAGAGATGGATGAAAAATTCTTTGGACTTATGGAACGTCTTATAGACGTTAACGAAGAAATTTTAAATTGGTGGAACCAGTGTTATTTCCATTAATGGTAATTGAATTAGGAATTGAAATAGGAATTTTTTTTGAGAATGGAAATTAGAAATAGGAATTAAATTTGGAATGGAATTATAAATAGGAATGGAAATCACGTGATAAAAATGGAATTAGAATTAGAAGTAGAAATTATTTTTCAATCCAAAATGGAATTAGAATGAGAATTAGAAATTATTTCTTTAATAAAAATGGAATTAGAATGGGAAGTAGGAATTATTTTTTAAAATAAAATGGAATTAGAATGAGAAGTAGGAATTATTTTTAAATTTAAAATAAAAGTAGAATAAAGGATCTACGAAATTGCCCCGTTCCCATGATATATAAATAAAAGTCCCCTTTTCAATGAACTGTTTTTCTCTTAGTTGGTCTAAATATTGTGTCGTGTGTTGTGTGCTCATATTCATTTTTGTGACTTTAAAATTACAATGAGTTTATCAAAATCTTTAAGTGGTAGAAAAAGAGATAGCGTATTCTGGGAATTCTTTTCGTATGACGAAGATTCAGACAAATCAACTTGTCAGGTGACGGATGAAACTACAAAAGTGGTCTGCGGAACACAAATTACTGGCAAGAACACTAGCAACTTCGCGCCCATTTGAAGCGTTTTCACAAACAAGCATATGCTAACTGCATGAGCAAAGAAAAAGAAAGAAATGTGAAAAGTCAAGCTGTAAAACGAGACAGTTCAGGTGCAGTAAAGTTGCAAACTATTGGGGAATGTTTACAGCGTCGTATGATGTCATCTGCAGCAGCACACATCTGCAAAAGCACTAACATCAAAAATGCTGGATGATCTCCGTTACCGGTTCGCCACACTTCTAGACCCGAATACGGAAAACTTTAATCCGATTCCAGCGGCCGCATGTCTGCTTGATCCGACGATGCCACAAGCAATTATGTCCCCGGAATATGTAGAGCTGCTGCGTGCTGTTAAAGCTTACATAATCACCGTTTGTGAAAACGAGGAAAGTTCAGTGCAGGAAGTTTATGTGTCGGATTCTGCATCTGCATCCCCTATGGTGTTAACTCCAACATCATTAAAAAATTTAAAATTTATAAACAATAAAATTCAGTCTAATCGACTTAGAACTTGTGCTGGCATTAGCAGTATAAGTGAAAAAGATGCCGTGCATTATCAGCTGAACAACTACATAGCTGATATTGTAGAAGATGAGCGTAATGATGCACTGGATTTTTGGAAGCAAAAAACATCACGTTACAGCAAACTGTATGAGCTAGCCCAAGATTTATTGTCAGCTCCAGCTTCTCAAGTCTACGTGGAGCGGATATTCTCTCTTTGTGGCATCTTGACTGCAGGGCGACGCAACAGAATGCAACAGTCCTTAGAGATGAGAGCCTTTCTGAAACTTAATTCATTTTGACCGATTAATTATTTGCATTTTGCTCTGGTTATTTTTGGATGTTTGGTTTAGTTATAACAATAATTGTTTGATAAGCTTGTTGTTGTTACTATGTATTATTATCTCTAAAGGGTTTTTTAAAGGAACGAATATAGTGACTGTTATTTTTAATAATGGAATTAGAAAATAATTTTTGAAATGATAATGGAAATAGAATAGAAATAGAAATCATTTTAGCAATGGTAATTAAAATTGAATGGAAATTATTGAAAATAAAATGGAATTAGAATTGAAATAGGAATTATTTGAAAAAAATAATGCAATTAGAATTGGAATGGAAATCATTTGTAAAAAAATAATGGAATTAGAATTGGAATGGAAATTATTTGAAAAAAAATAATGAAATTAGAATTGGAATGGAAATTATTTAGTGAATGGAAATAACACTGGATGGAACAAATTTATTTAAATCAAAATAAACAAATTTAATTAAAAAGTTCTTGTGTTATTAAATCTTTTTTAGAGTTAACTTTCAAATCCTTTTCCAGGGGGGTAAATGAGTGATCATCATTGGTGTTGCTCTCCTTGAAATCAACTAAATCGTCAGTCCAGGCAAAGGTTGTGTAAGCAACAAGCTGTCAAGACCATCGTGGAAGCAGTTCTTAGGCAGGCAACATCTAGGTACTTCAACCTTCTAAACCTCCCTTAAGAAAAAATAGTATTAGTCTACAAGTTTTACAAATAAGAGATTTTCAACTATTGTAAATTACCTCAAATGTTGACTTCTTCATTTGAAAATGGGATTTAAAATCTAAATCACACATAAGAAGAAATCTTCTGTGGCCTGGTTGCTCTGTAACTTTATCACCTACAAAATAATTGCACTGAAAGTACACAAAAGCTCTTATAACAATGATAATTAAATCTAGTATTCTTTGGATGGCTGAATTCCAATTTTTGTAATTGATCATATACACATACAAATTAAATTTTAAAGGAGACATTAGATTGGTCTATCACAGCTGCAAAACAAAACTTAGTGCCACAAATATATTTGTATGAGTTGATTAAAAAGTCCATAGTCATTAATCTAGATTAATCTAACATTTTAATACTTCAAGATTATTCTGTACTGTATATCTTTGTACATTCAGAACTGACGTCGCTGAAGTAAGCAACAGTAGCTAACTTTGCCTGCATTATATAGGGAAATTTCAAAGTCGATGCATTTTTTTTAAATATATTTTAATAGGAAATTAAAAAACAAAATGATCTGTACTATTTTCAACTAAATGCATCAATTATTAACGGAGTTGTATGGTAAAAACTATTGCGATTAAATCGGTCGCGGTCTTTATTTACAATAGGCTACTCAAAATCCGTTGCTAACTCTTCACGCATTTTATATAGAAAATTCAAAGTTGATGCATTTTAATAAAATTTACATATTTTAATAGATATTTCAAAAACAAATCAAGCTGTCTAAGTCTCATCAAAAAAATTAACAGAGTAATTCAGTAAAAACTGTTCGACAAAATCCGTTGCTAACTCTGTAAAAGATGGATCCACCAGGAGTGTACAAAACTGATGCTAAGCAACGCTGAGTTCGAGAGCATCACATTTACGTGTGAGCTGTGCTCAGCAAGGGAACGGACATTTCCACCCCCCCCCCCGGACATTTCCCCCCCCCCTTTGGAGAGAGAATACACTTTTATAGTGGGGCAGTATAGTTGGACTTGCCAACGTTTTTTGAAGAAAATCCATTTGTTTATCACCTAAATAGTTCATTGCATAATAGTATAGATAATATAAATCGAGCAGTATAGTCGGACTTGCCGAGTCATTTTTCTGTTCTTATCTTCTACCATCTAACGCAGAACCCATGGCGGAAGGTGCAGGAGCTGGGGCTGACAAAAGCCTATAGAGAAAACATCCAAGTTAAACATTTCTGCGGAATGTTGGATGCCCTGGCTTACCTGCCGGTCAATGAAATAGAAAGTGGGATGCGGTACCTTATCAGAAAAATACCACAAGACGATGGCCTGGAAGCTCTGGAATTATTAGTAAATTACTTTGATGCCACTTATGTTTTCCGGAACGACAAGACGTGTCAAACGTCCAGGAACTGGCGATGGAATTCCAAAACTGAACTTACGTCGGAAGCCGCCATTGTTCCCACCACAGCTTTGGAACGTTCATGAAGCAAATTTAACCGGGGGTGATCGAACCAACAATATATGCGAGTCCTGGAACTGTGGGTTTTCTAGCCTTGTTGGTCATCGTCACCCCTCGTTGTGGACGCTCATAGAAGCGCTTCAGAAGGATGAAGCAATGGCGTCAACCTCAATCCTAAGGGAGGCTTGAGGAGAACCATCAGCCAAAAGAGTAAAGCGATCGACGAAGGCGCTTCAATCGGCTCTTTTTTCGTTAACGGATGCACGCCGAAAAAACATAAAAATATTGGAACATGTCGTAGAGGGTCTATGACACATTATTCGTTTTAACAATATACACAATTCACGCACGCACATATTTATGGCATGCAAGAAAACACTCTTGCAAAACCACAAATTCATACTACTACTACTACATTACCACAGAGGGGGAAAATGTCCTACCTTGGGGAGAAAATGTCCGGGGGGGAATGTCCGGGGGGAAATGTCCTAGGGTCTGTCGGGGGGGAAATGTCCGGGGGGGAAACGTCCGGGGGGGGGGGAATGTCCTACATTCGCTCAGCGTTCCTTAACCAATCTAATGATAGTGCGCCGTCCTGATGTAAGTTACTTTGTTGCTAAACTAAAAATGGTTATATTTATTAAAAAAATTGTACTCATATTTTTTTCTCATCTAAAAGACTTCCGTCACTTTTCTTTTCCGAAACGGGTCTACAGAAATTATGCTTATGATATCTTAATGAGGCTTGGACAGATTTAGTTTTTAATCACTTTTTACTGAATTATTCTGTTAATTTTTTAGATAATTTGATGAGACTTGAAGAGATTGATTTGTTTTTGAATTTTCTAATAAAATATGTAAATTTTATTAAGATTCATCAACTTTGAATTTTCTATATAAAATGCGTGAAGAGTTAGCAACGGATTTTGTCGAACAGTTTTTACTGAATTTGTTAATTTTTTCGATATTTTGATGAGACTTGGACAGTTAATACTATTAACTAACTTGAATTCAGCACCAATAAACTAATAAAGCGTCTCAAATAAAAATTAAGCTACATCCTAGCTAACCTCTGTCATCTTCCGATTCAGAGTCATAAAAAAAGTGTTTTATACATTCAGTTGCAATTATTAAATTGGAATTCGAAAGATCGGCAAAATTTTGGTATTGGATCCATTTTGTTTATATCCGCCTGACTCATCAGCCGTTGTTAAATACATCCCACATCCAATCAATCCTTGCATCCATTAGACTGGTAGATCTAGCAGTTTTTCGAGGCAGCATGGGAAATTTTAATAGAGAAGCCAATTTTTATACCATTCAATAGAGAATATGTTGTAGAATGTCTGTATGAAGATACCACGAATGAGCAGTTATGGTACTCTAGTTATTAATGATTTTAGGCGTACTCTTTTCTCTCATTACGTAAGACAGTGTCGCGTTACGCGCAGTAACATATTTACTCGCTCAGCCAATAAGAATTCAATAAAGGCTCGTTTTCTATGCTATATTTGCAGGATACTAGCCCATTCGTCGCAAAGCCGTTTCGTCGCAGGGTACATTTTCGTCGCGACATTGCGACGAAAATTCCCACCTTGCGACGAAACGGCCGACCATTGCGACGAAAAGTCTAACAATTTCGTTGGGCAGTATTCCGCTGAATGGCGAAACTGTTGGCCACCTTATTGCAAAAGACCACTAGACCGCCGAATGCAAGGGGAATTCCTCAATCTGCATGAACCATGTCATTGCAACAGGCTGCTGCACGCTTCCTACCGTTTTTTTTTTTTTTTTTTTTTCTTTATAATAGTTTATAGTCCTTTACACCAAGTGTTTTAAGACTGAAACGGCTGTGTCAGAAGCACCTAAGTACTTCCAGTCGTGGATCATAATTTGATCCTTTTAACTTTTCCCTCCTCCTTTTTCCAGGCTTGGGACTGGCTTGCAAAAGCAAGGCGAAGTTACTTCCAACCGTTTTTTTTTTTTTTTTTATAATAGTTTATAGTCCTTTACACCAGGTGTTTTAAGACTTTAATGGCTGTATGTAGGAAGCACTTAAGTACTTCCTGTCGTGGATCAGAATTTGATCCTTTTTACTTTTCCCTCCTCCTTTCTCCAGGCTTGGGACTGGCTCGCAATTAGCGAGGCGGAGTTTCTGCCTACCGTTTTTTTTTTCATGATAGTTTATAGTCCTTTACACCAAGTGTTTTAAGACTGAATTGGCTGTATATAGGAAGCACATAAGTACTTCCTGTCGTGGATCAAAGTTTGATCCTTTTAACTGTCCCTCCTCCTTTATCCAGGCTTGGGACTGGCTCGCAATTAGCGAGGCGGAGTTCTGCCTACCGTTGTTGTTGTTGTTGTTGTTTATTTAAGTCCTTGTCACTTTTTCAGCGTTTAGGACCACACAAAAAACAAAACAAAAATATTAAAATGAATAAGTAAAAGGAAAATAATCGTAAAATAAATAATATAAACAGGAAGTAGAGAAAACAGTTACAACATATGAAAACATGGAAAAAAAGTCATGAAAAAAGAGAGAAAAAAAAATTAGTAAATAAAATAAGAATAATAAAAAATAAATAAGTAACTAAATAATAAAAAAAATACATAAGAATAATAATATTGGACATGAAGTGTTATTCACAGTTAAATTATATAGTAGAGAATTGGTAATGGTAGTGGGTGAAATGTGGAGCAAGAAGTTGAAGTAAAAAAAAAAAAAAATTAAAAAATTAAAAAAAAATTAAAAAAATATAAAAAAAAATTAAAAATAAATAAATAAAAATAATAAATAAATATTTACATAAACATTCAAGTTTATCAAGACATAGAAATATTTACACACAGGTCCATATGGATTAATAATATCGAAAGAGTGTTTTCCAGAGTTAAAGTCAAATTAGATCTGGCTCATTTTGTGTGATCCAGTTGAAGATGAGGTCTTGGCATTTTGGGT
This sequence comes from Erpobdella octoculata, assembly GCA_963978895.1. Lineage (NCBI taxonomy): Eukaryota > Metazoa > Annelida > Clitellata > Hirudinida > Erpobdellidae > Erpobdella > Erpobdella octoculata. Next base: position 20,770,950 of record OZ022241.1, read on the forward strand.
TGTTTAGGATGGTTCCGATGTCAAAGTCTACTTGTTTCAATATCTTTTTTATTTCCTGATGGAGGGGTGCCCTTGTTCTGCAGCTTGTAAGGAAGTGCTTGACGGTCTCCGGTTCCTGACATGTGTCACAGAAACCTGTGCTGTGTTTCCCATAGACTTTGAGGTTGGAGTTTAGGAGAGTGCAGTTGAGTCGGAGCCTGGAAATGATGACTTCTTTTTTTCTATTCATGTCTTGGAATTGTGAGTGGAAGGACGGCTGAGGATTTAGTTCTCTGTGATGGCTGTTCTGATACAAGTTTCGCCAAATTGCTTTCCATTCTTCAAATGTTTTTGTTTTTATGATATTACGAATATCATCAATGGTGTGTGGAACAGTAATTTGTATGGTGGGATGATCGGTTGCTATTTTAGCAAGTTTGTCTACAGTTTCGTTTCCACGGATACCAATGTGGAATGTGGCTGGGTATCCATATTATTGTGCATGAGACTCCGTTGGTTTTGAGAGTGGTGATATGTTGTAGTATGTCTTGTATGATTGGTTTGATGCTGGAGCTGTCGTAATTAGATATAGCCTGGACGGAGCTGAGTGAGTCGGTAAAAATGGCTATATTGTCGCCTGGTTCTTGCTGTACGGACCATTGGAGGGCTTTTTGAATGGCTGTAAGTTCAGCAGTAAAAATGGAGATGTTGTCGGTTGTACGTTGACTCAGCTCGTAGTTTTTACTAGGAATGAAGATTCCAATTCCTGTTTTTTCTTTTATTTTTGAGGCATCGGTGTAGATTTTTATGTTGTTATTGTAGTTATGTATTTTTTCTAAAGACGTCTGAAGAGCGCTAGGGTCTTCTTTTTGGATTCCGAGTAGAGTGATGTCAAGGTTTGGTAAAAATAGTTTCCACGGTGGTGTGTCGAAGTTAGGCGAAGGGTGTTCTTGGAGATTTTGGATTCTTTGGTCGTTAAGGTAGTTCTTCATTACCAACGGTGCTGTGTGTGGCTTTCTTTTACTCAGATTTGACTTGATCCATGTACTTCTCTTATTTGGGTCTGGAAAGTATATGATTCTGCTTGGATGGTGTGGGGTGATTTTGGTTTTTGCGGCGTAGATGGCTGTACGTTGTCTAAGACGTAATGAGATGGGAATTTCTCCACATTCTACGAGCAGTGCATTACAGTTAGTTTTCCTTCCTGCTCCACATGAAATTCTCAAAGCGCTGTTCTGTATTGTCTGGAGTTTCTTTTTGAGAGATTCATTGGCTTGGTTGAAGGCTTCGCCACCGTATTCTAGTATAGAGCGAATGGCTGCCTTGTAAAAAGTGAGAAGAGTTCTTTTGTGGCTACCCCACGAAAGTCCTGTAATTGCTCTCATGAGGTTTAGTCTTTTTTTTGTTCTCTCTATGGCATATGCAATGTGTGGTCCCCATGTGGCTGCTGCGTCAAAGATAACGCCTAAAAACTTGTATTCGTGAACTTTGGTGATGTTTACTTCAAAGATTTTTAAGTGGTGTTTTGTGTCTTCTTTTTTTTGGTCTGGGTTTCGAGAAAAAAGGAGACTGACAGTTTTTGATTTAGATATTTTGAAGCCCAGATCGGTGAGTGCAACTGTAACTTTGTTCAAGTAGTTTTGCATGTGAGTGTAGATTTCCTTGATATTGTTGCCGGTAATCCAAAATGCGCAGTCATCTGCATATAAAGAAATCTTTATGTTTTTTGGTGGTGTGGGTAGATTGTTTAGGAGAATGGTGAAAAGAGTAGGACTGAGTACGCTTCCTTGTGGGGTTCCGTTTTCTTGTAGGTGAGTGTCGGAGAGTTCGCTCCCAACCCTCACTTGAAAAGTTCTTTGCTTCAAAAAATCATCTAAACATTTTAATATCCCTTCTGCCTACCGTTTTTTTTTTTTTTTTTTTTTTTTATAATAGTTTATAGTCCTTTACACCATGTGTTTTAAGACTGAAATGTCTGTATGTAGGAAGCAGCTAAGTACTTCCTGTTGTGGATCATAACTTTACCCTCCTCCTTTCTCCAGGCTTGGGACTGGCTCACAATTAGCGAGGCGGAGTTCTGCCTACCGTTGCAACTGGGTTGTATTTATGCCATGTTGCAATACCAGACAAAGGTGTCGGAATAAATGGAAGTCGTTTTGTTATATTCGCCAGGGGAATGTGATTTTTATCGCTACGCGGCCCTATAATTCTAAAACGATATAAGTTGCTAATTAGCCTCAAATTTCTAGAGTACAGTCATAATTTAAATTAAATTGAGAATATTAAAAAAAAACCAAATAAACAGCCCATTTAATGAAAACCTAGTAATTCAAATAACACAAAATCATAATAATAATCATTTATTGTTCAATTTTAACAAGTTCGTTAGCTGACTATGCAGCTGAATTGAATCAATTTTTTTTGTTGAAAAATTAAGATAGAGTTTGTTGAGTTCTTCTTCAAACTCTTTGGCAACTCTTCTTTGAGCCCTTTGAACCTGATACAAGCTCACAAATTGCTCGTTTAGAGCTATGGTGCGTACCTCCTTTTCTAAGACTGAACACAAAGCATAAAGGCTTGTGTTGTGGTTGGCCATTTGCTTTAATCCATTGTTCCATCCTTCCAGGTCGTTGTTGGTCCTTATTTTCACATCAAAACAGGACCAGGTGGACACTGGATAGGAACCATTCAGCCACGTTTTTTGAAAGTATTTCATAAATTGCTTAATAAAAACATTGTTATTAAAAAGTATGAACAGTAAACACTAATAATATAGTAGCATTTACTTTTATTTTTGGCATTATGTTCCAACAAGGATTCCATAACAATTTGTTTGGATCTTATGTGTGGTTGAGCTTTGCCTTTTTTGATAATAATCTGATGTTTTTCTGTTCTGGGATAGATAGGTTTGGTAGGCAGGTATGGAACTGTGAGCATTTGTAGTTGGAGCCAGTTTGAATAACTCTTCCTCTGCTTGCTGAGAAAATAATAATATTAATTAACATGTTCAGGGACTTACGCTGAGTTAATCATTGACTTACTTTCACTGTTTTTCGAAGATTTCGATCGATTGACACACGCCCAAAATACTTTTCCGTTTTTTTCATCCGTCCTTTCAACAGTCAGCGCAAATCCACGTGAGTCACACAACATGTTTTTGCCGCGTTTTGTTGCTTTTTCAAGAACGGAGAAAGTTGGTTCATCGTCATCTGAATTTTATTTATAAGTAACATACAAAACTAAGTAACTGTTTTTTTATTTTTTCAAACAAAGCATCGTGTAGCGATAAAAAATCACATTCCTCTGGCGAATATAACAAAACGACTTCCATTTAATCCGACACCTTTGTCTGGTATTGCAACATGGCATAAACACAACCCAGTTTGAACGGTAGTAAGTAAACTCCGCCTCGCTAATTGCGAGCCAGTCCCAAGCCTGGATAAAGGAGGAGGGACAGTTAAAAGGAACAAATTTTGATCCACGACAGGAAGTACTTATACACTTCCTACATACAGCCAATTCAGTCTTAAAACACTTAGTGTAGAGGACTATAAACTATCATAAAAAAAAAAAAAAAAAAAAAAAAAAAAAAAAAAAAAAAACGGTAGTAAGTAACTCCGCCTTGCATTTGCAAGCCAGTCCCAAGCCTGGAGAAAGGAGGAGGGAAAAGTTAAAAAGAACAAATTATGATCCACGACAGGAAGTACTTAGGTGCTTCCTACATACAGCCATTTCAGTCTTAAAACACCTGGTGTAAAGGACTATAAACTATTATAAAAAAAAAAAAAAAAAAAAAAAAAAAAAAACGGTAGTAAGCGTGCAGCAACCTCTTGTAATGACATGGCTCGTGCAGATTGCGGAATTCCCCTTGCATTTGGCGGTCTAGTGGTCTTTGGCAATAGGGTGGCCATCTGTTTCGCCATACATCGGAATACTACCCACTGAAATTGTTAGACTTTTCGTCGCAAAGGTCGGCCGTTTTGTCGCATTCTGGGCCGTTTCGTCGCAAGGTGGGAATTTTCGTCGCAACGTCGCGACGAAAATGTACCCTGCGACGAAACGGCTTTGCGACGAATTGGCCTGCACCCATATTTGCGTTGTCTTTGTATTCACTTTGCATTGCCGGTTTTATCGCGTTTGAATTCGATTTCTCTTCAATATCTTAACGTTTTATTTAAGCCTTAGATTTTGATTTGGACGATTTTTAGCAGCGTTTTATAAATTTCCTATTCATTTATATAGTTGTATAATTGTATAGTTTGTAAAGCATAGTACATAGTTTTTTCTTCGGTCAGTCTTGTCTTTTGTCTGTCATTCTGGTATTTTTTTTTATTTTCTTTTAGGTAATCTTTCCTACGGACGGCCCGTGCCGAAAAAATAGTCGTATTATTTTTATTTTGTTACAATAACTTAAAAAAACAAATTTAATACCAAATTTAATTTAAAAAAAAACATTTATCGTAATTTGAGAGACTTTGAAAACGGTAAGTAGTACCCTTCCAAGCACTATTTACATCGTAGTTGTGAGTGGTGAGGTACGATGATCGTATGAATGAAATGAATAAAAAATAAATAAAATTAGCTTATAATAAAACTTTATTTAAAAAACAAACTCAGTTATAAAACAAATTAAATTTAAATTTTAAAACTTTTTCTATGTAAAACGATAAAGAACAAAAGGCGAGAGAAACAACGAAGTAAACCCCGCTAGTCACATATAAGGTCGCTGCTATTGCCCCGGCGGTTCGCCGTGATTGCAATCTGTAAAATTGCAATCCCGTATTAAAATGAAACTCTACCCCTACCCCTAACTTTACCCCTAACCCTACCCTTACCCTACCTTTACCTTACCTTACCCTTCCTTACCCTACCCTACCCTTACCCTACTCCTTACCCTCAGAGGCGTGGATTCAGCAAAATGTTGAGGATGGCGAAAATTTTTTAACTTTAACCCAGAAAACCTTCAAACAAAAATGACCATCCCAATATACATTTGTATGTTGTATTTTCATTAGTTAAATCATATTAATTAAAAAAAACAGTTTAAAAAAGTTAACTTTTATTTAATATTGAGGGCTGAGGGCAGACAAAAAGCGTTTAAATTATGAATGTAACAAAGGGTATCGACGTTCTTTCATTTTTACAAAATTGTCCACTGAATCATTAAGATCAAATAGACTAAAAGGTACTAAAAGATTGAAAAATAATAGCAGAGATTTAACTAATTGGATATAAATCAACAAGTATGATAAATACTGCTTTCATCAACTAATCTAAATACTCAATCGTGTGTGAGCTAATAAAAAATAATTTAAAATGAATTGGAAAAATCTTGGTGAGAGAGCTCAAGCAACCGTGTAGGATAAGAATATGCTAATTGTTTGTCAAGCTGGGACTGGGACAGATACACGAGTCTAAATTTCATACGAGTTTGATCGGATGGACCGAAAGCAATCAATCAATCAATCAATCCATTAAATTTCTATAGCGCTATTTCCTTGGCGTTCAATAGCGCTCGGGCACGAACCTATTAAACAGATAAGTTTTAAACCTCCGACGGAAAACAGCGAGAGAAGTAGATTTAGTAAGAGAAATAGGAAAAGAGTTCCAGAGAAATGGACCAGAATAGTAAAAAGAGCGTTTAGGGAAAGAATGCTTAACAGAAAAGATACGAAAGTGGCTAAGAGAGAAAGATCGAAGACCAGACATAGGAAGGATTTTTATTAAGTTAGGTAGAATGGAGAAGAGCAATTTTTAATTTTAAAAATTAGTAAGCAAGTTTTAAAAATAACCCTTTATTTAAGAGGAAGCCAGTGAAGAAGAGCAAGAGATAGAGAGATAATTATAAAAAAAAGTAAGAAGTGCGAGAAACTAAGCACTAAAAGATTGAAAAATATTAGCAGTAGGTAGATTATAAGTAGATATAATTAAAAAAGTTTGATAAATATTGTTTTTATCAAATAATCTAAATACTCATTCATGAGTGAGCTAGAAAAAATATTTTTTTTATTTGGTGGAAAAATCTTGAGGGGTGCCGTGGCCCCCCTCAGCCCCCCCCCAATCCACGCCTCTGCTTACCCTACTCCTTACCCTACTCCTTACCCTACTCCTTACCCTACTCCTAACCCTACCCATAACCCTATCCCTATCCCTACCCTTATCCTAGGTAGTCGCATAAAAAGTTTCAATATATTTTTTTTATTTTACTAATATTTTAAATAAAGGTACAAATTCTGAGTTTGAATATACTATATGTAAAAAATAAAATTAATAAAAAGATCGCATACCGCCGTGGTAATAGTTATAACGTTATATAACACGCTACGCGATTCCTTCGTTTACACTTTTCCTTAAAACTCAAATTTTGTCTATGTAAAATTTTTTAAATTATAATTACATTATTTATTTAATTAAAATAATTTTATATAACATTTTCCCATTTTAAATAAATTATTTATACTAATTATCATAATTTTTAAACTAGTGTTTACTTTTTATCGTGTTTATAGTTAATTATCACTGGTTGTGTATTTCAACCACTGATCTCTATAATATAACACACATATATTATAGAGATCAGTGGTTAATTATAGCCGAGAATTATGTTTTAATCCGTCCGTGGGAAAGATTACCTTCTTTTATTCGTGTTATTACATCTGTTAAGTTTGGTTATGGTAAGTTTGTATTGTAGTTAGCACATTTTTTAATCTAAATGTAACTAATATCGCAATGGAGTGCGTTGTGTGTAAATCTGCTACTGAAGAAAAACTAATCTAAATATTGAAACAAGATGGGAAAACTTCTCTATTGAATACTACTGCAACTGTAATACTGTAATTGGAGATACAATTTTAATTGACTGTTTAACTCTATAAATGTGGATGTTTGTATACATAAGTATGACGCTACGTCTGTCGAGGATAAACACTTCATGGAAATTCATTTGTTTTTTTCCTTCAAAAGCCGCGCTGACTTTGTGTACGGCTCGAACCCCAGGTGCCAAAGCCTCCGATTACGCTTCCAGCCTCACTGCTTCGTTCAAGGAGGTCGCTTCCGTCTACGCCGAGTGCTACTCATTGTCGCTAGCACACGTTCAATCGATCTTTATTTCAAAGCTGAAATCCTGCTTATCTGACCGGGCCCCTGTCAACAACAAGGTCCATGAACTGCTCTGTAGGGATTTGGACGTCGAACTCCTGCAACTATATTGCAACGTCCACCCGCTCGAGACCTTTGTGAACGACGCCAGGAAGCAGCTGGAAAAATTTGATAGGACGAATGGATTGAAATGCAGTTCGGGCAAAGAAGGAACAGCGGTTTCCTTCCTATATAATTTGTCCAAGCTAAGGTTATCATTTCTTTATTAGAACATCACTTCGTTTTAAATATTACAAAAATTAATTAATGGTACTATCTCTACAGGTATAGTTACAAGGGTCAGCCTAGCGCTTTCAAAGCGTATCTAAAAAAAAATGGGGGTAGTTCCAGGCACCTTTTTAAGGTACGTCGGGAACAGACTCCATGTGATGTTCCACATGGCCGGAGTGGTCATTCGTCATGCTTCATTGCTGGGCCAATTTCTGAACAGGTGTGACTTGTAATGTTTTTAATTAGTTATAATGTTTGAAGGAAACAAAGACACAAACACAGTTTAAATTTTTTTTAAGCCAGAGTCTGGGGGAAGCCATAAACAACGAACTTGTTATGGTGCAGCTCCAGGCATTAGGCCTCCTTGGGAAGGTCATCACTGGGCCGTGGATGACTTTGGTTTATGCAAGCACCAGCTAAAAATCCAACCTCGAAATGGTATTACTTGTTAACAACAATTTTTAATTGAAAAAAATACTTACCTTTATTAATTACTCACTGTAAATGATTTTAGGCTCCTGAATTCCAAACGGCACTCCAGAATTTGGAAAAAATGAAAGCGAATCCGGCTATTGTAAAAACCGCCTCGCATGATGTCTTTGGACAAGAGATCGGCAACGACGAAACTTTGGAGGCCTTAAAAAATTTTTCATCTAATGACTCAATTCTCAACCAACTCATAGGAAACATTCTGGAAGGAACTATCACAGTAATGAAGCGTCAACTGTATAGTTACCTTGATGGTCCTCTTTCTTCCCCGAGCCAACAGATGCTAGATGATAGCCTCTCTGCACCTACCCATAACATCCACGCGGAGAGAACATTAGGTTGGATTAGTGTTCAGTGAATTAGAACCACCCTAGGTTATGATATCCCAAGAGCTTATGATCTATATATATAAAAATGAATGTTTGTATGTATGTATGTATGTATGTATATATATATATGTTATTCATGCATTGCTACACCATTCATCCGATCGTAATGAAATTTTCACACAACCTTGAGAGTCAAGGGGAATCAAATATAGAGAAAAAAAATTTGAAATCTGACACAAAATGAGCGGAGCGGGTGAGCGAGCGGGAACTATAAATATATATATATATATATACGCGGAAAAGCGACCGGGAACGCAACAGGAAAGCGGAGAAGGAAACGGGAGCGAGAGAGACAAACATTAGAAAAACCTCTAAAATTCTCGCTAGTTTTTAATAAAATCACTTTTTTAATCACAGGTATAGCCGACTACCTTATAAGAAGAGCCCCCAATGCATCTATTGGGTATCTTGATGCTAAAATAAAGTCGTCGGTAAACCATACACTTGAGTGGTTAGACGAGCAAACACCTGAGGAACAAAAAAAGCTCATCCGCTTCGCCATATCAAAGGGAGGAAAAGTAATAACCTACTTTTGAAATTAAATATATAAAAAACATGGGCATATTTCATTTCTATTTTACTGTTTTATCAGGTCAGAAAAGCATCTCTGATAAAAGATAAAGCAGTAGACCTTACAGTCCTTGAGAGACGGCAAGAGAGTAACCATATGATAGAGAGCAAGGATCGACGCAAAATAGAGAGAGAGATAGCAAAAATAATAAAAGATAAGGAAAACATATCCAACACTTTATTCAATGGATTATCAGGCGAGCAAAGGCTTTTTATGGAGCGCATTCTGAGCGGAGAACAGCTGGAAGGAGAGCTTATAAGCCACAAGTGGACAGAAGATGAGGGGAAAACTGAAACAATATATTTCGGAAGGATACAGGGACGTACAAGGACCAAAAAAGAATGTTTCATCATAAGGTAATGTAATATTATGAAATCTTCTATATACCAAATTTATAGTGTATTTTAATAACACTTCTATTGGGTTAATTTTTCAGCTATTGGACCACTACGGAAGACGATGCCGTCGACTTTGACTTACCAATCCAAAGTTTTGTTGCCGATCTTATAAGCGGGGATCTAACCTTCGAAATTTAATGTCCCCTCTACTGTCTACTACAAATATGCTTGGCTTAACTTTAATATAATGTACAGTTATTTCTACGTAACTGGAATTCGCTTTCACACTAAAAATTTTTAACTCCGCCTCGAGTATCTCGAGCCAGTCCCAAGCCTGGTGAAAGGAGGAGGGTTTTTTTTTATTTAATTGTCTCAATAAAATTATTTATAATGGTTTTTGTTTCTGTTATATTTTCTTATAATGACATATCTGATATGAGAAACAAATATTCTTAACCTATACCTGAAAAGCTCTATAAGGCATTAGGCACTTCTTTTGTGCTGTCCGCTCATGCACGTTGTAAACTACGCTTCTACGTTGTACCCCAGTTTTTAACGGACGCACGCAGTCCATGTTCGATCGAGGTATGCGAACTTTGATTAGTTATATCTTTTTTTAAAATAACTTTTTTTAACACTTTAAGGTATATTTGAACTCAGATTTTATACCTTTATTTAAAAATATTACTGAAATTAAAACAAAATAATTTTGAAATTTTTATGCGACTACCTAATCTAAGTTTTCCACACAATAAACAATTATTCCAGTCAAATATAAAGTAGTTCAAAAATTATTCCTGGAAAGCTACCTCAACTGAAAATGCATGTTTTGAGAACTCATTTTCAGGAAATGAAATTGAAGTATTTCTTAGACAATGATGGATGGAGCTGGGATAAATAGATTTTAAGTTGTGTCTCATTAATACTGATATAGAGGCAGCACCTGATAGCCCAGATAGCCTAATTATTGTATAAGTTGTAAATGTGAACTTTTTAAAAAAGCCCATGCTCTTCTAAAAGTTATTCAGGTTTTAAATATGAGCTACATTGTATCTGCCTGTAAACATTGCTATGGTAAAATTTGTAATAAATCTTCATACTGATAATCTTGAAGTAGATATGTTTAAGGGTGATATATGTGAAGGCCTGTATGAAAAAACTGTTAAAATCGATGAGATACTATTTTAGTTAGGCTTGCCCAAAATCAGTCTTTGTTGTTGGATGTATTTATTCTTTAAATTGGCAAAAAAAGTTGATGCTCTTAAAACAGTTTTGAAGGTACTTGTATATGCTTGTAAATGTTGCTGTGACAAAGTTTAAGATAACTGACTTTATAATTAGTGGTCTTGTAAATAATATCTATAATAGTGAAATATGTGTAAATGTCAGAGTTGGCCAATGTGAGCAGTTATTACATTTTATTTAAAGTGATAATTTTTAGATAATTCAATATCAAATCCAACAATATAACTTTCGCTTCTCAAAGTTAATAAATAAAAAAGTTATCGAATAAAATGTCGGACCGTATACCAATTTCGAATGTAGGACATTCCCCCCGGACGTTTTTCCTTCCCCGGACATCCCCCCCGACAGACCCTAGGACATTTCCCCCCCCGGTGGTAATGTAGTAGTATGAATTTGTGGTTTTGCAAAAGTGTTTTCTTGCATGCCATAAATATGTGTGTGCGTGAATTGTATACATTCCCTTCCAGACATTCCCCCGCCATGAGTAGTATGATAATTCTCACCCCACGAGGTAGGACAAGACAGAGTTAAATTTCACAAGTTTTTCTAAGAAACACAAACACCTTTTTAAATTAATAAACATTTATTGGTAACATTTAAATATTGTTAAAACGAATAATGTGTCCTAGACCCTCTAGGACATCTTCAAATGTTTTTTCGGCGCGCATCGGTTAACGAAAAAAGAGCCGATTGAAGCGCCTTCGTCGATCGCTTTACAGCCCCGCAACTAGACTTTTAGGAACCGAAGTATATTTTGTTACGAAGAGAATTAACAACGCAAGCTTTATAATTTCGTAAGACTTTATTTTTACAAAACAGACAGAATCCACAAGGGAGAGTAAGCGATAAACGAACAGTAAATGAATCGAAAACGTGAGGCAACAGAGAGAGAGAGAGCAATCAAAAACTAAAAACGACGACAACAACAACCTTGTGTTTAGGTTGGCTACTCTTATTTATAGGCCGTCAGCTGACACTTGTATTTACGAAAACGATGGTCATAAAATTGTCCATTGCATCCTGTGGTGCGAATGCCACATGCGTTGCAGGATGTAATTATAAATGCGTCACGGTCACCACAGTACTCCCCCACCAGAGCATTTGTTTAAAGTAAAAGAATATATACGTATATACAGAAAAATACTTAAATAAGATAAATGCTCGATGCAAAAATGTTAATTGAGATACTCAGAAAGTCTTTTCGGCCAATGAACTGTGCGGCCGCTGCGAGTCTTGATTTCAAGGTCTTTGTTGAGTATTTGTGTTGGAGTGGGTGCAGTGGCGTAATCAGGTTTTAGCACCAGGGGGAGCGGTGAGCACATATAAAAGGCCCACTTACCAAAATAAAGAATTTAAATTAAATACATTGCATTTATTACATACGTATTTATTTTCGTATTTCAAAGAGAAATACTGGAACACCCAAAAGGTAGAAAAACAATATTATGTATTGTTTAGTAACAATTATAGTATATTATACAGTTTATATACTTACTCAGTGTAAACTAATTACAACAGTTTTTTTCGTCTAGGCTTCATTCTTGCAAAGTTATCGATTACTTTGTTATAATCCACTTCACTAGCAAACTGTCTTTCGATCGTAATCAAGGCTAAACCTGACAACCTGTCCTCACCAATTGTAGAACGCACGTACGATTTTATGAGTTTCAGTCAGCTGAAGGAACGTTCCGCACCAGCGCTGTTTATTGGCAAAGTCAGAAAAATACGGTACATTGTAAAAAGGCCAGGAAAAATGGAGCACATGTCATTGGCGATCATGAATTTGAGCACATTGTTGATGGTCATTTCTTCGACACTAGAATTTTTTTCCTTCTTGATTATACCTAATATGACTCACCGATTGATGAATATCAAATTGCAGTCTACCACACTGTCCACACATTGATATTATCTTTGTATATACTATACTACTGGGGAAAAATCTCTGTATAACCTTCTCATATAATAATTGCGGCAACAGTAGTATTAAGTTAGAGTTGTGCAGCTGAAGGTTAATAGGTTATTATTTTGAGGGAGGATCATAGGATATATCTATAATAGTGCTATATGGAAGTTTGCTGCAAAGTTTCAGCCCAGCGACCTGAAGATGTCGCACTATTATACTAATACAGAGCTCCATGCTTAAATATAATTTTGGCCTATTTAATGTAATCCCAGTGCAGCTGTCTAGCCTAGAGCCTACGGTTGCATGCATGCATGACATCAGCATCTGATCTGAGATTGCTGTTGAGTAACACAAGACTGTAGAGTCACACAATACAGTCATGTATGATAGAAAATCTGTTACTGCTTATTTGCTGATAATTAATCAACATACCCGGTTGGGATTTTAACAGATTTTTGACAGCCCTAAATTTAATAAAAGATTTATTTTAATTCTTGAGAAGGCCAAAAAGGCCCCACTTTTTGGAAAATGGTCTCAGGGGGAGCGGCCGCTACCCCTGCTCCCCCCTAGCTACGCCACTGAGTGGGTGATGCGTCAGGAGCTGTTTGCGGAAAGATGGGTTGTGGATTTGTTGAAACTGTTGGAAAGTGTTCGACGTATGCAGGCTTCAGTCCATGGACTCCTAAATAAAAGCTATCTGGACACTAACCTGAATGGGTGGGAACCTAATGAGTCGACTACATGAGGCGATTGTATACAGGCATGCGAATGTAGCATGCATCGACGTATACTAGCTTATAAGCTGTGAGCCGCTTCAGCTCGTTGTTTATTATTTCATTGTCTCGAGCGAGTTGGGTCGTCGAATGGTTTTATTTTGACAAAGATTATATTCTGATTCCAGAGTTAAGATTTTTTGGATTTATTCAGCAATTCAGTTTATTTACTACTACAAACTTTGTCATTGTTAACATTATATTCAGCATTTGGTTGGATACAAAACTAGCCACGGTAAAAACTAACAAGTCAACGCTCGTATTACTTTTCATCATTTCACTCTTCTGCGTGATGAAGTTCATTATGAGAAATGGAACCGTGCCAATCCAAGAATAATATAGAGTGTTAGCTCATTTCAGAAGTTGTTTTCTTCATTTCATTATACACCATTATATCATCGAAGATATGAATTCATGAAGACACTCCAACATGAATTTTTATTGGCTAAGAAAGTATATTTCAACTCAACTAAAGAAGAGATTGATTTAACCATTTCAGTTGAAAACACAACATTCACCTGGCAATGTTCTGTCAATCAACTCATGGGGACAAACTGAAGAATAATATAATTGATCCTGTGAACAAAAACCATCTTCCTCATTTTCTACCAGGGGTATGACTTGAAAAATATTTACAACAATTTTCAGTCAAAAATTGTTGTGTCCAGAATTTTAAAGAAGCCTGCATCATGGTTCCAGAGCAGACTTTAGTGCAGTTCAACCATGAAGCACTTGGCAACAAAAATTTTAGCATCGATTTTTCTTGCTATTCAACACATGTTTAGTAATCGTTTACTTATCAGTTCTCTTCATGACCGCCAGAGACTCAGATCATCATCGACAAGAACAACTGTTTGTGCTGGTTTTGTGACGCTCAGTACTTGACGACAAAAATTTTAGCATCATCTGGTCCAGAGCTTAGAATGACCTTTTGTTTTCTGTTCCATCGAGATCATCGGGCCAAAAATTGTAAAGCAAGATGCAAAAAAAGTTCAGACTCAATTTTTTTTAGCTATTCGACACATGTTCTTTTATCATTTACCTATCAGTTTTCTTCATGACTGCCAGAGACTCAGATCATCATCGACAACAACTGTTTGTGCTGGTTTTGTGACGCTCAGCCCTTGACGACAGAAATTTTAGCATCATCGGCCAAGAACTTAAAATGACCTTTCGTTTTCTGTTCGATCGAGATCATCTTAAATGAAGTTTATAAGACTAATTAATTATTTGCTTGGTCAGCTTCAGTCTGATAATTTATAGTCTCGTTTTGGATAGTTTTATCAAATTTCAGAAGCAACTATTACACTTCAATGCACCAGGTGCTGGAGAGCGATAGAAAGATTCGAGCTGTGTCTGTTCTTAAGTTCTCTAAATTTTTGTTTCATGAAAACATTACTTTTAAAGAAGATACAATGTCAACTTTAGTTTCCAAAGAGCAATACAACACAACAAATTTTATAGTTTAAAAACTTTTCATGAATGGACATTTGTTAGCCGGTGAAGCTCGTATAATATTATATCATGGGCAAAAAACATGGAACGGGAGCATTGATTTACCAACAAAGTCACATTGTTTGCAAGCCTTTCCACATTTTAATCAAAATATAAGTGGAGGAAATAACAAGAGAAGCAAGCAAGAATAATAGAGTTAAAGAAGAAAAATAGATAAACTAATAAATTGCACTTGAGAACATTTTAGCTTAGATTATTTTGTGTTTTAAAATAAACTATTTGAGTGGTAATTGTCAGATAATAAATGTTTTATTTATGTCTTTCAGTTGTTCAAGTGTAAACTAATAAAAGTTGTCAACTTTTTATAACATGTAGCCCTCTCAAACAGCCAAGCGTAATGCGATACAATCGCCCCATGTGGTAGATAACGCCGTGGCAGATTTGTGTCCAGATAGCTTTTATTTAGGAGTCCATGCTTCAGTCTGTCGATGCTTACTGTGTCGCTTTTGCCGCCTTTGTCCACGGTGAAGTATTTCTCGTGTCTTTCTAAAACTTTGAAAGGGCCAGTGTACGGTGTTCCTTTAATGTCACCTTTAATGTATCGGATGTCACTCGTAAATTGGGAAATATAGTCGAGATGTCTCGATTCTCTTGGGGAATGTCTATCCGGTTTCGTTTGTAAGGCGAATGTTATTGGCTTGTGATTTTGTGATCTGTGAAGATAGTAAAATTGCGGCCTTCGAGCAGATGACGAAAGTGTTTTACTACAGCTAAATAGATTGCGAGAAGTTCTCGACCGAAGGTGCTATATCGCTGCTGAGTGGGCGTTAGCTTTTGGGAGAAGAAAGCTATTGGCTGGCGTTGATGGTCTTCATTTTCTTGTTCTAGAACTGCTCCAACTGCATCGCTCGAAGCATCTGTGGTCAATGATAAGTTTCGGTTGGGGTTATCACTGAGATAAGCAAGATTTGTAGCTGAAGATAGTTCATTCTTCAAAGCTTTAAAAACTTCTTGAGCTTCTGGAGACAATGTAATTGATTTAGTTCGTGATTTAAGAAGATGTGTGAGAAGAATAGATTTTGATGCGCAATTTGGTATGAATCGTCTGTAAAAGTTTATCATCCCTAAAAATCGACGTAGTTGGGTTATTGAAGATGGTTCTGGAAATTCTGTGATTGACGTTACTTTTTCTGGTAATGGTGTAATACCAGATTTATCAATCTTGTGGCCAAGAAATTCCAGAGTGTCAACGCCGAATATACATTTATTAAGGTTGATTGTTAGTTGGAACTTCTGAAGACGTTCAAATACTTGTCGTATATGTAGTTCGTGTTCGTCTTGAGAAGAACTGGCAATTAAAATGTCATCAATATACTCAAAAACAAATGAAAAACCTCTTAAAACTTCGTCGATGAAACGTTGGAATGATTGCGCTGCATTCCTTAGACCGAACGGCATTCTTGTAAATTCGAAAAGACCGAAAGGAGTTGTTACGGCCAGGGACGTAAATTGGGGGGGGGGGCAGGGGGGCATTTGCCCCCCCCTGATTTTCAAAATTTGAATTTTTTTACCTAGAGTTTACTACATATTTATTTAATTTTAACTTTACTTAACCTAGTGATGATGCAATGCGTATTGGAATCCTTCTGGCGTGTATAGACAATTCCCCCCCTTGATTTCCAAAATTAAAAAAAAAAATTATTTAGAGTTTAGTATATAGTATGTTAATTTTAACTTTACTTAACCTCGTGATGATTCAATGCGTATTGGAATTCTTTTTGCGTGTGTAGACAATTTTATATCTTAGCTCGAAGCTAGATTTACCAATAACTGCAGAGTAATAATTTGTGTATCAGTTAACTCCGCCTTGCTTTTGCAAGCCAGTCCCAAGCCTGGAGAAAGGAGAAGGGAAAAGTTAGAAGGATCAAATTATGATCAACGACAGGAAGTACTTAGGTTATTCCAACATACAGACATTTCAGTCTTAAAACACCTTGTGTAAAGGACTATAAACTGATATAAAAAAAAAAATTGTGTATCAGTGTTGGTCCAAAGATTAGCTGTTTTCTGTGCCAAAATACAATCAGCGAACTCGTGGAACTTTACCGTATTAGTGGTATTGATACAATGTTGATTCCCTCACCGCTGTCTACATCAAAGTTATTATTTATTACACAAAAATAAAACAAAATTATACCCACACCATTTTGGACATCTTTTTTACAAACTTTTATTTAGGTTACAATCTCTGTTTGTTTGTTTGTGTGTGTGTGTGTGTCTTTCTCTGTACGCAAATCTTGCAAGTGAAATTTAACCACCATTTTGACTAGCTAGGAAGTTGAAACTTTCAGCATAGCTTTATATTTGATGAAAATACATGATTCAATTTATAAAAAAAACTTTGAACATCTTTTGCATTTCTTAATTGAATGTATTTGAAATCAAAGTTTGTGTTGAAAAACTCGTTTTTCCTTTACTTGTTTTACTGCAATATGATTAAATTATTCATCATCCTTATACCCAGTGGTGCGTGGCGAATCAGAAATTTTTTTATATTCTCTTCTAAAAAGCTGATAACCGGTAAGGGGTAGTCGTAAGTATTTTTCAAAAATTTTTCAAAGACTTCCAATTTCTCCCAAAAAAGCTGCGGTCGTTTTCCAAAAACAAGGTATTATACCCAAAAAATTTCAATTGATACTCTGATGGGGGATGCATTTCCCTATCCCTCTCTGTTTGTACCTACGTATTTATATAAATGTAAAAGGTAATGTGTGTGTGAGAGCATTCGTTCATCACATCCAAGCCGCAGGAGCAATTTTAACAACATTTGGCATGCAGGTAACCTCATTGATGAGAAAATTTTGAAAAATTACAAAAAAATCTGTTATTTCTTTGACGTTTCATTGGCAAAAACGAGACAAAACTAAGCGCAAAAAACCCGGACAACACCGGGTAACCCTGTCAGTAAGCTATATAATGGCGGGAAAATTTTGCCCCCTCCCTGGAAAATGCTGAATTTACGTCCCTGGTTACGGCTGTTTTTGGAATGTCATGTTCAGCCACAGGAATGTGATGATATGCCCGTACTAGATCTATTTTGCTAAAAACCTTCGCATTGCAAAGTCCGTGAGCAAAATCGTGAATATGTGGAAGCGGGTAGCAGTCTGGTGTCGTTGAAGCGTTAAGTAGTCTGTTGTCTCCGCATGGTCGCCAATCGGTTGAATTCTTTTTAGGGACCATGTGGAGAGGTGATGACCAAGAACTGCAAGATGGTCGGATGATTCCTAGCTGCAACATATGGTCGAACTCATTTTTGGCGATTTTTAATTTTTCTGGCGCGAGACGACGAGGGCGAACGTGAACTGATTGGCCTTTTGTTGTGATGAAGTGTTTTGTAGCGTGCTGCACCGTTTCCGTGTAGTTTTGAATTCTTGTCACCGATGGAAATTGCTGAACTAGTTTTTGGTAACGTGCACTACTTGTGTTGATGTGTGTGATGCCACTGGAGGAGATGTTGGTCTGAATACCGCTGATGTGTAATGATGTCGTTTGATCGATCAATCTTTTGTGTTTCATGTCGACAGAAAGATCGAAAGAAGATAGGAAATCTGCACCGATTATGGGCTGTTTAATGTCAGCAATAATGAAAATAAACTCGAACCAATTGGTATCGACAACATACTAAACTACTCTGCAGCAACTTTGATGGAGTCTATTAATCGTGGCGGTTAATCCAGACCAACAGACTTCACCTTTAGACTGATGATCGACTGCTGGAGAGTGTTTGAGGAAATAAAATCAACCTCTTCATTAATGGAGCAGCTTCTCAACAGCACATGCCAGAGAAAGTTGTTTGGAAAAGTTATGGACAGGGTCGGCTGCATTCAAGCATTTGGTCACCTGCCTATTGATGTGAATGTGTGTGTGAATGGACATGAACTCAGTTCTCTAATCACTAATCGATTTTTCAATTGTGTTTCCAAAAACTTTCTCAAAGATTTAAACACCAACTCACAGTCTAGACAATCTAAGAAACGAAAAATAGCCAAAGTATCTGCTAGAACTGATTATTAATATACTTGACATTTTTATTGCTTTAGTGTCAATTTTTATTACATATTAATGTTTCATTATAATCAATAAAATATTTAATTTAACCACCACTGTTGTGTTTTAATTGTGTTGACTATTTTCGACGGAAATAAAGTTATTTAACCGTGCATAATCAACGATAAGCGCTGTGTGTACAGCGCACGGTCGGACAACTACCGTACGCACGCAAACGAGGTTGACCGTCCAGGTGCTATTATACAGACGTCCATGCACAGACTCCATGCTCTGGGGGCGAGCTATCTCTAAAGGGGGGCGAAATGAAAATGGCCAAAAAACCACTAAAATTATATCGGGAGTTGAAAAGACAATGTAAATATTATATGTAAAACCAGGGTGCATCAGCAACACCCATATTGTTTATTATTTTTATGACTTTATTTTGGATTTGCTGGATAAGTTTATACAAATAAAATGACAAAAAGTGCAATAAATAAAAATAATCAATATTTATCGTAAATCTTTGCATTACAGAATTAATTTTCTGTTTTGTTTTTTAATGTAAACACAATCTGTAATTTTATATAGGTACACTTCAATCTTCTATTCTGATATTTTAGGTTTTTGAGGTTGGATAGGCCAACTAGTGGCCCCCCCTGAAGTGATTTAACATGTATGGATAAACTACTTCCGGATAGCCCCCTATCCCGGTCATCAGCTATCAGTTTTTATGCAGAAAAATAAAAAAGTGGCTTTGAAAATATTTTGAAAAAGCAGCTCCGACTAACCCCCCGGTCAGCAGTTTTTTGGAGGAAAAATTAAAGAAAGGCTTTAAAAAGCTTAGATTTTTTTCAAATATAAGTGGGCCGTAAGAAAAAGTTGCATCCCAAGGTTTTGCTGAGATGTTTGCAGTGATGCGTTAATAAGTTAACGCATTGGATACAAAATACACTATATTGCAGGTGTGTTGATAGATACCTAACATTCCCAATTTTGTGAGTATTCCTGAATACGCTGCTTTAGCCAGCTATGTACCAGAATAACGGTTTACAGGCTTATAAAGTCCAAAAAGGTACATAACTTAGAATTTTTCAGTAAGGGGGGAGGGCAAATAACGCTGCCTTATCTAGCTAAACACTACATAACAGGTTTATAAAGTTAAAAAAAAGTACATGTTTTAACATTTTTCAGGGGGGGGGGGCGAAATTCGCTGCCTTATCGAGCTATGAAATTGTTTATAGGTTCGAAAAAATAGGTACGTATCTTAGAATTTGCGGGAGGGGGCGAAATCTGCTGCCTTATCCAGTTATGAACTTTTATAACAGTTTACAGATTTATAAAGTTCGAAAAAGTAGGTACATATCTTAAAATTGGGGGGGGGGGGAAATACGCTGTTTTATCCAGCTACATAACAGGTTTATAAAGTTCAAAAAAGTACATGCTTTATTATCGAGCTATGAACTTGTATACAGGTTCGAAAAAATATGTACATATCTTGAATTTGGGGGGGGGGGGGGGCGAAATCCGCTGCCTTATCCAGTTATGAACTTTTATAACGGTTTACCGGCTTATAAAGTTCAAAACATTACATGTCTTAGAATTTTTCAGGAGGGGGGCGAAATCCGCTGCCTTATCCAGTTATGAGCTTGTATAACGGTTAACAGGTTTATAAAGTTCGAAAAAGTAAGTACATATCTTAGAATTGGGGGGGGGGGCGAAATACGCTGTTTTATCCAGCTATTACTTGTGTAACAATTAACAGGTTTATAAATTTCAAAAAACTACATATCTTAAACTTTTCCAGGGGGGGCGAAACATCTTATAGGGGGAGCTTTGCCCCCCGTAGTTGCGGGACTGTCGCTTTACTCTTTTGGCTGGTGGTTCTCCTTGAGCCTCCCTTAGGATTGAGGTTGACGCCATTGCTTCGTCCTGCTGAAGCGCTTCTATAAGCGTCCACATCGAGGGGTGACGATGACCAACAAGGCTAGAAAACCCACAGTTCCAGGACTCGCATATATTGTTGGTTCGATCACCCCCTGTTAAAGTTGCTTCATGAACGTTCCAAAGCGGTGGCGGGAACAATGGCGGCCTCCGACGTAAGTTCAGTTTTGGAATTCCATCGCCAGTTCCTGGGCGTTTGACACGTCTTATCGTTCCGGAAACATAAGTGGCATCAAAGTAATTTACTAATAATTCCAGAGCTTCCAGGCCATCGTCTTGTGGTATTTTTCTGATAAGGTACCGCATCCCACTTTCTACTTCATTGACCGACAGGTAAGCCAGGGCATCCAACATTCCGCAGAAATGTTTAACCTGGATGTTCTCTTTATAGGCTTTTGTCAGCCCCAGCTCCTTCCGCCATGTGCTCTGCGTTAGATGGCGGAAGTATCCCTGCACTTTGACGTGGGTTCCAAAAACTTCATTGACGCATTGATCGCTGCTTGTTCAAAATCACAGACGATCGATAGTGGATCGCATGTGTAAGATTTTTCTTCAAAAAACGTCGGCAAGTCCAACTATACTGCCCCACTATGAAAGTATATACTCTCTCCAGGGGGGGGGAATGTCCTACCCGGGGGGGGGGGGGGGAATGTCCGTTCCCTACCAATTTCTACGAGCAAAACAGACGCTGCGATTGGACAATCGAGTCTAGCTCACTGTGGCTAATTATGCAAAATATTCAAAAAAGAGCCAAGGTTGATTCTATGCAATTTTCGGCGGAAAATTGTCGTTTTTCGCTTATAACTTTTGTTGAATCGAAGACAATCCAAATATACCATTCGATTTCATTTTTTAGACCCCATCCAACAATGTATAGCACAGCCCCAGGGCAAGCAATTTTATTTTAATTAGCATTGCCAGCCTCGAGGCAAACTTCACACACAAAAATTTATTCATGATAGAAAATAAAGACTACACACTGAAGATAGTCAAAATCAGTCTCAAACCAGTTAAAGCAATTGTAAAAAAAATAGTTTATCAATAAATGTAGCACCCCCACCCCCTACCCAAAAAAAAAAACTCGAATTTGGAAAAATTGCAGGACCCTCTGACTTGGCCTGGGGGGCTTGTTAGTTATACAAATACAAATATCAATATACAAAAAATATATCAAGATTATAACATCACCAAAACACCTATAGAAACTGAACTTTGTTACACAACACCAAACTTAAAATTTTTTCTAACATGATTCCACTTATTTTGGAAAAAAGATAAGAATGGGATAAGTGATTAGTTGACAACTGAACAACTCAAACAGTTTGCAATTTTTTTCTTGGGAAGAACTGATCAAATGTAATAGCATAAAGAATTCAGAATATTCAGAAAAATATTCAGAATGAAAACAACAAATGAAAAGGTTACTGGTTAGTAATGGCTTTAAATATTACACTGTAAAAGCTTTCATGATGACTAGCTATTATAACCTAGGATGACCAAGGTGCTGTCAAAAGGTTTTTGTCTCAACCCTTTTCTACCATTTATAGAATGCCTAATGATATTTTGATTTTGATACTTCCACCTGTTTATTTGCCGCCATAACCAAAGCAATTAAGTTACCTATTGTCAATAAAAGACTAAAATAAAACCAATAAAAAACATCAAAGTGTCAGATCACAAAAAGAGAAGAGACAATAAAAATAAGAATAGAAATGATGTCACAGCATAAAACAATTTCTTTAAATAATCTGCACGTATAATGAAAAACAAACATTCAAGTAAACAAACAACTGCATTAAGTCCAATTATGATATATAAGTTAAATTTAACAATAATTTGCATAAGAAAAATGGATTCAGAGAAGAATTTTTAACACTTTCACTATTTAACCCAAATACTCAAAAGTTATTGATAAAAAAAAGTTACAAAAAACAGAGAAAAAACTGAAAAATCTGATTGAACACAGATGAAGAAAACAATATTAAAATCCAATTAATTTCACAACTCCACCCGAAGTTCTTGGCCTGGTCCAAAGGCTTTGGCTGTTAGCTCCTCGATCATTTTTTCTGCAATAGGGTGACTGGGCTCATCGAATTCACGATCAAGAGTAAACCAGATAGCCACTGCACACCTCTGCCCAGACAGGACAGGTTTGACACCATGATAGTGGCCTGCATTAAAGGACACCACTCTCCCACATTTTGGTTTTACACTAGACTGTTGAGATAAAAAAATAGTTTGTCTGAGTGATGTATTAATTGGGCAGCCCATCAAAGAAAAGTGAGGAAATTAAAAGAAACATTGTCAACGAACCTGAACAGACATGTTCTGATGTGCAAAAAAGAAATCGCCACCAAAAAAGTCATCATTCAGGTACAAAATAGCACTTGAATAAAAAAATCAATTTTCAAATAATTAATCAAATTATTTAATAGTGCTTCTATTTGATCAGTTAAGCAGTGAATATGAATTGGTTAGAGTTTCAAAACCTGTAATCTCTTTCAATATAGGCAGGTCTGACTTTCTTACAGGAGTTATCTTCCTGAATGATACAGTTGTCTGAATGGATTGGATGGCTCAGATCTGTTCTATCCAGGTTGCCACCTTAAAGGAAATAGATAAAAAAGGAGTAGATGCAAATTTCACTATGCTACTAAGTCCAAAACATTCAAGTTAAGTGTAAAAAAGAGTTCAAATATATTTTATTAAAGTTTTTATAAGTGATAAAAATAATCTGTAATTTGAGATACTTTCAATAGTTTAGCTATTAGACAACAAAATAATCTTATACTATAAAAACATGTTATATCACAATATCGCAAAGTAATTTTTTATTTCAAAATAATCTTATACCATAACATAATCATACAACATAAAATAATTTTCTACCATCAAATAATCTTATATCATCAAATAATCTATTAGCATAAAATAATCTTCTACTATCAATTTATCTATTAGCATAAAATAATCTTAACTCCGTCTCGCTAATTGCGAGCCAGCCCCAAGCCTGGATAAAGGAGGAGGGACAGTTAATAGGATCAAATATGATCTACCACAGGAAGTATTCATGTGCTTCTAACATACAGCCATTTCAGTCTTAAAATAGCTGATGTAAAGGACTATAAACTTTTCTAAAAAAAAAAAATAATAATCTTATACCATAAAATAATCTTTTACCACAAATAAGACTATTTATTAGGATGAGATTATTGTATTATCACGCATATAATATGCACTCGGACATGCTTGGAGAGATTTGTAAACGTTGCCGAATTAGCTCGCTAGCGATTCGTAACGTTAAAGCTTGAAGTTATTTATAGCACAATATTTCTCGAATTATAATTCCGGCTTAGAACTTCTTTCGCGCTGACTCAATCTAATTATATCTCACATTTCAGAAATCTCTTGATTCTGACAACTCTTTTGATTCTATTAGATAACTTTTGGCAACTTGTTTAACTACAGAGTCTATTCTCTAAAACTCTAAATCTAGATTGCAAGAACCGACTAACTCTTTTTTTTTTTTTTTTTATTATAGTTTATAGTCTTTTACACCATGTGTTTTAAGACGCGAAAACAAAATCAAAATGAAAAAAATACTTATTTACATTAAATAATTTTTCTCTATATTTACAGTTCTTTAGGATTATTTTGTATCCATTTATATATGATGTCGTGGCATATTTCCGAGTTCAGTATGGTTTGGAGTGTAGTTGGTTTTTGGATCCTTTTACAAAAGTTCCCAAGTTCCATTCCTAGTTGTGTCGTTTCTTCGCAGTGCAGCAACCAGTGCTCGATTGTTTCCTCTGTTCCGCAGGTTTCGCACAAACCTGTCTCATGAAGATTCATTCTCTTCAAATTTTGTTTCAGCCGACACTTTCCAAGTCGGAGTCGGGAAATGATGACTTCCTTTTTTCTGTTTGTTGTCTTGAATTTAATTTTATTTGAGACTTTTTTTTCGAGAGACCAGTAGTGTTGACTTTCTTGAGCAGAGTCCCATCTGGTCTGCCATTCGTTCAAAAGCTCTCTGCGTATTGTTCTTTTTATGTCAAATATCTCTGGCATAATCTCAATCTCTATTTCGGGATGTTTGGTGGCTTCTTTGGCAAGGCAGTCTGCCATTTCATTTCCACGTATGCCCACGTGGCTAGGTACCCAAATCAGGGTAATTGTTTTCCCTTCTTTTGAGAGGTTGGATGCTAGAGTTAGGACTGATTCCACAAGAGCAGATTTTTGAGCATTTGCAGAATTTTTCAATGATATCATAGAGCTATATGAATCCGTAAATAGGGCTATTTTATGTGGACCGTCTGGTTGTGCCATCCACTCCAAGCCGCATTTTATAGCTGTTAGCTCAGCCGTATAAATACTAACGTCATTCGTGACTCTCTTAGCTATTTTCATATCTTTTTCCGGGATATAAATTCCCACAGCTGCTACATTGTCTATCTTAGATGCATCTGTGTACATATGTGTCGAATCTGTATATGTAGCAATCAGTTCCTTAGCTCTTTGGACAATTGACGGATCATCCTTCTTTAACCCCACCAGCCCTTCGTTAAAAAGAGGTGGAATAAGTTTCCATGGTGGAGTTAGAGAAGGAGTTAAGGGGACTGGATTGAATTTGTCAACTATTTTGTTCAATGCCGCTGTTCTTTTGGCTGCTGGATGTTCAGCTTCTTTCACTTTTCTGTGAAAGAACCATCGCCATTTAACTCCTTCTTGTCCTCTGGGGGGTACAAAACGTCTTTTGTCGGATGGTTTGGAATGATCTTGGTTTTAGTGGCAAGGTTTGTAATTAACATCTTTCGTCGTATATCGAGTGGAGGATCTCCGCATTCTATTTGTAGAGCGGCCAAACTGGTTCCAACCATTGCCCCGCAAGCTGTTTTTAAGGCACTATATTGGATTTTCTCGAGTCTTTGTTTTTGAGATTCTGATGCACTGTCAAATGCTTCGCAGCCAAACTCCATCACTGACCGTATGGCGCATCGGTAGAAAAGCATCAGTGTTTCTTTGCCGCATCCCCAGCTTTGTCCTGTTAGGCATCGCATGATATTTAATCTTTTTTTGCAACGATCAACGATCTTATCAATGTGTTTTTTCCAGGTTAATTTTGAGTCAAATATTATACCGAGAAATGTAGCTTCGCTCTTCCAGCTGATTTTTTTGTCATCCATACAAATAGGTAGGGAATTTGTTCGGAATTCATTGTATTTTGTAAAACAGACTGCTACCGATTTCTCGGTTGACAGTTTGAATCCCCAATTGAGGAAGAATGTTTGGATTTCGTTCGAGTCTGTAAGCAGTTTCGCATAGTATGTGGGTCTTTTCCTGAAATCCATATTGCTACATCGTCCGCAAATATAGATGTCCGAATTCCATGGATTTCTTGACAAGGGATGTCGCTCATCATAACAATGAACAAAAGGGGGCTCAGGACAGAACCCTGCGGGGTACCATTTTCCAACAATACCGGGTCTGACAACGTGGATCCCACACGAACCATGGCCTCTCGATTATTCAAGAAGCTATGGATCCATTTTAAAATCTTTCCTCTGACACCAAGCTTTTCAAGCTTCAACAAAAGCCCCTCTCGCCACATTAGATCGAAGGCTTTTTCTAAGTACAGAAAGACCGCCAGTGTCCCACCCTTATTCCACATCGAGCGTTTAATATCGTTTTGTTGTCTAAGGATGTGATCTGTGCATCCTCTTCCTTTTCTAAAGCCTGATTGTTCACGATTTAAGAGATTATTTTGCTCCAGGTAGAACCTTAACCGATTTGCAATAATTCTTTCAGTAATCTTGCACAATGAAGATGTTAGGGAAATGGGTCGATATGAGTTGGTGTCTGCAGAATTTTTTCCCGGTTTTAGTAGCGGAACAATTATGGATTGCTTCCATAGTTTTGCTACCTCTCCTTTGGACCAAGATAAGTTTATAAGATCCAAGAGCTTATTGAGACCTATCTCGTCAATTTGTCTTAGCATCTCATAGCAGAGATTGTCTGGACCTGGAGATTTGCCGTTTGCACTCTGCATCAGAGCTTCCGTAAATTCTTTTAAGGAAATGTCTGTGTTTAAATCATGTGGGTCGTTTTCGCAAGAAAAGCCAGATCTGATGGTAAAGGTAATCTCTCTTTTCAGAGCCTCTTTCCTTTGAATAAATCTTAGGTCAAGATTTTTGTCTGATGAGTTTTTTGCGATGGCAGTTGCTAACGCATTTGCTTTGTCTTTGTCAGAATAAGCGGTTTCATTTTCACTCAGTTTCAGCGCTGGAACGTTAAAACATGCATGTGTGTGGACCATATTTTTCACCGCTTTCCACATGATAGTCTGACTAGAGTGTGAGTTAAGAGAGCTACAGAATGTTCGCCAATGGTTCTCTTTTGCTGTCCTCACTATCTTCTGTGCGATTTGTTTAAGTTCTCGATACCGTTCAAAGCCAGTCGTAGTATACTCTTTCCGAAGTGAGTATAAGACTTTGTTTCTTGCTTTGATTGCGCTTTCACATTCATCATTCCACCATGGTACTGGCCTAAGTCCTGATCGTCTTCCATTTTTGGTTGGTATTGATGCTATGGCTGCTTTGTTCAGACCTTGCGTTAACAGGTTTGTTGCTTCGTCAACATTTGTGAAAGTTTGGAGTTCATTGAACATTCCTGTTGAAAGCCGTTGGTATTTGTACCAATCGGCTTTCTCCAGGTTCCATACCTTTCTGTTGTTTACCTCGTAATTTACCTTTTTATTTAGTGTGATCATACGACTAACTCTACTTAACTAACTCCTGAGGTTACAAAATAGGAAAAGGCTTCCTATATATATATATATATATATATATATATATATATATATATATATATATATATATATATATATATATATATATATATTTTTTTTTTATTATTATAGTTTATAGTCCTTTACACCAAGTTTTTTAAGACTGAATTAGCTGTATGTAGGAAGCACATAAGTACTTCCTGTCGTGGATCAAAGTTTGATACTTTTAACTGTCCCTCCTCCTTTATCCAGGATTGGGACTGGCTCGCAATTAGCGAGGCGGAGTTTTCCTATATATATACATATATATATATATACTGAGGTTACAGAAACGGAAAAGAATATATATATATATATATATATATATATATATATATATATATATATATATATATATATATATATATATAATTATATATATATATATATATATATATACAGTAAATTGGCTCAATATTTTCAGATAAACATGCTCTATTGAAATATGCACGCCATTTGACCGAAACTAATTTTTAGTAGTCTGTTTACACTTTTTTAAAATGTTTAAAACATCACTACAAAATGTAAAACTGTAAGCTTTATTATAAACCAACTGGCCAGTTTCGGTTTTGACAGCCCTCTTCAGGGTTGTTTAAAAAACAATTTATAGGCTTACCAAACATAATAAAGACAGTTCCAAGTCCGAACAATAAATAATTTAAAATTGAGACAAAATAAGTTAAAACCAGATTAATAAATCTCAGCAGACATTCTAGTTAATCAGAAAATAATTAAAACTACGTGATTTATCGAGTTTCCATCTGAGCGCAGTAGCGCAGCAATCTGACAAAAGTCCAACATCATAGAAAACCCATACTAATATTATACACAATATTAAATTAAAAGTTTTCCTCTTCGTTTGTCTTTCCGTCTAACGGTTATATTTTGATTATCATCCAGATGAGTAAACACATTTGGGATCTGAATGTCTTCTGAAAAAACTGAAGAACTTTCACCAAATGCGGTGGTGATTGGTGAAAGTTCTTCAGCCGAACTCACAGATGTTTTGATTTTGGTTACAAAATTATTAATAAAACAGTCAACAAAGCTATTAGAATAATTGTTGTTAACCAATAACTGCTTGATTCTAACTATTTCTTTATGGAAATCTGACCAGGTTTCGGAAAAACGATAAGCTCTGAGGAGATAACCATTAGTAACACTTCTTTTATAGGCATTTTCCATTATTAGTTGGTTTGATGAAGACTTTGGTAGTAGGATCAGAATCAGTTATTGTGATGATGGTGTCGAGAAAATTTACTTGTTTTTTACTGTCATTTAGGTTGAAGGTAAATTTCAAAACTGAATTGCTCTCGAAAGTATTTTTTAAAGCAACGACTTCACGCTCAGACTTCACAAGAAGAAAGATATCATCCATATATAAACAATGGGGGTTTCTTCTATTTCAGCGAAAGTAATCTCCTCTAAACGACCCATGTAAAAGTTAGCAAAGGTTGGTCCCAATGGAGATCCCATCGCCACTCCATTAATCTGTAGAAATAAGCTCTGGTCTAAGTATCTGAATGGAGACACTGTAGTACATACCAGCAGGAGCTCATGAAGCAAAGATTCTGGAATCTTTGGAGGTGGCAACGTATCAGTATGATAGATGTAATAGGAGGCTGCTCCTGACGAATCTCATTGTAATGTGTCTGAGGAAATTCTTGTCTCTTCTAATATAACACAGCGAAAGCGCAAAAATTGATGGTGTATTCCAATAGTATAAATGTTATGGTATCTGTGATTTCATTAGTTTATGATTCCGGTCGTAAACACTATGGAATTCTGTTTTACTCATGTTCTTTTTGTTGAGTCCTCGTATTCTTTTGATTTGATAGGTGAAGTGTTTACTCTTTTGTTAGTGTGCTAATTCTTTGATAATTTCGGTTCTTTCTGTTTGTTTACTTTTCTCGTTTTACTTTTGACCCTGATGATGGCTGACATAGCTGAAACGGTCCGTCGGTCTGACAATAAAAATTTAACGAAAAAGTTTTTGACTAATTGAAGTCTCGAACAGCGAGTTTTATATAGAAAAGTCGAGAATTTGGCTCGAAAAGTTGTTTCTGCCAAATGGCGAGTTGTATTTCTTAGAGCATGTCTCAAAGATATATATATATATATATATATATATATATATATATATATATATATATATATATATATATATATACATACATACATACATACATACATACATACATAGATATACGACAACCACTTATAACAAAGGTATATATACAAAGACCAATCAGGATACACGTATATATATACAGACCAATCAGGATACATATACAAGCACTAATTAACATAATAAAAGACAATAAAATAAGTTATTTACACAAATATACGTAAGATGTGACATCTACATCTTACAAGATTATAAAAGAAGATGAGGCTCTTTATAGCAGGAAATAAAAATAGATAAAACCTAATCTCAATGTAATTTTAAACTACTTATCTACATTGCCCGAATTAAAAAAAAACATCCTTTTTCTTAACCTCTCAATGACACCTCTGAGTGCATTTTATAATCTCATCACACACAAAAATCTTATGCTATAAAATACTGTTATATCTTAAAATAATTTCAAACCATAACATAAACTTAAACCACAAAATAAAATTATCCTTTTAAAATACATTATAGCCTGAAACAATATTACATCATAAAATAAAATTGTACTCAAAAGAATGGTAATAAGGCTAAATGCTGCTTAAAAGAATAGAACATTGACACAAAAAAATTTCATTAGAAAGAACAAACCACTCAACAAAAGCAAAATTTAAAAGTTTGACAATAATTCATCTAAAAAAAAGACGATTTACATAACTAATTGTGCTAGTTCTGTCTGCAAGTGACACATAAGCCAGCAAGTTGCACTGTTTGTGGACCAAGAATTAATCATTCGTGTGATATGGCAGACATTTATAATACTGAGCTGAATAACAACTTCATATTTGTTCAACATCTTAATGAATTTGTGTCTGGGTACTTTATTTTATTTAAAAACGAATAATAAGACAGTATAACAACTTAAAAAACAAATAAATTAGAAGTATTCAAGAATAACCATCTAGGGCAGTCCTACAGACAAGATGAGTAAAAGAAAAATAAAGAGATCGTTCATCCCCAACAAGAACTCTTCTTGTCAGCTCCTTCATCTCGTTACTCAATCTTAAGTACAACTTCACATCTTCCGTTGCCACTTTATGGGCCGAAGCAAGCTAGAAAAAAAGAAAATTAACATAAAAAAGAAATTGTGATAAAAAAGTGAATGTCTTAACATGCTTTCTCCTCTTATGTCTCACCAAGCAGCTATGGTGCAGTTTAATAGCATTAAAGTTTGTTTTTTCAGCATTAGTTTGTTGAACAAACTAATGCTGAAAAAAATAGTTTTGCTAAAAATTTAGAAACATTTATTACTAACCATTGTATACCAAACTCATTACCACTATATACCAGATTCATTGCCACTAGATACCAGATTTATTACCACTTTTAGCGAAACCTTTAGGAATGTAAACTTAGCAGCAAGTGATTAATTATAAAGCAATCACCTCAAACTCATTTTGTCCAGACATTTCTTAAGCAGAGTGTAGAACCTCTGACTTTAAAGTATAACTAATGTCATCATTACCATTTCTTATAATTCTATAAATATTATATATATATATATATATATATATATATATATATATATATATATATATATATATATATATATATATATATATATATATATATATATATATATCAAATAACTTTATATTTAATTTATAAGCATATTTAAAAACTGCTTTTGAAAAAAATAAAAACATGCATAAAATGTTAAATGGAAAATTAATCATGGTTATAAACTTAATTTTTTATAAATTGTTTGAAAGACATGCAGTGTTTGTCTAGAGAAGAAAAGCAGGTTAATAAAAAAAATTAAAATCAAGCAGCATATGAGAAGCATGTCATCAATTTTTAGCATTTAGTGTCCCATAACACATTTGACATTCATGATAAAAGGAAGGTCTGACAAAATTGAAACATAATGTTAGCAGTAAATGCTTAATAAAAGGTTTTCACATCACATGTTATTTCAAGAAGAAGCATTGAAAGACAAATAAAGAAGTCTGAATTCAATCTTGATTTTCATGGCATGCATAACTATATGCAAACCTTTGCAGCATCATGAACATTGAGACCTTCAAAAACTTCATTTCTAGTATGGGGCGATTTTAGAGTATAGCCATCACCAGAAGAACCACCAATCTTCAATGAGATTGTGAAGATGATAAAAAATTAAGCTTATTTAAGATGATTATAGCTTTCTACAACCAGTTTCACCACCATCCTTCTCACCATCATTATTATCTGGAGTCAAATAAATTCTCATTTTTCCTCCTTTAAATTATGAAACAAACTTTCAAAAGAAAGCAAGATAATAAAATATAATAAGAGTAAATTAAAAAAAATTTTCGTAATAAAAAACGACATTGAATAATTCTATTTTTATTCAGTAAAAACAACTATGAAATTAAAAAACCATATGCGAGAGAGCAAATCCTTCTAAAGAAAAACTATGCCAGGTAACAACAACAACTTAGCTTGTACTTAGAGAACCACAACACTTTGGCACCCATCCAGTGCAACTATCATATATGGATGTATATAAAACAGCATGTATACAAATTCTAACAATTAAAATTTCAATGTTTCTTTAGAGAATTATTAAAAATATTGAAATAATTTCAAGATCACATTGATTCTAATTCCATGTAGAAACTATTACATAATATGTAATAATTTCTCCATGGAAGTTAATTATTCCCATCGTTGAGTACTCCTTGGTTAAGAAAAATGAATTTTTTTAATTACAGAACAACAACAACAGGTGTTCTTTAAATCCCTTATATTTGGATTTGTTGTACTTAGAACATGAATAAGCAGTTTTTTAAATTAACAGAAAAATTAATTTTTTTTTGAAAAACTCAAAATTTAATAGAATATATTGCCATGAGGAGCAAGTTTATATTTCAAGTTTCAGCTTGATTGGATGGAGGAAAGTTTGTTAATTTTAACTTACATGATTCGTTCACAAGCAAGAAAACAAGCAAGCAAAGTTGGCAGCGAAGTTAATATAAGCGATTTAAAAAAAGGAAAGCTTTATATTAAAAAAAAAAAATTCATTCACGTGTCCTTCTCTATCGCACCTTAGAACCCTAGGAGCAGTAAAACTAATCAACAGACAGCACAGACATCTAAGATGTAAATTACACTAAAAATAGTGAAACAATAAAAAGAGGGTTCAGTGAAGGAATGAACCTCTACAACTGATTCGATGGTAACACCAACGAAGGATTCGTGAGTTGTGTGAGAAAAACCACTGCGGTAACCACTGCCTGCAGAGCCGATGGACTGTCAAGCAAACGGTCAGTAAATTTTTATAATGGATAATTGTATGAATATAATACCATTACTCCCTTACAAACAAATCACACTTTCAACGACAAAAAATCGCCAAACTCAATTCATAATACTATTAAGTAATAAATACTATTAAACGATCTATTCACACATTTTATTTATACTTGCATCACCATCACTACCGTCTATATTTTGAAAATTTTAATTAAAAATCGACATCCTGATACTAAAAGCACCACAACACATTACAACAATCATCATCACAACTTTAATAATTCTTTCTATACTAACATTGGCCAATCTGATCAATGAATGGCACTCCTCTTCAGTAGCAAGACCATCAGCAGCAAATCGTTCAGGACCATTAAGGTCTTCTTCGTCCAATGATAAGGTGTAGTGCTTTGATTTCATGTAGTTCAAAGAATCAAGTGATATCTTACTGGATCTATATATTAAAAGAGCAAATTTTATATTAATAACACCAATAGATAGAAGTGAGAAAGCAAACGTTAAAGAGTGAAAGTGGTATCTTTTCCATGGATTAAGCACCACAATAATCTCAAATTGAAATATGAAAAATTATTAAAAATAAAGTATAAATAGAAGTAAAAATTGACAATATCTTTATAATACCTATATTGTATAACTAGGGCCTCTCCAATTATGCCACTTCAGTAACTTTTTTCAATTATTTTACTTAACTCCGCCTTGTTAGAAGAATTTTGTCTCGAATAAAACGATACGATCCGAGACAAAACAGTCAAATAGTTAAAAAATTTTTTAAATAAAAAAAAAATGACTGGATTTATCTCATTATCTCGTTTTATTCGAGACAAAATTTCAACAGTTGACATTTCAGTCGAGATCTCGATATCGTGTCGTATCGGTTTTGTCTCGTTGTTGTTCGAGACGTCTCTTAACGTATCGTTTTATTCGAGACAAATTTCAGAAGTCGTATCGTATCGTTTCAAAAAAAATAACGGGACGCAGAATCCTAGTAAAATTATTTCTCTCCAAGCAGCATGTAAAAGATCAGCGCCACTGAGCTCTGTAGGAGGCGTTCTATAAGTTACCATATTTCATTTCATTTCAGCTGGCCTGGCAGAACCAGTCAACAAGCCAACTGGTTCTTGATGTTGATGCATGTATTGCTTGGAAACCATCTCAATCGATATGTTAAAGATGACAACTCATCCACATATGATTACAGTGTTTCTTCAATTAAGTTCTGATTTTAGAAGCAACAGTTTAAAATTTCTGTTTTTCTTCTGATTGTGCTAAAAAAAAGTTAAAGTACATTCATTTTTGAGTGCCACTTACATAACAGACCAGCAGCCACTTTATAATGTTGTCAACTTGCAGGTAAGACTAGCGGCATATGCGGTGTTTTATGGCACCGCTGGCAGCCCTGCATTCTACTCGCTAGCTTCACAAGCGCACAGAGGATTTCAGCCCCCAACCGAAGTTGGTACTCATTTATCGACCACTAAAGGATGAAACGTTGCGTTGACGTGAGCACATGAGTTAGTTTCTTCCTGAAATCGAACTTGCTTTTTTTCTAGGATTTTTTAAATGCTTTTATTTAACTTCACTCGTCTCTCTGTTTGTTTGTCTGTGGTGATTAAATTTTAGAAACAAAAAATCACCCACTTTTCGTCCACCTAAAGCTCTAAAACTTTCAGGAAAGCTTTATTCTGGATGACAATACATGAATTATATGTTTCTGACATGAATTAGGCCTTAAATCAATTAAAATTAATCAAATTCGATTTTATATGGGTTAGGGTAACAGGAATTTGTTAAGATAACAAAAATTTGAATTTCAAGTTGACCATTACAGATAAACGCAAATTCGACTAATAGTCATCTATGTAGAGCTTTGAAACTTTTCAGAATTACTGTATTGTCGATAACAATATATAAATGAAGTGTTTTAGATAACAACAAATCCATACATCGAGTTAAATTTATGAATTTTTATTTCATATGAAAGAAATAAACAATGTACAAGATTGAGCATAACGGTTGTTTTAGATTCAAAAATTATAGTTCGTTGACTCAGATAAAGAGGCAAATAAAAAATTTATTTTTTATCTTTACTTGTTTCCTATTGGTTTATTTTTATTTCTTCATAAGGCATTGTATTCACATGATAAACTTCTAAATAATGTGGAGATAAACATGTGTTCTTGTGCAGTATGGAGCTTACCTGTTGGTTATTGTGAAAACAATAGATATGTATGTGTGTGTAGGTGTGTTGAAGCTCACCTGTTATTTAGTGGGTAGATTCATAGAGACAGTGTGGGTGTTATTCGATTACTTTATAATTATGCAGCCTAGACTTTTAAAAAAGACATGCTTCGCCAATCAAACTCTAGTTGTCTTCGGAGAGGAAGCTAGGTTATGCTAAAAAATCTTTTTGATTTATCCTTGGGACAGAAAACGTATTGATGGTAAGCACCCTTTGATTCTTAAAAACACCAACTTCTCATTATTCAATCAAGTTAAAATTTGGTGGGTTTATTTATAATTAAGGACCTAGCATTTTATTAAACTTTCAGATCGATTGGATACAATTTGAATGAATTATAATACAAAATTAATTAAAACAAAACCTTACAATTTTTAATAAAAATTACAAATTTTCTATAGAGAATTGAACCATCAGTTTTTAGTTTATTTAAAAAAAATCGATATTTAATACTTTAACTTAATAAAAAACTTGTTCTTTCCATATTGATTCAGAAGTTTCTTAAATTTTCAATCATCACATACTTTATTCAGATATCAAGTATTTAGAAGTCTAAGTCAATGTTATTTTTATTTTACATACTTATTATAATAAAAAAATGATTTGCAAAAATTTAGAAGCTGCCGAATTACAAAATATGAAATTGTGAAAAAACGAAGTTTTTAACAGTTCACTTGTTAAATCCTTTATATTATCTTCACCGAGTTTGCTTGCTTGAGCCATACGTTGTACCCCCTTCTTTTTAGTGTAGGCTTTGCCCATAGGCATAACCAGGGGGTGGGTTTTGGGGGTTGAAACCCCCCCATTGGTATATAAATTAAAACCTTAATTCTTATGTTAATTATTTAAGATGGTTCAAAATTTGCATCTAATCTATAAATTGGGGCTGCATTGTGATGCAATCTGTTAACAAGTAAAGATCAAAAATAAATCTGTTAAAGAAATGCTTTTGAGTTGAGCCGTTTATATCTCGATAATTCAGGCGTCTATATAGTCTTTGGTTACATCAGGAGACTCGTAAAAAGTGCGGGAATTCAACGAGATAAACCGGAATTTTCGGTAGTCCGGCACCGAGCCGGTCCCGAACGTGCCGGAATATCAGACTTCTACTGTACTTGGTAAATAAATAGTTTATAAAACAGATATAACTCTGCCTGGCTTAATGTGAGCCAATCCCAAGACTGGATAAAAGAGAAGTGAAATTGATCTATGACAATAAATACCTTGATATTACATACTGAATTTACAGTCTCAAAGCACTTGGTGTATAATTTTTTTAAATGCTTAAATTATTGCTGCGAAATTGTAGATGAGTTCAGTAATCCATGAGTTTAAATTAATTCAGAAGAAAATATAGCATTCGAAAACCATGCCAGTTTCATTAGATTAAATCACAAAATAATTATTTAAAATTAATGTGCAAAAACCAAATATCATTCAAGTCTTTACACAATCAGTCTGTGGATCTGATTGAAATTAAATGTTTAAAAACAACAGTGAAGTGTGTAAACATTGTGCATCTACTTTTCTGGCCTGTGATAGACAAAGAAGAATAATTCCTACATAACCAACTACTGAATGATTGCTCAGGTGACTGGTAAATTACTAGTGCAAATGAGTCTGTCATTTTACATTTAAATATGCATGTGTTTGATTAAAAAAATATGATTTACATTAAAAACTTTTAAGACCAGCAGGATTGAATGAATATATTTTTAAATGAAAAAGATCTTTAGATGTGTATTATTTATTTAAAAAATATGAGAGTTTTGTCATAAATATTCACTACATTCTTTAATAAACTCATGAGACCACCCACTTAGCAGTTCCTCCCTGGATGATTTTCAAGGTTGTTCTTGCTTCTGCATGATCAAGTTCTTGGTGGGCAGGTGAGAGTGTAAAATAGACAACAAGAGCATGCCTACGTTTTGATTTCAAACTTTCTATAAAGTGCTTGTCATCAGCCGTCAGTCCTACCATGCGACCTCTTTTTGGCTCCACTCTTATTCTGGGCTTTAAAATAAATAATATACAAAAAATAAATTCAAGTCATAAGCCACTGAGTTTGAATTCAAGATACAAATTATTAAACTATTATAATAAATGGATTATCTCAGAACACACAACAAAGTTTTACTTCATAAGTTCAAAAAAATGAAGTTGATACATAAATGAATGCAAGTATTCTTCAAGTGGTGTATGCTGTGTAGAACTACAAGACCACTGTTAACATGAAAGATAAAGTTCAGAAAAGAATGTTGTTAAAGCTTTAAAAATTTGGTGAGGAAGTTTGCTCCACTTTTGAGGCCCAGTGACATCAACTGACCTGCCATAAAGTCATTTTTTAATAAATCTGCTATTTATTTTATGTTTTATTTTCAGATTTATAGAAAGTAAAAAGTAGTGTGGTTGTTCATGCTTGTAAACTGAACCACCTTACAAAGCCGAATAGGAAAAATATATAAAAAACACTTTTTAAAAACTAGTCTTATTTTAGAAATGCACTACAAAGTAGAAAATAAAATCGTACGTCAAATTGATCATCTTGTTGTTCGCCATGATAAGACTAGGGTGCTCAGTTTGAATTTAATGAATAGATCTGTATAACTTAGCGAGCACCCTAGTCTTATCATGGCGAACAACAAGATGATCAATTTGACGTACGATTTTATTTTCTACTTTTTAGTGCATAATAAGGCTAGTTTTTAAAAAGTGTTTTTTATGTTTTGTTATTTTCTGCTTTTTAGTTTTAACACTTTTATAATTGAACAATATTTATTACTCTTTATCTTTTTTAATTGCATTATTATTCTGGTCTAAGAGATCGTAGTCGCTGCATCTCTGCTAATGCTTCGTTGTTGCATCTTACTCAATGGAACAAAAATTAGCAAGAACGACAGGTAGTTCCAATTTTCTAGCTCTTTTTCCCCATTTCCATTCGACATATCCGACTTATCCCAATTATCCGACACTCACTATAAATCGAAAATATTTAATTAAATTAAATCTAGCAATGGGAAAAATCCGCAAAAATTCACAAAAATACTATCACCGAAATTGAACATGTGTGCAAAATTAGAAATAGTCCGACACTCACTATAAATCGAAAATATTTAATTAAATTAAATCTAGCCGTGGGAAAAATCTGCTAAAATACTATCACCGAAATTGAACATGTGTGCACAATTTCAGAATGATTGAATAACGGGAAGCGGTTCAAAATTGGGAAATTAAAAATAGTCCGATTAACCTCACGAAGCAAGCTAATATAAGACTAGTAAAAGTCTAAAAATGTTGCTGTGGAATAAAAATTACTATAATATATACCTTCTCTGGATCATCTTCATTGATGAAATACAACGAACCTTCATCTGCCGGCTTATCAAGATGTAAATATACCCTAAAATTTATTATTTAATCACTTAGAAAAATGTTTACAATATATTATCTAGAAATGAGAAAGGATAAAAAAATAACAAACATGAAATCTCGTTCATTATCAACTGTACATGTGGTGAATGATTCTGCCGGACAATCATCAAAGTTTTCAATTTTCA
This sequence comes from Erpobdella octoculata, assembly GCA_963978895.1. Classification (NCBI taxonomy): domain Eukaryota; kingdom Metazoa; phylum Annelida; class Clitellata; order Hirudinida; family Erpobdellidae; genus Erpobdella; species Erpobdella octoculata. The sequence continues at coordinate 20,809,501 of OZ022241.1, forward strand.
TGTTGTCTGTAAAACCCAGTTCTATGAGAAAAGATGAAATATTATACAACAATTTGAGCACCAGGAAAATTTGAAATATTTTATTACAGTTAAAAACTAATACACACTTAAGGTGATACTAAATGATAATATGGTTCTGCGCTTCTTGGTTAACTTGTTCACCCTGAACCTAACCGTGTATTTCTCATAGAAAGAGCTTCAAAGGAAAACCAAATCACCTTTATCTGGTGCCCTGTAAATCCCGTGTATTTCTCATAAAAAGAGCCTCAAAAGAAAAACCAAATCACCTTTATCCGGTGCCCTGTAAATAAGTTGAGTTTTTTGGAAAAGCAGTGACACTTTAAGATTGTGATATTTCTCGAGAATGTGTCGTATCTTCTCACTTGTCTGCATAAATACACCTACTTGCTCTGCTGATGCTTTGCCATCTCGTACAAACTATAAAAATAAATTGACTGTAACAATAATAATTAATATTAAATAAATAATTAAAAAGTATTTCGATTATATATTGGATATGATGTGTTGTTATATATATATATATATATATATATATATATATATATATATATATATATATATATATATATATATATATATATATATATATATATATATATATATATATATATATATATATATATATATATATATGCTCTGTTGAAAACTATGGCCCATTTGGCGTTTATCAGTTTGCGCAATATATTTTCAATTCAACTGTTCTGAAATATTATTTCCCGATGCTGATCATACCGGCTAATGCTCAAGTCATAGGATTAAGGAGGGGATAGTGCAATATTTATATAACTGCTTTATTTATTGATTACCGCATGTCGACTTGACGAAAGAAAGAAGATATTTTTAAGGAAGAAAAAGACAGGCTTTATTTCATTATCTTTCAATAAACTACAAAACCATTCCAGAAACCCTGTATACGATTGGCGATATGGTAACAATATATATATATATATATATATATATATTTAAATATATATATATATATATACATATATATATATATATATATATTCTTTTAAGCAAACTCGATTGAAAAAAGTGGCACACTTGGCTGAATCGATTTTATTTTTAATTTTTTCCAATAGTCTAAATCGGTTTAAAAATAATTTATTATCAAACACAAACTCCATAATCTTATAGGCTTATAGATCTATTTCGGCAAATTTTGCCATCTTCAGAGCCGTTTAACTTTTTTAAAAATAAAATGCAGTGACTAAATGGTAAAAGGTACAACTAATTGAAAGGAAATAAAATACAATTTAAATAAAATTTAAATTCATTAAGTACAAATGTAACAACATAAAAAATATTTAAATTAAAATAATTATAATAATAACAGTAATAACTAAATAATTAAGATCAGTTAGCAAAGCCTTTAACAACGGAATTACAGTCAACTTCAAGGACGTGACTGGAAGAAGAATCTCATACATTATCTATAACCTTTGAAACACAAACGTCTGGTACAAAACATTCATTCAACGAAGAAATACCTGAAGAAACATTGGCACTATTAACATGCATATTATTAACAGAAGTTGTAGATGAGTTAAAACATTTATTATTATTATTATTATTAGTTTTATTACTATTTAGAGAACCAAAAAGTTTAAGAGTTAAATCAAAAGAATACCATTGTTTATTAATTAAAGGCTTACATTTATTAATGGCTAAAGCTTCTTTTAATTTTAACTTAATGGGTTGATTTTCTTTCATTAGTATACTGGTGTTATCAATTAGAAATTTATGTGATGGTTTGATTGAATGTTGTGTTGACATATGTTGGTATATGGCACCACTTTGACAATGCATAGTCAATCTAAGAGACAGAGTGGTTCTAGTATGACCAATGTAATTTTCCACCTGACCATGTGGAAAAAATTAAAAATAAAATCGATTCAGCCAAGTGTGCCACTTTTTTCAATCGAGTTTGCTTAAAAGAACATATAGCGCCAAAGTATTCAAACAAAAAATATATATATATATATATATATATATATGTATGTATATATATATATATACATATATATATATATATATATATATATATATATTAATGCGAAATGGGCTACAAAGTTCAATGAAACTTGCTTGCGGGAATATTTATATATATATATATATATATATATATATATATATATATATATATATATATATATATATATATATATATATATATATATATATATATATATATATATTAATGCGAAATGGGCTACAAAGTTCAATGAAACTTGCTTGCGGGAATATTTATATATATATATATATATATATATATATATATATATATATATATATATATATATATATATATATATATATATATATATATATATATATATATATATATATATATATATATATATATATATATATATATATAACTCAAATACCACTGACTGACTGACTGACTGACTCATCACGAAATCGCAAAAAACCACTGAACGGATTGTAATGAAATTTGGAACATATCTTTCTCTTGAGTTTTAGGTGCTCACTAAGAAAGGGTTTTGAAAAATTCGGCCTGGATCGCCTTATTTCGAAGAATATACAATGCATAATCTGTTAGTATTGAAACGCGTCGGGGTGGGTAAAATGCTGACAGCGAACTTTTTAATTAAATAAAAGTTAACAAAAACAAAGAAATTTTTTGTTATTTTATTTATTAATAATAATTACAATTAAAATTCAATCGAATACGTTATTTACTAAATCTTGGTTATTTTTTAAGCCGAATAGTTTCGGTGGTTGGTGACAAGTTTTTTTTTCATTATATGAATTAATAAATGTTAACAAAAAATTTAGACAATTTTTTTCTTATTTAATTATAATTTTATATAAATACATATTTACAACTGAAATTCAACCGAATACGTTATTTACTGATTTTTGGTTATTTATTTTTAATAGTTGTGGTAATTGATAATTGCGTAATAGAATTCATATTTAGTTTACGTAACAATGTTTGAAGGCTTCAAGCATGTTTTAGCCAGTTTTAGCAAATCTATTTTACGTTTTGAAGGGCTAAAAGAAGTTAGGAAAGAATGAAAAATAAAAAATGAGCGAGAACGGGAACAGGAGAGAAAGCGTGAGCGGAAACGGGAGAGCAAGCGTGAGCGACAAAAATTAGAAAACCCTCTAAAAACCTCGGTCAACGCTATATATATATATATATATATATATATATATATATATATATATATATATATATATATAAACTGAGCAAATAATGACAAGATATTATGTTAATCAAACAGAAAGACAACTATAGCCTACTAATTTAAAAAAAAAACGAAAAAATTTTTTTTTATATTAATGAACCTTTCTCTCGACACATAACCTGGAAATTAAGTCTAGAATGAATACCATCAGATGATGAAGGCAGCAAGAAAATGAAAACTTCATCATAAAAGATACAGTTTTTTAAAATAAATTATTGAAATTTTTTGAGATAAAAAAGTAGAATTTCAACATTTAAAAAAAAATGCTGAAAATCTATCAAAGATCTCAGTAGTTTTCAAGTTAATAAGATACAGAAGAACTTCCTATTAACTAGACCTCAATTATTAACATTTTATATTACCGGATTACTTAAAAATAAAAAAACATTAAAACAATAAAAATGTTTTTTTATTGAATGTCATAGAAGACTTCACAGAAACTAACTTCAGCAGCTTTTGAAACTGTTACTTTGCTTAATTTATCTCTCTGTCCAAGCTACAATGAAAATAAAAAATAAAATAACATTTAAATTGTTTCATGATGCTAAGTTACAAAAGTTTATTTAAAGTGACTCCATGTTTTGGACAAAACTTCAAAACCACTAAAATGTAAAAACACATTTTTAGAATAATTAAATTTTTTTTGTTATATTCTTAGTTGAAACATAAAAATTCTTACATTTACAAGTTGAATGAGTTTAACACATTCCTCAGGTGAGGCCACTTGATCAACCACAAGTCTTTTTGAACCACCAAGTTCCTTGGACTCTGAAACGACCTTCACACCAATGGCTTCTGCAAATGTATAAAATTGCTCAAGAAAGGCATCCGATCGTGGTCCATACACATCATCAGATTTGTAAGTGTAGACTTTGTAGTTCCGATTCTGTTATATAGAAATTATTGGAATAAACTAGAATGCAATACACATGACATTAGGTGATGCACATAAAAAAAACTAAAATCTTGAACAAATGATATTATGATGCTGCAATTTGGGTTAATAAGAAGACTAATCTAACAATTCGCTCTATTAGCATATTCTTCAAAAAGTTACTCACACCATTAGAACAAAAATTACTCACTCCTCTACGCTTTGAAATTTCTTCTTCAGCAGACTTTTTAAGCTTATTTAGCAACAATCTTTGTCTATAAAATTGTTTGGCATCCTGTAAATGTACAAAAAAAAACTTTCAGATGAAGATATTTTTTAAAGTGTTTTATATTATAAATTCTTTATTTGTTAGTTTCTTGAGTTTCTTTGAATAAGTCACAGTGAGATGATCCAACAAAAAACTTGTTTTTTCACACTGAACTACTGTAATTTAACATACATAACACACATAAAGTTGTGCCTGGAGAGGGTTTTAGAAAAGATGTGACTCCTTAAATGAAAAAATTTCAGTATTATTTTGAATACGTTTTATCTATTAAAATTTTCGGATTTGAAGATCCACATTTTGTTTCTAACTTCTCCACAGGGATGTAAACTCCTTGAGGACTAAAAAATATAGTCTTGATCTCAGGAGACGAAATCTTGGCCCGAACTTGGTCTTTTTAAATTTCAAGACTTTCTCTAGGTTTTAAAAGTACAAAGTTTTTAAAAATTGTTTGTTATAATGCTAAAATTCTTCATCATTGTCTTGAACTTGAAGACAATGCTAAGGAAACATACAGCAAATATTAAACGAATCACAGGAAAACTGTGCCAGCAACAATTTTTTGCACTAATTTACAACAGCAAACTAGTTGTTTAATAACTTTGCATGCATTATAATAGAATTATTTAAGTCTAGACTGCTTAGAGTGAGTTTATAATATAATTCTATTGGCTTATAAGTTTATGTTTTTAATTAAATATTTTTCAAATTTTAGTGTTTATTAAGCTAATTTAAAAACCACATTGTAAGAAAATATATTCCAAAAAATAAGTTCTGACACTTTTTGTTTTTATAAAAAACCACTGCTTCTACGTATGTTCGTCATTGGAAAGTTAAAATTTGTCAACAAAAAGGCCTTAAATAATATATAAAATTCATAAAAAGTATAAATTTACACTATATAAAAATGTTCAAATAAATAATCAAACATCTCTGGGAATGAAATCCGATTCAACTGCAAGTCCTTGCTGAACATAAAATATTTTGTTGTACATCTGATCCCTATCAGTTGGGCTGAAAAGCAAAAACGTTGCCACATTTTTTGCTGCACTTTTGTGGTCACCATCTATTTTAATGTAAAATAATAATAAAAAAAATCTACTTTTTGATAATAATAAACAATTTTAAACAATAAAATAATAAATGTGTGCAACACAGGCTGTCCCGAGGCATTGAAATAATAGGGCTGGATCCAGTAGCGCAACTACATCAAACTTTCAGAGGGGACAAATACATATGTAACCTAAGTCTAAGACACAAGTCATAAGGAGATACACATTTGAAAACAAAATAAGGTAATTGTCCAGACCAAGTGCTGATATTATTTCTGATGCTAAAATGATTAAAAAATATTTATTTACAGGTAATTTTTTAATATTGCTTCTGTAATTCCTTGAAAATTAAACAACTTCCCACCATGCAATCAAGCTGAAACTTGAAATGTATACTGGGTACTCATGAAAATGCATCTTATTAAATTTTGAAAATTAAAAAAAATTTATTTAAGGAATTGTTTTATCCATCCAAAATATAAAATATTTGTAAAAATTTACTTATTTATCTTTTGTAACTTTTTATATTTTTTTAACTTTATAATTTTTTATAATTAATTTTTGACCAATATTCCTTAATTTCGGAGAGGAAAATTGCTCCTAATGCCCCTTCAGTTGCACAAATGGCTGCATCAATTCAACTCAGGGGCTTAATATGGTACCTAAAGATAATTTAAAATATGAAATTATAAGGCTACTAGCTGAAAATCTATCAACATATCACAAATATCTATATACTTTTATAATAGGAATACTGAAGATAATGAAACTGGTCTAAAAAAAATCTTTCCACCACAGTTCCATTTACTATTGCTAGTTTTTTTCCACATGATTCTTTGCAGCTCAAAACTTTAAACCAGATATCTGAATTCAATCAAATTTAATAATTTATCAAATACATTTTTTAAGGAAATACATGATAATATAAGATTTAAATGTTACAGAAAATTTTAATTTCACAACAAAAGAAATTTTAAATCTTGCAATATAAATCCCGACTGGCTATGTCGCCTCTGGATTCTTCAACAAATTTGGCATCAGTAACTTTCTTGTAGAAATCTGAAAAATGTGGTTCTTCAAAGGCAGCATCACACTTAGCACAACATGCCTCTTCAGCTTTCAAGTATTCTGCTATAGATTCTTCAAATTTTTTAATAGCATCTGACCACTTTTCATCCATATATAAAGTAATTGCTTCTCGTCTCAACAACTAGGTTTTTCAAAATTGAAAAAAAAAAACAGGAGCCAATTTATTTGGGCTTTTGGGTTTCAGTAAATTCTACTGAGAAAAACATATTTAGCAGGAAATATGCGAAAAATATAGGATTATATAAACACTTTAAAATCAAATGTAATCCAGAACATTATTTTCAACATTGCATAAAATCACATTTTTATTTAAAAAAGAGAAAAATATTTATGTTCTCCAAAATACAGAAATCATAAAATTCCATTTGAAATAAAATCAATTGAGTTATAAAAACCAAATAAAAAATCACTTGATAGCCCCTAGGCTCCAGATTCACAAAACAATCAGTTTTTCCTTTTACTAAAGTTTGGTAATAGTCTAAATTACTCATGGCATATGGATGATCAGGTCTGGCTGAAGCAAAAGTAAAAGCAGCTTGACAGGCTGCATCAAAATCACCAGTCTAAAAAGAAATTGTTAAACTCATATTTACTTATTTGGGTTGTTAAGTAAACCACGTGGATGTGGTTATGTAAAAAAATCGACTCACTTTGAAAGCACAAAGCTGCAAGTAGTCATATGGAGTTGAATCCTGAAACTGGGTTTCTATTTCCTTGTGCTTTACAAGAGAATATCTATTAAGTCGTCCTGGAAATGCTTCAGCGGTGCAATTCGCAATACACCTGGAGCGCTTTTGAAAGACCTCAAGAATGGGAGCTTCAAAAAAATTTGTTTCATTAACTTCACTGAGAGCGTCATCTCGACAATTCTCGCGACACTGGTTAAGCTGTAATTGATAGGAGTAATAATCTTTCAAAGCTCTGTCCATTAAGGACATACAGTCCGGCCATCGTTCCTGCATATATGCATCCACCGCAGCCTCATACAAAGACTGGTAATTATGGTCAGTTTCTGCAGAACCATTACCAAAGGTCAATAACACGATTAAGACCAAGGATATGAAAAAGTCAATAGCGGCGGACATGTTCGTGATGCTATGCAAGACTTTCGCGTGTTACAATTAGCCAACGAAGTCTCAATTCTCAATTGAAACACACAAGTGCCAACAGTCACGCACACATGAGCACACGGCTTTCGTCGGATACAGTTAACTTTTTGTCACAGCTGTCTGAAAAAGAACGAATGAAAGAGAAAGAGAGGGAATGAGAGAAAAGTTCGGAAGAAAACTTGCCAGCTCAATAGCTTTCTAACCAGCAGGCGATTCAGTATAGGCCTGCGTTTAATTAAGTTGGCAAGCGCCAGTCTCACGCATTCGTGGTGCTTCTCGCCGGATTCAATCGCGAGTTAATTTAAAGAGTGAATGAGTGAAACGACGATTCGGGGCCATCCATTACGTGCACAATCAACTACAGATTTTGACAGCCCTCCCCTCCCCCTGTTGCACCTCGTACATTTTCAGACTCCTCCAACTGTGCGCACATTCGTACGGCCTTGCACCCCCACAAGATAAAAATGCATAAAACCGCCATTCATAGACTTATACTATATATACCTAGACATGCAATGCCCCGTATGTGCCTATGGCCCTATAGTAAGTAGCGAGGACAAATCGAAACGAAATTTTATGGCCCTACTAGTACCACGTGATCAACGGCGTTTTAGGTTTATACCACAAGCACAGCAATCTTTAGAATTTTTTTTACTTTAAAATTACCCAAAAAATTTGTTTCAAATATTTTAATAAAAAAATGGATTGGTCAAGTGAATCAGGATATAATTTTTTTATACCCAGCCTTGGCCCTAGTGAAAAGGCCATCTTAACTTGCATCGCGCAATTTGCCTGAATTGCATGTCTAGATCACTGATCTCTATAATATAACTAACTGGATTGCGCTTAGCCCATTATTGCAACAGAAATGTTGTCGCCAGTCTACCGCCATGTTACCACTCTCAATTACCAATGCAGCCGTCGTGTTTACGTCAATCGTCGCATGATATACGAACAATTAAGGGGTTTGTTGTGTATTGAACTATTCATAAGATCTTTGTATTATTATCTATGCGACGCGGAAGTTGATTGTCCGGGTTTTTTCCTTTTTTGTTCTCAGTTGGTTATCGTGTGTACTAGTTCAGTGACAATCTCTTTTTCTTATATTAAACTAAGTAATGCTATAACAATTATCGTATTTGTGTTTTCGTTTAAACAACACAAAATTGGCGACGAGGTTCGGATTGAAAAAGATACTTTGCAGAAAATCGAAACTTTCAACCCAGGGCGATAATTGTGCAAGCTGCGAGAACTGATCAGAAATTAATTCAAAATTTCTCAAGTTTGTATTAATCCACAAGAACAAACGATTGTGATCAAGATGACCGCTACAAACAATCTCCAACCATTCGATGTCTCAAATCCGACGAATTGGGATATCTATGCTGAACAGTTGGAGTATCATTGCATTGCCAATAATATTGTCGATGAACAAAGAAAAAGGGCCGTTTTGTTAGCTGCGATGGGAACAGCTACTTTCAAGATTGTCAAATCACTCGTGTCACCAGAACCGCTGACTTCAAAAACGTTTGAAGAACTCGTCCAAATGCTGAGACAGCATTTCGTTCCACAAACGTCAGTCATTTTTAAAAGACACTTGTTTCAGCGTCGTGTCCAACAGAAAGATGAGTCAGTGACAAGCTATCTGACCGAGCTGAAGCGTCTGTCCGAAGATTGTGAATTTGGAACCACGTTGAACGAACGACTCCGAGATCAACTGGTGAGTGGCCTCACAATTGAAGGCATACAAAGACAACTACTCTCGGAGACAACGCTCACATTTGACGAAACGGTGAAAAAGGCACTTGCGGGAGAAGCTGCTACAGTTCAGGTACGTGAACTACAGACCCAGTTTTCAGCTCCTCCGACCACCTACAAGGTACATCACCAGAAAGAAACGACAGTACAGAAGGGCAGTTCTTGCATCGGTTGTGGGGGTAGCCACAAGCGTGAACAATGCAAGTTTAAAAATGCAGAATGCCACATGTGTCACAAAAAAGGACATATTGCAAAAGTATGCCGAAGTAAACCAGTTGCTACACATCAACTAGACTCACACTCTGAATTCTCCATTCATAATCTAAATCGACCAAAACAACAGAAGTTAAAGGTCATAGTTCATCTCGATGGTCAGCCTTGCACCATGGAAATTGACAGTGGATCATCATACTCTGTGATATCGCATCAAACCTTCAAACAGCTATGGAAGAACTCTGCTCCACTCATCAGGAAAGTAACAAACTTACCATTAACAGATTTTCAAGCACGAGTAATTCCGCTGAAAGGCTACTGTGATGTAGACGTAATATACAAGCAGCGAAGAGCCAAGTTGCAACTCATCATCACAAAAGAGCATCGTGCAAGTCTGCTTGGATATGATTGGTTTCCCAGCTTAGGATTTGAAATATCAGGAATAAATCAGCTCCAAGAAACATCAATTTCCCAGTTGATCAATGAATTCAGCGATGTGTTTTCAGAGACTTTAGGCACGTACAAGGGACCACCTGTTTCTCTACCAGTGGATCCAAACGCAACTCCACGTCGTTTCAAAGCCCGAAATGTTCCATTAGCTATCCGTGCTAAAATAGAAGATGAAATTGATCGCCTCACGAAAGAAGGGGTTTTGGAGCCGATCAACAATCCAAGATGGTCAACACCTGTGGTGCCAATAATTAAATCAACAGGCCATATACGACTGTGTGGTGATTATAAGGTCACAGTTAATCAAGCTCTACCGGAGTACCCATACCCGATTCCTTCTGTGCAGCACCTGCTTTCCACGCTAGTAGGAGGAAATTATTTTGCAAAATTAGATATGGCACAAGCTTATCTTCAACTTCCTGTTACTGAAGAATCAGCCGAAGCGCAGACGATCATCACGCATCGAGGTGCCTTCAAGGTAAAGAGACTTCAGTTCGGAATAAGTGTTGCACCGGGTATTTTTCAACAGGTTATGGAAGACTTGTTAGACAACATGGAAGGAGTTACTCCGTATTTTGATGACATCCTTATCTACGCTCCATCTCTTGAAGTACTTAGCAGAAAACTGCGAGATGTTTTGCAACGTTTCAGAGATGTTGGTCTTCGTGCAAAGAAAGAGAAATGCATATTCGGTGTAAAATCTATTGATTTTCTAGGATACAGAATTGACGCATCTGGTCTACACCCATCACAAGAAAAGTTGGCCGCAATTCAAGACGCTAAGACTCCTGAAAATAAAACAGAATTGCAAGCTTTCTTGGGACTGCTCAATTTTTACAATAGTTTCTTGAAAGGAAAAGCCGACGTTGCTGAGCCTCTTCATCGACTTCTAGACAAGGGTTCTACATGGAAATGGACAAAACACCACAACAAGTGTTTCCAATCAGTGAAGAAACTGCTGACTTCTGACAGTGTTCTTCATCCATTCGATCCCAAGTTACCCACTACGTTGACTTGTGATGCATCTCCTTTTGGTGTTGGAGCAGTCCTCAGCCAAACATCAAATGAAGGGAAAGAAGTACCAATTGCTTTCGCTTCAAGAACTCTTACGTCAGCCGAACGTAACTACGCTCAGATCGACAAGGAAGCACTTGCACTAGTAGCGGGAGTTAAAAAATTTCATCATTTCTTGTATGGAAGGAAATTTTTGCTCGTAACAGACCACAAACCATTGTTAGGACTGTTCACTCACAACAAGCCCACGCCAGATATTATTTCTCCGAGAATGATAAGATGGTCAGTTCTTCTTAGTGCCTACGATTTCAATTTAATCCACAAGCCAGGAAAAATTATCTCAAATGCGGATGCACTAAGCCGTTTATCATGCTCTCCATCGAAGGCTTATGTTTCAGATCCTGCAGATGTCCACTTTTTAGATGATCTCCCATCACCACCCTTGATAGCTTCAGAAGTGGCACAACTCACGCGACGTGATCCTGAGCTATCCAGAGTCTTCACTTGGGTGGAAAGGGGATGGCCACAGAAACCAGAAGCACAGTTCCATCCTTACTCAGTAAAGCAGCATGAGCTTTCTATACACAAGCACTGCTTACTCTGGGGCAGTAGGGTGGTAATACCAGCAAAGGGACGTAAACGTGTGCTGGACGAACTCCACATCGCTCACCCAGGCATCGTACGAATGAAAAGTTTAGCACGTTCTTATGTGTGGTGGCCTGGCATAGATAAAGATATTGAAAGCTTTGTTTCTACATGTGAAACCTGCCAGAGACATCAACATGCACCACCACACGCTCCCACCCACCCATGGGAAATTTCTATGCGACCGTGGTCTAGAATCCACATCGATTTTGCCGGACCTTTCCAAGGCCAGAATTTTCTTATTATTGTAGATGCTTACTCCAAATGGATTGATGTTGCGCACATGAAAACAACAACAGCTGAAAGCACACTAACAGTTCTCCGAAGAGTGTTTGCCACGCATGGACTGCCAGACTCCATTGTGTCCGACAACGGACCACAATTCACGTCCAATGAGTTCCAGGAGTTCTGCAAAAGAAACTTGATACAATCCATATTAGTATCTCCTTACCATGCTGCTAGCAACGGCCAAGCTGAGAGGACTGTCCAGACGACAAAGAACAGTCTTAAAAAGATTATCACAGGAAATTGGCATCACCGATTGTCAGTTTTCTTGCTAAATTCGCACATTACTCCATCAACGGCAACAGGATCAAGTCCAGCAGAATTACTCATGAGCAGAAGACTAAGAACATGTCTTGATCATTTGCACCCCGACCACTGCAGAGACAAACAGTTGCAACAGGATAAGCAGATGGCAGAAATCATAACTAACAAGGTAAGGCAATTTCAGCCCAATGATCCTGTCTTCATCAGAAGTTATGGTCCAAGGTCTGAATGGATTCCTGCAACCATAGAGGAGCCAACAGGACCAGTCTCGTACTCAGCAAAAACTCCAGATGGTAAGCAGATGAAACGACATGTTGATCTTATCCGGAAGCGCACTGTACAGCACCAGGACAATTCATCAGATGTTCAACCTGAGGTAGCCCTACCAAAGGAACCAGATGATATTCCAGCAGCAGCAGTCGCAGATGTTCCACATGAGGCGAACCTACCAAAAGAACCAGATGTCCAACCAAGGAGAATCATCAAGCCTCCTTCCTATTTAAAGGATTATGTACACTAGGGGGGAGGAATGTTGTGTATTGAACTATTCATAAGATCTTTGTATTATTATCTATGCGACGCGGAAGTTGATTGTCCGGGTTTTTTCCTTTTTTGTTCTCAGTTGGTTATCGTGTGTACTAGTTCAGTGACAATCTCTTTTTCTTATATTAAACTAAGTAATGCTATAACAATTATCGTATTTGTGTTTTCGTTTAAACAACACAAAAGGGTTTTAATTAAATTTATTTATTTTACTTGAAAATAAAATTTCTTATTTAATTATTCGGTATTTTTAACATTTTTTTACTACGGTCAATATGATAGTTATTCGGTAACACACATGAAGCGCTTTGCAGATCACCGCAACAAAATCGCCCCGCTTTGGTTTAGCAAGTGCAGAATAGGTTGTACAAGAAACTGTATTACTCTAAAAGTTTTGAATCTATTTAGTAATTTTTAACATAAAAATGTTTTTGAGATGTAGTAGGAAGTTATGTTGTGTATATAAAGAAATTCAATAAGCACATTTTCTTCGAGCATTTGTTCAAAAGTAAACGGTATCTTGTGTGTTACCTACGTCTATAACAATTGGTCAGCGAATAATATATTTAGTTTAGGCTAAATAAGTTACATGTAAACTATAACATATTGAAATTTCATTTAATGCTTATCATTCGTAAAGGTGTTTAATTTGATTCGGGCTTTGAGGTAATTTAACGTGCAACGCAGCACATCCGCGCCGCAGCAAAACACGTATAAGCTAATTGCCATTACGTTGTTGTTTAATTTTATTTGTATTCTTTAAATATTAATTGATTTATATACAAACCAATGACTTGAGGTTTTTGTAGCAATGGGCTGCATATGATATGATGTAAAGGTTCTTGCCATGCCCGGCTCTATTCTATAACTAAGGCGTATTCTTTTCTATTCCCACAAACCCACTTTTTGGATGCTTTATTAACAGGGCTGAACTGATGTTGCGATTGATGATCTTAAAATCGAAATATCTTTGTGAAAATAAATTGAACGATTAAATGGTTGTTTGCATATTATGTTTTTTGTTTAAATTGTCTTTAAAAATTTATAAATTAATTTTTTTTCAATTTTTGTGCTACGGCTTTCCTAGCATTCAACGAAGTTAGAAACAAAGTCAAAAATTCTACATTACAACTTAAAACTTAAAAACTATTTTTTAAACTTTTCAACATGAGTTTGAGGCTCACATTAAATTATTTAGGCAGTAATAGGGCTGCCCAGCCAAACGCCTTATTACGACAGTGTTGTTAAATATAGCCCTGGCGGCAAATAAACTTTCCTAAAAAACTGCTTTAATTAAGTATTTACAAATAAAATGATTGTTTTGCTCCCTTATATTGTTTATTAAAGCAATTACTAGCAGCGAAATTCGGTATTTTTACACTTAAAAAAATATTCCGTCAATAGCATCAGATAGGTAGGCGTGGCCTAAGAGTTCCAAGATGGCGACCAGCGGCGACCACTGATCTCTATAATATAACTGGATTGCGCTTAGCCCATTATTGCAATAGAAGTGTTGTCGCCAGTCTGCCGCCATGTTACCACTCTCAATTACCAAATCAGCCATCGTGTTTACGTCGGTCGTGGCATGATATACGAACAATTAAGGGGTTTTAATTAAATTTAATTATTTTACTTGAAAATACAATTTTTTATTTAGTTATCGGTATTTTTAACATTTTTTTACTACGGTCAATATGATAGTTATTTGGTAACACACAGATGAAACCATAACCATAGATGAAACGCTTTGCAGATCACCGCAACAAAATCGCCGCGCTTTGGTTTAGCAAGTGCAGAATAGGTTGTACAAGAAACTGGATTACTCTAAAAGTTTTGAATCTATTTAGTAATTTTTAACATAAAAATGTTTGTGAAATGTAGTAGGAAGTTATGTTGTGTATATAAAGAAATTCAATAAGCCCATTTTCTTTGAGCATTTGTTCAAAGTAGACGGTATCTTGTGTTACCTAGGTCTATAACAATTGGTCAACGAATAATATATTTAGTTTAGGCTGAATAAGTTACATATAAACTATAACATATTATAATTTTATTTAATTTTTATCATTCGTAAAAGTGATTCAGGCTTTGAGGTAATTTAACGTGCAACGCAGCACATCCGCGCCGCAGAAAAACACGTAAGCTAATTGCCAGTACGTTGTTGTTTTATTTTATTTGTATTCTTTAAATATTAAATATGATTTATATACAAACCAATGACGAGGTTTTTATAGCAATGGGCTGCATGTGATATGATGAGAAGGTTCTTGCTATGCCCGGCGTATTCTCTTGCCACAAACCCACTTTTTGGATGCTTTAACAAGGCTGAACTGAAGTTGCGATTCATGATCTTAAAATCGAAATATCTTTGTGAAAATAAATTGTACGATTAAATGGTTGTTTGCATATTATGTTTTTTGTTTAAATTGTTTTTAAAAATGTATCAATTAATTTTTTTTAATTTTTTTGCTACTGCTTTCCTAGCATTCAACAAAGCTAGAAAGAAAGTCAGAAATTCTACATTTCATCTTTGCGAACTTAAAACTTGAACAAATATATTATGTTTTTTGTTTAAATTGTCTTTAAAAATTTAAAAATTAATTTTTTTTTCAATTTTTGTGCTACAGCTTTCCTAGCATTCAACGAAGCTAGAAACAAAGTCAAAAATTCTACATTACAACTTAAAACTTAAAAACTATTTTTTAACTTTTCAACATGAGTGTGAGACTCACTTTAAATTATTTAGGCAGTAATAAGGCTGCTCAGCCAAACGCCTTACGACAGTGTGGCTAAATCTAACCCTGGCGGCAAATAAACTTTGCTAGAAAACTGCATTAATTACGTATTTACAAATAAAATTACTGTTTTGCTCCCTTATATTGTTTTTTAAAGCAATTACTAGCAGCGAAATTCGGTATTTTTACACTTCAAAAAATATTCCGTCAATAGCATCAAGTAGGTAGGCGTGGCCTAAGAGTTCCAAAATGGCGATCAGCGGCGACTCCCAGCCAGGTCTAAGCGCAATCCAGTTATATTATAGAGATCAGTGGCGGCGACTCCCAGGCAGGTCTAAGCGCAATCCAGTTATATTATAGAGATCAGTTGTCTAGATATACAGTATAAGTCTATGCTGCCATTGCGCATCAGAAGCGTAAAATTGCCATTTTCTCGGCCTGGGCAACGGCGAGACCGAGACATTGACTTTTAAATAGAGACGAACCAGTAGATTTTTTACCAAGACCGAGACCAGGGACGTAAATTCAGCATTTTCTAGGGGGGGGGCAAAATTTTCCCGCCATTATATAGCTTACTGACAGGGTTACCCGGTGTTGTCCGGGTTTTTTGTGCTTAGTTTTGTCTTGTTTTTGCCAATGAAACGTCAACAAAATAACAGATTTTTTTGTAATTTTTCAAAATTTTCTCATCAATGAAGTTACCTGCATGCCAAATGTTGTTAAAATTGCTCCTGCGGCTTGGATGTGATAAACGAATGCTCTCACACACACATTACCTTTTACATTTATATAAATACCTAGGTACAAGCAGAGAGGAATGATGAAATGCATCCCCCATCAGAGTATCAATTGAAATTTTTTGGGTATAATACCATGTTGTTGGAAAACGACCGAAGCTTTTTTAGGAAGAGAAATTGGAAGTCTTTGAAATTTTTTTGGAAACTACTTACGACTACCCCTTACCGGTTATCAGCTTTTTGGAAGAGAATATAAAAAAAATTCTGAAGTGAATCCCCCACCAGAAAATTCTGGATTCGCCACGCGCCACTGGGTATAAGGGGGATGAATGATTTAATCATATTGCAGTAAAACAAGTAAAGGAAAAACAAGTTTTTCAACACAAACTTTGATTTCAAATACATTCAATTTAGAAATGCAAAAGATGTTCAAAGTTTTTTTTTTAAATTGAATCATGTATTTTCATAAAATATAAAGCTATGCTGAAAGTTTCAACTTCCTAGCTAGTCAAAATGATGGTTAAATTTCACTTGCAAGATTTGCGTACAGAGAAGGACACACACACAAAAACAGAGATTGTAACCTAAATAAAAGTTTGTAAAAAAGATGTCCAAAATGGGGAGGGTATAATTTTGTTTTATTTTTGTGTAATAAATAATAACTTTGATGTAGACAGCTGTGAGGGAATCAACATTGTATCTCAATACCACTAATAGGGTAAAATTCCACGAGTTCGCTAATTGTATTTTGGCACAGAAAACAGCTAATCTTTTGACCAACACTGATACACAAATTATTACTCTGCAGTTATTGGTAAATCTAGCATCGAGCTAAGATATAAAATTGTCTCCAATACGCATTGAATCATCACGAGGTTAAGTAAAGTTAAAATTAACATATTATATAGTAAACTCTAAGAATTTTTTTTAATTTTGGAAATCAAAGGGAGGCGAATTGTCTATACACGCCAGAAGGATTCCAATACGCATTGCATCATCACTAGGTTAAGTAAAGTTAAAATTAAATAAATATATAGTAAACTCTAGGTAAAAAAATTCAAATTTTGAAAATCAGGGGGGGGGGCAAATGCCCCCCCCCCCCGCCCCCCAATTTACGTCCCTGACCGAGACTATAGAAAATAAGTCCCGAGACATTGTCGGAAGACTCTCATCTCTGGGTGTTTAGTGTTTAGTGTTTATAGTATACTTATAATAATATTAATTTTTGCCAAAGTCCGACAGTATAAGGCAGGGCGACATACTATCGTCTGATTGGATAATTTCGAATAACTAGGTCACATACATAGAGTCATAGACTGATAATATCTATATATATATAAACGAATGTTTGTATGTATATATGTATATATCATATCCTTTATGCATTGCTACACCATTCATCCGATCGTAATGAAATTTTCACACAACCTTGAGAGTCAAGGGGAATCAAATATAGAGAAAAATTTTTTGAAATCCGTCACAAAATGAGCGGAGCGGAGTGGGTGAACGAACGGGAACTATATATATACTAGAGATAGCCCGTCAAAAATGACGGAAGTTTTAAAATACGGCGCCCGTTATTATAAAAATAGTCAACAAAAACAAAATGACATTTGATAACCATAAAAAAATTCTATATATAAGCAAATCAAAAATTTTTGCGCCCATGGAAGCGAAACAAACTGCGCTGTTGAATGATCGAATATGTTGTCGAAAAATTTGTCTATCTGGATTGGCCGTGTCTGACATGAGGCTTTTAAGAAAATCGGGATATCCAAGTGTATTACCGTGAATGTCAATTGGTTTGGCAACATTACATTGTCTTTTCGACAACATGAAGTGAATAGTCCATCTGATGGTTGCTCTGCAGCAAAATTTCTTGATCGACATGAAGTACATAACACATCAAATTCACCACAATCATGTTGATCGAATTGAGTTTCGTTGAAGTTAATTGATTCGTTACGAACTGCCTCACTCACACGATTTCATGCTAAAAGTTGGGAGATCGCATTAGCAGCTCGATGTAGCTGCAATTCATTGGGAGACATTTGTTCAACTCGATAGCGTTGCGAGGCAGCATTGGTTTCTCGATGTAGTTGCAATTCATTGGGAGACATTTGCAAAACTTGATGGCGTTCCTTGGCAGCATTGGTTTCTCGATGTAACTGCAATTCATGGGGAGACATTTGCTCAATTCGATGACGTTCTGAGGCAGCAATGGAAGTGTGAAAAGCTTCTAGATGTTGAGGAGTAAGTCGATAGACATAACGTTGTTGTGATGCGGCATGAAAAGCATGAAAAATTTGCAATTCCTCAGCAGACATTTGTGTAGTCCGTTGATGATGAGCTTCTGCATCTAAAACTCGAATTTTTGCTTTTGATTGTGGAGTTTGTCTTGCGCGATATCTCTGTTGCCTTTCTTTAGCTAGACGCCGTTTTCTCGACACAGGATCTTTGTCGTCATTCATATTAAGAGACATTTTGTTTAAAAAAATATACTTTGTTTTTCAATTTTTTTTTTATAATAGTTTATAGTCCTTTACACCAGGTGTTTTAAGACTGAAATGGTATATGTATATGTATATGTCTATATATATATATACATATATATATAATATATATATACATATATATATTTATATATATATATACATACATACATATATATATATATACATACACACACACACACACACACACACATATATATATATATATATATATATATATATATATATATATATATATATATATATATATAAGCGTTACAGAATCATTAAACAGGGACGTGGTCTACTATATTATAGATATATGAATAATTGTGGGTTAGTTTGTCTATTATAGAAACGGGAAAGTGACCCGGAACAGACAGCGAGCGGGAACGGAAAAGCAAGCGTGAGCGGGAATGGGAGAGCAAACGTGAGCGGGAACGGGACAGCGACCGGGAACGGGAAAACGACCGGGAGCGGGAAAGCGACCGGTAGCGGGAAAGCGACCGGGAGCGAGAAAGCGACCGGGAGCGAGAAAGCGACCGGGAGCGAGAAAGCGACCGGGAGCGAGAAAGCGACCGGGAGCGAGAAAGCGACCGGCAGCGGGAAAACGACCGAAAACGGGAAAGAGAGCAGGAGTGGGAAAGCAAGTGGGAAAGGAAACGGGAGAAAAAGAGACAAACATTAGAAAAACCTCTACAAAACCCGGGCAACGCCGAGTATCTCCGCTAGTACATACATAAACACACACACAGACACACATACATGCACATACACATACATACATACACACATACATACGCACATACATATATATATAGTTCCCGCTCCGCTCCGCTCATTTTGTGACGGATTTCAAAATTTTTTTCTCTATATTTGATTCCCCTTGACTCTCAAGGTTGTGTGAAAATTTCATTACGATCGGATGAATGGTGTAGCAATGCATGAATAACATATATATATATATATATACATACATACATACAAACATTCATTTTTATATATATACTAGCGGGGGCACCCGGCGTTGCCCGGGTTTTTAGAGGTTTACCTAATGCGTTTCTTTTTCGCTCCCGTTTCCTTCCCGCTTGCGCTCCCGGTCGTTATCCGTTCCCTGTCGCTTTCCCGCTCATTTTTTCGCTCTCATGCACATACACATACATATATATATAGTTCCCGCTCGCTCACCCGCTCCGCTCATTTTGTGACGGATTTCAAATTTTTTTTCTCTATATTTGATTCCCCTTGACTCTCAAGGTTGTGTGAAAATTTCATTACGATCGGATGAATGGTGTAGCAATGCATAAATAACATACCTATATACATACATACATACATACATACATATATACAAACATTCATTTATATATATATATATATATATATATATATATATATATATATATATATATATATATATATATATATATATATATATATATATATATATATATATATATATATATATATATATATATATATATATATATATATATATATATACCTTCGTACACCCATCAGCGCAGGTATCTCCACCTCCGCTTTCTGATGAATCTGGAGATTGCTCGAGTAATGTTCATGGCCTTGTTTGTGACATTGATGATGAAGTTAAGGATGATGAGCCCGAGCCACTTGCTGTTTTTGGCCCCTCTAGTGACGCGTGTGGTTCTGTTCCGGAGATTGCTTCGAACCTTTCTAATGCCACCGTCACACAGGCTGAGGGCGGCGGCGAAGATGAAGGTGTTGTTGACAGTGGAAATGCGGTTACAATGTCGTTTTGCCATATAATCAATAGTGGTAATATTACATTGCGTCGGAAAAGACAGCGATTCCTAATTGGGTTTAAATAGTTCCGACTTTATCGGATTACAATATTTTTTTATATATACTGATTTACAAAAAATTTTAATTCTTTAGTTTTATAGTACATATTTTAATTATACATTTCAGTTCATTTTAAGTTATTTTATTTACAAATTCTAGTATATTCGATTTAAAAAACTTTCCTGTCTTCGTAAATATTGGTATATATTTCTGTGTTGTTTACATTTAAACAGTTGAGTACCGATGATGGCGAATGCCGAAACCGGCCGGTCTACTCGTTTAAATAAAGATTTTGAAAATGTTTGTACTGTTTTGAACATAAGAAAAGAATGGAGACAGCTGACGAATTTGATTCAAAAGTGTTGCAATAAGAAATGAGCCGTTATATTACTTATATTTAATAGAGCTTGCATTCGTGAAAATCTGATTCCTAGTTATTTAAAGAATATATATATATATATATATATATATATATATATATATATATATATATATATATATATATATATATATATATATATATATATATATATATATATATATATATATATATATATGTGTGTATATATATATATATAATAATGTAAGATGGCATAAGATTTTCTTTAAGACAAGCTCGATTAAAAATGAGTCTACATTTAGCCGCTATGAGTTTAATAGATACTTTCTCAATATTTCGGAACAACGTTTTTTGTTTACTGCAACACGTATTAAGAAAAGTATTAACATTTAAAATCTTCTTTATTTCAGACTTACGGGCCGTTTCGGCTTTCGCCATCTTCAGAGTCTGTAAATCGCGTAAAAGGAGGCAAAAGATAAGAAAACATGTGTAATAACTAAATATACAAATAAACTAATATCCTCAAGGAATTATCTTAATAGAAGGATATTAATAAAAATAATCAAATTTAGACACTGTAATTAAATTAACGTTCATAAAATAAACTGGAGTTATGAGGATAAAATAAGTATAATTAAAAACGTTATGGTGAAAACTCACAAAGCTGGTAATCCTTTACGTCCAATAATCTCTCAATGCCCTACTCCTACATATCATTTAGCTAAATATATCAACAAGATAATTTTTCCATTTTGTCCTAATCAATATAGTCTAAAATCGTCTCTGGATTTTGTTGACTTGGTTCACGGTTGTAAGAATAAAGGAATACACCGAAGGCAAAAGAGGACAACATCAAACTAATAACCTTGTTCTATAGAAATCAGATGCATTCCGATTATAAATTGGACGAATCTGTTTTACGTAGAATTATCAGTAAAGAAGTTTCAGTTATACATCCTAATAATAACGTGTTGAAGTTATATATTTACTATAAAAACCTCAAACTTTTTAACCTTGTAATTACCAATAATAGAACCCGGAAAAAAGATGATATCCTACAGCAAACCAACTTGGTATACCAATTTAAATGTCCGTTGCCACACAGTAAGGTGGAACAATATATTGGTCATACCAGAACTAAACTGTCTCGTAGGTTAACAATGCATCTGCAATCTGGCAGTATTCGACAGCATTTTGAAACAATACATCATCGAAAACTCACACGTGAAGTTCTCGTTGCTAATTCGAATATTGAAGCTCTTTATATTCAGAAACTCTGCCCTTCAATTAATAAACAATTTGAAAAGTTTTCTACAACTCTTAGATTATTTGGATTCACTGAGGACATTGCTTCACGACCGAATTTTGAAAAGAGTAACAATGTTTTGACTGCCTCTGACAATGTTGACACTTCGATAATCGAAGTTCGATTAACGGAAATAGCATGGGTCCCGTTGATCTTTCAAATGGTCATCTTCTCGATACCTTTTCTAACGCGACTCTTGATGTTTCCAATGTTAATGAATTCCACGACATCGGTAACTGCTGCTCTGTTGATCTGGTTCAATCACTTGATAATTTTCTTGAGACTGATTCACCTGATGAGTTTCAGCTTAATCATAAGTGTGATATGTATAAAACAAACAGTCCTGACGTTTTGGACGCATGCTCTTTTTCGCAATATTTCGATACCACGCAAGATCCGTCATCTAAAGATACTTTAGAAAATATCCTCACAGAAAGTCCTTGTTCTTTCACGACCGTTGTTGATGACTTGGATCAACCTGTTAGTCCTGATGATACCGCGCGCACCTGTGTCGAAGAAGAATGTCCGATTGATGACAATTGTTCGTACTCATCCAGTTCCTTTCTCCATTTACTTTCAAACGAGAACATCCCTGTTCGACGAAAGCGGAGATATTCTTGATTTTATTTATTTAAATATCTTATGCAATTTCGACTTAATTTAATCATTTATTATCATAATACTTACTTTTATTATTATTATTATTATTATTATTATTATTATTATTATTATTATTATTATTATTATTATTATTATTATTATTATTATTATTATTATTATTATTATTATTATTATTATTATTATTATTATTATTATTATTATTATTATTATTATTATTATTATTATTATTATTATTATTATTATTATTATTATTATTATTATTATTATTATTATTATTATTAGTAGTAGTAGTAGTAGTAGCAGTATAAACAGTGGGAGTATTACTATTAAAGCAGCATTTGACATGAATTTTTTAGTTAGGCATTAGGGTTATGCATTTAATGGGCTGATGCTAAAGTGGACGAATGAAAAGGGAAACAAAAAAGTTTACACTTTCAATTTGAGAAATAACAAAACAAAAAATTACCAAAATAAAAATGTATTAGTTTCTATTATTACTATTAATAACTAGCGGGGTTACCCGGCGTTGCCCGGGGTTTTTAGAGGTTTTTCTAATGTTTGTCCCTCTCGCTCCCGTTTCCTTCTCCACTTTCCCGTTTTCGTCGCGTTCCCGGTCGCTTTTCCGCTCTCGGTCGTTTTCCAGCTCCCGGTCGCTTTCCCGCTCAGAAGTTTTGTTATCGATTTTCTCTCTTGCTCGCGTTTCCTTCCAAGCTTGCTCTCCCGATTCCAGTCGCTTTCCGCGTTCCCGGTCGCTTTCCGCGTTCCCGGTCGCTTTCCCGTTCCCGGTCGCTTTCCCGTTCCCGGTCGCTTTCCCGTTCCCGGTGGCTTTTCCGTTCCCGGTCGCTTTCCCGTTCCCGGTCGCTTTCCCGTTCCCGGTCGCTTTCCCGTTC
Organism: Erpobdella octoculata; assembly: GCA_963978895.1. Taxonomy (NCBI): domain Eukaryota; kingdom Metazoa; phylum Annelida; class Clitellata; order Hirudinida; family Erpobdellidae; genus Erpobdella; species Erpobdella octoculata. Next base: position 20,833,267 of record OZ022241.1, read on the forward strand.
CCGGTCGCTTTCCCGTTCCCGCTCACGCTTGCTCTCCCGTTCCCGGTCATGCTTGCTCTCCCATTCCCGGTCACGGTTGCTCTCCCGTTCACGCTCATTTTTTCTTTTCCATTCTTTCATTACTTCTGTTAGCCTATAAAACGTAAAATAGATTTGCTAAGACTATATATATATATATATATATATATGAATGTTTGTGGGTTAGTTTGTCTATTATAGAAACGGGAAAGCGACCCGGAACGGACAGCGAGCGGGAACGGAAAAGCAAGCGTGAGCGGGAATGGGAGAGCAAACGTGAGCGGGAAAGCGACCGGGAGTGGTAAAGCGACCGGGAGCGGGAAAGCGACCGGGAGCGGGAAAACGACCGAAAACGGGAAAGCGAACGGGAGTGGGAAAGCAGGTGGGAAAGGAAACGGGAGAGAAAGAGACAAACATTAGAAAAACCTCTAAAAAACCCGGGCAACGCCGGGTATCTCCGCTAGTACATACATAAACACACACACAGACACACAGACACACATACATGCACATACACATACATACATACACACATACATACGCACATACATATATATATAGTTCCCGCTCGCTCACCCGCTCCGCTCCGCTCATTTTGTGACGGATTTCAAATTTTTTTTTTATTTGACTTTCCCCTTGACTCTCAAGGTTGTGTGAAAATTTCATTACGATCGGATGAATGGTGTAGCAATGCATAAAGGACATTAACATAAATACAAACATTCATTTTTATATATATAGATTCAACATTTCCTACATCAAAACAGAGTTAATGATTCACAAATTTTTAACATTTTTTAAACATAATACTAGAACTAGATATATTTACCTGTGAACAACAATTTGGAGTCTTGCTGGACAACTGGTCTTTTTTGAAGAACGAGCTCCGGTGACTCGCTTATCTTCAGCATGCTGAGAAAAAAGATACTGCTTGAAAAGGTTACATCGGCCTTCTGCAGTGATATTTTAGTTATGAAAATCATTTTAGTTTTGACTAAAGTCATTTTTATTTTATTTAGTTTTCGTTTTCATAAATGCAATTATTTTAGTTTTTATATAGTTTTGGTGCTATCATTCTAGTTTAGTTTAGTTATTATTAGTTTATTCCGACACGATTGAAATTTTTGCTCATATACTTTTATTTAAATATAATAAATATTAACTGTCCATGTCAACAAGTAGATCTTGGTTTACTTTTAACCAAGTACGCATATTCAACAATTTTTCCATTCTGTTGCGTCTGCCAGCTCTTAAAATCCCACAAACTGAGAAAAGTCGCTCGACAAAAGCTTGCGAAGCTGGTGCCGATATCAGATCCAGCGCAATCAGAGGACTGGTACCAGAACTCGATTGAGGAGAGGCTGTAATTATGTGAAGATGAGCTGACTTTTTTAATATATTGAGTGAGATGGTTTTTTAGCAGTGTACCATCCACATCAAGAACCACTTGCCTGGTTGAATGTCCAGCCAGTTTTGCTGAAAGCACGGGAAAATCTTTCATCGTTGAGTTGTTAAAGAGTTTTTTTAGTTGACTTGATGGCTGCTTATGTAGATAGGATTGGAGCTTAACCTATTAGGACCTATACACATAAAATATGTTTCAACTTAAAACAAATTACATAAATAAGTTAAAATCTTTCTAAAAAAATATCATGCTAGCCACATTATCGAGAGTACTTTACTATCAACTATATTACTATATAACAGTAAAGTATACTATTATAGTAGCAAATTAAACATCAATTCAAATCTTCTTGCTTGCATTGACACTCAATTGATTTTGTTCTAACTCAATCATGTCATTAAAAATTTCTTTGTGGTGATGGTTTTTAAGATTAGTCGGATTCTTAGTTGCAACAATTGCGTCGCATTTTGAACCATTCGCTAAAAAAGCCACGAGACATCGACTTTTGTTTTCTGTTTCTTCAAATTTAAAATAAGTCTACACACACTGCTGCCCCGCTTGCGACCAAAAAACTCTTTAACTAAACTTGCCAAATTAATATCGGTTGCAAAAACAACACACCAACATCTATAAAATACGGAGAATAAAAGGCCGATATTCATAAACCAAAGAAATGAAATTTATTTTGTTTATGTTTCTTCATACACTGCTGTTTATGTCAGTCTATGATCATTACAAATTTTAATTACAAACTTTTGTCAAATAACGAAAAAGAAACTAAATATTTGAGCTTATTTATTTTAGTTTTAGTTAGTTCTAAGACAAGCCATTCTAGTTTTAGTTGGGAAATTCAATTTTCGTTTCGTTATAGTTTTAGTTAACTAGGTATGGTCGATCTTTTTCGCAGGGCCGGATTAAAGCATTTGGGGGCCCTAGGCCAGACAAATTGCGGGGCCCCTCGCATAAAATAAACTATAGATCAAGACTCTATTGAGAGTGGTATAACACCCTTTAACATATATACATGATACAGTAGGCCTTACAAACAACAATATAACGAAACCATTCACAATGCATTTGCAACTTGCAACAAATTCCAACCATCATGCTAAACTTCGAAAGTACTACATTCATATGTCATATTACAATAAACAATCCCTCATGCTACCATCATACAAATTTACCAAAACGCAAGAAGTGACCATCCATCATTGTTTATTGATTATGAAGAAAATGTTGTACATCATAGATTATGTGATTACCTATATAGTAACCTACATAACTTTGGCAGTTAGCTGAGTTAGGCTTCCTGGTGTCTACAGTGTTTTCTTCCTAGATTTCAATTTGGCAAATTCTGCAACAATACTTTCAAAGTTAATATTGTTGGTCAAGTCGGCTTCAATGGTCAAGAGAGACAAGTCACAAAGCTTCTCTTGGCCCACCGTTGAACGCAGCTGATTTTTCACTCTCTTTAGCACAGAAAATGATTTTTCTCCCTCCGTTTTAGCGACGGGCAATGTCAGGTAAAGTCTGAAGGCAGTATCGACGTTTGGAAACGCTTCAGATATTCCGTGTTCTCGCATGCGTCTCAAACAAGCTGGAGGTGAAACATCTTCTGTAGGATACTGCTTGATGTAACCAACGAATTGAATTAGCTCATCCTCAAACACTTATTCTGCAATGTCAGTTGAGAAATGTGCCTGGAATTTACGTGCAGACTCACGTAATTCAGCTTCAGAAGATGTCAACAACGTAAACAGGAAGCCAAACCGGTGCTTCAATTTCGAATACACCTCCGTTCTCCGAACTAATTCCGTCAACAACGAATCTAGAATGGGAAGATATGTTGACGTCCTGAATCTTTCCCTGGGGGACAGCTGTACCTCGGAATCCACCTCGTTGAATAGCCGCCTCCTCTTCCTTGCTCGCGCATGTTCTGCACGATAGCTAGAATCTTCCACCAACAACTTTGCTTTATCTTCATAGGAAAGGTAGGCTTCATCAGTGCGAATGGAGCTGATGAATGAGTGCAAGCTTTCGTAAAGAGAAACACAGGTTGCAAGATCAATGTTCACTTTCTGCAAGGTTTTGCTTGTGGAATTAAAGCGTTCAAGAATGGAGTCCCAAACTACACACAGCACAGCCATTTCGAGAGTTTCCATTTTAGAGGCTAAACTGGATGCATCATTCCTTGCGGTTGCAGTCTGATCTTTGTCATTGGCAAGCTGTTGAAGAGCTGAAAGTATTCCTGAATATTTATGTCTCAGAGCACGAGTTGCGTCAGCTCTAGCAGACCAACGTGTGGTTGACAAAGACTTCGGAACAATACCATCTATACAAGCTGAAAGAATTGCCCAGCGGTGTGTGGAGGCGGAAAAGAAGTTGAACAGTGCTTGCACCATCCCAAAGAATGATACAGCATGGACACAACATTCAGCGGCACATGTTCCAACAAGGTTCAGTTAATGAGCAGAACAAGGAACGAACTCAACCAGTTTGTTCACACGCTTTAGTCTAGCTTGAACTCCTCCGTATTTCCCAGACATATTGCTAGCGTTATCATAACTTTGGCCACGACAGTCAGATATACAAATTCCATATTCGGACAATGTTTCCAAGATGACTTTGGACAAAGTTTCACTATCATGACTGGAAATTGGAATGAATTTGATGAATCTTTCAACTGGTTTACCACTCAAATCAATGAAACGCAGAATGAGGGTCAACTGGTCAACATGACAAATATCTGGAGTGGAATCCACGCTGATTGCGAAATACTTGGCTGTTTTCACTTGTGATATGATAGTCAATAGAACTTCTTTAGCCATCAGCTGAATGAACTCATTACAAGTAGTGTAAGACAGATATGAAACAGAACCTCTACCGGCATTGCCATAGCGAGAAATATGACTGGCAAGAAACGGATCAAACCGAGAGAGAAGTTCAATCAATCCCAGAAAATTCCCATTATTGCAGGAGCCTAAAATCTCATCTTGTCCACGAAAAGCAAGTCCTCTCTGTGCAAGAAATTTGACAACTGTAACAACCCTCCGAAGAACGTTTATCCAATAGCCACGTTCCATTTCAAACTGAGCCTCAAGGTGAGAAGTAATGTGACCTTCGCTTTTACCAAGAGATATGCTAGCAACAACAGAATTTCGGTGTGCAACACTATTCTCATGTTCCACTAGACGATACGAATTTTTCCAGTCATTAAAACCACTTGTGAATTGATTTACACTGCCAGAAAAGAGTTTGCATGCTGAGCAGTACACTCTGCCAGAAGTCTGAGAATAAAGTAGCCATGTTCGCTTAACAGTCTCATCATTGGGAAGTTTCCTGAAAAACATCGACGAAGTCAAGTACCTCGTTCTCCCATCATCATAAAGGTGCGGAATTAATGAAACTAATGTCGGTAACCTGTATATAGTTGGCTGCGATTAATGACGTTCGGAGTTCGTCCGTAACAGCTGTCCATGTAGCAGGATCCGTCAAACAATGGTTGGATTTGGAAGGTGATTGTGGCCGTGGCGGTTCCGGTTCCTCTTCCACCAAGACATTAGGCTCTGAAACCAACGCAGTAGGTTCCACTTCAACGTGAGTAGACGGAGGCTTTGGTCTACAAAACAAGTCTGTAATTTTGGGCATGCTAGCCACGTCTTTCCGCTGTTTCTCTTCTTCCAGTGCTTTCTTTTTCCGTTTCTCATGGCCACTTTCGTACGAACGTCCGATATCACAATTTCTTGCCCCCCTAAGGTTTTGCTGAAATGACGTCCCTGTTAAATGGTATGTAAAATTGGCTGAAACTTCATGCTTACTAACTCCGAAGAGATTTTATACATGCGATTGCTGAGGTTGGGTCGTTACTTAAATATGGTACACTAGCCGGTAGAATAGAATGGCAAGTGTTACACAATCACATAAATCAAATAAAACACATGCTTTTGTTGATCTCTTAGGTAACATTGTCACAGTCAGCCCATTGTTTATCAGTAGAATGAGCAGATAATGGAGCGCAGCCCAGCGCTTGATTTTCATGCTAAATCGGGGATTAACGGACCTCGGGATTAACGGACCTCGGAATCCCGGGATTTATGAACCTCGGGATTAACGATATACAATCATCTCAACATGTTTTTGGAGACTAAATTAAAATTTACCGACAGACCTCTTAAGGCTTTGGCGTGCACAACAAGCACACAAATTTAAAAAAAGTATTATAGCATTCCAATGCAGCCACGGAGATACAGCAGATCTATCATCTTAAATAGCATTATTACTATTACGCTGGAGGACGTCATTTCGATACGCCAAATTCAAACATTCAGCCGCGCTTTTCTAGACACACGCCATCGTCGATATTATTGAGCTTTTGAATTTTTGAAAAAGGCGCGACAAGTTTGTTTGTTAAATTTGATTGATCTTAGATACTACTCGATAAGATTTATTATTCAATCAATTCAACTGAACTGAAAAATAATATCTAGAGAGAGAGAGAGTGAGACACCATAGAATAAACTGAGCTAATAAATAAATCTTTTCTGCGTCTGCGTAATGCAAGGTGGTAGAAGTTTGACGTTGAGAGGGCCCGCAATTCGGGCCGGCAAATTAGTACCGTTCCGCCGTCCAGCCCGTCCTCAAAATTATACTTTACAATTACAACCACTGGCCACACTTTTTTACTTTGTTCAGCGCGGGGCCCCTAAAACCGCGGGGCCCTAGGCCATGGCCTAGTTGGCCTGTGCGTTAATCCGGCCCTGCTTTTTCGTATTAGTTTTAGTTTTCGTTACTAAAATATCACTGGCCTTCTGGCAATGATTTAGATATGCTCCAGGTAGTGTTGTTGATTTCCATAAATAGCTTTATCCACTTCTGCATAATAAACAAATAAAATCTATTTTCTATTTGGTTTACTTTAAGTATAACTTTGCTAAATTCAACAATTAATCTAGTAAAATAGTTCACCCTCTAGTCTTGTATAGAAAACCTCATAATATTGTGCATAACAAAACCAACGAATTAACAACTGAAATATGTAGTCAATTTGTTTATTCTTTCACTTTTTAAGCAATGGAAAAATTAAATCAAACAAATTGGCATCAGACATTGGCGAAAATACGTGCTGCGTGTCTAGATATTATATATAAGTCTATGGGCTACAACTTAAATTTTTCTCCAATCCCAGTTTTTTGGCGAAAAAGTATATTAACTTTTAATAATTTTTTAAAGAAGTATTCACGACTACCCCCTCCTTTGCTAGCAGCATTAAAAAAATAAAATTTTGAAATCTGTGGTCTTTATAAAATTTTTTGCCCCCCCTAAGGTTTTGCTGAAATGACGCCCCTGGAATTAACCATAGTATAGGGCAAAAATCGACGCGTAAACTGCTAAAAAAAATTGATAAAAGTTATTTTAAGTACAAAGCCATTTTCGGCGTTAAAAACAATTAAAATCTTATTTTTTCACATTTGAATTTAAGTAGCATCTTTTATTTCGTTGTAAACACGATTTTCTATGATATTATTCACTTTTAAAAAGTGTAATTTCGCTTGTTTGCTCAATGGAGCCGTGCAATCTGCCAATTTTTACGGCTGAAGATGTGGAACTGGTCAGTTTTGAGGAATAAAATCCTGATCATTAAAATTTTTTTTATATTGACTAATTCAGGGGTGGCCAACCCGCGGCCCGTGGGCTATCAATTGGCGGCCCGCTCTGTTTTGTTTTAAATATTTGAAATTTATAGTAAAATCTTTTAAAAACTTTCTTAAAAATCGAAAAATAATACAAAAATGATATACGCCAGCAGAGTTTCAAATGGCGTTGGTTGAGCTGCAGTCCGATAGCTTTATGAAACAAAAATTTCTGAAAGGGAACTTAATTGAGTTTTACACCCTTTAAACTTCTGCCAAGTATCCTGCATTGCGAAAGAATGCATTGAAGATTATGAGTTTATTTGGCAGTACATACATATGTGAGCAGATGTTTTCCAAAATGAAGTGCAATAAGTCGGTCCACAAGGCCAGACTTACTGATAATTATTTGCAAGACATCTTGCGCCTGTAAGTGGCTGCATTTGATGCTAATGTAGAAGAGCTGTCATCTGGCAAACAAGCCCAGGTTTCGCAATGAATGACAATTGCTCCTGAACAGTTAAAATACAATGTTTTTGTGTCAACAATACTATTTGGCAATGTAGAGTTTTTTTTTTATAAAAAGTTTCTTTCCATATTTAATAGTTAATTTTAATAAGTTTACTACCAAAATTAAATAGTTAGGAGCCAGCAAAAATTGAATAAATTTTAGGTTTATTTGAGGTAACTACAAAATGCCAGTTTACATAACATGTACCCATATGCTTTGTTTTTGGTTGGGGTTTCTCACAGAGCCCACTGTGGGAAATTACACCGCTCCTCCAGACCCTTAGTTGGAAGTGCCTCAGAGAGAGAGAGAGAGACAAAGTTTTGCCTTTCAAACCAGCGGCCCGCCGTATGTTTAAAAAATATGGTAATGGGCCTCTTTCCCAAAAAGGTTGGCCACCCCTGGACTAATTAATTTGAAGGAGGATCGAATTGAGGTCCGACTCTTTGAGCGATTGGACGTGGTATAACAATTTAAAAAATATAACAGACTGGTTTTAAGTCATTTTAAGTCAAATGTGATGTCTTACAAGTAAGCGTTGAATGATAGGTCTGATGCGTTTAAAACAGTCCGATACATTGAACAGTAGGTCCGTTGCGTTGGGTATTAGTAATTAGTATTAGGTCTATTAGGACTATTAGGTCGAATGTTTTACACAAACACGTTTATTTAACATGTGTGAAGTTAGTCTCGAGGCATATATAATAAAAAAAAACAATTGCGTGCACTGGGGCTGTGCTATACGTTGTTGGATGGGGTTTACGAAATGGAATCGAATGGTATATTTGGGTTTTCTTTGGTTCAACAAATAAGAAAGTTATAAGCCAAAAACGACGATTTTCCGACGAAAATTGCATAAAATCAGCCTTCGCTCTTCTTTGAGAAATTCGAACTTTTTTTAACTGCTGCACTGGGAATATCCGAGATGCTTGTTTTTAGATAATTCGATATCAAATCCAACAATGTAACTTTCGCTTCTAAAATTTAATAAATAAAAAAGTTATGGAATAAAACATCGGACCGTATACCAATTTCTCGAGCAAACCGAAACGTAAGCAAAGGCTGCCATTGGACAATAGAGTCTAGCTCACTAACATTTTTAGCTTGTTTTAAGTTTAATAAACTTATATTTAATCTCTTCTCCAAGTATTTTTGGTGTCAGGAAATTCGAAGGCTCGGTGCTGACAGAGACCTAAAGATTTTCTTCATCATAGTGCATTTGAGTTGCAATAAATGACATTTTAACTGATTCTATTTCATTAAAACGTAATCTAGATTAGCATTTTTTAAAGTCCTTATTTAGCTTCTTCAATGGTCTTGCTTGTTTGCCAACAAATCTTGGTAGTGAAAATTCACAAACTTCCTGTCATTCAGTAGCTGAAACTTGTTACTCATGACATTGCATTCTATTGAATTTAAAAAATTTTTGAAGAATTTTTTTTTAAATTTATAAAATTAAATTTAAATTATAAAAAACTCTTTTTTGATTCTGCTATTTTTTATTTATTTTTATCAAATTTAAATTTATCTGTAACTTGAAAAATTCAACCTGTCTAATTTTTCTTGAAAATTTTATGATGCAACTTTTAGTACTGTTTCTTATTCCTTATCAGGAAATTATAACTTTTACAAGTCTCATTGTTTTTCCTTGCTTTTTATTCTTTTTGGATTTTCCCATCTGTGCTTGGGCAGTCATTCCTTGCCTGATGGATTGGTTCGAAATTATTTATAAACTCTGTTTTGATCAAGATATATCTGTAAATAATATGTTTCTTAAAATAGCTATTGAAAATTTCAGGCTCTGTTGCAGTTTCACAAGGATCCAAAGGGTCCATTGAATTCTTGGTTGACTGCAGCACAGTCATCTAAAGAAGCTTGGTCTTTTTGCTGGCAACTTATGCAGATTGACAAGGTTGGAACATTTTTAGTGCGTTAAAGTTGTTAATTTTTATTATAATATTATCAGAAACTTTTTTGAGGAGCCGTATGTTAAGCAATAATATTTAAGTTATAAAAAATCCTTATATGTAATATTCAAAATCAAGTGAATTTCAACCATTTCTATTTGCATAACAATCTAGCCAGTGGAAGTTCAGCATTTTGGAGCCAATGCTCTTCTCACCAAAATTAATGAGTTCTGGTAAATTTTGAATTTCCTATAAATTATAAACTGGTAAATTTTGAATTTTTAATGTGTTCTACTAGAAATTATTTAAAATGAAATTTATTTTCTAGAAATTAATAACAAATTGGTTAGTTTCCGATTAGGAAACACACTTTCATCTGCACTATCTTTGAGCTGGGTTAGCTTAACCAATGTGTTGCATCTATGCTGTCATTTCATGAAGGCCTTATTTATTCATGCATGTCAAGTAATTAAAATATTTTTGATGTGAGAAGAAGCAAATGACATGTAGACAATCAATGTTGATATTTATAGAGCACCTCCTATAGAGCTCGCCTCTGGTCTTTTACATACCCTACAAAGAAAGGGTTTTACAGACTAGACTATCTTAGCACTGATCATTAATATTAAAATTTTTGATATTCTGACATTTTTAGTAACCTAAATGGTCCATTCATTTTTAAATGCTTTTATTTAACTACACTCGTCTCTCTGTTTGTTGTTGGTTGGTTTGTCTGTGGTGATCAAATCTAGGTCAAGTGTATTCATTGGTTTGCTTGTCTGCGATGATCACATATAGGATAAGTAGGCGTGGCCAAGTGTATTCAAAGGCGTATATTGAAATGCGTCGGGGGTGGGTAAAATGCAGACCGCGGACTTATATTTAAATAAATGTTAATGAAAAATTTAGATTTTTTAAAATTTTATTTATTATTAATAATTACAACTAAAATTTGACCGAATACATTATTTACTGAATCTTGGTTATTTATTAAGCCGAATAGTTTCGGTTGCTAAGATGACGAGTTTTTTTCATTATATGAATTAAATGTTAACGAAAAATTTATACAATTTTATATTTCATTTATTAACAATTTAATATAAATACATATTCACTACTAAAATTCAACCAAATACGTTATTTACTGAATTTTGGTTTTTTTAATAGTTAAATAGTTTCGGATGCTATGGTGACGAGTTTTTTTCATGTATGAAACGCATCGGGGGTGCGTAATAAAATTCAAATCAGTAATTACATAATAAAATTCAAATTTAGTTTACATAACAACGTTTGATGGCTTCAAGCAGGTTTTAGCCAGTTTTAGCAAATCTATTTTACGTTTTATGGGCTAAAAGAAGTTAGGAAAGAATTAAAAAGAGAAAATGAGTGCGAACGGGAATGGGAAAGCAAGCGTGAGCGAGTACGGGAGAGCAATCGCATGAATTATCAAGATATAAACGGCTCAACTCAAAAGCATTTCTTTAAAATATTTATTTTTTATCTTTACTTGTTGTAATATGCAGTGAATAATTTTAATTTATAAATATTGTTTTTATATTGAACCTTCTACTTCCTTTTTTTTAAAGATTTCTTAGTTCTTAGGTATGACCTAAAGATCTGCTTTTTTTTAAGTTATTCATGACAATGAGTTTCTAAGACAGTGGTGCCACTCAATACTTCAAAAATTAGTTCACTTGCTCTTACTGCATTCATTTCCTTCATGCTTAGATAAGTTTAAACATTTTCTTCATACTGAACCTTTATCATGACTTGTTGTTCATGGTTTTTAGAGCAGTTTTATCTTACTTCCCTTCTTGCAAGCTTCTCTTTAGTCATTGTTCTAATAAGATTCACAGAGGTTCTATTATATTAAATTCAGCCTCAAATTAATATAAGAATGTTTGTGTTAACCTTTAAGGTTGCTAAACAGCAACGGCAATCCCGAAGATCCTGCCGTTGTTGAATATTCAGCTCCGCCCCGAGGCGGAGATTATTTATTAATAATATTTAGCTATGCCTATTTTATTAATAATATTTAGCTCCGTCTAAAAGTTTATTTGGAACTTATATATATAATGTAATTTATTTAGTTTTATAATATACATATACATTTTTTTTATTTGAATAAATTATATTATAAAATTTTAAGAATATAAGCATAGACAAAAGCGCAATTAATATCTCATCGACTACTCATTCCTTCGTTAATATTCTAGGCCGACAATTGATGGCATAGATATAGGTATATATATCCTAAGTCTATGGTTGATGGTTTTTCTTGCCAACTAGAAGTTTTTTATCTACTACTCCTTTCATAATGGACAATAATGGTCATATACTTGACAACTAAATGACTTGACAACTAGCAGTTTATAAAATGAAACCCGCCAACTGTAGCATCTCTATTCCATATATACAGCTCTATTCTCTACTCATATACTACTCCTTCCCATCGGCGCCTGAACCGGGGGCGACAGGGGGCCAATTTTGTCAAATACTAATATTATTTATAATGAGAGAATCGTCGAGAGTCTGTCAATTGTTGATATGTTCAATGAAAATGAAACTTCAAAAACTTTATTGTCACAAGTAGACAAGTTAATAAAATTGTATTTGGTTTTTCGGCATTGCGTCGAATTAAGATTTATTTGCAGTCAAGAATGACCCAAAAGTAAATGAAACTATATATGTCATGTTTTTAACTACACATAAAGAAAAAACAGACAATCGAAACTTGTTGGAAATTTAACAGTTGGCGATTACGTCTTGCAAACTACTGCAACTACAGCAGTTTATGGCCGACAGTTTGTGATTACGAGATGCCAACTAATAGTTTATAAATTTTTGACCACCGAGTTCGGGAGCAGTGGGTTTTTGGCGGTTATTACGTCGATTTCCATGGTGTCAAAGATTTGGTGATCATCCCTTTCACAATCTTGTTTCGTTTCACACATTTATTTGGTATAACCTGACCCTGTAAATTAAATTTGTTAATTTTGTTTTGTTTCATTGTTATGCTAGGTTATTTTTTTCATTTATGTCTGACACAACTTACAGAATTTTATCCTCGCTATGAGACCGTGCGTCATAGCCCATCCCATCCCACAGCGTCATCTTCCACATCTTTATTTAATTTAGATAATATCCCAGTAACATCAGGGTAATTTCCAGCCATGATAAAACAATGTGTGAAAATGAAAACCATAGAATAAAATTATTCGAGTTCACTTTTAAATTTATAGCCAAGGTCTGTGGGTGGAGCTGAATATAATTAGTAGTTGGCGGCCTGTCTGTGGGTGGAGCTGAATATAATTAGTAGTTGGCGGCCTGTCAATCATGGACATCACGTGCCTGCCAATCATTGCTTGTTTATCTCATTAACTCCGGTAACGTCAGGATTTTCGGTATTGCCACAGAAACTATAACATTAAGCAGAGCAAAAAACGTTCAAACCACTTATTTTAGTGTAATAAAATTTGTACAGTTTTAGTGCTGAAATTTTTTAGACAAATGCTGTCATTTTAAGTTTTGTATAAATCGTTCCTGAGTTTTGAGAATTTGAATCGATATTAACAAAGGTTTACTGCAGCTCTGTATACAAATTGAAACTTCTCTCACAACTTTATAAATGAATCTTTAGCAAACTCTCAATTAAACACTGTCCATATTTATTTTTGACTAGCGGGGTACCCGGCATTGCCTGCGATTTTTAGAAGTTTTTTTATCGTTTTCTCTCTCGCTCCCGTTTCCTTCCCCGCTTGCTCTCCCGCTCCCAGTCGCTTTCCCGTTCCCGCATGCTCTCGCGTTCCTGGTCGCTCGCTCGGCTCATTTTGTGACCGATTTTAATTTTTTTTCACAAAAACCTTTCTCCCTTGACTCTCAAATTTGTGTGAAAATTGCATTACGATCGGATGAATGGTATAGCAATGCATAAAGGACTTACACACACATAATCTAATTTATATATATATATATATATGTATATATATATATATATATATATATATATATATATATATACATACATTAATTCTGATTCAGCCTAGCTCTAATTAAATGTCTCCGTCTAAGCCTAAGTATTTCTGATTTTTAACTCTTCCCTTTCAACTTTTATAATATTTAATATTTAATTTATTGTTTAGCATAGGGTTCTGAAGATGGCTTTTTATAGCTGAAACTGGCCAGTTAACCCTGATCGTTTTATCATTTAACTATTTTAACCAATAAATTCTTCAATATATGTCTCGTCTTTTCAAATGGATGAAAAGGGCTTTAAAAACTTGCTAAGAAAGATGACTAATGTTAAGTGGTCAATTGTGTTTAATAGAGCCTGTTTAAAAGAATATATATATATATATATATATATATATTGTTTTGCTTGGATTACAAATTTAAATTCCCAAGCAAAGCTGTACAGTAAAACTGGCAAATAAGATAATTTATTTTAATCAAATACAGGCATGAAGTACCAGAAGAAGAAATTGATAACCTTCGTACAAAACTTTTACTGCTACTTGAAACTCATTTAATGAGCCCACGTTTTATTGTCACTAAGATCTGTATTTCAGTCAGTAGTCTTTACTTTTTGAATTTTAAATTTTTTATCATTTGATGATTCAGTGATTCAATTGAATGATTAATCAACAGGTGAGTTGTTTCGTACTGCAAACTATTTCTGACCATTGGCCTGAAGCACTTAAAATGTTTATGGCTGTAATAGAGGCTGGAGATAATGATCCAAAGCAGGCTAGTGCTTCTATTTCAATGTCATTTAGAAATTCTTTAAAAGTGACCATACTTCACTTAAGTTTTCAGTTTTTATAATTAAGTTGAAAATAAGAAAAATCAAGTAAATTTACATTTAATGATTTTTAATCATATTAAAGTATTTTCTACCAGTACATAATTAAATTATTTATTATACATTAGCATTATAGGAAAGTGTGTTAGAGATTAATATAAACAAATAAATTGCAGTGTATACAGAAAGGGAATGTATTGGAAATTCTCACTGTATTACCTGAAGAAGTTTGTAATATTTTTTTTTTATCTAAAATCAACTTTTATGGTTTTATTAATTAATATGGTTATTTTTTTAAGTTTAACAGAATGTATTTCCCACCTGTGAAGAAAACTGCTATCAGAACTAGTTTGTGGGGGGCTGCAGAGTCAGGTTAATAATCATATATATGTTTGTATTAGTTTACAAATTTACTTATCTAATTTATAGTAGTTGTTAGTTTGGTCAATTGATGTTACAAAACATACCAATACTGAAATGGATGATATCTATATATAAAAGAACATGTCCTGACCATATATATAGAATAAGTATATCGGCCTGCCTCTCGTTTAGGAAGGCTTTTAGCAAGGCAGCCTAGTAGACCGGAGATCCGAAACGAAGAACTGAGAGTTACAACCGTATAGTAACTTAATCAAATATTTTTTAATAGAAAAAAAATTTTTTTTCTGTACAAAATAAGTTTTTAACTTTATAAAAATTAACAATTTTTTTTTTATAAAACTTCAGTTGACATTGAATTTTATTTGCGTAGTATCTAGTTCGATGGTCTATTTATGTCTATTTAACGTCGCCTGTGTTATCGGTAAATTAGAATTGTATATTTTTTATGTCAGATATCGCGTTAAATTAAAATAAAGCTCATATCAACTACTTTTAGCTATAATAAATTGACATTTCTGTTTCTTACAAACCGGAGTTTAGTCTCCGCTGTCGTACCAAAAATAGATTAATACAAATAATGAATATTCATGGGACCAAAAGACTCTAAATCGTTTTTTCGGAGGCCATCTTGGCATCTCACTCAAAACCTATTCATCTCCGATATACTTATTCTATATATATGGTCCTGACTGACTGATAATCATCGCCAAGCTAAATCGCCTCATCCTAGGAACGTAAAATTTAAAACTTATATTACTTTTATAGCGTTAGCACCCACTAAGAAAGGGTTTTTGAAAATTTTGTTCGTTATGAGATAACCAGGAAAACAAACTTTTTTTTCTAAAACAACGCATATTTCAAAAACCACAAATAAGAAGGTTTTGAAATTTGGTATCTAGCTTCTTCTAAAAAAATAAAAATGTTTACATAATAAAAAAAACATTTAAAAAAAACGTTTTTCTTGCGCCCTAAAAAGTATAAATAATATTCCTATAATTCATATACAACAGAAAACGTTGCGGGCACATTATTTTTTATAATCATTTGTTTTATTAATGTTGTTGATGTTGTAGCAGTAGCCTATAATGTGCCCGCAACGTTATATTATACTTTTTAGGATGTAAGAAAAACGTTTTTTAAAAATGTATTTTTTATTATGTAAAAATTATTTTCTACTTTTTCGATTTTGACGGGTGAAATTTAAGAATTTGAGCTTTTAGAATAAATGTATTCAAATGACTGGTTAATCACAGGGAGTGCCACGTGAAGGCTGACTCGTGTTCCCCAACTTAATATACAAACAACATACAAACATAACTAGCAATCTACGCAACTACGCTCTCTCTCTGCTGGATCGACGTCGGACTTCGATACCGTGCTCAAGCTCTGTCGCATCATCTTCACAAGCACACTGAGCACGCATGCTCATCGAACTTTCTCTGACTCATCGAGTTGTTAGCTAGGCATGTGATGATGGCATCCATGCACGAGAGAGATAGAGTGAGAGAGGGAGAAGGAGAGAGCGAGAGGTAGTTAGTTATGTTTTTACATAATAAAACTATGAATAATTTCTCTCAGCATGTACTTACAGTTATGATTTTTGGATATGTTATAGATTAATGTTGATAGAATATAAATACCAATTCTGAGAATGTTAATCCAAAAGTCTCAAACAAAAAACTTTGTGACCTAATAAAAACGTTGTAAAAAATAAGTGTTTCACCCTTTTTTAAAAATTGGGTTTCCAGGACTTCAAATGTGGGGTGAAAAATAGGGTTGTTTGTTTTTTTTCTCTAGAATAACTGCTACTCAAAAACTGTAAATGTTACAGATGTAAAAATTAATATTTAGTATAGAGGAGCCTGATGTAGCTCCTTTTCATCAAAAATTCTTTCAGACTTATTAACTTTTTTAGTGCTAGGTCAAGTTTATATAAAGAATTTAAAAAGGTTTCCGTACGAAACTTGTTATGTTTGGTGTTGAGAATAAACTATAAAAATCCATTATTACCAGAAACTAAACAAACGTCACACTTTCTTCTTCCATTTCCTAGTCTTAAAATAAGCATTCTTTTAAATTAGGTTTTGGTCAGCGCAAGCGCCTGATTTTTGTAAACATCTAGCTACTTAGTTATAATAAAATCTCATCGTCACCATTTCTCGCCCAGACGGTAAAAACAATATGTTCTACACAGAATTTCAACACTTGCTTGAAACGGTCGTCTACAACTGCAGTTTCATCATCCTGGGAGATGTCAACATCCATCTCGATGTTACCAACGACTCAGCCTCAAAGAAATTTTTATCGATAAGAAACAGATTTGGCCTCATGCAGTTGATCTTTTCACCGACGCACCGAGCTGGTCACATACTAGATGTCGCTCTAGTTAGAGATGACAGGTCGAAAGAGGTTCATAACGGATTACCCCCTGTCATTTCCAACCACTCTGTGGTTTCTCTCAAATTGCTGTTTTGTAAACCGCAGCCGGCTTGTTTTACCGCCACAACACGTCTTTGGAAAAATGTCAACCGTAATGCCTTCTAAAGTGCGCTTCAGAATAGCATTTTCTGTTCTGAGGAAACTGTCTGGAACGATATGTCCATCGATGACCTATGCAGTTCCTACTCATCTATATTGAGTTCACTCATCGATGATCTCGTCCCCTGCATCACTGTTCAGAAGCGCTGCTGACCAATTACTCCCTGGTTTAATGCTATCTTTCGGAGTGAAAAGCGAAGATCGCGGTGTTTTGAACGTATTTACCGTCGTACTAAACAAGACCAGGATCGGCAACAGTGCATTGAACAGCTGCGGCACGCCCATCGGGTCTACCATAGTGCTCAGCAAGAATACTGACAGACCCTTATTACAAAAAGTTCAGGTAATGCCCAAAAGCTGTGGAATTCCTTGTTGTTAGTGATGGGCAAAAACCAACGTCTCCCACATCAGACTGGCCTCATCGTTGAGTCGCTCTTGACATTTTTTGGCAACAAAGTAAATGATATCAGGATGACCACTATGAATGCACCAATTCCTGAATATGCTGCTTTTCACAGCCTTCCACTAAATGAGTTCTCAAATTTGTCTGTTTCTGAAGTTGTGCTGTTGTTGAAAAATTCTCCTACTAAATCATGTAGCTTAGACCCAATTCCAACGTGGATTCTTAAAGATTATGCTTTACTACTCGCTCCTTTCCTCACTCATATCTTCAATAGATCTCCTTCTCAGGGTTACTTCCCAGAAATGTTTCGACTAGCAGAAGTCATCCCAATTCTCAAAAAACCCACCATGGATCCATCGTTATCTAGCAGCTACAGACCAATCTCCAATCTTCCATTCATTTCAAAGGTTTTCGAGAGGGCGATACATTTACGGATGAATCAGCATTTGCGTCTAAACAGGCTCCTACCCGAGCATCAATCTGCGTACAGACATAACCACTCTACTGAGACTGCTCTGTTGAAAGTTGCATCAGACGTTCTGATGGCAGCTGACCAAAGTAAACTGACTTTGCTAGGCATGCTTGATCTAAGCGCCGCCTGACTGCGTAGATCATGAAATTATTTTTTGATGTCTCGAGACTACGTTTGGGTACACGGGAACAGCCTTAGCGTGGCTTCAGTCATACCTGACTGGTAGAAGACAGACTGTTAGATATGGTGGGAAGACATCCTCATTTTACAGCACGGTGTACCTCAAGGCTCCGTGCTTGGACCACTGTGCTTCGTCCTTGTACGTGGCTGATGTTTTTCGTGTTGTCGAGGGCCTGGATTTTTGCATCCATGGGTATGCGGACGATCTACAGATTTATGATCATACCGCGGCTGATGACGTTCCACGACTTATGGATCGTTTCACTCGATGTGTCGAAATTGTTGCCCTTTGGATGTCAAGTAATCACTTGCGACTGAATGCATAAAAAACGGAGTGCATCTGGTTAGGCTCCTCCCGTCGACTTGCTAGACTTTCTTTTGACTCGTTTGTCTTAGGTGATGACACCATCCGGCCATCCAACTTGGTCAGCAATCTGGATGTTTACATGGACCATTCCGTTAGCTTCAAGAACCATATCTCTCGGCTGACAAGAACTTGCTTCTACAACATTTGACAACTCTGATCAATTCGCCGGTCACTCACTGTTGAGTCTTCCCATGCTCTAATAAGGGTGCTAATTTTGTCTTGTCTTGATTATTGCAATGGGATTTTTGGTGGAGCCCCGAAGTGCATCCTTAACCCATTGTCTGTTGTGCTACGAGCAGCTGCTCGTCTGGTCCTACGACTTCCCCATATGAGCAAGGTGACTGAGTGGATGCGTACGAAACTCCACTGGCTCGATGTTCCAACGCGAATAGTATTCAAACTTTGCCTGCTCGCTTACCGATGTCTCCATGGGTCCGCTCCGCCATACTTACCATCCCTCATCACACCTGTGAGCGCCATCCCTGGGCGCTCGCACCTTAGGTCTGTGCTATCTGGCACTCTACATGTACCGAGGACACAAACATGAACGATTGGTCCACGGGCATTCGAAGTGTCGGTCCCAATAGCGTGGAACTCCCTTCCTGTCGATCTTCGTGATTTCAACCTCAGCCTCTTGGACTTCCGCAAAAAACTGAAAACACATCTTTTTAAATAACTGTAGCTGGTTTTTGTTTTTGCATGTTTTGACTTGCTTTTGAGACTTTTTAGTTAAAAAGCTGTAATAATAATAATAATAATTGGATGGGCTTATTGATCGTTGATCTCATTAATCAGAAGTTGTTCGGGAGTGATTGATTGATTGAGTGAGTGAGGTTGTGAGATTATACTAGTAGATACTTGTTTTTGTTAATTTTGTTCTTTCGCAAAAGTTATACTAAGTTATATAGTTTTTTGTAATGTATGATGTGCCTGTGAACACCGATCGAACTGTAGGAGCTAACCGACCTGACATCATCATTCAAGACAGAACCAAGAAAAAGTGTCTTCTAATAGATGTTGCCATTCCAAATGACAATAACATTTCCATTAAAGAAGTAGAAAAACTAAGCAAATACAAAGATCTTTAAATTGAAGTATCAAGAATGTCAACTAATATTGATGATTGTTGTATGTGAAAAAAAGAAAATTTATATTTTAATTTTTAAATAATACAGTCACAAAACTTGATTTGAAATTGACATTTCTAGGCAACTAATTAGCAAATAACAAAAGTTACATGCCACTGCCATGGTTAAGTATTTTAGATGTCGAAAACCATGTGGCTAAAGCGCTTGTTCATCCATGTATATTGTTTAGTTTTGTTTATGAGCATTTTCATGTTTGGATGTGATGCCTTACTTATGATTCATATGGATGGGCTTATTGATCGTTGATCTTATTAATCAGAAGTTGTTCGGGAGTGATTGATTGATTGAGTGAGTGAGTGAGTGAGGCTGTGAGATTATACTAGTAGATACTTGTTTTTGTTAATTTTGTTCTTTCGCAAAAGTTATCTTTTTTTAAATTTTAGCCTTCATCTGACCAAATTCCAGATGTCTGCCATTTGCGAGATTATTTGGTACATCCCTAGAAGTTAAATTAATTTATGATTTTTTTTAGTAGTAGTAGTATTAATAATTAATGGTACTTAAGCTATATTTAAATAATCTTTTTCCATAATGACACAACATTTGTTCTTTTTTTCGAACTTTGACAAGCTGAAAAAGCTTTATTAGAAGCTGAGCTAATTGCTCTTAGTTGTTGAGTTTTATATCATCTTGTAGCTGCTGTTCAGTTGTTTGTTTACAGGCTGAAAGCAATTGGTATAGTTATTTTAAATTTTTTTTATAATTTAATTTACAGTTATGGAAATGTTGTACAAAGTTTTGGCAGAAATGTGGCCATCTGAAGTTATGAAAATTCAGGCAATTAAGTGTTTTTCCAGCTGGGTGCAGATTGGAGCAGATTTGACTCAGTCTGAAAGGGAGCCGCTAATTAATTTAATCTTTGATCTTGTTGGGAATCAGACTTATTTTTTAGAAGCTGTAGAAGTCATCCCTTTTATATTTAAATGCTCTATTAATCACAAGTTAGTTGATTTTTAAATTTCTTTATGTTTAATATATATTTTATTATGATTTTATTTATTTTCCAGCAATTGATGCAAACTAGTATTGTTAAGATTGTCATAGGCATAGCCACCATGGGAGCTCATGCTTCCCTCATCTCTTTATTGATGGTTTTTTCCAATTCATCTAAATTCGAAAAGATTTTGCCCCTTCCCTCGGGAGATGATGGCACACTGTTTAAAAACTATTTTTTCATAATAGTTTCATGACACGCGCTTACGTTACACGTGACTAAAGCCCTACGCTCTGCGTTACTAGTTTCAGACTGGCAGCCCTACGAAAACGGTATTCATGACGGCAGCCTTGGGTCCGGACGAGCTATGCTGCTCGCCGATTTGTTTTCACTTTTTCCCGTCGGCTTTCCATTTTATTTTTCAGCTTGTGCGCATGTGCAATGACACATATACGATCAAATTAGACGGAGTTTCAATTCGTGTGAAATTTGATCGTGATTATTTAGAGAAAATTATATTAATATTTACATTAAATAAAATTGTTTGCGGTGAAATAATTAAAGTCCTATAATTTAATTTACTACATTAATAAATATAAATTAAATACATTGAAACCTGTTATTTTCCAAATCGCTTATAGCAAATTATTTAAGTAACAGTTAATCTATTAAAAATTGTAAACACAAAATATCTATAAATACAATTGAAATTGAAATTTCGCTAAATTAAAAAAAAAACCTACATTGAAATCTGTTTGTAATATAATATTAATCCATTTCATGTTTCAAAAGAAAGTAACAAAAAGCTTTTTAATAATTATTTTTTACCTACATCAAATAGTGTAATGGCTTTATCCACTGTGTGCAACAAGTTCCATAACAGTAACTCTAATGCAAATCAGAACCAATAAAAGTAAATCAAGACACAGTTGTTTCATTTGAAAAATGTTTATTACAAATTCATTTTCTACCTGAATACAAATCAATACAAAAATTTTTAGATACTGTAGATTTAATTTAAAAATGCACTTGCTTATATGCCATAATTTTTAAATAAAAACGGATTCAAAAGCTATAAATATATTTTACATAAACACAGGATTCTCATAGTTTGTCTTTTTTGAGCTTCTTCTTGTCTCAAATTTGAACTTGAAAATTTGATTTAATGAATCATCATTTAACTCTAAATTTAAGATCTAAACAATTTATTGTATCATAAACTTTCAACACATTTAACACTTTATAATATTTACTAATATTAATAAGTTCATGTTAAAAACACACAACGAACAAATATTATAATTAGCATGGTATAAATTACCACACAAAAGTTCAAAAGAATAGAATCGATTGAATTTCATTAGACGACCGGAAAACTTCTATTATGTGTGCACTATACTGTACACACTTCAAAAGTAATTACAACATTCACAACGAGCCAAAATTTTTAATGACAGACAAAGTTAGCAATAAATTAATAAAGTTTCTTAGTTCTAGAATTTTAGCTTTGAGTTATTCCAATAGCAAAACCCTAATTATCTACGAGCAAAACGATGTGAGAACTCGGAAAATCAGTGTTTATTTTCACTTAGACACCTGTTAAACCTGCTAGCTGGCAGGCGTAAAGTTAATCCAACTTTACTCTCGACTATAGCGCTAGTCGAGTGTCATGAATTAGCTTTTTTCGCCCCCCCCTGAGTTACGCCGTCGTAAGAGACGGCTTAGCTCTTAAGCCCTCGTCATGAATACGGGCCCAGGTGTTTTAAGACTGAAATGGCTGTATGTAGGAGATACCAAAGTACTTTTTTTTGCAGATCATAATTTGATCCTCATAACTGTTTCCTCCTCTTTTATCCAGGCTTGGGACTGGCTTGCAAAAGCAAGGTGGAGTTGTTTAAATACTAAATGCCATCTTGTAGATATGGAGTTATGAGGCTAAGTTTTCAAAATGGAAAAGAGAATTGTTAAAGAGGTTATAAGTCTACCAGAATAAGCTGTCATTGTAGAGAGGGGAGAAAGAGGAAAAGAGATGCTAATAAAAAGAGAGGGATGATAAGAAATTTGAAATTTAGAACTATTCTACCTGCATAGTATAAAAAAATAGGAAAAAGCAGGAAAAATAGAAGGTTATTAGAAGAGACTTGTTGCATGAAACTTAAGAAAGCAGGTGTGGACTCTAACATTCATTAACATTATTTCTTAGATCATGACACATCTTGTTTAACTTTTATAAAACCATACATAGAATGAAGTGAGGAAAATTCTTCAGAAAGTGAATATTGATATTCTTGCAGCATACAATTTGGTCAGCATGCTGAAAAACTGACTACAAAATGATGAGAAAAAGGTTAAATTTGAAGATGGCATTAGATCTGCACAGAAGCCGCAGGTTGAACTTGGTTGAACATGAACGCATTGAAAACTTTGTCACTGGGCCACAAATTTTGAAGCACTTGTAAAAGTTGCTGTTTTTTGTTATTTGTTAAAATTTACTCGATATATTTGTACGAATATGTGTGTAGTGGCGGTACAAGATATATTGACAGATTTTTACTCCACTTTCTCTTACCCGATTGAGCTAACATTTTTTTTCAATACTTCATGATGCGGTAAATTCAAGTCTCATTCATTTGCAACAAATTTGAACCACTGATTGAATTTTATGGACAAAAGCATCAATAATACATGCATCTGCTTGCCTACAAGCTTGAACGCTTTCAACATCATGCGGATTTGAAATATTTAATTCATGATTTTGTCGCTTGTTTCAACATTTATATTTTGTGGTTATTTAATATTGTCTTATTCAAGTGAAAGTAACTTAAAAAATAAAAAATATGCTAAAGGTAAAGCTGGAGAGTAGCGTAAGAAATTATTTCCAGTGTATTCAATAATATTTTCATTATAATAATTTTTTATTTATAAACACAGTCACATTACCCATTTAATGATCCAAAGAGAATTAGAATTGTTTTAATCAAAACGGCGACCAAATGCTCAATAATGGTTCGTTGTTTTTTACCTGATTTGTTAGACACACACACTGATAGCTCCAATAGCCTTAGGCTCACTTCATCATAATGCTTAATTCTATTAATTGAATCCTACTTTGAGTATGAGATACTGGGGTTAACACCGAATTTCACTAGAGTGAGCAGTTTAACAACAAGGCCTAACTGAAAACATTGTAAAACTGAAAGAGGGTCACAAGAAAAGCATGAATGCACAGTAACTAAGAAAAAATATTAGAGTACTATAAGGGCCATTTTTCTGGCCCAGTCTGGCTAATTTGGGCCCAACCCAGCCATGCTTGTTTTTAGAGGCCTAAAGTTCCTATACTAAGCACAAAAATCTTGGCTAAGCCCGACTTGACTTCAACCCCGGCAGTACTCTAGAAAAAAATGAGTCACACAGTCTGAAATAAAATTTGTTACAGAAACAGAAATTGAAGTAGTTCTTCAGAAAAAGCACAATTTTTTTTTGTACGTTTCATTTCATTACACTTTACCTTTAGTTAGCTTTTTGTTTATGAGTTTTTTAGCTACTAGTAGTGATGGGCAGTAGTTAACTACTTTTAACTACTTTAGTAGTTAACTACTAGTTTAACTACATTGGAGTAGTTAAGGCAAAAAGTTTAACTACCCGAAAGTAACCGGTAGTTAAAGAATAGTTTAACTACTTTTTAGAGTAGTTAACTACAATTAGTTTAACTACCTAAAAGTAGCCTACTACCAGATGGTTTTCTGTTGTTAACTTCTTTTTTAAAATAATTTAAAAAAGTAAGTTATTTATTTTTCTTTTTAATTATATAAATTTAATAATAAAAACACCAGAAATAATTTTTTAAGCTATTCTCCACCTTTACCGAAATAAAGGCCATTATTTTTGTTGAGCTGATTTTGGTGTTATGTCAATTTTTTCTATTGTGGGTTTAGATTAATTCTAAGAATAATGAATGAATTATTTATTATTTTTATACATATTTTTATATTTAAGAGTTCCTCGACTGGCAATGAAATGCATCAAGAAAGTGATTCTATTGGAACCTCTTTTTATGCAAGCACAACAAAATTCAGACACCAAGGTAAATTGTTTCTTTCTGAATTTTGTTTATTATCAGAACCAAAAAAAAAAAAAAAAAAAAGTCTATAGAATCAAGCCATAAAAAATTAATGTCTGAAAGTTATATTTTTGATGAAGAGGAGCTACATCAGGCTCCTCTATACTGACAGAAGCTGGAGGACTCGCGACTCCTAAGAGATGCGGTC
Source organism: Erpobdella octoculata (assembly GCA_963978895.1). NCBI lineage: Eukaryota > Metazoa > Annelida > Clitellata > Hirudinida > Erpobdellidae > Erpobdella > Erpobdella octoculata. The sequence continues at coordinate 20,858,230 of OZ022241.1, forward strand.
CTTGAAAGCGTTTACTGTCGGGGCGTCAATTGTGTATTGCGTAAGCGCATTCCATGGAGCGACAATCCGGTTTGTGAAAAAATTGTATCGCTCTTCGCAACCTCTGACATACTGGCGCTCTAGTTTGCAGTTGTGGCCACGCAGGTGGTATGCCGTGTGGCCGGCTGCTCGAGTTTGCGGAACGGAAAAGCTGACGTCGTCGATGTTGTGGGCGATTTTTAACTGCTCAATTGTATTTGTTGGTGATGCATTTTTGTCTTTTTTTTAAATCTCTTATATTAACTTCACTGCTGGTCTTGCTTGCTTCAATGTTTGCAAACCTTGAAAGTAAAAATTAAATAACTTCACGTCATCCAATCGAGCTGAAATTTAAACTTTCTCTTTCTCTTTCTCTCTTCATGACAATGTATTTTATAAGAATTTAAAAAATTTTTATACAAAAATTTCTGTAATTAAAAATATTAATGATCTATGTTTTAAAACAAAAACAAATAAAATACAATTAAATAAATGTGTACATATATAAATTCAAAAATTGTCATTTTAAAAGAAATTTTTTTTTGAGGTAAATAAAAAGCTGGCAAATCCAGAAATATCAGTGATTTGTGAAATATTTTTGTTTGTATGCTTACCTGCTATATACAAATTAAGCATCTGCGTCCCGATATCGTTATCTCGAATTCAATCGAGATTTCAAAACGATACGGGAGATCCCGTATCGCCATTGAAATGATATAGCCTGCGGAAGAAGTCTCGTATCGATATAATTAGCGATACTTAAAATTTCGTTCCCGAATAAAATCCTGAAAAAATATCGAGATTTAAAAAAAATATTTTCCAATAAATAACGAAAGTCATACATTTAATTAATGATTAGCTGGATTAATAATTACTTGAAAATATAAAATTATATTGGCTTTGTAAGGCTGTATAGAATTGAAAGATACAAAGAGTAATATAATGTAAGCTATACGCGAGCTCGGCCTGTAATGTGCTATCGCGCATGGGAGACGACATACATGCGTTTGGTCATTTTTAATGCTCATTCAGGCTTAGAGATGGGATCCGACGCGTGAACTTCAAATCGATATAACTTCGTTAATATAACACGTAGAAGAAAAATTTTGGTAAATTTCGTTTTCTATTGTGGTTATCTTTAATAAAAATATAAATTTTAATTATTTTTTTTATATTAAATTTTTCCGTGCGACTCCCTAGTTACATAGAATTGGAATGATTATTTTAGTGTTTCGATATCCGTAATTGACCGTAATAGTAGCTCATCTAAGATATATCTTTATAATCTCGATGATATTCTTGGTTGTGTGTGAGTATGTGTGTGCCACCTGTAGTGTGCACGACAGTGCCGTAGCCCGTATCGTCTGCAGCTGGAATTCGAAACTTTCTCAGCTTCTTTCTTGCTATTGCTAACCGCATTCGCCATCGCCTATAAATAAACACGCTGGGTTTTTTTTTCACTTTTTTAATTCTTGCATTCTCGTGTTTTTCATCATTATCATGCCGCGTCACCGGGGTCAAATCTGGGAGTACTTTGAGTTTGAGGAAGAGACGGTCACGCAGAAAGTCAATGACAAGGATGTAGAAGTAAATCTTGCCAGATGCAAAGACTGCGGGAAACAGTATCATTTTAATGTAATCTTAGTAATCTCAATCTCAATCTCAGTAATCTGCAATCTATTTCTATCTCCATTGGTTTTTCCACTTTCACTATTGAATTGCCTAAAAATGTCGTTCTTTTGGTGTGCTAGAAGGTTTTCTACTTTTCAATTACTTGAAAAAATAATTTTAATTTTTTTTTTCATCGGCAAGTAAAATCATTTAATTAAATTGATAAACTACCGCATAATGCGTACTAAATAAAGTAAATAAATACTTACTATCGGCGGTAGCGTTTTATTTAGAAAAATAGATGTACCGAAACTAAACAAATGAAACTTATTTCAAGTTGTAAAAAAAAATTAAATTTGGTAAATTTTTATAAATTTTGAAATTTTTTAATATTTATATATTTTTTTCAATGAATTCCTTTAATGTAGTCGCGTATAGTTCATCATTCTATGTTATCTCGTTTCATTCGAGACAAAATTTCCACTTCAGTCGAGATCCCGATATCGTATCGTATCGATATCGTATCGTTATCGTTCGAGGCGTCTCATATAGTATCGTTTAATTTGAGGCAAATTTCAGAAATCGTATCGTATCGTATCGTTCCAAAAAAATAACGGGACGCAGAAGCTTAATACAAATACATAGTTTATCTTTTTGTGGTAGTGTAACTATTCTATTTTTTGAATGTTATATTTTATAAAAAAAATTTCAGCTGCATTTGTGTTCTTCTGCTAGTGATATTTAAAATCTTCTGTAATATGAAATTTTCATGTGTCATTATTAATGCTAATTTGCAGGAAGATTGTTTCAGTCTTGCGAAAATATTTGTAGCTGCAGCAGAGAACAATATTGGTCTCATTATTTCTTCGATTGCATCAAGTCCTGAAGACGGTCCATATTGTCTCCAACTGCTCCAGTTGATTTCTGTACGATGGTGTTTTTTTTATTTATGCTGGTAGTCAATGCTATATCTTCAATGCTAGATTTTAAATACATTTTTATTTACAGAAATGTGTCACAGTGAAAGGTTACTTTTCTGTTGATGAGAGCTGCAGTGACTGCACATTTGGATTCTGGTACAATTTACAGGTGAAATTTTATCAACTGTAAATTTGTCATTTTGAAGCATGCCCAGTACCATATTTATTAATTTGCGACTTTTATAAATACAATTACAAAACTTATGCTGAGTTTTCATGTTTTGGGTAAAAATAAGTGAATTGTAAATCTAACCTCAATAAATATATTTAAATCTAACATGTATAATATATTTGCCTGACATACAGATGTTTTTTCATATTAAAAAAATGTATTGAGGTTAAGAGTTGTAATATCGTTTTTACAACATTTAAATAGTTAAAGTTGTATTTTTCTATGGACTGTTTTTTAACTTTGTTGCCCTGTTAGTTTCTTTTTATTAGTTTCTTATTATTCTGTTTAGGACCAAATAGCACAAACTGAAGCACCACAGAGTTTAATCAACAACTTTCGAGAACTTTACATTGACTTGTTTGCCTCAATGACTTACAAAACCAGGTATCCGCCAGACATCGAGTATGCTACTTGGAATACTGGTATTATTTTTTGTTTTTTATGTTTGCAATGGCAGTTTACCAGTGTTATTATGACAGCATGTTATAGTTCAGGGTTGTCAAATGGGGCTTGTCAATCAAGAGGGTTTTCCAATTTCTGATGCAAACCTTTTGACTTGGCTCTGGGAGAAATGAATTACTGGATATTAAAGAAGGCTAAATGTAACACAAATCAATTTTGCCAAAATTGAAATATCTAAATTTATAAAAAGTTGCTTGCAGATTATTATTAATTTTAGGTTCCAAGTATTCATGTTAGGGAGTAACCGATTTCGATTTTTTGCCGATTTCCGATTTCTGGTACCCCAATTTTCCGATTCCGGTTTCGGTCCGATTAATCGGAAATTTCTATTATTATTTAAAAAAATTTCCAAGTTTTGCTTCTTTTTATTAACTAATTTGAATCAATTTAATGATATTTAAAATAATTATAGTAATGACGCGTAGATGAGTAAACAAAATTTATGTAACAGAATTGGATACACACATGTTTCATTTGCTTATTTTATGGCAATTGAAGTACCAGTAGGGGACGTATTCACCAACCATCTTTTAATTACCGAGACATTAAGCCCTATACGCATAAAAACCATTTCCTGGGTCAATAACCCACACTTCCGAGTACTTATCAATTTCAAAAACAACATTTATGCATAATGCATCTTCCTGTGCATGTAGTTCTAGTATTTTCGACGTTTGACTCTGCGACGTTTCAATATCATCAATAGAATATTCAAATTTAAAAGCACAAGGTAAAACATGAGTCAGTATAATGGAAATATGAAAAGTCAGAATCGGTTAACCTAATATTGCCGACTCCGATTAATCGGAATTTTGCTCTAATCGGCAATATCCGATTTCCAGACCAAATGTCGGTTACTCCCTAATTCCTTATATTAAACAAGGAACTTTGTGAAGTTGAAATATTGATCACAACTAATCAACATCTCAAGGAATTGCTGCAAACAATTGCCCGTGCCAAGAATTTAATAAAAAAAAAACAAAAATAAAACAAAAAACAAATTATACAACAGATTTAAAAAAAACTGTAAAAATATTGATTATTCATAAAATAAATATTAAATTAATAATTTTTTGTATAATAGTTTATAGTCCTTTACCATATGTGTTTTAAGACTGATAAAGCAGTATGTGGGATATACTGAAGTATTTCCTATTGTGGATCATAATTTGATCATTTCAAAAAGCCAAATCGGAGGGTCCTGCAATTTTTCCAAATTCGATGAGTTTTTTTGGGTAGGGGGTGGGGGTGCTACATTTATTCATAAACTTATTTTTTTTACAATTGGTTTTACTGGTTTAAGACTGATTTTGACTATCTTCAGTTTGTTGTCTTTATTTTCTATCATTAATAAATTCTTAAAGATACCAAAAAAAAGACTGCAAAGTCAGAAAATTTTTTCGGCTGCGGCAGGCTTTCTTCCTTTTCTAAAACTTCAGCAAGCTCCCCCCCCCGAGGCCAAATCGAAAGGCCCTGCAATTTTTCCAAATATGAGGGGTTTTTTTGGGTGGAGTGGGAGGTGAGTGGTGCTACATTTATTCATAAACTTATTTTTTTATAATTGCTTTAACTGGTTTGAGACTAATTTTGACTATCTTCAGTTTGTAGTCTTTATTTTCTATCATTAACAAATTCTCATAGATACCAAAAAAAATGCAGGCTGAAGATAGTAAAAAAAATGTTTTCATCTGCGACAGGCTCTTTCCTTTTTAAAACTGGGGGTGTGCTACATTTATTCATAAACTTTTTTTACAATTGCTTTAACTGGTTTGAAGACTGAGGTCGACCCTTTTTCACACTTGAGACCCCAGCATTTTTTGCTAGTTGCGCCCCTGCTTTCCGTCATCCAATCGAGCTGAAATTTGAAATATAGGCTCGCTTGCTCCTCTTGCAATGCATTCTATTAAATTTTATAAAAAATTTTTTAATTAAAACATTAATTATCTATGTTTCGAAACAATAACAAATCAATTAGTTACATTTAAAAATTTTAAAAATGTCATTTTAAAAGAATAATTTGCTGTCACAGGACTCCGGGTAACCCAGCTTCTGCCCACCCCTTGTATTGTTAAGAGAATGTAATAGTAATTATAGTAACATCGTGGTGATTGTTTGCAATGAATATTTAAATGAAACCTAAACTTATCAGAGTTGTTCTGTTTATGTCGAGTTTAAAACCAAGTTGTGATTTGGAATTAATTTTTTCGGGTTTGCTTATATTTTTTATAGATCAGCAAGAGACTTTCAGATGCTATCGGCAGGATTTTGCAGATGCAGCGGTGAATATATTATTTTTTATTTTGTTGTTGTGTTTGTGAGCTGATAATATTTTATTTTGTTGATGATATGTAAATTGCAACTCAATTCCATTAAAATTTTTCTTTCCACAGTTTCTTAGCAATAAATTTGATTAACTTTTACTCTCGTTAATCTCTCTTTATAATAAATGCTGAAATTATTAATCTTATGTCTCTTCATTCTATATATATATATATATAAAAATTAAGGTTTCTGTCAGTAACTCATGCATTGCTACACCATTCATCCGATTGTAATGAAATTTTCACACAACCTTGAGAGTCAATGGGGGGAGGTTTTAGTGAAAAAAAATTAAAATCGGTCACAAAATGAACAGAGCGAGAGAGCGAGCGGGAACTATATATATATATATATATATATATATATATATATATATATATATATATATATATTTTCTCGTTTTACTTTTGACCCTGAGGATGGCTGACATAGCTGAAACGGTCCGTCGGTCTGACAATAACAGTTTAATGGAAAAGTTTTTGGCTAATTGTAGTCTCGAACAGAGAGTTTTGTGCCGAAAGGTCGAGAATTTGGCTCGAAAAGTTGTTTCTGCCAAATGGCGAGTTGTGTTTCTTGGAGCATGTCTCAGAGATATATATATATATATATATATATATATATTTATATATACACATAAATGAGCGGGAATGGGAGAGCAAGCAGGAACGGGGAAGGAAACAGGAGTGAGAAAGACAAGCATTCTAAAGTACCTCTTAAAACCAACCAAGCGACTAAGATTGAAAGAGCTAGCGGGAAAAAGAAAGTGACTGGGAGCGGGAAGGCGACCGAGAGAGGGAAAGCGACCAGGAACGGGAGAGCAAGCAAGAACGGGAAAACAAGCGGGGAAGGAAATGGAAGCGAGATAGATAAGCCTTAGAAAAACCTATAAAAACCCCGGGCAATGCTGGGTATCCCGCTAGTCTATATATATAAAAATGAGATTATGTATATTAGTCCTTAATGCATTGCTACACCATTTATCCGATTCTAATTAAATTTTTACACAACCTTGAGAGCAGTGATATTTCAGTTACAACTTTTCAGTTACAGTTAAAGTTATTTTTCCACAAACATTTTTTAGTTACTATTACACATATTTATTTTTAAGTTAAAGTTACAGTTAACTGTAGATTCTATACACAGCCAAAAAAATTTTTCTTATTTGTTTATTTACAAAATGGTAAAACTTCGAGTTCATTTAAAAAAAAAACACGAGTTTCTAGATTCTTGGAGAGCCTGTTTCTTTTTCCTGCAGTCATATCACTGCAAACCGAGAAGATGCGCTCCATATATGCTTCTGAAGCAGGTGCAGAGATAAGGTCTTTAGCGAAGGCCGTTATTAGAGGATACACTGTCTCTGAGGCTGTCCAGAAACTTAATCCAGTTTGATTAGCAGCTAATGTTTTTGGGTATGCGGACTTTTCATCAAAGGACGATTCATCAAGGGACTGTTCATCAAGGACTATTCATCAAGGGACTATTCATCAAGAGACTATTCATCAAAGGACAATTCATCAAGAGGACGGTTCATCCTAAGGACTGTTCATCTAAAGACTATTCATCAAGAGGACTATTCATCAAATTTTGAAGCCACTCAGCATCCTTTATAAATAAATACCCAAGATATTTTCAGCGTAAAGTAATTTGATGTATTTTTAAAAGACAGTTCTTCATCTTTGATAAAATAAATTTCAAAAATTTCAGTAATTTTAAAAAATAGTGATGGCAACCAGGGTTGTTAAGAGCGGTATTATTGGCTGACAAAATCGTTGATGACAGAGCCGCTACATTTTTACCAATGCTTTTATTAACTCGTCGTCTCTGTTTCTCTGTCTGTTTCAAATCTTGCAATCAATTTTTGAGTCACTTCCTGATGATAGATTTTTTTCAAATTTTGCATACATGCTCAAAATAGAAGACAATGCAATATTCAATTATTAGTTTTACAATAAGTCAATTAATTTAGTTAATTTTAATTAATTTCGCACATATATATATATATATATATATATATATTATATATATATATATATATTATATATATATATATATATATATATATATATATATATATTATATATATATATATATTATATATATATATATATATATATATATATATATATATATATATATATATATATATATATATATATATATGTGTGTTTATATATAAACAAACAAACAGAGACGACGAGTTAATAAAAAATTGATTGCAAAATTTGTGTTTTAATTACATATAAAAGCATTGGGTTTTAAAAATTCGTTTTTAATTTACTTGTTTAGCTGTTCTCAGCGCTATTCGCTACCGCAACTTTTATTAAAAAAACAAAAATAGGTTTTTTATATCAATTAAATGAGTTCCAATGTATTTAGATTTTATTTGAAGTTTGCATGAAATCTGAGTCTGGTTGATTTATCGACGATCCGGACGAGCGTAAGCGTCTCTTTGAAATGACCTTTCCTGACCTCGCTAAAGCGAGCGTGTGCGTCTCTTTGAAGTGTGGCAGAAGTGGTATACCGGGTGTTAGTGATGTTTCGAGGTGTATGGTATCTGGCTGTTTGAGTGTGTATATACTCACAGTTTATACGAACAGCTGAAAGCAGTTGTTTTAAACTTATTAAGATCTTGACATTATTTCTTGTCCAGTTATTTTATTTACTGTATGTGACGAATAAAATTGTTGTTTATTACAACCATGTCTTCTACAAGCTTGCTGATTGCTCGAGGCAAAAGTGTCTTTGAAGCGTGGCCCCTTTGGTAAATGTGTACATATATGGTTTACGAAAACAGTCGAATTTAGTTTTTCTGGTGCTGTGACCAGGAGCGGAAGCGAGAGACAAGCGGGAAGAGAGAGCGACCGGGAGGATGAGAGCAAGCGGGGAAGGAAACGGGAGCGAAAGAGAAAAACGACCGAAAAACCTCTAAAAACCCCGGGCAACACAAGGTACCTCGCTAGTTCTATTATAAAGAATAAAGTATTTCGATGCAAGCAGAGTAGCACTGTAAACTTGATATAGATTACCCTACATTTTGGTAACATTTTGGTTGAAAATAACATCTTAAAAAATTTTATTACATTTTTTGATGAATAGTCCGTTGGATGAAAAGACATTAGATGAACAGTCCTTATGATGAACCGTCCTCTTGATGAATAGTCCTTTGGTGAATAGTCCTTTGATGAATAGTCCCTTGATGAATAGTCCTTGATGAACAGTCCTTTGATGAATCGTCCTTTGATGAACAGTCCTAGAATCATGTTTTTGAATCCCCAAGATAAGCATTAAGAACTTCCGTGCCTAGATTGCTTGCTCGGAGAACTGGAAGCTTCAATTTCTTTGGCAAGCCTCTTAAATCTTTTTAAAGGAGGTTGACACAATTCATCAGAAGATTGTCAACTGATTGCTCATAATCAAAATATTTCCATACACTACTTTCTTGTTTTCTGCCACTATTGTTCTTGAACATTTTTCACGGAACGATTGCAACAGCACTATCAACTATCAATAATAACAAAAGGCCGCGAATAACTAAACAGCACCATATACTCTTTGTTAAGGCGGGCGCACACAAACAACAAAATTGTACAACTAAGTTGTGCAACTCGAGTTGCGCAGCCAGATTGCTCGTGTGCGTGTCATGAGTTGAGCAACTTTTTAAGTTGTCAACTCAGTTGCCCAACTAGTTTAGTTTTCAAATTCGTTTGAAAACTTTAGACAACTTTTAGTCACGCGTCTTTCTGTAATTAGTAAAATAGTTATTTTTATAAGAAAAATGTAAAAAATAGAATGAACCAGCGATTCTGTTATGAATTTGATAAATTTTAATAAAAATTTTTAGTAATTTGCACAAAGTTTTTTGACTTGATTATCGAATAAAATACAAAACTTGCGAGAAAAAATTGTGACGGAATTTGATTTAATGTAATAAATTAATTTATTAGAGAATTTCAACGAAAAATACCAACTGTTACTCTAAGCGTGTGCGCGCAAAGGTTGCTCAAGAAATTTAGTTGTGCAACTAAATAGCTCAAATTTGTTGTTCGTGTGCGCCCGCCTTTAGGTAACACCAAAGAACTCGATTTTTATCTTTACATAAAAAAAATGAATCTAATATTTAATTTATTTAGAAAAAAATTACATTAAAAATATTTTTCAGTTATTATTTTTGTATTATTTAACTGAATTTATTATTCAGTTACTATTACAGTTAGAGTTATTCGCCGTATTTCAGTTACTATTACACTTAACTGTCCATTATTTTTCTATTATTTTCCGATTTCAGTTAGTGTTACAGTTAACTTGAATATCACTGCTTGAGAGTCAATGGGAGACAATTATAGTGAAGAAAAAATTGAAATCAGACACAAAATGAGCGGGAGAGCGAGCGGAAACGGGAAAGCAAGAGGGAACAAAAAAGCAACTGAGAGCGGGAAAGGTAAAGCGACCAAGAGCGGGAAAGCGTCCAGGATCAGGAAAGCGACCGGGAGCGGGAAAGCGAACAAGAGCGAGAAAACGGCCGTGAGTGGGAAAGCTACCGGGAACGGGAAAGTGACCGAGAGCCAGAGATCATGAGTGGAAAGAAAGGGGAGCGAGAGAGACAAACATTAGAAAAACCTTTAAAAATCCCGGGCAACGCTGGGTACCCCGCTAGTTCTATATAATGACAAGTATTGATTCGGTTTTGCTAATATTTTTAAAACACAAATTAGTCAATTTCCAGTACTGATTATATTTTAAGAAAATTATTATTTTTACATTAAAAAATTAAAATTTTTGTCCACATTGGAACATCGAAAATTTATTTTGGTACAAATTGACACCTGTTTTGGTAACTTTTTTTTCTGGTTTGTTTGGAGTGCTCTCGATAAATTTGTTTTGCAAAACTCTTTAACATTTCAATCGACAACTTTTATTGATTGGTTAGAAGTCGGACAAACTTTTTGCGGATATTGGTGTTGTTACAAAGATGTTAATAAACCCTGTTGAAAATCCACCTCTCTACAAAATCATTTGGACATTATTATTACATTTTAAAAGTGTTTTTCTGAGAAAAACTAGAAATACTAATAGAAAATGATGTTCATTGTCTGCAAGAAATTTCAAATAACAAGTAGGATTATTTAAGAAAGTTCCACAATTAATTTATTATTTTAATTATTTTGCAGGCTTATTTTTCTAATTTCATTGGCAATGCTTCAATGAATTTATTGTACAACATGTTGAACGGTTTGATTATGAAACATAAAACCAGTGGAGATGTCAGCTGGCAGGTTGTCTGTTTTCATCTTCTATTCTTTAAATTAACCTTTTCCATTTTAAATCTTTTAGTCCTTGTTCTATAGTTTTCTGATAGCCTAAAGAACACAGCATCTGAGATTATGTATGTATGTATATCCAGATGTCCTTTATGCATTGCTACACCATTCATCCGATCGTAAAGCAATTTTTACACAAACTTGAGAGGCAATGGGAGACAATTATAGTGAAGAAAACATTGAAATCGGTCACAAAATGAGTGGAGCGGAAACAGGAATTAGAAAATGAGCGGGAACGGGAAAGCAAGAGGGAACGAAAAAGCAGCTGAGAGCGGGAAAGGTAAAGCGACCAAGAGCGGGAAAACGTCCAGGATCGGGAAAGTGACGAGAAGCAGGAAAGCAAATGGGAGCGGGAAAGCGACCGGGATCAGGAAAGCAACAGGGAGCGGGAAAGTGACAGAGAACAGGAGAGCAAGCAGGGAAGGAAAAAGGAGCGAGAGAGACAAACATTAGAAAAACTTCTAAAAATCCCGGGCAATGCGGGTACCCCGCTAGTAAGGTATATAACATGATTAAAAGGTATATAACATGATTATAAGTTATATAACATGATTATAAGATATATAACATGAATATAAGATAGATAACATGATTACAAAGTAGATATCATGATTACAAGGTAGATGACTACATATCAGTTGGTTTAATGATTAGTAACAAATGGAAAGCGGTAGCCAGCACAGTACATGGGCAATGTTTTACTCAATGATACCATGACCAGAAAAACAAAGCTCATTAAAAGATTGAAAACAAGAAAGCTGCAAAAACTGATGATCAACTATTACAATGTAGCATAAAAGTACAACAAAAGCATCAATACAATTTAACAATGAGAAAATAGTTTTTGTGCATGATCAGCAACTTGCAAGTGACAGCAAACACATCAAAGCACAAGAATTTCAGAAACTGATGTAAAACGGTTGAAACATACTAACGTAACATAAAAGATTGACAAAAATGTATTATAAAACAACAACAAGCTAATTCATTAAACCCATTTTACAATAGTGTCATTCACTAGCAGATTCAGAAATGTCAATTGGGGGCTCCTAATTTTTGGTTGACTCACGACTTTCGGAGGGCGGTCTTTCCACTCTGTAAGACCTGCTTTCTGGAACGCCCTTCCGCCGGACGTGCGCAAGTGTAGGGATGCTTTGGAGTTCCGTTCTAGCCTGCTGGCATATCTTTTTAAACTAGCTTTTACTCAGTCTTGAATAGAATTGACTTGTCTTTTATGTGGTGACCTTTTATTTTTATTTATGTACTACTTGCTTTCATATTCTCTTTTGTGTCTGTCTTTTTGAACTGAAGCCTAGTGCTACTTATAATCTTTTTTAAGATTTTTCTATGCACTTTAAAAATTGGAAAAGAATAAAGAATAAAACGTGTAAAAGTGTGTATTACACTGAAGTCATATGCGAAAAATACGGTAAATACTAAGTGCTGTTCAACTGCACTGCAATTTTGTTCCCAATTTGAGTTAGCATGTCTATCAGTCGCCTGTCATAGCAGATAAAAAAGCCACTTTTGCAACCTTGGCCTCCCTTTGAATCTGCCAGTGGTGTCATTCCATTTTTATATTTTTTTTGGGTTTTCCATGTTCATAGTGTGAAAGAAATACAAAAATCATTCTAGTAATGTAATCATCTACTCTTATTTATTTCTGTTTTAAGTGTACAACTTTGTTTGTATAATCTATTTTGTTAATTTCATTTAAAGGAATTTGAATGTATAATTTACATGATGACATCTGTAATGGAGGGTTACAACATACAAGATAGCAGCTCTGTGTCTCTCGTGTTTGAAATCTTACCACATGTTCCATGTAACAACAACACGCTTATCATGCAAATCATGTACTTCATAGGTGAATTTGTGTTGTTACCATCTTTTTTCTATATTTACTGTTCTTATATGATAATGCTTTTTTTATCTGAGGTATAAAAATTAACAACTTATTTTTGTTATTCATTAGTTTTTCTGAAATATCTATGATGTTGTTTTGTAGTTATTTATTAATAATATATATAATAGCCCATGTCTGTGTAAGATGTTTTTGTGTGATGCTCTGCTGTCTATGGTAAATTAATTTATATTTAATAATATAAATATATATATATATATATATATATATATATATATATATATATAATTAAATAACTTAAAAAATTTTTACTTTATGTAAAATAAATTCAAAATATAACAAATTATTAATATTTTTGAATATGTCCTTTTTCTTTTCATTTGTTTTGGAGTGCATAAGAACGATAAAACAATTTCTATCGATTTCACTTATATGGCTTTATAAAAACTTACTCCATCACCGAGTTCTTTCTGCTGTCAAACGACGATTTTTATGCTTCAGGGTTTTCTTGCATTAGCAATAGAATACAAATACAAAGAAAGTTTAAATTAATAATTATTCAAAGGTGAGTGAACAGTGCTTCATATCAGGCTTCAATGATCATAATTGATGAAATCACTATCTATGCTTACTAAACATGGATTACGCTGCATCGATAAAGTTCTTTGCGATATCATGCAGAATTCAAAGCCGTTCTGAGGAAAAATCATGGTTATTAGAGGCAATTTTAGACAGACACTGCCAGTTGTCACAAGAGGAACATGAACAGATATCATAGAGTGTTGTATAAAATCAAGCAATTTATGGCAACAGTTCACAAAATTGGAATTGCCAACTAACATGCAAATTGGAACTCAAAATATTCACAACGACTGGCTTCTCAATGTTGGATTTGGAAGTTTGCCTGAAATACCAGGAGTTCCTGTGAATTCTATCGAGATTCCTCGACAAATGATTTCAGATGAGAATATTATCGAACAGATTTACGGTAGTGATTTGAGAAACATGCCCGTTGAAGAACTTTCAAAACGTGCGATTTTTGCTCCAACAAACAAGGAAACATTAGAAATGAACAGAAAATTAATCGCTCAGATGCCCAGTGATTTTAATCTCTATTATAGTGCTGATAAATTAATTTCTGAGGACGCAGCCGATGAACTGAACTATCCTTCGGAATTTCTGCACAATCTAACATCATCAGGAATGCCTCCACATATCTTAGCTTTGAAGTGTGGAGTAATAATTATGCTTCTACGCAATCTCAACCCCAAAAAGGACTCTGCAATGGAACTCGCCTGATCGTTCATTCATTGCAGCATAATTTCATCACTGCTGAAATTGTTTCGGAATGTAATCGCGGTGACACAGTTTTCATTCCCAGAATTGATTTAGCTCCCATCAATCTTCCATTCATACTTAAGCGTCATCAATTTCCCATCCTTCCTTCTTACGCAATGACAATAAACAAATCACAAGGTCAGACCTTTGAATATGTTGGGATTTTTTTTTAAAACCAATGTCTTTTCATGGCCAGCTATATCTTGCCCTCTCAAGATAAAAAATCCCAGTATTTGAAAATCTTCATTAAGGATTCACATATTCAGGAAAATCTTTTGAAGAATAAGACATTCACGCAAAATATTGTCTATGGCGAAATGTTTCAAAAACCATAGGAAAATTTATTAAATAATTACAAAACGTTTTCCAGATTTTTTTTTATTCAAATTGACTCCATTTATATATAAATTTTAATTGTAATGTTATAAATAAATAACAAAATATTTAATTAACTTATATTAATCCATAAAATATATCCTTGGGACGGGCAAAACCGCTAGTTTACATATATTTTTATAGTTTCAACTTTTTATTAAAATAATTTGTGATATTGATATTTAATTTTATTATTAGTATTAATATGTTATTTTATTATTTATTACTAGTATTATTTTATTCATCAGGGTTTTATTTGCATTTAATTGTAGCAAGTTGTGCTGACTTTATGGAGGACAACTTAAAGATATTTACAGCATCCATTCCATTTCTGCTCAAGGGATTGTCAGACAAAGATCTTTGTTCTGCTGCATCGATGTCCCTTAAAGATGTCTTCTATGCCAACAGAAAGTACATTGGACTTGTCTCTACTGAAGTCGTTGAAGCCATCAAGGTAGAATATTGTCATTTGGCATCTGCTATTAATGAAGTATTTTTTAATTTTCAAATAATAAGCTGTTGCAGTGAAAGTTGATTGTGTGTGTAACAGAACTATCCATGGGTCGGGTGTACAATTCTGTGGCAATTCGGGTTGAGACAACAAATATTATTAAATTCTTTCATAGATTATTATGCAAAATTAAATTTAATAATTGTATTCTATTATATATTACTAAGAAAAACATTAAATCAGTATTTCATAACATTATAACTTATTTGGTAGGGGTTGTGTCGTGTCACTTTCTTATGAAAGTGTGAAGGTCATGTCATGTAGTTCTAGATACCTGTAGGTCAGTTGATGAAACCGAGCCATTGAGCACTGGCGCAATGAACCATTGAAGGCTGCACTCATTACTATTGTTTAATGAATAATTCAGTTGTATTTCTGTCCAGATATCAATTTTAAATGTTTTGTTTTTTAAAGTTAATAAAATTTCAGCTTTTTCAGTGTATTTAATGATGAGTCGATTAGTTTCTATAAAGTTTACCGTATTATTTATTGCTTACTCAGAATTTGAATTTATTGTTGGATTAAATGAGTTCATTGTTTGTTTTG
The DNA here is from genome assembly GCA_963978895.1 of Erpobdella octoculata. NCBI lineage: Eukaryota > Metazoa > Annelida > Clitellata > Hirudinida > Erpobdellidae > Erpobdella > Erpobdella octoculata. The sequence goes on from OZ022241.1 coordinate 20,873,744, forward strand.
AGTTAAAAAAAAACAGCTATCAAAGGATTAAAGTACCAAGGAAATGTTTAGCTTTCAGCTGTTAAAGTGGCTAAAAAAACACAACATCAAATTAAAGACCTTTTATATTCATTCCTCAAAGATGAACAGTTGCTTGTTAAGTGGATCAAAGACATTCCATGAAATGATTTAAAATCATGAATACAGCAACATGGCAGAAACGGCAGCACAACTAAAAAAATACACGATGTAACAAACCGCATTTACTCTGTTATTTAAAGACAGATGCATTTTCACCAATATTTTTTAATGCACCCACTTATTTATCCACCAAAGGTGTGACTTTCAATCATAAAAACTAGAAAAGGCAAATTTTAAGTTTTTTAGTGGGTGCATTTCTTTCAGCTGGTCATTTAGCTTTGTCAGAAGGACTTGTCCGGCTTACTTCAACGACACCTGTGTTCCATTGTTAAAAATTAGTGGATGATCCAATCTTTAAGCTGTATAGCAAAGTGAAGTGTTAATTCCCCGATCAAGAACTATTATCTTCAGTCCTTGCAGTTTCCGCATTGATGAATGACTGAGTAAATTCTCTTCTACCAAATTTTCATATGTCTAGCCTAAGCTAAGATCAATTTTTCAAAGAGCTTACAGTTGTGAATAGCTTTTGAGAACAATTTGCAGGAGTGAATGTTATTATTATTATCATCATTATTATTGACATCACCCAGTTAAGCTTACAGAATATTGTAACACAATTTTTATATGGCTACAGCTTCTAAAGGTTTTATGATTACCATCTAGGATGAAACTCTCATCATCTTCAATGATAACTGTAAGAAACCACATTCTTGTTAAGGACAAGAGCACAATAACATTTCAGAACCTATCAGTTACTGATATGTAACTTCCATGGCACACTGGCTCAATACAAACATATTGTTGTAATATCGACAACTATATTCGGTTTCTTTAGAATGACTTTAGAATATATTAGAAGTAATAAGCACTTAACTAACTTCAATACCTGTGATTGAAGGTCATCTAATTACAAAGCTAATTTTAAACTTAAAAACCAGATACTTTTTCTGTATATCTCTTACTCTGTGTCTCTTAAAATAATTCACTTACTTGCTGTCATTTGTACTAACAGGAATCAGATATTACTTCCAAGGATACAAATAAGCAGTATTTTGAGTGGTAACTGAAATACATGTTGAATTAATAAGTCTTATGACCTGCAAACTATCATGGACTGATGATCTGCCATCAAATCTATTGGTTTTCTGTTTCAGTTAGCTGTTATTGGTTTTGAATTTGCCGATGGTACAGCACCGCATGATGGCATTATAGAACAGTCAAGACAAAAATCAGTTATAGTTGAATTTGATCAGCCCCATAAAGTTTGAACAACACATCATCATCCAAAATTAAAAATTTGTCTACCTTATTGTGTTTAATGAACATCATCCACCATCAGATATGATGCTTAAAATGTTAGTTGCTGATTCAGAAATTTCATTATTTTATAAACTAATAAAGTATTCAACCTGCCATCAAGCTCATATAGATTGTGGATTTAGTTTAGTCTTAGTTTAAGGACATGACATGAAAAAATTAGTTGGTAATCATTTCTTCATCTTGTTGCAAAAAAAATTTGTAAGAAATTACAAATCAGGAAAATTTACTTGAGAAACACATGTGAGAGCATAAAGAAATTGATTAAACTATTTTTTCTATGTAAAATTGTTGTGTTATTCCAATTAATTGCTTAGAATTGACATCAATAAATGTTATGTTATGGGCAGAATAAAAGTGTATACAGGTCCAGTGCTTTTATGTATTCAGCTGTTAGAACTGGATACCAAAGATGGTGTCTAGAATTGCAAGGGTCGTGCAAATGTTTTTTGGCAGCTAGTTGACCTTTTGACAACCCTGGTGTGTAATGGTTGATGTTGATTGTGTTTTGAAGATTGTAATTTTGGATTTTCATTTATTTCTATGCTTAAGTCTATTAGCTAAATTTATGTTTATTTAGAGTAAAATTATTTTCGATGATGTGATTGATTTATTTATTAAATAAGTTAAATTTACAGAATGCTCTGGAGTCAGGAAACTTGAAGGTTTTTTTTTTTTTGGAAAGTTATACAATTTGAAATGATTATGTATAAGTTTTATACTATTATTTATTTAATTTGAATTGTGATAACAGTCAAGCGATGTTATTAGAGTTGTTGGTTGTCTTGGCCACGTTATATCGAACCTTCCTCAAGAAACTGCTTTTAAAGCCATCACAGTTATTCTTTCACCTCATATCCAGCTGCTTTTGAAATGTGCTAACTCAACAGAAGTAAGATGCTGAAGATTTTAGTGTAACTGATAAAAAATAATTTATGTAATTGTACTACAAATTTATGTTTTTAAATTGTAATAAAAGATGTTCATTTGTTAATTGCCTTACTCATCATCATCAGCTGAACAACCAATCTCAGTCAATCATAGTAGAGAAACTGAAGATGTTATCAAATTTGTATTCCTCATATGCTCCACCAGATGAAGAAGGAGAGAATGAACAGAGGTTACCTCACCACAAATCTCAACACTGTGTGAGTGTTTTCTATCATCATCATCATCATCATCATCATCACCATCATCATCATTTATTTTTGAAACGTCCCAATTCCACGCTATGCTAGGGTTGGATGTTTTTCCATATCAGGCCCCTCCACAAGTCACGATCCAGGGCAGTTTTCCGCTTCAGGCCGAGCTCATCCATATCTTTCTTCACACATTCCCACCAAGTCTTCCTACTTCTACCTTTACTTTTTACTCCTACAACATCCACATCTCTAATTCCCGAAAACCAATCATCTGCACCTTTACACTCCAAATGTCCAAACCACCTTAGTCTTCCACGCCTCACCACATCAGCCACACAAGGAACATCCAGAAGGCTATACAAATCCACACTACGTGCACGATCATTCAACGAAAAACCACACATCCATCTAACCATCATACGCTTTCTAAACTTAGATTCTCCACCTTCATAGACCATGTTTCAGTGCCATAAACAAGGACACTTTGAACACATGCCCTATACACCTTTCCTTTCACAAGAAAGGATGAACCGTGGGTGGTCAAGATAGGCAATAACTCTTTGAATTTAGCCCAGGCAGAACGCACTCTAGCTCTCACTGCCTCTTCTACACCTCCTCCTGCACCTAATGTGTCACCTAGGTAACAGAACTTGGTCACACACTCCACCTTTACGCCTGGCTTAACCTCAACCTCACCCAACAACTCTTCCTGAACAGAACCACCAGCCACACAACTCTTAGAACGGAAGCCAACAAGATCTTTCAAACTACCCAAAATGCCACTGCACCTTTTATGGACCCAACTCTTACAATCCACACAACAAATAGAATTAGAGCCAACACCTTTTCTGCATACACTGCATGGCCATTTACCCGACTTCTCCACCTGTCCCATTCCGGCCCGACACTTCATGATTTTTGTCTTACTTGCATTCACTCTAAGGCCTTTCGCTTCCAAGGCAATTTTCCAGATGCTTAACTTTTCCAGGAGAGAATCTTCTGTCTCAGCTAATAAAAAAAGATCATCAGCATAAAGCAGTTCCATTGGCAAGCCTACCCTGAGCTCCTGTGATAAGGCCTCTAAAACAATGATAAACAACAATGGGCTGAGAACTGAACCCTGATGCACTCCAACCTTAATGCTGAAAGCATCACTCTCCTTCCCATTCACTCTCACCACTGTCGCTGCATCATCATACATAGTTCTTATTACGGAAACTAACCATTCATCCACACCTAGACATCTCAGAGCTCACCACACTATCTCACGAGGTACTATATCAAATGCCTTTTCAAGATCAACAAAGGCCATCCACAGATCTTTGTTCTTGGCAAGATACTTTTCCTGCAGCTGACGAACTATGAAAATAGCATCGGTAGTACCTTTCCCCATCATGAAACCAAACTGCATACCATCAATTTTCACAATCTTCCTTAATCTTTTTTCAATCACCCTCTCTAAAACTTTCATTGCATGTTCTAATAGTTTAATGCCTCTGTATGAGCCACATGCTAATGCATCGCCTTTACCCTTGTAGACATTCACCATCCAGCTCTTATTCCAGTCTACAGGGGTTTTACCATCCTTCAATACTGCATTACACACTTCAGTCATCCACACTATACCAACAGCTCCAGCAGCTTTCAACATGTCTGCCACCACTCCTGAAGGTTCTGCTGCCTTGTTACGTTTCATCTTATGGATTGCATTACTAACTTCCAGAGTAGTTAACTTTTCACTAGGTCCACAAACAGGACTTACATGAGTTAGACCATTTGCATCCCAAGTGAACTCCTCATTAGAAATTCTATCATAATGCGCTCTCCATACCTCCAACAACCTACTATCCTCAGCCACAACCTTACCTTCATTGTCTTTCACGCAGTTGGCCCCCACTACATCCCGGTTTTTACGCATTAGCTGCTTGGCTACCCTGAACACATTTCCTTTCCTGTCCTCCCTATCCAGATCTTCGCAAAAAGTCTTTCGGACAGCGTTCTTAGCATTAAAGATAGCTTTCTTAGCCATGCGTTTGGCCTGGTTGTAGCTCTCCTTGGTTGCTAGATTTTTCCCAGGTTGCTGGCACTTCAACAAGTTAAATAGCCGACGTTTCTCTTTTACCAGGGCTGCAACCTCTTCATTCCACCACCATGTCTCCTTATGCCTACTAATACCTTTTGTAACCCCACACACAGCTACTGCCTCCTCAAGCAAACACTGCTTCAAATCATTCCAGACTTTCTCGACATCACCAAGACCATTCGTCACCACAGCAGCTTTAGCTTGCAGTCTTTCTTTGAAGTTTTCTGGCACCTTCACCTTTCCAGCCAGTCTCCTGAAGACAGCAAAAATCTAAACATCGTCTTGCTGCAATATCAGCAACCTCACCATCTCTTCCCCTCATCGTTCCAACATTCACAGAACCAATTCTCAAACAAACCCTTGAACCCTCTAAATTCTTCTTCAAGCCTATAGCTAACTTTTCACTTCCGTCTAGGCCCAGAAAAGGAAGCGTGGACCTTGTTTGACCGGGCAACGTCCGAGCCGGCATGAAATTCTTTGTTTTGTTACCCATATGGAATTTGGAGCAAAGTGTTACCCGGATGCCCTTCCTGCGAACCTCCCCTTAGTCACTTTTTACGACACGCATAAGAGGATACACTATCTGCCCGAACCACAGAGCATTTCTAGTAATAATGATTATAATGTGTTGCAGTAAAGTTGATATTAGGTGTATCCATTAACAAATCCTGCTGAAATGAGATTCTTATGTTCCTTTATTGGCCAAAAACTATAACAATAGCTAAAAGACCTATTTCTATTCTTCCTTATTTTTCATATTTTTTTGGAGAAGTTATGTACATTATACTTTATAGTTATTTTAATATATTATAGTTATTTAATAGTGGCCAATTTGGTATTTGTAAAGGGCACTCGACTTACATGCCCTTAATGCTTCTATATTCAAAAATCACTGTCATTGGTATGTTTCTCGATCTTGCTAAGGCTTTCAACACGGTTAACCATTTCATTTTGGTGACCCGTCAAATGGGCCTAAGAGAAAAGGACCCCGATAATAAGGCCCCCATCAAAATGGCTCCCGACGTAACGACTCCGACAAAAGGGTCGTTATTTTTAAGTTTACATCAAAAGAGCTTTGTGTATTAGACTCTTTTGTTTTTTACAAGGTCAGATCAAAATGTATAGTTCTAAAGTTTAATTATGTTATACAATGTAGGGTCAACTGTTGATCCATGGAACCCTGCATAGTAACTACTGGAAGCCTAACCTAGCTCGTTTTCAGCCTGTCGCTTTTCTCTGGAGGCGATGCGATATACTAGTGTGCTAGCCTGCACTAGTGAAGTGTACAGGCGTGCTGTGTTGTTTATATTTATATTAAACGCTGGCTTTGCATTTACTTTCTTGTGTCTCTCGTGCTGTTGGTTGCGTCGTGTTGTATTCGATCTTAGTTGTTTGCTTATAATTATTTAGTAAATACAGTTGTAATGGTGAATCAATGTAGCACTGTTGGATGTAAGGCGGGTTACAATAGCGATTGTAATGCCAATATCACACTTCATAGTTATCGTTATCGACGTTATCCGATGATTAACGAGGATTTACTTATAAAATGGATTAAATTCAACCCGAGCTCCAACTAAACATTCTCGTCTGTGTTCGTTACATTTCAAATTGGATGCAGTCCTAACAATTTTTCAGAATACACTGGCATATTCTCCTACAAACGGTGTTAAAACGACGAGGTGTAAATGCAACTTTCCAGGCTAGAATTGAAAAATAGAATAATTCCTTATCCATGTTGGAATTAGTGCAACTGCTACAGAGAAGTTATGGCATTCCTAACAAAACTTCCCGCAAGTGTAATGGGAATATCAGTAGACAATGCTGCAACGAATAGACGTTTTTTTAAGAATATTTGGGTGGAGGGACTTTGGAAATAAAAACCACAAATAAGTTCAATGGTCAGCCCATATATTTAATGTTCGACGTTCAATTCCTCTGAATCATTGACTGCCTTCTTCAAAGATTTAGAAGAATTGTTTGAGCTTGAAAGTGAAATTTCATTAAAAAAAAGCTCATAAGCTTTTCCCAACAATATTTGCTCCCTCTTCTATCGAAAAGGTTTTGGTTAAATTAACATCTGCAGTCTTTTCCGAATCAACGAGAAATGCTAAGGCATTCTATGGAGATCAGCTAAAAAAGAAGTAGTGGATTAACACAAGCAAATTTCTTGGTGTGATAGTGAAGTTATGGAATGTCCTCAATGTAAAAAACAGCCACAAAGGAAAATAAAAAATAGTTGTTATATGGACCCAGTATCACCTACAAGGGACTGGAAATTAGACTTCCTGGATGAATTTCATAAGTTTCTTACAGATTGGGAGGCATAGAAAAAACCTGGCTTGACCAAAAAAAACTTTCTTAGCAATGAAGCACACTTGTAAAGCGATTGTAGGATGTTCCAGATATTTGCTAAATGATAAGCAATTCAACTACATCTTGCTTGGTCATCTGCAGTCAAGATTTGGATGGTTGCAATAGGTATTAGAAAATCGCCGAAAAATATGTGTTGTGTCATTTTTAAAATGGAGGATTTACATGTAGTCACTCAGTCCGTTAATATTGATTCCAGATTATTATTTTTTGTTTTTTTCATTTGATATGCTTTTTTTTCTCATACTTTCTAAGTATTATGTTAAGGCTGATCCACGAGTGGTATAACTTTCCCTTTGGACTTATCTTACTTTTATTTAATGTTACTCAAATGTCAAACATCTTTTTAAAAGCTTTTATTTAACTTCACTTGTCTCTCTGTTTGTTTGTTTGTTTGTCTGTGGTGATCAAATCTTAGAAACAAAAATTCACCGTTTTTTCGACCACCTAGAGGTCTAAAACTTTTAGGAAAGCTTTATCCTGGATGACAATACATGAATTGAATGTTTTCGACATGAATTAGGCCTTAAATCAATTAATGTTAATCAAAATTGTCCATTAGGGTTAGGGTTAGATAACAACTAATCCATACATTGAGTTAAATTTATGAATTTTGATTTCATATGAATGAAATAAACAATGTACAAGATTGAGCGTAATGGTTGTTTTAGATTCAAAAATTTTAGTTCGTTGAATCAGATAAAGAAGCACATAAAAGCATTTTTTAAAATTTATTTTTTATCTTGTTTTTGTCCAAATAAAAAAAACTAAAAAAAAGTTATGGCATAGCTACCATAGAATAGATACAAGCCAGCGGAACAAACTTGTTTTATCAACTGCACAAGGGCTGCCCTTGAGTCTTTCAGCTGTTAAACAAAGTTGCAGTTGATTTGTTGAAGTATCAGTGTTCTGATTTCCATATACATTAAGGCTCTACAAGCACATATCAATGATGTTGCAAGACTTGTCTTGAAAGATCAGTAATTGTAAACGTAGACGAATATGCTTTCTAGCGATTCGTAACGTTAAAGCTTGAAGTTATTTATAGCACAATATTTCTCGAATTATCATTCCGGCTTAGTACTTCTTTCGCACTGACTCAATCTAATTATATCTCACGTTTCAGAAATCTCTTGATTCTGACAACTCTTTTGATTCTATTAGATAACTTGTTTAACTACAGAGTCTATTCTCTAAAACTCTAAATCTAGATCTCACGAACCGACTAATTCTACTTGACTAACTTTTTTTTATTTTTGTTTTATTTTTTATTATAGTTTATAGTCTTTTACACCATGTGTTTTAAGACGCGAAAACAAAATCAAAATGAAAAAAAATACTTATTTACACTAAATAATTTTTCTCTATATTTACAGTTCTTTAGGATTATTTTGTATCCATTTATAGATGATGTCGTGGCATGTTTCCGAGTTCAGTATGGTTTGGAGTGTAGTTGGTTTTTGGATCCTTTTACAAAAGTTCCCAAGTTCCATTCCTAGTTGTGTCGTTTCTTTGCAGTGCAGCAACCAGTGCTCGATTGTTTCCTCTGTTCCGCAGGTTTCGCACAAACCTGTCTCATGAAGATTCATTCTCTTCAAATTTTGTTTCAGCCGACACTTTCCAAGTCGGAGTCGGGAAATGATGACTTCCTTTTTTCTGTTTGTTGTCTTGAATTTAATTTTATTTGAGACTTTTTTCGAGAGACCAGTAGTGTCGACTTTCTTTAGCAGAGTCCCATCTGGTCTGCCATTCGTTCAAAAGCTCTCTGCGTTTTGTTCTTTTTATGTCAAATATCTCTGGCATAATCTCAATCTCTATTTCGGGATGTTTGGTAGCTTCTTTGGCAAGGCAATCTGCCATTTCATTTCCACGTATGCCCACGTGGCTAGGTACCCAAATCAGGGTAATTGTTTTCCCTTCTTTTGAGAGGTTGGATGCTAGTGTCAGGACTGATTCCACAAGAGCAGATTTTTGAGTTGGTGTCTGCAGAATTTTTTCTCGGTTTTAGTAGCGGAACAATTATGGATTGCTTCCATAGTTTTGCTACCTCTCCTTTGGACCAAGATAAGTTTATAAGATCCAAGAGCTTATTGAGACCTATCTCGTCAATTTGTCTTAGCATCTCATAGCAGAGATTGTCTGGACCTGGAGATTTGACGTTTGCACTCTGCATCAGAGCTTCCATAAATTCTTTTAAGGAAATTTCTGTGTTTAAATCATGTGGGTCGTTTTCGCAAGAAATGGCAGATCTGATGGTAAAGGTAATTTCTCTTTTCAGAGCCTCTTTCCTTTGAATAAATCTTAGGTCACGATTTTTGTCTGATGAGTTTTTTGCGATGGCATTTGCTAACGCATTCGCTTTGTCTTTGTCAGAATAAGCGGTTTCATTTTCACTCAGTTTCAGCGCTGGAACGTTAAAACCTGCATGTGTGTGGACCATATTTTTCACCGCTTTCCACATGGTAGTCTGACTAGAGTGTGAGTTAAGAGAGCTACAGAATGTTCGCCAATGGTTCTCTTTTGCTGTCCTCACTATCTTCTGTGCGATTTGTTTGAGTTCTCGATACCGTTCAAAGCCAGTCGTAGTATACTCTTTCCGAAGTGAGTATAAGACTTTGTTTCTTGCTTTGATTGCGCTTTCACATTCATCATTCCACCATGGTACTGGCCTAAGTCCTGATCGTCTTCCATTTTTGGTTGGTATTGATGCTATGGCTGCTTTGTTCAGACCTTGCGTTAACATGATTGTTGCTTCGTCAACATTTGTGAAAGTTTGGAGTTCATTTAACATTCCTGTTTCTCCAGGTTCCATACCTTTCTGTTGTTTACCTCGTAATTGACCTTTTTATTTAGTGTGATCAAAACCAGGTAGTGGTCACTGCCCAGATTTTCATCTAACACCTTACACAAGGCTTTTTGAGATAAAGAAGGAGAGCACATTGCTAAATCTATAGGAGTTGTCCTTCCGCTGGGAGTCAGGTGGGTACCTGATCCGGAAAAAAGAGCAACAAGGCCATACTGATCTAACAATTTCTCAATTAATTTTCCTCTATTATCTGAAGTTTCAGCACCGAAAACAACAGAGTATGCATTGAAGTCACCTAATACAATTGAGTTGGTATAACTGAATGACTTTTCCAGTGTAGATAGCAGTGTTTGATGATTGGCATTTGGTGGAACGTATTCATTGATAATGGTGATGTTTGATCCCTTTTCAGAAGAAATGGTCACAAGTAGTGACCCATATTCGTTTTGTTCTATGGTTTGCGAGGTGTATGAGATGCCTTCTCGGAGGAGTGTTGCGACCCCTCCTCCTTGATGGCGACCTCTATCCAGCCTGACAATATTATATCCTGAAATACTGAAGTTATTGCCCTCTTTCAGCCATGTTTCCTGCAGGGCAATGATGTCGGGAACCTTCTCCATTTTTCCGATAAAAATATTTAGTTCGTTGACTCTCGCTCGAATACTTTGACAGTTCCACTGTAAAATGGTAATGTTGTTGTCCATGTTTGGTTTTTTGAACTGGTTTATACCGTTTTCTAGAGGATTCAAATTTTAAGATTCGGAAATTTCCATATCTCCAGGATACGCCTGAAAGCCATTGTATTTAAGGATGTTATTGAACATTATTATAATGACTTTCATTACAGCTTCCAAGGGCATTTGTGGTATGTCTTTTGTTATTTCCTGAACCTCCTCGACAAGCCCCTGTATCGTTGGCATGCTCATTGGTTCATCACGTTTTTCTGTCTTTTTTTCATCCTTTGATGCTTTCTTTTCTTTTCCTTGTTTTCAGCATTAGCTTGCTTTTCCTTATTATGAGTTTGTGTGACGGGCATTTTCTTTTCAGAACCGATCTTTTTCGGCGCGTCTTTGGACATCTGTTCTGGCTTTTTCTGTGCTGTATTTTTCTTGGTAAAAGGTTTTTTTGACACAACCTTTTTCAAGGCAGCAGCATAGGAAATACCTTCTTTTGCTACAGCTGAATTGACTTACATGGTGTAAGATGAAGATGATTCATCTTACGTATTTTCATAATAGTTGTTTATTTTATTTTATTATGTGTGCATATTTTGGTTGTGTTGAAACAATAGTCATTTATGTATGAATGTATCTGTGTGTATATGTGTGTATATATGTGTATATGTGTGTATATATATGTATATATATATATATGTATATGTATGTATATATGTATATTTGTGCTCCTGTGACATTGTGTGTGCGTATAATTTTTGTATCATTAATGTATATATATATGTATATGTGTGTTTGAGTGTATATATACATGGATGGATGTATGTATATGTATATGTATATATGTATATATATATATGTATATATATATATGTATATATATATATGTATATATATATATATGTATATATATATATATGTATATATATATAATTGGTATTGGTCTTTTTCCTTTTTGTGGTCTTCAATAAGAAAATGAGTTGTGTTGGCAGAGAAATTGGAATTATCAAAAGATTTGTCAGAACCGGGCTAACTTCTGCAAAGTGAGATAATTCAGTTTAGAGTCAAGAAAAGGATTATATTCAAGAAGAATAATAAAGTTAAAATAAATTCGAGAAATATTGTGTTATAAATAACTTCGACTTTAACGTTACGAATCGCTAGAAAGCATATTCCTCTACGTTTACATTGGTGACCTCGACGTATTTACGCATTTTCATCCGTAAATATATTTTCTGAAGTTGTTTGATCACAAGTGACCGAATTTTTTTTTTCTTTTGTGAAAGATGTCTGACGAGAAATTCATTGCGATGGGACAGGCTCTAGGCTATTCCGGAGTGGATTTAAGGAATTACGTCAAAGAATTAAAGGATGAAGAAAGGGTTAAGAGATTGGAGGAACGGGAAGAAAAAAAGGCTCAGCAGGAGCGAGAAGATAAAATAGCGCAACAAGAACGTGAAGATAAAATAGCTAAAGAAGAACGAGAACTCCAACTTCAACAAGCTAAAAAAGAACGAGAACTCCAACTTCAACAAGCTAAAGAAGAACGAGAACTTCTACGTGAGCGCGAACAACGCCAGCATGAATTGGAATTGAAAAAGCTGGAATTAGAGGCCCTAACAAAAAAAGAACCAAAGGTAGAGGTAACAAAGATTCCATATCCAAAGTTCTCGGAAGGTGACGACGTGGACGCTTTTCTGCTCCGTTTTGAGGCATTGGCCACGGCAAATGATCACCCAAAAAAGAGTTGGGGAATGCTTCTGGGTTCTCTGCTGAGTGCGAAGACATTGGAAGTGTTTGGCCAACTCAGCGATAGTCAGATGCAGGATTACGAGTCGGTAAAAGAGGCACTCCTTCGCCGTTTTGGGAAGTCGGCAGAAGACTACCGCATAAAGTTTCGAGAGTCAAAGCTTGAACCAGAAGAGACTTGGGAACAGTATCTGGTGCGACTGGATAGTTACCTCAGGCGCTGGGTGGATCTCGCGGGTACAAAAAACTATTTGTTTTTATTTTTAAAAGAGCAGTTCTTTGGAAAGTGTCCGTCGGGAATGGCTGAGTATTTGTTGGAGAAAGAAAGTGGTGACGTCAATGAGTTAAGTCGCTGGGTCAACAAGTACAATCAAGCTCACCCAGTCAAAAGCTTGGCAAAAGTCGAAAACATAAACAGGATTAGCGGAAATCGTAGTCAACCAGACATTGACTCGGGAATGGTTGGACCACGCTGTTACAATTGCAATAAGCTGGGCCATATGGCAAAGGATTGTCATCAAGCTGGACATTTGGCGAGGGACTACAGTCAAGGCACTCAAGCAACTCCAGTCTTGTGCCAAACGCGTAGAGAGGCCACCATGACACCACCATGCAAAGACTCTGGAGTAGTGAATGCATGCGTGGCCATGGTGATGGAAGGTAAAATGAATGAGGTCCAATTTAAATGTGGCTGCTTTTCACCGGTAATAGCGGATGGTTGTTTTCACTCAGGAGAAAAGTTTGAATTAACCAGAGGGTTTGTGAACAGAATACCAGTAAAAGTTTTGAGGGACACTGGCTGTACTGCCATAATGGTAAAGGAATCATTAGTGCACCCGCGTCAAATGACCGGAAGAACAAGACCCTGTGTTTTGATCGACGGCACAGTTCGGGTAGCTCCAACAGCAGTGGTAAAAATCAAAACAAACTGGTTCAGAGGAACCAGAGAGGTTGTGTGCATGAAAAACCAACTTTGCGATTTCGTGCTGGGAAATGTCGAAGGAGTAAGAGGTTTGGATGCAATGGCTACAGGAAAACGCTTTGGTCAGAAATCCGCTCTTAACTACGACAGCACACAGAGGAATGTTCGGGTAAATTATAGAAAATCGTCGGCTAACTCGGAGCTGTATCAAAGCAAGGAAAGAAACACGTCTGCCATTTCAAAGGTAGGAAATAAAGTTGGGGCAAAAGTTCAGGCTTTGAATCCGCCAAAAGAAAGACCAAGGCTCAATCTTCTGCCTAGAGGCTAACATGGAGGGGTGGGGAAAGATGGAAAGTTGAATTCGGCAATCTTCGGAGATGCCCGTCCTGTTGACATAGCACGCAGAGAGATAGAGATTGAGAATAAGTTGAAAGTAAACTATTTCAAAGGCAAGGAAAACATCGGTGCTGACTTTCTTAGTCGTAAAGAGAGTGACGATGTAATCAAGAAACGCTAACGCGTTCCTTTTTTCGAAGAGGGGGGATATGTAAGATGAAGATGATTCATCTTACGTATTTTCATAATAGTTGTTTATTTTATTTTATTATGTGTGCATATTTTGGTTGTGTTGAAACAATAGGCATTTATGTATGAATGTATCTGTGTGTATATGTGTGTATATGTGTGTATATATATGTATATATATATATGTATATGTATGTATATATGTATATTTGTGCTTCTGTGAAATTGTGTGTGCATATAATTTTTGTATCATTAATGTATATATATGTATATGTGTGTTTGAGTGTATATATACATGGATGTATGTATGTATATGTATATGTATATATATATATATATATATATAATTGGTATTGGTCTTTTTCCTTTTTGTGGTCTTCAATAAGAAAATGAGTTGTGTTGGCAGAGAAATTGGAATTATCAAAAGATTTGTCAGAACCGGGCTAACTTCTGCAAAGTGAGATAATTCAGTTTAGAGTCAAGAAAAGGATTATATTCAAGGAAGAATAATAAAGTTAAAATAAATTCGAGAAATATTGTGTTATAAATAACTTCGACTTTAACGTTACGAATCGCTAGAAAGCATATTCCTCTACGTTTACACATGGAGAAAACATATTTTGGACAGGTCTTACTTCCTGTGCAATGTCCATTCTTTCCACAGCTTGCGCATACACGAGGGCGTTCTTTTTTGTCTTTTTACCAATGCTTTTATTAACTCGTCGTCTCTGTTTCTCTGTCTGTCTGTTTGTTTCTCTGTCTGTTTCAAATCTTGCAATCAATTTTTGAGTCACTTCCTGAGAATAGATTTTTTTCAAATTTTGCATACATACTCAAAATAGAAGACAATGCAATATTCAATTATTAGTTTTACAATAAGTCAATTAATTTAGTTAATTTTAATTAATTTCGATATTTCGATATAATTCAGATATTTCGACTTTAATATAAAATAAAAGAGTAATATAAGAAAAAATTGATTGCAAAATTTGTGTTTTAATTACATATAAAAGCATTGGGTTTTAAAAATTCGTTTTTAATTTACTTGTTCCTTCTCAGGACATGATTTGAAACCATGATCTTTGGTGCAAAGTGGACATTTAATTGCATTTCTGCAATCCTTTGCTTTGTGACCAAAACCGTTGCATTTGAAACAACGAAGTGGTTCTTGTACATAGGGGCGTGTACGAAAAACTAAGTAGGCGAATCTAACTCTTTCCGGTGCTTCGCCTTTGGGGTATGTAAGGATTACAGCCGTTGTTGTGCTCACTACTCCTTTTATCTTTTTTGTAATTCGTTACGCAGTTGTACTCCCGGTCGATGTCTTGATGTCTTCGGTTGTCAGTTCCAGGGGAACCCCTGTAATGACAACCTTTGAAACAGGTTCGGGTCTTGTCTTGAATACCTTAACTGGGTAGTTTTCTATTTTGGACAAAGAGAAAACATTCTCTTTTTCTTTTGCCGAAAGGACAAGCACACCTAACCTTGACCCTCGGGCTTTTATTTCTACTTTTCGACCAAATAAAGTGTCAAAGAATTTTTGCACTTTAAATGGGTCGACAAGTTTTTTGGCCTCAATAATTTGAATCTGAATCATGGCTGCTTCAGACGTTTGTGGAACTTCTGTACGTGGAGATTGTTCAGCATTTCCATGAAAGCGTTTATTTGCTGGTTCACTTTGCTGCTCCGTGATTTCTCTGCTTCGAACTCTTTTTTTCTTTTTTCCCACTGTCTCCCAAACTCTTCCATCATGTTTTTGGTTTTCCAACACGACAGTATTCATTCTTTCCTCCATCGGTTCTTCGCTCTTTGAGTTGGAAGCCACTTTCTGCATAGAAATTGCCATTTTAAATTTCTCTTGCTTATCTGTACTTCATGTGTACTTGACTAACTCAGCTTCACCTTTGAGGTCACAAAATAGGAAAAGGCTTCTCATATATATATATATATATATATATATATATATATATATTTTCTTTCGTGCATGCTCCATTAAAAATAACTGCCCATTTTTTTATAATTTTTTTTTTTAACATAAGATTCTAATATACGGACAACTACTTTGTTTTTTAAGTAAAATTCTACTTAAAGGGCTCTGATGATGGCTTTCGAGCCGAAACTGTACAGTAAGCCCGCTACGAAAATTAATAAAGAATTTTACTTAAAAACAAAGTAGTTGTCCGTAGATTAGAATCTTATGTTAAAAAAATTATAAACAAAAAATGGGCAGTTATTTTTAATGGAGCATGCACGAAAGAAAATCTACTGCCGAGTTATGCAAAAAACACAAAATATATATATATATATACATACATACAAAATACAGATATATATATATATATATATATATATATATATATATATATATATATATATATATATATATATACATATATATACATATATATAAACAAACGCACATATACATATACACAAATTAACATAATAAGAGATAATAAAATAATCTATTTACACAAATATACGTAAGATGAGCCATCTTCATCTTACAGTAATCAAATCAGTTTTCTGAGCTCAGATTTTTAAAACAAAGCTTTTCATGCAGAATTTCAGAATTCCAATCACAAAAATCCAAGCCTCATGTGGCCTGTCTCAATCTAATTGAAACCTTAACTGAAATTTCTAATAAGCCAATATTGTGTTTCAAACTGGTTTAAGGAATCTTATTGCAACCTGTATGAAAAAATTGTGTTTCAATTTTTAAAGTTATTTTGATTATAAAGATTATTTTTATTCACAGGTATTTGTGATGATTCATGAATTGATTCCACTTGTTACAAAACTTCTTCAAAATCATTCTCATGATGAAATCATCATAAATGTAAGTACTTTTTTTGTTTTGTAAATCAGAGTATTTTCTTTTTAGTAGAATTTTTTGATTTATTATCCTGAAAATCACTAATGCAAATTATAAGTAAAACTGTTTGTGACTGTAATCAATCGCGCCTTTCATCGAAATAAAAAAAACAACTAATTACCGGTTGTTAAGATTGGTATTGGCCAAATACCAATACACTATTGGCAATATTTTTTTGTTATTGGGGATGATATTGTCAATACTTTTACGCTGAAGTATTAACTCGGTATCGTAAATACTTTTTAAGCCAAAATTAGCCAATAGCCAATATTTTTTTTTAATTATTAAAAAACTGAATTTTTTTAGTAAAAACAATTAAAATTGTTTGTTGTCATTCAACATAGAAAACTTATTATCGTAGATATCGATGCGTGCTTTGGTAACTTGTTTCCTTTTTCCCGTTTGATTGGTGTGGTTTTCGTTTGATAAGTTTGTTTTCTAAGGCGTTATAGCTATAATGTCTCTGTCAACAACAATTAGTGATCGGTTAGAGGTTAGAAGTTCCGAAAAACTTTTTCGTGTATATCGGTCCTTCTGATAAAGCTGATAATTCCCTTTATCGCTGCCTGCTTTGTCCACCTAGTTGTCCTAGTTTTAGTTCATCGAAGAAATCTATTTCGTCTCACAACAAGTCACGCCAGAATTTGAAAAAGCATATTAAAGTGAGTTTATAATTATATATTGCATTTAGTGGTATTTTAAGAAAATTAGATCTGTAAAACTCATTTCGATGTTGTAGTTCATTATGACAGAATTATTGAATTGCATATAGAATACATTCAAATATATTTTGCATTATTGGCCTAATATCAATTATAAAATTTTTTAGGCATGTCATGGCAATAAACTAACTGAGTTCACAACTGCATGTGCAGAACTATATGAGAATAAAAGAAAAAAAAGAAAGCGATCCAATTCACCAGATGCTATCGAAAGGCAAAACTCTAATGATGGTAGTGGTGGTCTGTCTTTAAAACAGCACAAGTTAGATACTCAAGCAGTTAAATAACATTTGATTTTTCGGCAATTAGAGATGTGGATGTTGTAGGAGTGAAAAGTAAAGGTAGAAGTAGGAAGACTTGGTGGGAATGTGTGAAGAAAGACATGGATGAGCTCGGCCTGAAGCGGCAGTCTGCCCTGGATCGTGACTTGTGGAGGGGCCTGATATGGAAAAACGTCCAACCCTAGCATAGCGTGGAATAGGGACGTTTCAAAAATAAATGATGATGATGATGATGATGATGATGATAGATGAATGAGTTATGGACTACTTGGTTGATAGTTTTTTGCCAGTTAGTCATGTTGATGCTCCTGGTTTTTGTTCGCTTGTTAAGCGTCTGATTCAGCAACGTTTTGTTCCGAGATGCAGACAGACGGTAACAAAGCATCTTGAAGACCGGTTCCTTTTGCAAAAGTTAAAACTTAAAATTAAGTTAGCAACTGTTGAAACTGTATGTACTATAGCTGACTGTTGGACAAGTCGACGCACATGTTTTCTAAAGATACACAGGAAGAAGCAGCGCCTGTATCATTGCAACCGTCACAGGATTTTTTGCAGTCCTACAAGCTAGACGACAAACAGAAAAATCCAGTGAAGACAAAGATGAAGTGGACAAGTACTTGGCTGACTCATCTTCGTCTTTAAATTCGTTAACTACCTTTCCAAGTATTTGTAAACTACATTGAAATGAATACTGGATTGCCTGCAAGTGCTGCTGAGGAGCATTGGTTTTTGTTGAGTGGGCGGTGTTTGCACCATTGCGCTCAAGGCTGAACAGCCAACACTTTGAAATGATGGTTTTTCTTCGTTTAGCAAAATGGTGACTGACTAACTTTATTTTTTATCATTGTGCAATAATATCTGACTTGTTTTATTTTGAACTTTTCTCTATTTTCATTTGTTTTTTTACTTTTGTGCCATTGGATGTGTTTTTAAATTAATAGACTTTTTTGTACTAAAAAATAAAATAATTGACTAATTGTTTTCGGAAGTATTGGTGTTTGATATTTGGTAATACTAACAATACTTTTTAAAGTTGGTATTGATATTGGTATTGTCAATACTTTTTCATATGCCTATTGGGATTGTTATTGTCAATACAATTTTTGGATATTGTTAACAACCCTGCCGGAAACTTATAGTTTGTATTCACATCTGGTTTTTAATCAATTTAAATGCTTTTGAAAAGTTTCAGACTAAGTTATTGTTTATATATATATATATATATATATATATATATATATATATATATATATATATATATATATATATATATATATATATATATATATATATAATTAATAGTCTTTTAAGTATTTGATATATTTTCCAAAATTTATTAAACAAGTTTTTTAGTTTGTTAATTTTTATGTGACATGCTATATTTTTATAAATTTTTAATTTGTAAAATCTGTCTGAGGCTGAAACTAAAATGAAATCAATAACTAGAACATCATAAAATGTTATAATTAAGACAGTGCGAAATTGGAAGACAAAGTTCATTCTTTCTTTCTTAATCTGTTAAAAATTTAAAAAATTTTTAAATTTTTACATTTAATATTGTTAATTATTTACCTTAATTGAGTTTATTTGAAAACAACTGAGTTGCTAATTTGAATCTTCAAGTGAGGCAAGTTGACTTATTTACTGATGTGCAGTTTTACTGAAATTCATAAAATTAGATAAATCTATTAAATTAAAATTTCCTCCATATTTATTTTTCCAATTTTTTTTGGAAAATCCTTGGGGGCCCTCCGCTCCAAATGACGCTCATGGATCTGTGTATTGTTTTCATTCCAACATTTCTTGAAACTTCCTCTCTATTTATTTCTCCAAAATTTGTTTTGGAAAATCCTCTGGGAGTTCCCCATGACCTCTAAATGACGCCTCTGGATTTGTGTAGTCTTCAAGAATAAGTTTATGTACAAAATTTGAAATCAAAGATTTGAAGTGGTCGAAAAATCGATTGCAAAATTTTTGAACTACATATGGTTTAGTTTAATCTGACTTTTAAGGACATTATAATTTTAGTTTCTATTCAAATTGTCATATTTTCTTAATTTCTAGATGCACATGAGCTGTTAGTTTCAATTACTTTGAATATTTTAGATTTTAGCATTAAAGTACACACACAAGCTTAAAATACATATGAATATATTGAAAAATTAAAAGTTAATTTAAAAAATTAAAACTTTTAAGACAGTTAATAAATTTCATAGCGACATCCATTGTATCGCAAAAATATTACCTCAGAGAATAGTAAACAAATGATGTCTATGGTTACTATGACAATGAAAGTTTTTGTCATCATTATTAATATACTTCTTTAATTTATTTTTAAATAATTTTTTTCTTTTTAAATTTTATTTTGTTCCATTAGACTAAACATTTTTAGAAGTGGGTAAATTTTATAATGATCTTCCAAACTTAAAAACATCTGCGGACATCCAATGGATGTCCGGACAAGTGAAAGCTAATAAAAGCATATAATAAATATAATCAAAAATTTAGAATGCTTACAATTTCTCATAAATGCATTAAAATATAGCCTTATAGTAGAAAATGTTTGCTTATCTTCTTTCAATAATAATTTATGCAGGAATTGTTTGAGATGATCAAGCGAGCTATTCGAGCACTGCTGGCAGACTTTTCTCCTTTTGTTCAAGAGTTTTCCAACCTTATTATAACTGCTTACAACCAGCAACCAAATCCTTGCATGATCGATACTGCCAAATCGGTTTGTTTGTCATCATGTTGGAATAAAATATTTTGGTTTCTTGGCTTCATGGATATTTATTGAAAGTTATGCTGTGAGTTGAAGGTCTAAAAATAAATATTAAATTAAAAATGTCAACAGATGATGGTCCTGTTTGCAAATGATGACCAACACAGGGCAGTTATTCAATTTATGTTTACTTCCATATGCAACAGATCTCTTCATTTTTTTGAACAAAGTTAGAAATTTGTTGTATTTTATATTGAAAAAATTGTTTTTATGCTGCAATCCAAATTGCTTGAATTGCTTGATTTAATTTTCAGATTCCTCATACCATCCTGATGTCATGGAAGCTCTCATGTCCTTTTTAACGCAGGTCATATTTTCCAAAGATTTTGTTTTTTCAGAATGTTTACTGAGCATATGCTATCCTTCCTTACACAAAAAATAAATAAAAAAGTTATGATGAAAAAGATTTGGTAATCACCGCTACGGCTGGGGTTCGATTCTCGGCTTGGGAGACTTATCCACAGGTTGGCAGAAATAATGGAAGATAAAGAAGAATTTTTTTAACTTTTGAGGACCCTAACAGCAGTGGGTGTTGGGGAGCATTAGGTGGTGTGTGGATATATGAATGGACAGTTGTGGATTACATCCTAGCCCCTTAAAAAAGAAAGAAAGGTGGTAAAAAACATCACGGTGATACAGAATGAGCCGACATTGCAACAGCACAAGTTGCTATGGGTGCTCTACAGCTGGGTGAGTGATTGCTGAAAAAGAAATGATATGTGTTTGTGATTAAATGTAAAGTTTGGAAGCTGAAAGAGTTCGAGATCTGACATACTTTTGAAATAAGAGTCAGAAATTTTGTCAATGAGACCAGATAGGGAAAAGAGATGGTGGCATTGAGGTGGTGCGGGGTGCATTGACGAAGTGTAAGTTGGATGTGGCAGATGTAGGATTTAAAAGAATAGTTTTGAAACTTTTTTTTATGATAGTTTATAGTCCTTTACCAAGTGTTTTAAGACTGAAGTGGCTGTATGAACGGAGTACATAAGTACTTCCTGTCCTGGATCAAAGTTTGATCCTTTTAATTGTCCCTCCTCCTTTATCCAGGCTTGGGACTGGCTCGCAATTAGCGGACATATATATATATATATATATATATATATATATATATATATATATATATATATATATATATATATATATATATATCAGAAAAGAGTTATTATTCTACTCCGTTTTTTAAAGAACCGATTTTAAGTTATGTTCACAAATAAATTTCTTGACAAGAATTTTAAAGATGTAAACTGAAGATACACATCTGATGTCATCTGGTAAGAGGTTCCATAGTTTTGGTTCAATAAGGTAAACACTTGTAGAAAGTATTTTCAATCTGCAGTAAGGTAAGTGAAAAATACCTGTATGTCTTGTTTGTCTATTCATTATATCTGACGATAACATAAAATTATCAAAGACAGAGCAACGAAGTGTATTATTAATGAGCTTAAACATGAAAACCAAGATGCTATAGCAATGAATTTGTCTTGGTGTTAACATATTTAGTGTTTTGATATAATTACCAACATTGTCTGTTCTTCCAAGTCCATAGAGCATTCTAACAAAACGATTTTGAATTATTGAAAGGGTAGGCATAGAAGACATAGGACTGTTTCCCCAGATCAAGTTACAATAAGTAATGTGTGGCTAGACCAAAGAGTAATAAAGCTGACATATAATATCATTATTCAAACGATTTCTGAACCTAGATAATAATCCAATAGATTTGCTCATTTTTCTCCCAACAGCATTTATATGATCTGTCCAGGACAGAATTTCCGTAATGGTAACACCAAGAAACTTTGTGAACCCCACTCTGGGCAGTGAAATACCGCCATATTTAATACAAAATGGAGGAAGAGCATTTAATTTAATTTTTGGTCCAAATATCATGTAGTTTGTTTTGTTGATGTTAATTTTGAGACGATTGGCAGAGAATCACTGAGAAAATTTCTCTAATTCAGTGTTCATCACAGCTGTAACTTCATCTATAGAATGTCCAGAATAGAATAAATTAGTGTCATCAGCATATAATATTGTGGAGAGCAGTTTAGAAGTTTTAAACATGTCATAAACAAAGATATTGAAAAGTAGTGGGCCTAGGTTTGAACC
This sequence comes from Erpobdella octoculata, assembly GCA_963978895.1. Taxonomy (NCBI): domain Eukaryota; kingdom Metazoa; phylum Annelida; class Clitellata; order Hirudinida; family Erpobdellidae; genus Erpobdella; species Erpobdella octoculata. The sequence continues at coordinate 20,896,221 of OZ022241.1, forward strand.
CTGTGGAACTCCTATGGATATGGCTCTCAAAGCTGAGTTTGTATTGCCAAGAGAAACTAGTTGTCTTCTATCTTTCAAATAGTTGATAAATGTGCGGTCCCACGAATACCATAGTGTGAGATCTTATTAAGCAGGATGTCGTGATTGATAGTATCACAGGCTTTGCTAAGATCGATAAAAACACCCACAGTGATATGCTTGTTGTTCATTTCCTGTGATTGATGAGAGCAAGATCAGTGGAACTATTTGCTTTAAATCCAAATTGGTTGTTGTGAATGATCTGGTGCTTGTTGAAGAAAGATGTAATTCTATTAAACATTAGTTTTTCAAGGAGTTTTGAGATTGGAGACAAGAGTGATATAGGTCTGTAATTATCAAGGGATTCCTTGTCACCCTTTTTAAAGATTGGAATAACTTTTGATGTCTTTAAGGGCTCGGGAAATATGCCTTTCTTGAAAGAGAGATTAAAAATATGACAAAGGGGACTGGATATGGAGTTTATTACTGACTTGAGCAAGAAATTACTTAGATCATCTATTGCAGTACTTCTTGAATTCTTGAAACTGTTGACTGTTTTCACTATTTCAGTTTCAGTAATTTCTTCTAGAAAAATTGAATCTGAAATAGGTTTGACCAGGTAGTCTTTATAGTTGGTAGTAGTTATAGATGGAATGGTGTTAGCAGTATTGGCACCAATAGATGTGAAATATTCATTGAAGATATTTGATAATAATAATTTGTCTTCAACTAGCTGACCATTGTGGAAAATTCTTTCAATAGATTCAGGACGAGATTTATTTAAGGCTTTTCTTATAGTTGTCCAAGTCTTTTTGATGTCATTCTTTGCCTGTTGAAACAATGTGTTGTAGTAGCTCTTTTCGGCCTCACGTTTGATTGATGTAAACATATTTCTAAACTTTTTGTATTTTTCTAAATTTTCGTTAGTACCTTGGCAAGATGATCATGGAAAATCCCAAGAGCTTCGCCAGTATCATTGCAGTTGAGCAATCCATTTGCCCAAGCTCGAGAGTCAAGGACAATACATTCCTGGGCTTTAAGTTTCTTGTGCAAGCGATAGATTTATGTAGATTTAACTTGCTTTGGTAAATCGTAAAGATAGGAAAGTGGTCGGAAAAGTCGTCTAGCAAAATGCCGTTCACGTTGTTATTATACTTATTTGTAAAAATGTTATCAATAAGTGTAGCTGAGTGTTTAGTCATCCTAGTTGGTCTAGTTATTGTAGGTAGTAAGTTATGTTCCAGTAGTGTATTCTCAAAGTTAGTTTTTAAGTGTCCACGATCTAGCAAATTGATATTAAAATATATATATATCTGTTTTTTCATGTTCTCTAGAACATACAGTAAATTAAATATCATTTAAGTTACAGAACTTTTGTTGTATTTTTTAATAGCTTTGTTTTCTTACAGATGATAAAGAAAAATCCTTCGCTTCTTAAGGATGAGAGTTGTAATTTGCCTGGCCTTTTTGCTGCAGGTTTATTAAAACTAAATATGGCATTTTTGATTAAATTAGGTAATCATTTATTGATAACGCCGATTGGCATGTTATTCTAATCTTATTTTTATTATTGTTCCAATGAAAACTTCTCTAGAACATTCACTATCTGCTTTATCTTGGTGTTTTTATAGAAGTCAGTTATATTCATCACCTCATGCTTAGGATATTTAATGGTGCATAAACAGAATTCAACTTTCACTGTGATAACAGCATTTTTTAAGTTGATATGATTTAATTTTCTTTTTAAATAATTAGTTTAATTCTTTCAACCTTTTGATAATTTTCTCTGTGTTGCAGCTACTGTTGGAATTTTAATGAACGAAGCACCCATATCAAAATCTTCCTGCTTGTTTTTGGTCAGTTTTTAATTTTGAATAAATGCTTTATTCAAGTATTTACTATTAGTTATTTTGTTGATGTTGATTTGTTATAAAAATATTTCATAATCATGCATTCATAAATTTTTCATTAATCAATATTCATTCAGGCTTCACTGATATCATCAATTGATGTAAATGACATTGTGCTCCTTCAAGGAATGAAGCTGCTTGAAGTTATATTTGTGGTGAGTGTTGAATTCTTGAGTTTATTCAAGGAATAATTATGGTAAATACTTTTATTGTTTTCTATTTCATTTTGTTGTCATCAGGGAATTGCTGGCAGGATGCCACGAATGAACCTTAATCCACTGGCTGATGTTCTCTTAGCTCTGGGACAGAAGCATTTCGATTTGTTAACAAAAACGATGAATCAATTTGTTTTCATTGACGAGTTTCCCCATGCTCATGTTACAAGATCTGACAAGCAGCAGTTTGTAAAATCTTTAATGACGTATGTTTTGATATATTTTTAGTAAGGAAAAAAATTAAATTTTTTAAACAATTTAACATTTAGAGGATTATAATTTTTCCGTGCCGCTTCATCATTCTTCTATCTAAGCATGGAAGTTTTTTTCTGTTCCCTTCCGAATGTTCCCGAAAAGTTAAGTTGGTTTTTATCGGTTGTCGGAAGTTCAGGATAAAATTATTTCCAATTCCGAATAAAACTGAAGGTTTTTAAATTTGTTTAAGAAATGTCAAATTTTTTTGGAATTCCACACATTACCTTTTATATCTATAGGTACTAGCTGACCCAGCAAACGTTGTTTTGCCTTATAAATTATTTTAGTTTTTTTTATTAAAAGTTTAATGTACAAATTCTGTCAATTTAAAAAAAACAATGTTTTTTGTCAGACAAACAAACTGGATGGTTTGCCCTCGCGAGAACATGCCAAGTATAGGTAATTGTTCGTGAGAAAAAAATGGCGTGCCCAAATCTAAGCCACAAACAGACATTGTTTGGCCTTGCGACTTATTAATTGTCATTGCGAATGCCAATCTAATTGGAAATTGAATTTATTTGAATTCAATATGCACTTCTGTAGAAATTATTGGGATCCGTGGCAGCAAAACACTTTTGCCTCGGAACTTGCCATTCAAAATGCTGGCTTCGAATAAATACTTACTATCGGCGGTAGCGTTTTATTTAGTGTCTAAATTTAGACAAATAGATGTACCGAAACTAAACAAATGAAACTTATTTCAAGTTGTAAAAAAAATTAAATTTGGTAAATTTTTATAAATTTATAAATTTTTTAATATTTATATATTTTTTCAATGAATTTCTTTAATGTAGTTATTAATATTGTCTGTCGCATATAGTTCATCATTCTATGTTATCTCGTTTCATTCGAGACAAAATTTCCACTTCAGTCGAGATATCGTATCGTATCGTTATTGTTCGAGGCGTCTCGTATTGTATCGTTTAATTCGAGACAAATTTCAGAAATCGTAAGCTTCCAAAAAAATAACGGGACGCAGAAGCTTACCAAAAACATTTAAATTCTCTATTATCTACTGTTTCGACACAGTATGTCATCTTCAGAGTCTGTTAACAGAAAGGTAACTCAAAATAGCAACACAAAAAAAAGCACAGACAATCCAATATCATAAGCTAAAATAGTTTATTTTGTTTAAAAAAAATTTTAATCAATGAATCCAGGTGGAAAGTGCTCCCTCTTTTCCCCCTGCGGGCGCCCATGTCTGTAACTGATACTTTTTTTCTGCCATTTTATAAGAAAGTTAAAATATTTGAAAGTTTGTAACAAACTAGAACAAATTTATTATTCAAGCAAACTGTAATGAAACAAGGATAAAACATATACTTTTTGTTTAAAAGCAAAATATTACATATTTTTAGATCTCACAAAAACAAGAGAAAGCTCAAAGAATTGATAAACGAGTATGGACTGCTGTGGCGCAGGCTGATCGACACTGAATATGCTGTTCAGACTTCTCATTCCTGTTTACTTTTTCAGTAGCAAAAGAGTATTATGTTTATTAAATTATAAAAAATATGTTAGCACTGTAAAAAAGAACTGCTTAAATTGTTTGAAATTTTATTTTTTTTGTCATTGCTTTATCTGAAGAAGTTCATTTTCCACTGACAGTTTCTTCTGGATTATTAGATATTCTGGTCAAATTATTCTATTGCTTGTTTCATAGTTTTTATCATGGAATAATTTTAAAAGTTTTTCTTATGTCTAATTTATGCAGGATTCATCATCTGCTTTGTTGACATAGTGAACATTTTTTCTTTTTGGGTTTTTATAACATGAGTGGGATGTTTTTAGTTTTTCTTAATATATGTATATATAGCAGTGGTTGACCTCTCTTCGGTCAAGCTTTTTAATATTGAAATTTATCAGAATGTCATTACTCCCTGTTTTTTCTTATCACTGGCTAGTGGTAAGTGGGGTAGAAGTAAAAATGTATCTCACTGCAACTATTATAGTAATGTCAGATATAAGAAATACTTGAATATACAAATAAAAATATATCAAGTGATCCTTAAAAAACTTCGTTTATTAAAAATTCTTTATATATTTGAAATAGAAAGATAGCAATTTAATGCAAATATTTTTTTATGAAGATATATGTCTATAATATATATAAACATGGAAATACAGTATTCTAAAAACTATATAAATGAAAAAGATATTTTTAGTGTAAAATTATTATCTGCAATCATGAAAAAAAATCTGATACTCAATAATTTAAATAAAATTGGTATACAAACAATATTCCATTATAAATAAAAAATCCTAATATATATGAATTATCGTATCGATGTCAAAAACTTTGATTGATGGGAATATGTGAAATGGTTAAAAATGGAATTCAAAATTTGTTGTTTTTGCCTTGATATTGGCTTAGCTCGAACAAAGGGATTAGCCTGCTGCTCAGGGGCCGTGCCGTGAATTTGCTCTGGGGGGTCGAAAATTTTCAAGGAGAAGTTGAAGTATACCTATTTTATATATATATATATATATATAAATGAATGTTTGTATGTATGTATATATTTATATACTAGAGATAGCCCGTCAAAAATGACGGAAGTTTTAAAATACGGCGCCCGTTATAAAAATAGTCAACAAAAACAAAATGACACTTGCAGCTGCAATTCATTGGGAGACATTTGTTCAACTCGATGGCGTTGCGAGGCAGCATTGGTTTCTCGATGTAGATGCAATTCATTGGGAGACATTTGCAAAACTCGATGACATTGCGAGGCAGCATTTGCATTTCTATGTAGCTGCAATTCACTGGGAGACATTTGCTCAATTCGATGACGTTGTGAGGCAGCATTGGTTTCTCGATGTAACTGCAATTCATGGGGAGACATTTGCTCAATTCGATGACGTTGTGAGGCAGCAATGGAAGTGTGAAGAGCTTCTAGATGTTGAGGAGTGAGTCGATAGACATAACGTTGTTGTGATGCGGCATGAGAAGCATGAAAAATTTGCAATTCCTCAACAGACATATATATATATATATATATATATATATATATATATATATATATATATATATATATATATATAAATATATATATATTATTATTATTTTTATTTATTTATTTAACGTGCTCTCTAAAAAGAAAAATTTCTCAGAGCACGAGACGGCAGTGCCAAAATAAACGAACGAACAGAATCACACATCAGAAACAAAAAGGGGTCAATATCCGTTCGTCATACGAAGAAAAAAATGAGTTTTAAGTCGTTTCCTAAAAACATAAACGCTATCGACACACGCCGGATCGGTAAGTTCAATCGGTAGATTGTTCCAGGTAGTTGGACAAGAAACTGCAAAAGCCCTCGGTCCAAACGTCCTGGTTCCGCAGGAAGGAACAAGAAGCTGACCGGAAGAAGCCGAGCGAAGGTGAGATCGGCCAGGAAACTGAGTCACCGGAATGCACAGACCTGAGAGGTATGACGGCGCAGAACCATGGAGGCATCGGTACGCAGTGAGAGATAGCTTGAAGTCGATACGCGCCTGCATGTTCAGCCAGTGTAGTCGGTCGTGAATCGCTTTAGTGACATGACCGTGTCGAGGCAATCGGAGAATCAGCCTAGCCGTGGCACGCATGACACCATCAAGCCGCCTCATTAACAGATCCGGTATTCCACTGAGTAGACAATTACAATAATCAAGTCTAGACAAGATCAAAGCGCGGGCAAGTGCATGCGAAGAATCGACCGTGAGGGATTTGCGAACTGACCTCATCTGTCGTAGATGGTAGTAACTGGTGTTGACCAATTTTGCAACGTGTTCGCTGAAAGTCAGTTGAAAATCTATGATGACCCCAAGATTGCGAACCCTATCGACGAGACGAATGATGTTTCCAGCTATATTGATCTCGTCAAAGGTGCAGTGCAACCGACGTCTAGAGGATCCCAGTAGAATATATATATATATATATATATATATATATATATATATATATATATATATATATATATATATATATATATATATATATATATATATATATATATATATATATATATATATATATATATATATATATATATATATATATATATATATATATATATATATATCTATGTGTCTGTTGAGGAATTGCAAATGTTTCATGCTTCTCATGCCGCTCTATTAAATGCTAGGGCCCATTTTCTACAACACCATTTCTTTACTACTGCTTCAAACCGTCTAAATTTTCTTCCCGAATTAACTACACAGTCAACAGTACACAAAACTTTATTGTCACAAGGGGTTGACCGGCCGGTTTCGGCTTTATCCATCTTCAAATTACAGCCGAGATTATCAAAGCTGGTGGTGACATTCTATTGCAACGTCTACACGTCCTATTGACATGCATCTGGGACACGGAGTACGTACCATCAGCGTGGAAGAAAGCGATCGTCGTTCCCATTTTGAAGAAAGGAAACAGTCGAGAATGCAAAAACTACCGCGGCATTAGTCTCCTTTCAATCGTTGGAAAAGTATTCACGAAGATCATTCAGTCACGACTACAAAAACATTGTGAACAATCGTGCCGTGAGGAACAGGCCGGATTTCGACCGAATCGTGGATGCATCGATCAAATCTTTGCACTACGCCAACTCGTAGAAGAGAGGGTTCGATGTGGCCGGCGGACTGTTGTTGTCTTCATCGACTTCAAATCGGCTTTCGACTGCATCCATTGGCCAGCATTGTGGACGGCATTGGAAAGAGAGAACATACCACCGAAAGTCATCCGTTTGTTACAAGCGTCGTATAGTGGTTCGACCAGCTGCATCCGAATTCGAAACGACCTATCGGACGAGTTTACCATTCAAACCGGTGTCCGACAGGGAGACGTCGCCTCTCCGCTTTTATTTAACGTCGTGATCGATGCGATCATGAGGAAATCGTTCGAAAGAAGGCGTGGTGTTCAATACGACAAAAACAACTTTGTCACTGATCTGATGTTCGCGGACGATAGCGCCGTATTCGCCGACGCCGACGTGGAAGCCACAGATTGTCTAAACGACATCGGCGATATTGCCAAGTCATACGGCCTAAAGATCAACGCCGAGAAGACCAAGGTATTAACAACGGACGGGTCGCCAGCTCATGTCCACCTAAATGATGTCCAGATCGAGCAAGTGACGAAATTTAAATACCTTGGATCGATCGTGCAGGAAAAGAAGACGTCGTCGTCGGCCGACGTCCACAGCCGCGTTGGCCAGGCAACTGCGGCATTTGCAGCGCTCAGATGGTGCGTTTGGAAGAGAACGAACATTGCAATCAAGACAAAAATTCGTCTTTACCGAACATTGATTCTTCCGATCCTCCTATATGGCTCGGAGACATGGACATTGTTTAAATCCGATGTGAATAGACTTGAAGTATTCCAAATGCAATGCCTGCGGCGAATACTGGGAGTCTCCATCCGCGACCGCATTCGAAACGAGACGATCCGTGAACGGTGTGATCGACAACCACTGATCGACGAACACATCCAAAAACGGCGACTACGGTGGTTCGGGCACGTCTGCCGAATGGATGATAAACGGCTTCCCAATAGTTTACTTTGGCGGAAGCGACCGCCTGGCTGGCGCATCCAACGTTCGGCGCCAAAGAAAACATGGCTGAAAATTATTGATGGGGACCTCAAGAGGAAGCGACTGACCGCCGATGGGGCGAGAAGGGTTGCAGCCGATCGAGGAAAATGGAAGATTGTCGTGGAAGACGTTCGTGGTCCCGTGGCACCGACAGCAGCGTATTGGCTTCGAGGACATCCTCCTCCCCAAACGCCGGCTACGGACTAAATAATAATAAGAACCCCTATAATAATGTAAGGAAAATCTATGAATAGAATATTAGACGAAAGCCGAATATATAAAGATAGAGAAACACTAATAAAACCATTCGAATATAAAACTAAAAACATAAAATTCTAAACACATACCAGCGATACAACTTTCATTAAAACCAACGCTACGACCAGTGCTCGAAATGGAAAATTTCACGAACCGGAACGCCGATTAAAAAAGAAAATTAGCGGTGGAAATTTTATATGCTTCAATAAATTAATATGCCGTTTTATATTATTTTTTTATTTAAACTTTTTTGGAAATTCAAAATGATCCACTTTCATCTTTATTACGTCATTACGCCGTTAGCATTTTCGCCAATGTCCGACGGTATAAGACAGGAAGATAAATAATGCCACCTGATTGGATAATTTTGAATTAAAAAAGTCACATAAATTATGGAAATATATAGACGCGCTTTGTTTTCCGATGTTGTTTATTTTATAGTCGTTGGCCGTTATGGGTTTTTCCGGCGGATAAAGATTGACAAATGTGCCGACTAAGTCTCACTAAGTTATTCGACACTCCATGTATGTAACTAAATAGTTAAATAGCCTGGAAAATTCAACTTGTCATTCTGTCAATCAGAGATCAACAATATTTGGAATGAAGCTTTTCCAATCATATAAGCCAAGCCTAGTCAATAAACTGAAACACAAATAAACTATTTTAGTTATTAATTAACTGACAAATAATAACTTTTGACAAAAGTTTACCAAATTAAATTTGATTTTTTTAGTAAATTAATAATGCAAAAGGCTTCTATTTTAAAAAATATATCATTACAAACAGTTATTCTAATCTAAAAATTTATGAAACTGTGCAATTTAACTCATTAGTTGTTTATTTAATGCAGAAATGGCCGTTATTGCTTGAATTTAAGTTAATTCAACTCATTTGAGAATATAAATTGAATTTTGGAAGGTCGATATTATGTAATTAAAAAATTAATTTAAAAAAAAATAATTGAAATAAGTTTGGAAGTTTCAATTTTTTGTCAAAAGCATATAATTTCAATTACAAAAATAGAACATCACAACACAACAATAAAAAAACATCATAATATTAATAACTGTAAATGAATGTCGTATACATATATATGTAATAGAATCAAAATCAATCATTTAAATTGCTTATATATAAATGTCATAAATGTATTTTTATTAACTAATTCAAATTAATTAATCCAGTAAATCCCACAATAACTTGTAAGTTTCGTCTTATTTTTTTTCGCTTTTACGACTGTTAGTGTCGTCAGCCGAATGACATCACTTGCTCAGCCATGATTTTACATAAATTTGTGCGTTAAATCGTGACAGCGGTGGCCCAACGCTAATTAATAAACAACAATGCGCATAGTTTCAGTGTTTAAAGATGTTCGAAGTGGTGAAACAATCTCATTCATGGAACTGAAATTTCGTTCACATTCAGTGGTAGAAACTGGTATAGTTGCAATGGCTTTGTAAAGAGGCAGCAAATCTTCAGGTACCTCGTATTCACCATTTTCTTTATTTAAGTTGTAGTATCTGAAACCTCTTATAATATTAGTTTCATCCAAATAAAATTGTTCACAAAGTTGACGAACGATATTGACTCCGTAATTAATTTCAACTTCACCAAGAGAATCTGTTTGCCAGTTTTTAGTTTTTCGAATCTAATATCTTTACATTTTCCAGCAGATTGTTGTATGCATTACATTAGTCGATTTATTAAAATCATAATTAGGCCAGAATTAAAACCAAATTTGCAAAATTAAAACATAATAACTTTACATTTTGAATTTATTTTTTATTTAAAGGACGAACCGGAACGGCGTTCCGTAGCGTTCCTAGAAAATTTGACGAAACGGAACGATTGAAAAACAAAATTTCACGAACCGGAACGGCGTTCCGGTCCGTTCCGGTACATTTCGAGCCCTGGCTACGACACTACAACAGCTAACGAAACTGTTTACGTATAACTTACCTGGGAACAGGTGCACAGAATTTACAGGTACATTATTTATATTTAAACTTACTAAAAGACAATACGGTAATTTCGACAGCAAATCAAAGTAGCAAAAATAAAGTTTCATCCCGTGACCATAAAACGAGGGAATAAAGTAAACCAGAATTAAATTAAAACAGAAATGAAATAAACCAGAAATAAAATTAAAATAAATTAAGAAATAAAAAATTTTAAAAAATAAAATTAAAAAGATAAAATAAAAAGAAAAGAATAAACCAAAATTAAAATAAACAAGAAATAAAATTAAAATATAATAGCTGAAAAGGTCGTTAGAACTTATATATATATATAATAATATATAAAACCGAATTTTCAAAAAATGGTGAAACACGTATCTTTTTATTTTTCAAAAAGAATCTATATACCAAATTTCAAAATCTCCTCATTTTTGGTTTTCGAGATATACATTGTTTTAGAAAAAAGTTTGTTTTCCAGTTTTTTCCCCTCAGGAGCAAAATTTTCAAAAATCCTTTCTTAGCGGATGTTTACGCTATAAAAGTAATATAAGTTCCAAATTTCACGTTCCTAGGATGAGGCGTTTGAGCTCGGCGTTGATTATCAGTCAGTCATCTGTCAGTCAGTCAGTCAGTCAGTCAGTCAGTCAGTCAGTCAGTCATAAAAGAAAAGAATAAACCAAAATTAAAATAAACAAGAAATAAAATTAAAATATAATAGCTGAAAAGGTCGTTAGAACTTATATATATATATATAATATATATATATAATATATATATATAAGTTCTAACGACCTTTTCAGCTATTATATTTTAATTTTATTTCTTGTTTATTTTAATTTTGGTTTATTCTTTTCTTTTTACTTTATCTTTTTAATTTTATTTTTTAAAATTTTTTATTTCTTAATTTATTTTAATTTTATTTCTGGTTTATTTCATTTCTGTTTTAATTTAATTCTGGTTTACTTTATTCCCTCGTTTTATGGTCACGGGATGAAACTTTATTTTTGCTACTTTGATTTGCTGTCGAAATTACCGACATATATATATATATATATATATATATATATATATATATATATATATATATATATATATATATATATATATATATATATATATATATATATATATATATATATATATATATATATATATATATATATATATATATATATTTCTCTCTTGCTCCCGTTTCCTTCCCCGCTTGTTCTCCCGTTTCCGTTCCCACTCGCGCTCATTTTTTCTTTTCCACTCTTTCATAACTTATTTTAGCCCATAAAACGTAAAATAGATTTGCTAAAAGTTGCTTGAAGCCTTCAAACGTTGTTACGTAAATAAAATTTGAATTTTATTACGCAATTACCTTCTATGGTCGTATATAGGAACTTTTGACCTGAAAAGTTAAGAAGGTTTGGACTCCTTCTCCGATCCTCCGGCTCAGGGGGCCAAAATCCTTCCGGGCCAAAAGTGCCTATATATGATCATTGCATAAGTTTTCGAAGCACTGTTTGAAATTGCGTAACAGGCATTACTGGCTAATGGACTTCTTAATATTAAGAAGTCCATGACTTGCTTCCCAGTCTTGCATAATGTGACCGATTGCGCGTTATTACAAATTATTAAGAGATAGATGGGGCGGGAAAGCGACCGGAATTGGAAAAGTGACCGGGAGCGGGAAAGCGACCGGGAGTGGGAAAGTGACCGGGAGCGGGAAAGCGACCGGGAGTGGGAGAGCAAGCGGGAACAGGAAAGCGACCGGGAGCGGGAGGGAAAACGGGGGATTAAACGGGAGCTAGAGAAAAACGATAAAAAAACTCTAAAAACTCCCGAGCAACGCCGGGTAACCCCGCTGGTATATATATATATACTAGCAGTGCCCGTAGCGGCTTCGCTCGCATGAAATTAGAGAGTTTGAACCGTGCATCCATAGTAGAGATCATTTTTTTAGGTCTCGGCTCGGCCCGTCGACAAATTAGCCCAGCCCGTTTTAAAAACCCAAACTCCTGGCCCGGCACAGCCCGTCTGAATTAGGCCCGGCCCATTTTTACAGGCCTAGAAGTTCTATATACTTGATGAAAAACTTCGGCCCGTCCCACCTTGACCTCAGGTTTGGCCCGGCCAAACTGAAGACCCTAAAATTTCTAAAATATCTATATACTTGGTGAAAAACCTCGGCCCGTTCCACTTTGATTTAAGGTTTGGCCTGGCCCGTGTGAAGACTATGAAATAACGGCTTGGCCCGGCCGATGATAAACTGGACTTAGCTAATTTTAACCGGCACAAAACTTCAAAATACTAATTTTTACATTTGTAGCACTTACAGTTTGTGAGTAGCAGTTATTTTGAAATCAAATAACCCTTATTTCCACCCCACATTTGAGGTCCTGGAAACCAATTTTTCAAAAAATGCTAAAACACGTATTTCATTATTTTTGGAGTAGAAACTAAATACTAATTTTTACTTCTGTAGCATTAACAGTTGTTGAGTAGCAGTTACTTTAAAAACCAAATAACCCTATTTTCCACCCCACATTTGAAGTCCTGGAAACCAAATTTTCAAAAAATTGTGAAACCTGTATATCATTATTTTTAGAGTAGAAACTAAATACTAATTTTTACTTTTGTAGCATTAACAGTTTTTGAGTAGAAGCTACTTTAAAAACCAAATAACCCAATTTTCCAACCCACATTTGAAGTCGAGGAAACGAAATTTGTAAAAAATGGTGAAACACGTATATCTTTATTTTTAGAAAAAAAACTAAATAATAATTTTTACATCTGTGGTATTTACTGTTTTTGAGTAGCAGTTACTATAAAAGACAATTAGCCCTATTTTCCACCCCACATTTGAAGTCCTGGAAACCAAATTTTCAAAAAATGCTAAAACACGTGCTTCATTATTTTTGGAGTAGAAACTATATACTAATTTTTCCTCCTGTAGCATTAACAGTTTTTGAGTAGAAGCTACTTTAAAAACCAAATAACCCAATTTTCCAGCCCACATTTGAGGTCCGGGAAACCGAATTTTCAAAAAATGGTGAAACACGTATTTTTTTATTTTTCAAAAAGAATCTATATACCAAATTTTAAAATCTCTTCATTTTTGGTTTTCGAGATATACATTGTTTTAGAAAAAGTTTGTTTTCCAGTTTTTTCCCCTCCGGAGCAAAATTTTCAAAAATTCTTTCTTAGCGGATGTTTACGCTATAAAAGTAATATAAGTTCCAAATTTCACGTTCCTAGGATGAGGCGTTTGAGCTCGGCGTTGATTATCAGTCAGTCAATCAGTCAGTCAGGACATGTTCTTTTATATATATACTAGCAGTGCCCGTAGCGGCTTCGCTCGCATGAAATTAGAGAGTTTGAACCGTGCATCCATAGTAGAGATCAATTTTTTAGGTCTCGGCTCGGCCCGTCGACAACTTAGCCCAGCCCGTTTTAAAAACCTAAACTCCTGGCCCGGAACAGCCCGTTTGAATTAGGCCCGGCCCATTCTTACAGGCCTAGAAGTTCTATATACTTGATGAAAAACTTCGGCCCGTCCCACCTTGACTTCAGGTTTGGCCCGGCCCAACTGAAGACCCTAAAATCACTAAAATATCTATATACTTGGTGAAAAACCTCGGCCCGTCCCACTTTGATTTAAGGTTTGGCCTGGCCCGTGTGAAGACTCTAAAACAACGGCTTGGCCCAACCGGTGATAAACTGGACTTAGCTACTTTTAACCGGCACAAAACTTCAAAATACTAATTTTTACATTTGTAGCACTTACAGTTTTTGAGTAGCAGTTATTTTGAAATCAAATAACCCTTATTTCCACCCCACATTTGAGGTCCTGGAAACCAAATTTTTAAAAAATGTTGAAACACTTATATCATTATTTTTTGAGTAAATACTAAATACTAATTTTGACATCTGTAGCATTCACAGTTTTTGAGTAGCAGTTACTTTAAAAACCAAAGAAACCTTTTTCCACCCCACATTTGAGATCATGAAAACCAAAATTTCATATATACTTATTTTTAGAGTAGAAAATAAATACTAATTTTTACTTTTGTAGCATTTACAGTTTTTGAGTAGCAGTTACTTTAAACACTAAGTAACCCAATTTTCCACCCCACATTTGAGGTCCTGAAAACCAAATTTTCAAAAAATAGTGAAACACGTATATCATTATTTTTAGAGTAGAAACTAAATACTAATTTTTACTTTTGTAGCATTTACAGTTTTTGAGTATCAGTTACTTTAAAACCCAAGTAATCCTATTGTCCAGCCCAAATTTAAGATCCTGGAAACCAAATTTATAAAAAAAATGGTGAAACACGTATATCTTTATTTTTAGAATAGAAACTAAATACTAATTTTTAAATCTGTGGTATTTACAGTTTTTGAGTAGCAGTTACTTTAAAAAACAAATAACCCTATTTTCCACCCCACATTTGAAGTCCTGGAAATCAAATTTTCAAAAAATGCTAAAACACGTATTTCATTATTTTTGGAGTAGAAACTAAATACTAATTTTTACTCCTTTAGCATTAACAGTTTTTGAGTAGAAGCTACTTTAAAAACCAAATAACCCAATTTTCCAACCCACATTTGAGGTCCGGAAAACCGAATTTTCAAAAAATGGTGAAACACGTATCTTTTTATTTTTCAAAAAGAATCTATATACCAAATTTCAAAATCTCCTCATTTTTGGTTTTCGAGATATACATTGTTTTAGAAAAAAGTTTGTTTTCCAGTTTTTTCCCCTCAGGAGCAAAATTTTCAAAAATCCTTTCTTAGCGGATGTTTACGCTATAAAAGTAATATAAGTTCCAAATTTCACGTTCCTAGGATGAGGCGTTTGAGCTCGGCGTTGATTATCAGTCAGTCATCTGTCAGTCAGTCAGTCAGTCAGTCAGTCAGTCAGTCAGTCAGTCAGTCAGTCAGTCAGGACATGTTCTTTTATATATATATATATATATATATATATATATATATATATATATTAATGTAAAATTACTGGTTTGATGATCAACTTCCTATTGATAAACCTAAACGAATTCAAAACATTTATTAGGAATATTATTTATTATTTATTTAAAGACCAGAAGGTATAAATAGCTTTAGCAAACGCTCATTTATTATTTTCCAATAAACTACAAAACCATTCTATTGAGCCCGGTATACGATTTGGTGATATCGCAACATTGGTGTCAGAAGTGGGATACGAGAATGGTTTTGAAAGCATTGGATGAGCTCTTGATACTCAAGTTGAGGTGGGAACTTAGAAAACGAGAGCTCAGTGATAAAGGAAGAAAGTCTGAGCTCGTGGACCGCCTCCGGACGTCATTGGAGAACAATGGGTTTGATCCGGAAGAGTATGAGTTCGAAGCAGAAGATGAATTGTTGAAGGCGCTGAATAAAATGGCGGAGGAAAACAGAGCAGCACACAGAACAGCACAGCAAGAAAGGAAGACATTTCTTGAACTCCTCAATGGTGACACAAACAATTGCGGAAACAAAAAAGACAGTCAAGATGAACCATGCAAGAATGTACAAGATGAACCATGCAAGGATGGTCATGGTGATGAGCCTTGCAAAGATGTGCAAGATGAACCATGCAAAGATGTTCAAGATGAACCATGCAAAGATGTTCAAGATGAACCATGCAAAGATGTTCAAGATGAACCATGCAAAGATGTTCAAGATGAACCATGCAAAGATGGTCATGATGATGAGCCTGTCAAAGACGGTCATGTTGATGTGCCTGTCAAAGACGGTCATGATAATGAACCTAGCAAGGATGCTCAAGATGAACCATGCAAAGATGGTGACAGTGATACAGTCGGTTTGGACGTCGAAAACAAAACTAAAGAAGATGAGAAGAATGTTGAAAACGAAACGCAAAATGATGAGGATGAAAGTGACGATGATGATTATAATAATGGCAATAACAACTATGACTTTTACCCATACAGCGACGGTTCTGAAACGGAAGCCTCCATAAAGACGACGGCACGGAATATTCAGGGTCAGATTTTAGTGACGAATCTGACTCGGATGAAGCAACCGAGGATTTAGAAACGGACGAAACTCCAATGGAGAAATACATCAAAGTTAACTTGACAAAAAAAAGACACTGATTTGAGAGACGATGGCGATAATTTGAAGAAAGATCCGCTGGACGATACGAAAGTTGACACCGACGAAAGAGCCGAGTTGGAATGTGAAAAGAAGACGTTCGATTGTAGCTTGGAAAAAAACAAACATGACGGCGATGAACTTCTCCAAAAACAACAATAGCAATGCAGCAAGCAAAAACTCTGAAAAAGATGAGCCAAGAATAGAGAACGGTACCGAGAGTTCTATATCAGATGAATCCACAGAGGATTCTAGATCAGATAGACTAAGAGTCATTGTAAAATCAAATAACAGTTTGATGAAGGGATTTATTGGATTTATGGAACGTGTTTTCGAAAAACCTTTTGAAGAGTTTTTTGAGAAAGATCTAAAAGATGTGAAGGAAGAAGAAAAAGCAGACAATTCCGATAAACCGTGCAAAGATGTTCAGGACGAGGCATGCAAAAAAGGCTGTGATGAACCGTGCAGATATGGCGACGATGAGCCAAAGAAAGACTCTGTTGATGAGCCAAAGAAGGACTGGAATAAACTGCATCAAACGGTCAAAGGACTTGACCATGTTGTTTGCGAATTGCGGTCAAAGCCACGCGTAAAGATCAAGGTATTTTGTGATCGTGGCCGAGTCGCATTTCTCAAAAGCGACTATGCGGTTCGGACGAACAGAATTGAGAAGGGGGTAATAATGTAAAATCACTGGTTTGATGATCAACTTCCTATTGATAAACCTTAACGAATTCAAAACCTTTATAAGGGACATTAATTAATTATTTTATTAAGAGATTTGAAGGTATAAATAGTAAATAGCCTTAGCAAAGCTTCATTTATTATTTTCCAATAAACTGCAAAACCATTCTATTGAGCCCGGTATACGATTTGGTGATATCGCAACAATATATATATATATATATATATATATATATATATATATATATATATATATATATATATATATATATATATATATATATATATATATATATATATATATATATATATATATATATATATATATATATTTTTTTTTTTGAATACTTCGGCGCTATATGTTCTTTTAGGCAAACTCGATTGAAAAAAGTGGCGCACTTGGCTGAATCGATTTTATTTTTAATTTTTTCCAATACTCTAAATCAGTTTAAAAATAATTTATTCTCAAACACAAACTCCATAATCTATAATAATATATATATATATATATATATATATATATATATACTAGCGGGGTTACCCGGCGTTGCCCGGGGTTTTTCTAATGTTTGTCTCTCTCGCTCCCGTTTCCTTCTCCACTTTCCCGTTTTCGTCGCGTTCCCGGTCGCTTTTCCGCTCTCGGTCGTTTTCCAGCTCCCGGTCGCTTTCCCGCTCCCGGTCGCTTTCCCGCTCAGAAGTTTTGTTATCGATTTTCTCTCTTGCTCGCGTTTCCTTCCAAGCTTGCTCTCCCGATTCCAGTCGCCTTCCGCGTTCCCGGTCGCTTTCTGCGTTCCCGGTCGCTTTCCCGTTCCCGGTCGCTTTCCCGTTCCCGGTCGCTTTCCCGTTCCCGGTCGCGTTCCCGGTCGCTTTCCCGTTCCCGGTCGCTTTCCCGTTCCCGGTCGCTTTCCCGTTCCCGGTCGCTTTCCCGTTCCCGCTTGCTCTCCCATTCCCGGTCACGGTTGCTCTTCCGTTCCCGTTCCCGTTCACGCTCATTTTCTCTTCTCCATTCTTTCATAACTTCTGTTAGCCTATAAAACGTAAAATAGATTTGCTAAGACTATATATATGAATGTTTGTGGGTTAGTTTGTCTATTATAGAAACGGGAAAGCTACCCGGAACGGACAGCGAGCGGGAACGGAAAAGCAAGCGTGAGCGGGAATGGGAGAGCAAACGTGAGCGGGAACGGACAGCGACCGGGAACGGGAAAACGACCGGGAGCGGGAAAGCGACCGGGAGCGGGAAAGCGACCGGCAGCGGGAAAGCGACCGGCAGCGGGAAAACGACCGAAAACGGGAAAGCGAACAGGAGTGGGAAAGCAGGTGGGAAAGGAAACGGGAGAGAAAGAGACAAACATTAGAAAAACCTCTAAAAAACCCGGGCAACGCCGGGTATCTCCGCTAGTATATATATATATATATATATATATATATATATATATATATATATATATATATATATATATATATATATATATATATATATATATATATATATATATATATATATATATATACATACACACATACATACACACATACATACGCACATACATATATATATATATATATAGTTCCCGCTCGCTCACCCGCTCCGCTCCGCTCATTTTGTGACGGATTTCAAAAAATTTTTCTCTATATTTGATTCCCCTTGACTCTCGAGGATGTGTGAAAGTTTCATTACGATCGGATGAATGTTGTAGCAATGCATAAAGGACATGAACATACAAACATTCATTTATATATTTATATATATATATATATATATATATATATATATATATATATATATATATATATATATAAAGTTCCCGCTCCGCTCCGCTTATTTTGTGACGGATTTCAAAACATTTGTCTCTATATTTGATTCCCCTTGACTCTCAAGGTTGTGTGAAAATTTCATTACGATCGGATGAATGGTGTAGCAATGCATAAATAACATACATATATACATATATACAAACGTTCATTTATATATATATATAGATAGAAAATAAAGACTGCAAACTGAAGATAGTCAAATCAGTCTCAAACCAGTTAAAACAAATGTTAAAAAAAATAAGTTTATGACTAAATGTGGCACCCCCACCCAAAAAAAAATCATCGAATTTGGAAAAATTGCAGGGCCCTCCGATTTGGTTTGGGAAGCTTTCGCCCTCCTGCCCCCTAGTTGCGCCCCTGAACTAAACTGTATTTCAGTTTCCCTATTTTAGTTACTATGTTCTGAAGGTTTGGCGGGGTAGCATTTTCAGCCACTTCTTTGTAGTTTGCCTTATGCGGCATTATCAATTAGCCCTCTGCCACATAGATATCTGCATCCAGTTGAGCTACGGAAACCATATCTTTAACAGCACTTTCTAAATTTTCATCAAATTGCCCGACAGAAAAAATAAACTTCAACACAGTTGTAATTCAGAGTTGGACCTCGATTTCAAGTATGAAGCAAATGAGTCCAATACGGGAATAAAAAAATTTACTTTCATTTCGTTTTTAATATCTTCTGGAAAACTTGAAGTAAGTGCATACAATGATTTAGTAAAAAAAAACTTAATCAATAGCAAAATCTAGCAATGCTGATGGTTTTTTATGTCACGGCCACCCATAAACGATATTTCTAGCCTTTCAAAAGTCTTTGAAACATTAGCATATATCTTCTCAAAATCTTTAGCTGTTTTCATGCGTTTAACAGCTTCAACCAAAGTTTCAACAGCAGTCAAGTCAATGGCACTGTCTTGCAGTGCCTCGGACACAGCATTAGATAACATAAATAACTGCATTAAAAATGCGGTCCAAACTCAAATTTTAAAGTTTTCACTGCTGACAGTAAACCCGAAGTTTACATCACTTGGATGTTGAGTAAACTAATGATGGCCGGAATGCACCTGTGAACTATTTTCCAATTTAGACATCTAGCTGACCCTCTTGTTGAGGATGATGTTGTTGTAGACGACCTAATTTCATAACTTTTTTAAAACAGCCTTCTTTTCTTATTCTCTTAGTGGATATTTTTATTGTTTCCCAAACTGTGGTTCGCGACCCAAAAGTGGATCGCAAAGCTCTGGCAAGTGGGTCGCATAAGTTTTTAGGAAAACAACTTTTTTCGTTTTTCATTTTAGTAACCCGCAAACTTGTAGTGTAGATAATTAAATAATTATCTATTTAATTAATCTATTTATTATCTGTTATATATTATCTATTATCTATTTAGTTCCGTCTTCTTAGTCTTTTGTTTTGTTTTTGATGGTCATCGGCTGGTCGTGTCCACTGATCTCTATAATATAACTGGATTGCGCTTAGAGCTGCCTGGGAGTCGCCGCTGGTCGCCATTTTGGAAGGCCAACTATCTGATGCTATTGACGGAATCTTTTTAGAAGTTTTACTATACTAAATAGACTCAAAACTTTTCGAGTCATACAGTTTCTTGTACAAACTATTCTGTACTTGCTAAACTAGCTAGCTAAACCATAGCGGAGCGATTTTCTTGCGGTGATCTGCAGCGCGTTTCATCTGTGTGACTGCCAAATCTTTTGCATGTGTTACCGAATAACTATTATAATGACCGTAGTAAAAAAATGTTAAAAATACCGAATAACTAAATAACAAATTTTATTTTCAAGTAAAATAGTTTAATTTAATTAAAACCCCCTAATTGTTCGTATATCATGCGACGACCGACGTAAACACGACGGCTGGATTGGTAACATGGCGGCAAACTGGCGACAACATTTCTATTGAAATAATGGGCTAAGCGCAATCCAGTTATATTATAGAGATCAGTGGTCGTGTCTCGTTTCTCGCTCACTGATCTCTATAATATAACTGGATTGCGCTTAGACCTGCCTGGGAGTCGCCGCTGATCGCCATTTTGGAACTCTTAGACCACGCCTACCTACCTGATGCTATTGACGGAATATTTCTGAAGTGTAAAAATACTGAATTTCGTTGCTAGTAATTGCTTTAATAAACCATATAAGGGAGCAAAACAGTCATTTTACTTGTTAATACTTAATTAATGCAGTTTTCTAGCAGAGTTTATTTGCCGCCAGGGCTATATTTAGCAACAATGTCGTACGGCGTTTGGCTGAGCAACCTTATTATTGCCTAAATAATTTAATGTGAGCCTCAAACTCATGTTCAATGGTTTAAAAAATAGTTTTTGTTTAAGTTTTAAGTTGTAATGTAGAATTTTTGACTTTGTTTCTAGCTTCGTTGAATGCTAGGAAAGCCGTAGCACAAAAATTGAAAAAAAAAATAATTTATAAATTTTTAAAGACAATTTAAACAAAAAACATAATATGCAAACAACCATTTAATCGTACAATTTAGTTTCACAAAGATATTTCGATTTTAAGATCATCAATCGCAACATCAGTTCAGCTTTGTTAAAGCATCCAAAAAAGGGTTTGTGGGTATAGAATACGCCTTAGTTATAGAATAGAGCCGGGCATAGCAAGAACCTTCACATCATATCACATGCAGCCCATTGCTACAAAAACCTCAAGTCATTGGTTTGTATATAAATCAATTAATATTTAAAGAATACAAATAAAATAAAACAACAACGTAATGGCAATTTCAGCATTGACGGCAATGACAACTAAATACAGGAACAGACTGTGCACAGACCACGCATAAATGGTCTCGCTAAATAAACGTTCGTGACTTCAAAATTGAAGTTTGTTATTTGTGTCACTTGATTTTTACCCAACAGATACAAGAAATCACATACTTCAGAATTATTACTAAGAACTCAAAAAATAAAGGAATAATTTGTGAAGCACCGGCAACCACAAACGGCTGTCTACATTTATTTCATTGCTAATGAATATTCATTAGACTGGCTGGCTCAAAGATTATACGTCGGGCTTGACAATAGATATGGATCTTAATACTGCTACTGTATTTCCTGAACTTTCTGATATAGCTTTGTCAATGTTGTTGCCATTTTCAACCACATATCTATGTGAGGTTGGATTTTCAGCATTGACGGCAATGAAAACTAAATACAGGAACAGACTGTGCACAGACCACGACATAAAACTGTGCCTGACTTGTTTTAAACCATGCATTGACTTACTTATGAGTAACATACATTGATTTTTTTAAACTTGACAGTATAAATATTAGTTAAACTGTTATAGCACTGTTAAAACTGTTAAAACTGTTGCTTTTGCATTGCAATAAATTGTTTACTGTTTTCCTAAGTTTCATTTTTATGTTTTAAATGTAAATTAAAAGAAATAAGGTAGTGATCAGTAAAGTGAAGTTTTACAGATGAAAGATTACTTATATTAGAGAAGAGAGGAGAAATAATAAGATCCAATGTGTTGCCCCGATTATGAGTCGGAGAGACACAATGCTGAAAGAAGTTGAAAAAGGATAAGATTTTAAGAAATTGAGAGACAAAAGAGTCCTTAGTTTTATTAATAGGAATATTAAAATCCCCAATAATAAAAGAAGTAGATAGAGAGAAAAGAGATTAAGAAAGGTTGTAGAAATCCTAAAAAATTGTGGTTTAGAACATTTTGGAGGCCTATAGATACCTATGAGTTAATTTTAATGAAAGTTAAGAGGCATTCTTTTTATTGGAGCAAGATCAGCTAGCTGCTAGAACTAAAACTAACACAAGGCTGGGGCTGATTTTTTTTTTTGCTTTATTATTTACTTATGTATACAAACATCCACATTTATAGAGTTAAACTGTCAATTAAAATTGTATCTCCAATTACAATTGCAGAATTCAATAGAGAAGTTTTCCCCCTTTGTTTCAATATTTAGATTATTTTTAGTTTTTCTTCAGTAGCAGATTTCACACAACGCACTCCATTGCGATATTAGTTACATTTAAATTAAAAAATGTGCTAACTACAATACAAACTAACCATAACCAAACCTAACAGATGTAATAACACGAATAAAAGAAAATAAAAAATACCAGAATGACAGACAAAAGACTGACTGAAGAGAAAACTATGTACAATGCTATACAAACTATACAATTATACAACTATATAAATGAATAAAAATTAAAAAAAAACGCTGCTAAACATAAACATAAACATAAAGGAAATGATGGGCGCAAACTACATGTCTCTATGCCCATATCTAGAATTATATAAAATATTGTTCATATATATGTTCTATAAATAAATGTATGTATATATTATTAAAAATCCTTTTTATAGTTGTACATAATGTCGCTTATTTCGAAATGACAGTCGATTAATCTTTTTAATTCATTAACTTGATCGGCTTCTATGATTTTCGAAGGGAGGTTGTTCCAAATTGCAGTCGATCTGGTCAGGAAGAAATATTTTCTGCAGTTGCCGTTGAATCTTTGTGTTTCCAGTTTGAACTTGTGACCTCTTGTTCTTCTTTCTTCTGATATCTTTATATTAGGAAAACACAAACGTCCTTCTTTGTCTTGAATAAAATTGTAGAGCATGATCAGGTCCCCTCTCAGTCTTCTGTACTTTAAACAAGGAAGCTTCAAAATTCTCAACCTGTCTTCATATTTCAATCCCTTGCATGCCTTGATCATTTTTGTTGCTCTCTTCTGGACTCTTTCAATGGCTTCTATGTCTTTTTTCTTACATGGTGACCACACACTGACTGCATACTCCAATCTGGATCTAACCAAAGCTTTATAAATCAATATAAAAGAATCTTTTGTCAAATCTTTAAAATTTCGTGAAATTATACCTAACAGTGAAAAACATTTTTTAATTATTTCATAAATGTGATCTACAAATGTTAGTGAACTCTGGAATGTAACACCTAAATCTTTTATTTTGTCAAGAAAATTAAGTTCCACTCCTTCTATATTATATAGCCGACGATCATCTAATTGGCGTCCATATCTCACCGCAACACATTTACCAGCATTTAGCTTAATTTCCCATTTTTTACTCCAATCTCCTAATGAATTTAAACAGCTCTGCAATATCAATCGATCATCACTGCTTTTTATAGTTTTAAATATTTTGGCGTCGTCTGCGTACATAAACAGCTCCGCCGAGTTATTCTTAACTATTTCAAACATATCATTGACATAAATTATGTAAAGTAGTGGCCCTAAAACACAACCTTGAGGTACCCCACTTGTAACTTTAAATCTATTAGATGTGCTATTATTAACCCTAACACTACTTGTTCTGTTTGTTAAATAATCTTTAATCCAATTAATTAAGCCTCCATTGACGCCATAATTTTCTAGTTTATCAATTAACTTTGCATGAGATACACGATCAAACGCTTTTTCAAAATCCGTATATACCACGTCTATTGTTTCCCCTTTATCTAATGCACTGCTCCACATATCCATCAATTTTAACAACTGAATTGTAGTTGACTTTCCTCTCGTAAAGCCGTATTGCCTATAATCTAGAAGCTTATTTCTATCAAAATGCATTATTAATTCATCCTTAATCAATGATTCTAACAGTTTACAGCAGATACAACTTAAAGAGACTGGCCTATAATTACTTGCAGTACTTTTATCACCTTTCTTATAAACTGGGGTACAGTGTTATTTCCATTAATGGTAATTGAATTAGGAATTGAAATAGGAATTTTTTTTCTTGAGAATGGAAATTAGAAATAGGAATTAAATTTGGAATGGAATTAGAAATAGGAATGGAAATCACGTGATAAAAATGGAATTAGAATTAGAAGTAGAAATTATTTTTCAATCCAAAATGGAATTAGAATGAGAATTAGAAATTATTTCTTTAATAAAATATGGAATTAAAATGGGAAGTAGGAATTATTTTTTAAAATAAAATGGAATTAGAATGAGAAGTAGGAATTATTTTTAAATTTAAAATGAAAGTAGAATAAACAATAAAATTCAGTCTAATCGACTTAGAACTTGTGCTGGCATTAGCAGTATAAGTGAAAAAGATGCCATGCATTATCAGCTGAACAACTACATAGCTGATATTGTAGAAGATTAGCGTAATGATGCACTGGATTTTTGGAAGCAAAAAACATCACGTTACAGCAAACTGTATGAGCTAGCCCAAGATTTATTGTCAGCTCCAGCTTCTCAAGCCTACGTGGAGCGGATATTCTCTCTTTGTGGCATCTTGACTGCAGGACGACGCAACAGAATGCAACAGTCCTTAGAGATGAGAGCCTTTCTGAAACTTAATTCATTTTGACCGATTAATTATTTGCATTTTGCTCTGGTTATTTTTGGATGTTTGGTTTAGTTATAACAATAAATGTTTGATAAGCTTGTTGTTGTTACTATGTATTATTCTCTCTAAAGGGTTTTTTAAAGGAACGAATATAGTGACTGTTATTTTTAATAATGGAATTAGAAAATAATTTTTGAAATGATAATGGAAATAGAATAGAAATAGAAATCATTTTAGCAATGGTAATTAGAATTGAATGGAAATTATTGAAATTAAAATGAAATTAGAATTGAAATAGGAATTATTTGAAAAAAAAATTATGGAATTAGAATTGGAATGGAAATTATTTTGAAAAAAATAATGGAATTAGAATTGGAATGGAAATTATTTTGAAAAAAATAATGGAATTAGAATTGGAATGGAAATTATTTGAAAAAAAATAATGGAATTAGAATTGGAATGGAAATTATTTAGTGAATGGAAATAACACTGCTGGGGTAATGATGGTATACTTCCAATCATCAGGGACCATTTGAGCTTGCAGTGATTTGTTGTATAAATTGCTTAAATAGCTAGAAATAGAATTTTTACATTCTATCAGAACCCTTGAAAAAATATTATCTGGTCCTGCTGATTTGTATTTATTTAATTTATTAATTTTATTTTCGACCGCGTATTTGTTTATTATTACTTCCTCCATTATGTGGACAATAATATTATTGGTAATTGTGGGACTTATTTCTAGACTATTATTGCTTATATAAACGCTTTTAAAAAATTCAGCTAAACAATTTGCCATATCAACGTCACAAGTTATAGTTGTTGCAGACCCGTTTATATCAGTTTTTATCATATATTCTAACTTAGTTTGACAGTTTCTGTTTTTATTTATATGTTGCCAAAAAACCTTAGGATTGGTCTTAATTTTTTTGGCCAATTTCAGTGTCTCAGCTTCTTTAATTTTATTAATTGATTTCCTTAATTTGTTTCTGATATTTTTAAATTCTGCAAAAATATTATTATCTCTAGTTCGGATAAACTTTTTCCATAGTTTATTTTTTGTCCTGCATTGCTCAACCACATTTTTAGGTAATTTTCTTTTATGGCACTTAAATCTTAAAATTCTATCAGCATCAATGACAGGAATATAATTCCTAATAGCTTCATTCATTACTTGACAAAAGTAATGCCACATATTGTTAACCGAGTCTTTACTTGCAACATTGTTATTTATTTCCGACTCATCACAGTACAGATTCTCAATCAAATAATCGTTCATCAAATTATATTTTCCACTGTTAAAATCAAATTTGGATATATTGTTAATGGTTTTTGATTTATAAAAATTTCTAATAAAGGAGAAATTTAACACACAATGATCACTTTTACCTAGTGGGGAATTATATACTAAATTTTTGATTAAATCGACGTCCTCGACTAGAAACAAGTCTAGAATGGACTGCTTTTGAGAACCGCGACACCTTGTAGATTCCTTAATTAGTTGAGTTAAAAAATTATCATTTAAAAAGTTGATCAGTTTATCTTCAGATGACTTAAAATTTGATTTGTAAGTATTATTTTTCCAGTCAACGTTTGGAAAGTTAAAATCTCCAATTATTAATTTTACTCCTAGTTTAGATTGGAAAGCTTCTAACAGTAAAAATAAATTATTATTATTTTCTCTACCTGAATTCGGACTCCTATAGATAATAAGAATAAAAATATCAGAATTTTCATCTATTTTAATACACATATATTCATTGAAATCTATTCCTAAATTTATAATTTGGCACTTAATATCATATTTAACATAACAAAATATACCTCTAAATCCTTTTTTCATAAAATTATATGAATGCAAATTAAAATTGTTTATCCAGAATTCAGATTCAATAAATTCATTTACATAATATTTTGCATTTACCTCAGTAAAAATTAAGATATCTTTTGTTACGTCATCTGTATCTACTAATAATCTTATCTCACTCATTTTATTAGTAATGCAATCTACATTTGAATACATAATGTTCAAAACGTTTAACTGATTGCATTCTTTTTTATTTTTATTACCTTCATATTTTCTGGTGGACCCCTTACCCGAAACATGAATTCCCCCGTATTTTCACTTTGCAGTTTTTTAGCTTCTTCCACCAATCTATTTCTTTCGGATCTTTGTTCGACATTTAGATCGTGACTAATACCAACATTTTTCAGATTTTCATCTAACTGTCTAATCTTAACTAAATTTTCCATTATAATATTTTTAGCAATTTTATCATTGAATTTTACCAATATTGGTCGTATTTTATCACTCTTAGCCCCTAGTCTAAATATAGCTTTTATAGCAAATTCGCCAATATGCCCACCTGATAATTGGGAACATAGCTTAAGAACTTGCGTCTTATCATAAGACACGCATTTCGTAACATCTTGATCTTTTAATTCAGCTACCCTGTATAATAAAATGTTATTTGCCCTATCTTCTAAATCGTTGCTAATTTTAATTTTATTATTAGTTTTCTCGATAGCAAAAATCAATAGTATATAAAAATCCAAAATCGTCCAAATCAAAATCTAAGGCTTAAATAAAACGTTAAGATATTGAAGAGAAATCGAATTCAAACGCGATAAAACCGGCAATGCAAAATGAATACAAAGACAACGCAAATTTAGCATAGAAAACGAGACTTTATTGAATTTTTATTGGCTGAGCGAGTAAATATGTTATTGCGCGTAACGCGACATTGTCTTACGTAATGAGACAAAAGAGTACGCCTAAAATCATTAATAACTAGAGTACCATAACTGCTCATTCGTGGTATCTTCATACAGACATTCTACACCATATTCTCTATTGAATGGTATAAAAATTGGCTTGTCTATTAAAATTTCCCATGTTGCCTTGAAAAACTGCTAGATCTACCAGTCTAGAAGGCTTATTAGCAAGGCAGCCTATAGTACGGTGGGTAAAATCAATAATCCATTGCAATTGATCAAAAGTGGCAGATAAGATAAAATTTTGTTTATTTGATAGATAAAAGTATACTGATCAATGTTATGGGTTGTCTAACTCTCAAATATTTCGGGCGCGCTGTTTTTTACTAGATTCGTTAACCCGGATAGCAATGGATCTCTAGATCTATAATTTAACAACACGCGCGCACCCGATCTCTTAACGCTTAACCAATCCTATCAGCTCACTCCTAGTTTAAGCAGGAGTTAAGCACTGGATCACTGGTGACACCGGATTCAACTAGCTCTGTAATTTACAACGCACCCTTCGTCAAATTGCATAAGTTCAAGATGGCCCCCCAAACCGATAAATTCGTGAAGTACTGCATTTAAGCAGTTATTTTTCTCTCAAAAATGTTTTTTTATCTCGAACCAGTTGGTAAAATTGATACAGAAAAAACAACTGAGGTTTAAAAAAATTCTACCACATGTCATAGATGGTTATAAAAAAATAAAACACGTCATTTGTAAAAACTGTATTTATAATATTTTTCTAATGAACATGTTGTTACTCTTATTAAAAATGTGAGTAAATTGTCTTTATTTAAAACATTCACCATCACATTCACACAAGGATGTACACTGGAGATTATTTTGTCTACACTTGCACAGACCACGGCAAGACACTTTACACCCACAGTGAATAAGCTCAGTGCAAGTATCAGACAATTGTGGGAGTAAGGTCCAGTTTTGTTTATATTGACCAGAGTGCAACCAACCCCAATCAAGTGGACTTGGAAAATTCGGCTGCAGTTCTAAAGATTGTCCCCAAATATATCCTCCTTGGTACGTAGCTCGACATATGTGTTGTAACAAGGCAGATTGAGTTGGTGGTATAGCATCGTATGAACGTCCTTTTTTAGTAAACAAATATTTTCTGCACTCGTCAACCTGTATTAAATCACAAATAAATTTTTAAAATAACTACATATTTATTAGAAAAATAATCCAGCTGTATTATTAAATAATCAAATTAGCTACCAAAATACCTTATCCAAATAACTTGTGCGATCATACAGAAGAAGAAGAAGAACTAGGGAGCAGTGAGTAGGTTTCGTCTTGATTTTGAAACAATGAAATGCCTGTCCCGTGAAAAGAAGCAGTTTTCAAAGAATTTGTCGATGGGTTATGGTCGATGTTATCGATAGCTGCTGTTGTAAACAATCCAGGTTGCATATCTTGAGGACAAACAACAACAACAGAATTGAAATAATCACAAGTAGAACTACTCAATCCAGTTACCATTCCAGAGACACGATCATACGACACGGATAAACCGAGATTATGCAATTTATCAACTAATTTTTTTTTCTTGTTTGTGCATAAACAGTCATACCAACAAAAACAGGTAGTGGGGTTTCTTGAAGACGGTTATGACGCGAGCATGCACTTCCTGCAGCACGCTTGTTTTTAACGCTATTAAATTTAATTAGCTCAGCAATAGACTGGGAATAATTATTTTTTGAAACGTCTAATTGATCTTTAATGCTAGAACCCTCTAAAATCATTCGCACAAGCATCACAAGTGAAGGAGGAACCACATTCTTGCCATCAATCAAGGTTGAATCATCATCAGACAAGAAAAGATGTTCTCTGATGATATCGGCAGCCCGGGCCAAGCACATTGCATTGTCGTCATTGTTAATTTTGCACAAGTCAACAAGTGCCTGACCAATGCCATCCTCATATGCCAATATACATTCACGTCCTTGTCTAAATGATTGCAATCCAGGTATGTTTTGACAAAGTCGGTCTTTCAATCTGCTTGAATTAACATTTGATACGGAAACTCCAAGTTCCTCCAATCTTTTGATGTAGAGTTTCTTCAGGTCTGAGAGTTTCATGACGGAGGATAGCTCATCAGATTTATTTCCTTTAACAAAAGAGACAAGCTCTGCAAAAACTAAACTTTCAATAATTCTCTCAGTTCCGTTATCTCTATCTTCCTTTAACTCTCTTCGTTTTTGTGATCTAACACGGCAATATAAATTTGTTAAACAGCGCTTATGATATTTCGCTTCTAATGCAATTACATCACCTCTACTTAATTTTGCCAAGAGTTTATCATCACATAATATGTGTGCTCACTCCCTAACATTAGAATCAAAACTAAAAGTACTTGCATTAAACAAAGTTTCATTTTCACTAGTTTCATCACAAAAAAAACATGTGAAATCAGCAAGGACATGAGATGTGTCAAGTTTTGCTCTCGTTTTCTTACTGATGTTCATGATGTCTGGTTGGTCTGAAGTTTCTTTACTTTTTCTTTTTCTCAAGTGTTGCAAATTCGTACTGTTAAATTTTTTACGACAATTTTTGTGCCACTTGGCTTCATTAAGCATCATTGTAGAAGCAATTCCACTCCCGTTATCCAATCTGGATAAATTCATAGTCTCGGGTAAGTCACTGAAATCTTTGTAGCCTGTGATATCACATTCAAATGTAGCATATCCAGCTCCAGGACCTAAATCTACCCTGCTGGAAGATGCTGGACATATCAAGCATTCCTCACTGTCAGCCTGACATATAATACATTTCAACAAATTTGTTATTAAATTCTTACTCGATAAAGATAATGTTGAGTCCATCAATCCAGAATCCATACATGACATTGTTTTTTTTGCCATCTTGTACTATTCTTATTCAAATCAATGTTGAAACAATACAACAGAAGCGTAGACGTATATCTGAAAGTAAACATTAAATAAATTATATTTACTTGTTGATATATTTTGAGTGCTTGTCTTCTGCTGCTATAAATACAGCTACAGTAATATGATAATTAACGAAAAATTTCTTCTGCCACTATAAATTTACTGCATGATTTATAAAGTAACAAGCATACAGCACTTTAAAATAAAATATTGAATACTATTGTTATAGGAAATGTATTTAATTTTTAATATTTTTATAAGCATTAATTTCCAATTAGCTTGTGTACTAACCCTCGGGCCCTCAACACCTAACCTAAAACAAATCTAACATAAGCACCTTCGCATCATTAACTTACAGCAACAGAAATAATTTTTAACGCTTGACTTTACTTTATCCGCCGGTTTTGAACGATGTATAAAGTAAGTAACACGCCCTTTTAGTGGTACTTGGAAGTCATGATCATATATATAGAATATATATGGTCATGATATGTCATTTACCCATATTTTCGCTCACTGTAACGAGATGATCCAAAAATGTACAAAAATAAGCTACGCACAACTTTAGACAACCCCACACTTTCTTCTACACAATGTTAGGAATCAGAAAAACTAAAAATTATTTTATCCGCCGGTTTTGATCAATTTATAAAGTAACAAGCTCCGCTACTAGTAGACCGGAGATCCGAAACGAAGAACTGAGAGTTACAACCGTATAGTAACTTCATCAAATATTTTTTATTAGAAAAAAAAGAATTTTTATGTACAAAATAAATTTTTAACTTTATAAAAATTAACAAATTTTTTTTTATAAAAATTAACAAATTTTTTTTTATAAAAATTAACAAATTTTTTTTTATAAAAATTTCAGTTGACATTGAATTTTATTTGCGTAGTCTCTAGTTCGATGGTCTATTTATGTCTATTTGACGTCGCCTATGTTATCGGTAAATTAGAATTGTATATTTTTTATGTCGGATATCGCGTTAAATTAAAATAAAGCTCATATCTACTACTTTTAGCTATAAGAAATCGACGTTTCTGTTTCTTACAAACCGGAGTTTAGTCTCCGCTGTCGTACCAAAAATAGATTAATACAAATAATTAATATTTATGGTACCAAAAGACTCTAAATCGTTTTTTCGGAGGCCATCTTGGCATCTCACTCAAAACCGGCTCATCTCCGATATATTTATTATATATATATATGTTTATGTAACAGAATGTGGCCTACACAATCGATTATATAAAGGTGTGTTTTTAAAAATTTTTGTTTTTTGATTCACTTGTTAGCTCTGCGCTATCGAAAGTTTGACTAGAATGACTAGATTGACGTTTGAAAACAGTTGGGATTGCTAATATTTTGAACAATTGGAATTATTTCTGTATTATAAAAGTTTTTATTGCTAAAAATGCCGCACAAGTGCTAGTCATATCGTTGCTAAACAAACTACAAAAGTGATCCGGGCCATCGGCGGGCGAAAATAAATCAACAATTCATAACGTTCCTATAAATGACAATAATGGATTGTAGCAAATCCTCGAAAAGACTGGAAGTTCTTGCTATTTGACTGCCAGTTCAAAAATTTTGATCAATTTTTTTCAATGAAGTGGAATTTGATACAAATCAGCATCGAAGAAGGAAAAAAACTAAAATTAGAGTCCGGACAGCCTTGTCAACGTCGACTGAAAAAAGGTGCAGTGCGTAGTATTTTTCCCGGTACTCCAAAATACTGCTCAGCTCGGAGAGTACTGTTAAGATCTGTTTGTGCTACAGTTTCAAATCGCTTCGAGTACGAAATAAATAAAAAAATTGAGATGGAGAAGAATTTTTTCAATAGTGATTGCTTAGCAAATCAAACACCAAACGTTTTGGCAGAACGGCTGAAGAACGAAACGACACTGCCAACAAACTTCACTATTACCACAATTGGCGTTTTTTAAATTTATTGTTTAAAAGTAGTAGCTGGTAAAGTTAAAGTGGTTGGTTGCGTCTCGGTGGCAGAAGATCTGTCAACGGCTGTCAGTATGGATGATGTTTTAGTCGACACATTTAAAGATTTGTTAATAAACGGATTAGTTACGACAATGTCTCAGCTTATTAATTTGGCTGCTCGAATGAAGAATTGGTCAGAAAATTAGAAAACGATAACCTGGCAGTCATTCACAAAAATGGCTGTTACCATTTTAAAAGAAGGACTAAACATCCTAACAGAATGCAGTCCAGAAAGTCACAAACAACGCAAACTTGAATTTGTTTTAGAACAAGCAAACTGCTGACAAAAAGCAAGTTTCATCATCATTACTCGCCTGTGCTCAGAACCAGTTAGCAAAGAGCCCAATAACTTTGCTGAAAAAGCAACGCAGGAGGTAGTGATGGTCCATGCAAGTCCAGGTGAATTTATAGTTGTTTTTTTTACAAACTTTTATTTAGGTTACAATCTCTGTTTGTGTGTGCATTTGTGTATGTGTGTGTGTACAGTAAAATTTAACCAGCTTTTTGACTAGCTAGGAAGCAGAAACTTTCAGCATAGCTTTATATTGGATGACAATACATGATTCAATTAAAAAAAAAAATGAACATCTTTCGTATTTCTAAATCAACTGAATTTGAAATCAAAGTTTGTTTTGAAAAACTCGTTTTTTCCCTTACTTGTTTTCAATCAACTAAACTAGCGAGTTTTCCTATAATAGAACGAAATGACGAGGACGATATTATGGACCTGGATATTACGACGGAGAACTCAGGCAGCTCTCCATCGTCACCAAATTCAGTGCGGCGTTCACGCAGCCGATCTCCACGTGGTTCCCGTCGCTCCCGCAGCAAATCCAGTAGCCATTCCCGGCCAAGGAACAATATTCGCTCCTATTTGAACGATGGTCGTCTCGGAAAAGGTACATTCATTGAATTATGAAATATTGACAACTTTTCGAGACTGATTTTTTTTAACATTTTAGGACGTGGAGGCCACCGCTTTGAGGATCCAGTACTTGAACATTTCTGTCTCAACGTATTGATACTTAACGGACGTAGGCTGTACGAGATATTTAATGCCAATTTTAAGGAGGTTTTCCCATCTCCCACAAACATTCATTTAAAGCTCAAAAAGGTTGTGTTATATATATATATATATATGTATGTATGTGTATATATATATATATATATATATATATATATATATATATATATATATATATATATATATATATATATATATATATATATATATATATATATATATATATATATCACAGTCTTCCCTGCTGGAGTGCCGTGAACACCAGGAAGAAAAGACAACTCAGAACGACAACAAAAACTTTATTAAATCGCAGTTAATAACAAAAATCAAATACAAAACACGCAGGACTTCGCCTGATACTAAATAGCTATCTCTGTACTGGCGGGGTTCAAAGCGCTATATATATAGCCTCAGGAAACACGTCAACAAACAACAAGAAAACAACGTCTGCAAATTAATGTCTAGGTTCCTGTCTAGACTGACACTTGTAGGTTTTTTTGTGTGAATTGGTGTGATGTATGCAGTTCTCCATATTTCAGGCAATCTTCGTGTTTTGAGAGACATTTCAAAAATATGACAGAGTGGAATAGTCAAGTTTTGGGTGCAGCGTTTAAGCAATATATTCGGTATACCATCTGGGCCACAAGAATTTGTCATTCGAAGACTTCTGAGGGTTGAAAAAACAACATCAGGAGTGAACGTAACTTCTTCCAGGAGATTGGGAGACCTCTGCACCAGAGGTGGATTACTTCCATCGTCTTTTGTAAAAACGGTTGCAAAATAGTCGTCGAAGTTATTTGACATTTTAGCCGGATCTGTAACAATCGTGCCATCACTTGTTTCTATCCCAGTAATTTTAGAATTCAAGGAGAGTTTGTAGAAAGCACCAACGTTACTAGATAAAACAAGACCCTTCTCAATGTCATATTGTTCTCTTTTTACTGCTTTAGTACATAATTTTGAAAACTCCATGTATTTGTTTTTATCTTTATTCTCTTTAGTATGCTTCCAGATTTTCCAGAAGAATAATTTGGATTTATATAGACGTTTTATTCTATTGGAGATTTTCCTTGGTCGTCCTCGTGAGCTCAATACAGTACGAACTGGAGCGAAGGTTTGTGTCACATAAGTCATACACTGATGAAGGGCATTCCAGCAGTTTTCTACGTCGAAACAATATTGGAAGATGTCGTCCCATTTCACAAGTTTCAGAAAGTTGTTTATTGCTGCAAAGTTTGCTTTATCAAACATATATGAGTTTCGAACATCGCTTTTGTCTTTTGGATCTGTATCATTTAAATGGAGAATCATTACATTGTGGTCACTGGTAGCGATCTGGCATCTGAACTCCACATTTGAAATCAACATTGAGTCCCCAGAGAGCACCAAATCTAGAATGTTGTTTCCTCGAGTCGGCTCTTGAATAAACTGTTGAAGTCCAAATTCATTTACAAATTCCATGAACACTCCGTAGACTCTGTTGTTTGAATATGAGTAACAGGTCCAATCCACCTCCGTCAAATTAAAATCTCCAACCAGGCACATTGTAAGTATCGGAGAATATAACGCTTTAAAACAATTAATACTGTCCACCATATAGATCTCCGCCTCAGCACCAAAACCTCCAGAACGATAGTATGTGACAATTCTGTATGATTTATGGTTTAATTCAATATCTACACAAACAAGTTCAATATGCCGGAAGTTATCAGGTACTAATACGGTTCTGTGATGAATACTTGTTTTTACTACCATCGCTACACCCCCTCCACGAGTTTTTCTATCGTATCGAACTGAATCATAATCTTTAGTCAGAAATAAACTACTTGGAATCTCTTCTAATAGCCAAGTTTCAGTAATACAAAACATATCTGGTCTGCAGTCTTCTAGAAAAAAACGAAAATCTTCAATCTTGTTAGATATACTTCTGAGGTTTGTGAAAGCTAGGATGCTTCCGTTACTTCCGAAAAAGTTGACCCTCGCCACTTAACCCAGCCGGGGCAGGAGGATGACCATCAGTAACTTTTAATTTAATTTAATTTAATTTAATTTAATTTAATTTGATAATTTTTTAACGTGGCATAATGTCAGTGTTGACTTCTAGGCCACGAAGAGATGCGTTTTGAGACTCTTTCAAAATTCTTCGACCGTCGCTGAGCAGGTGATGGTAGTCGGAAGCTCGTTCCAAAGTCTGGAACCGGCAACAGCAAACATGCGGTCGCCAGCCGTCTTCATTTTGGTCCTTGGCAGATGGAGTGAGGCCGAAGATGAGGATCTGAGTCTCCTCCTGGCCGGGAAGTCAGACACCCTGTTCATTGAGGAAGACAGATATTTCGGAGCCAGTTTATTAAGAGATTTGTATACCAGTAGCGCCAACTTGAATTTTATTCTTTTGTCCACTGGCACCCAGTGTAGGTCGGCGAGAACTGGACTATTGTGATAGCATTTGCGAGCACCGGTAACCAGACGTGCTGCAGCATTAATAACCGAACGGAGACGATTGATGTGGTGTTTGGGTGACCCAACTAGGATAGAGTTACCATAATCAAGTTTGCTTAAAACGAGGGAAGTTACAAGTATTTTTCGAGAATTTGTTGGGAGAGAGGTTGCCACACTTTTTATCTGCCGTAATACATTGAAACATGCACGAACAGTGTTTTTGATGTGTGTTTTTGATGACAGATCAGCATCAAGATAGATGCCAAGATTTCGAACAGACACAGACGGCTGCACCATGTCAAGACCTATTCGAACTGGATCTTTTGGAAGATGAAGTTTCTGGCTTCTAGTTGTAAACCAGATGGCTTCAGATTTGCTGGAGTTTAACTGGAGTCGATTTGACTGCATCCATGCTCCAACGTTGTCTATACAGGCGGAGATGGTGGTTTGGAGTGCCGTACTCTCTCCAGGCCGACAATGGCCGTAGATTTGAGTGTCATCTGCGAAAAAGTGACTACTGAGTCCATGACCAGCAATTATGTCTTCAAGCTCGCTGGTGTACATCATGAAGAGGATCGGCCCTAGGACTGACCTTTGTGGTACGCCACAGGAAATAGGTGTTTTTAGAGAATCTGTATTGTTTATTTTAACGTGCGAGACTCGTTCACTCAAATAAGAGCGAATTCAATTGAGAGGTAGTTGACCAAAACCAAACGATGATTCCAGTCTCCGTATGAGTATTTGATGGTCAACGGTGTCGAACGCCGCTGATAGGTCTAAAAGAACAAAAAGAGTGAGCCCTCCAGTATCTGCTGCGCCCAGGATGTCCGAAAAAACCTTCAAAACCGCCGTCTCCGTTGAGTGAAAACGGCGGTACGCTGATTGATTAGCAGGGAAAAGGTTGCCGTCCTCGACGTACTCGGTGACCCTTGATAGAACCAGTCGCTCAAGAAGTTTTGATACGACCGGAAGATTTGAGATCGGACGATATGAAGCCAGGTTTGCTGTATCCAAGTTTTGTTTTTTCAGGATCGGAGTTATATACGATGACTTGAAGTTTCGAGGCACCTGACCGGTGCAGAGGGATTTATTGAAGATGTTTACTAAAAATGGTACAAGTATGGGAGATGCTTCTTTGAGAAGCCAAGTAGGAATGGGATCCGACGCACACTGTTTGTTTGGGAGAGACGTTATTAGTCGTGCAGACTCCGCATTGCATGTCTGTGCGAATTCATATAACTTGAGTGTGTCCGAACCTCTCATCATGGGCATAGAGCAAGACTGGTCATCCGACGTTAATTGTCGCACCTTTTGTATTTTTGTGGTGAAGAACTGACTAAACTGATCTGCCGTAAAGGACGCACTGATGGGAGCACGTCCTCTGGCCATGATGTCGTTTAGTGCTCGCCAAAGGTCACGACTGGAACCTCGAACACACGCGATTTTTTCGGTCCAAAAAGCAATCCGCTTACGACGGATCAGCCCACGATACTTTCTGTATTGTCCTCGCCAGTTGGACGTGTCCCGAGCATCATGTGACCTGCGCGCGACTCGCTCCAGGTGATGTGCTTTTCTTCTTTCGCATCTCTTTTTGTAGTTGAGTTCAGCCTGTTGTTTTGTCAGGTCTCTGTTCATGAAGATTTTTCGTACATCCTCATTCTTGGACGAGCGCAAGATCCGAGACGACATCAGCAGTTCTTCAGCTGCCGCAGGGTTTTCTAGAGTAACACATATTTTTGCTCTGGAATTTCTAAGGTCTTTTCCTAACCGCCTTGTCGCGACAATCCTGGGCACCACAGCAAGGTTGTTTTTACAGAGGTCTACCACACAATCTGCATCTGATTTTTTCTCATCATATTTCAAACCAGAAATGACAATGTTATTTGCTCTTCGCTTTTTGTCATCTTTTTCTTGTTCCAACCTCCAGAGAGTGGTAGTCAGAACTTCGGCAATACTAGTTGGATTGCCTAATAGATTTTGCTCGTCAGTCAGTATATCAATGCCGTCAAACAACTTCCAGTCTCAAATAAAGAAATCTGTGACGCAATAAAAACAGACAATGAACGAAAACAAAGCACTGAAAACCAGTAAACTCGAACTCTTAAAAAAAGAAATAACGATACATGAAGACTGTTTATTCTTTGGTTCTCGAATAATCATCTCTCAGGTTTTGCCAAAACGAGTACTTCAAATGCTTCACAAAGGCCACCCGGGTATTACTCGAATGAAGATAATTGCCCGAAAACACGTTTATTGAAGCGGCATTGATAAAGACATAGAAAACTGGACACGCAGCTGTTCTTCATGCCAACAAGCAGCTAAATCACCCATAAAACACACTTTATGTTCATGGCCAAAAGAAACCAAACCCTGGAGTCGAATTCACATCGATTATGCTGGACCGCTCCATGGAAAAATGTATCTCGTAGTAGTAGATGCATTCTCAAAATGGCCAGAAATAATAGAGATGGCAAACAGCACCACATCCAACACGATAAATGCATTCCAGCGGATCTTTGCACAATTTGGATTGCCTGAAACAATTGTCAGTGACAACGGCACACAATTCACTTCAACTGTTTTTCAGGAATACTGTGCAGAAAACGCGATCAAACACGTGAGATCACCACCATTTTACCCACAATCCAATGGCCAGGCCGAACGATTTGTAGACATTTTCAAAAGAGCTTTGATTAAATTAAGAAATAACGGAACTTACAAAGAATCTCTTCAAACATTTTTATTCTGCTACAGAACCACTCCCTGCGCTTCATCGCCGAACGGTCTGGAAGCGCCACATCAACCAGTTACGCCCACGTCAAGAATCGAAGTTTACAACAACACTACTCGAAACATTTGACTTACCTTATCAGAATACAAGACAAGGAGAAAATGCCACAACTGCCGAACCTGGTCAAATGGTGGAAAAGAACATTAACACAAAGAGAGGCATTCTGAAAGGTCAAGATTCAGACCGTTTTAAAAAATCTGTTCATTTTCAACTAGACACCGAACACCAGCCAGAACAGCCTACACAA
Source organism: Erpobdella octoculata (assembly GCA_963978895.1). Classification (NCBI taxonomy): domain Eukaryota; kingdom Metazoa; phylum Annelida; class Clitellata; order Hirudinida; family Erpobdellidae; genus Erpobdella; species Erpobdella octoculata. The sequence continues at coordinate 20,935,514 of OZ022241.1, forward strand.
GACTTTGCAGCAACGCCATTCCCTTCTACTGAAAACTCAGAATCAGTAATACCACGCTCACCGTCATCATTACAACTGAGGCGGTCTGATAGACATCGACACGCTCCATCTCGACTTGTAATAAATCACCAAAGCAAGTCATACACCAGCGGTGTCTAGCTTAGGAGAGAGGTGTTATATATATATATATATATATATATATATATATATATATATATATATATATATATATATATATATATATATATATATGTATATATATATGTATGTATGTATATATATATATATATATATATATATATATATATATATATATATATATATGTATATATATATGTATGTATGTATATATATATATATATATATATATATATATATATATATATATATATATATATATATATATATATATATATACAAATACTTTGGCTGTTGAGGCTGCTCCTGACGAATCTCATTGTAATGTGTCTGAGGAAATTCTTGTTTCTTCTTAAACGCAAAAATTGATTTCCAATAGTATAAATTTTATATTCTTTTGATTTGATAGGTAGAGTGTTTTTTCGTTTTTTCTTTTGTTAGTGTGCTAATTCTTTGACAATTTTGGTTCTTTCTGTTTGTTTACTTTTCTCGTTTTACTTTTGACCCTGAGGATGGCTGACATAGCTGAAACGGTCCGTCGGTCTGACAATAAAAGTTTAATGGAAAAGTTTTTGGCTAATTGTAGTCTCGAACAGAGAGTTTTGTGCCGAAAGGTCGAGAATTTGGCTCGAAAAGTTGTTTCTGCCAAATGGCGAGTTGTGTTTCTTAGAGCGTGTCTCAAAGATAAATTGATTCCACAGTTTATTCGCAACATATATATATATATATATATATATATATATATATATATATATATATATATATATATATATATATATATATATATATATATATATATATATATATATATATATATAAATTAATATCGATGAACTATTTCCTTAAAAGTAACGTCCCAGTTACAAGAGATATTAATGAGTTCATGTTTTACTTTTCTAGTTATATTATTATTCTAAAACCAGTTACATTCTGTAAATCGATACCTGATTTCTAGACAAATAAACATCACAACAGGTTGACTTGTCAGTGGAAGAAAGATTCCTCAACATAACAGCTGTAAAAAAATATCTCATGTCCAACAAAGCACCGCTGGTTGTGGGATTGTCAGTTGATGCAACCAGCGTTGTGGGCCGAATTGAATACCACCCCAAAACCAACTCTCTCGTGGGATTTTCTGGTTTACTACAAGACAATGGATTCCCAGACTCGTCTCAATTTTTTGCTAGGACAGCTCAAGATATATTGAGGCAGTTTAGGCTTTATGAACGAGCAACGTATTATAAATAAATATTTTAAAACATTTTTGAATATTTTTATACGTTGCTCAATATATTTTCAGTCTCGTGATGGTTCAGTCCCTAGTGGATGGTCTGCCGCCCATTCGCTTATTCGCTTTTGGGACCAATAACAAGCATACTGCAGTTGATGTGAACAACCGCCTGAACTACATGACGGAAAAGCTTGAACAGGCTGGGATCACTGTCCTCTCCTATTCAACAGACGTTGATTTGGCCAGCGACGATCCTGCCATGGTCCAGGACCCTGTTCATCTTGGTACTAAACTCCGCACCAGGCTTTTAAAAACCCAGAAGTTTATACTTTTCGGTCAAAAAATCGCTGGCCCTGCTCACATCACGGCATTAACTCAGCTCGTGGGAAAAGATCATCATGGCCTAGGAGTTGGTGATCTTCTTCTCGAAAACAAAATGAATTTCGACGCCGTCCGTCGCCTCTCAAATCCCATTCTTTGTGAACTTTTAAGCCAGAAGGTACCAGGCTCTGAAGGAACCATTTTTTTCCTTGAAATGATGGATCAGTTGGTGTCCAGTTACTTGAATAAAAAACTTGATCCATTAACTCGTGTCTATCAAATGTGTGTTTTGTCTTAGAATTTGGCGTTTCTAGTTATCGTGTGACAGTGCCTACCCCTTGAATGACCATTTCATTTCAACTATCTCATACTTAGTTGCCGAAATAAATGCTCATGCTTTGATTTATCTCATTTTGAATCTAGAGGAAATGGCGGCTATTATCCATAAGGCGAAAAAAGATGCCAGACTTTTCATGGAGAAACTAGGCATTTTACTAGACGACCCTAATGCTCTTTGTTTTGATTTTGATGCAATGCCTAATTTCAAGCCATTAGTTAACCCCGTAAATCTATGGGATAAAGAAATCGAAAGTGATGATGAGGATTTAGAAGATATAGTTGAACCAATAGATGAGGTGGATGAGTATGAAGAGAATTTTATGAGTACCCTTGCCGATGGTAATTTCAGTGACTTAACGTCAGTCCTTGAGAAGAGCATTGCGAAGAACTGTGGCGAGCAAAGGGATTTTCCTCAACGTGACGTCAATCATGCTATTTTATCAAGTCCATTTATTCAACTTACACAAAGTGATGGAAGTCAACTGATAATCAGAAAAAGAACTATAGTGTGCGCCGTCGAAAATGGAGTGAAGAAGCAGAGCAATGATCGCTCTAAGAGGGTCACTCAGAGTTCAAACTTTGTTTTTGATCGCGATTATATAGTCTCCGAAGTAGAAAAAAGAAAGCTTAGAATAGGAGATTGGGCTGTTTTCAGTCAACAATCTACTTCTTCTGCTCCGAAAAAAAGACTTCCAAAACTCGCAATATTAATTCTAAAACCGTATTGATAGGCCACGTTTTGTCGTTTAGTTTATTATCAGGAAGACATGCTAAAAATAAAAATTCGCAATCAATAGTTGGAGATCAGGCGATAAGAATATCGGGGTCCAATGTGATTGGTTTCAACTAAATCTGGACCCCTTCTCAAATCAACTAGGTCATCTTATCGAGCAGCCGATGAGCCTTCATGGTTATTATCATTGTGAAACTTATATTTGTAGTATTCCTCCACCAAAATGTGACATTTTCAATGAAAATTATTGTGTTGTGATGGCCAATGAAAATGTTATAAATCTTGAAAACTTTTTCAACGGTTCTTAATAAACGTGTAACTCGAAAGAAGCTATACTTATTTAATTTTAGTGTTGTAAAATGCTCAAAAAATCAACAAAAATAAACAAAAAAATTAAACCGCCAAACAAATTCCAAAAAATTCCAAATTACGCAAAAATTTCAAAGTACGCAAAAATTTTGAAGTACGCAAAAATTTCGAAGTACGCAAAAACTCCAAAAGACGCAAACATTCCAAAAAAAATCCAAAAAACGCAAAAAATCCAAACAAATTCCCAAAAACGCAAAAATTCAAAAAAGATTTCAAAAAACGCAAAAATTCCAAAATACGCAAAAATTCCATTTGGAATGTTTGCGTCGTACACCCATCTGGAGAGTGGTCAACCCCTCGGTTTGATTGATTGATGAGTTTTTTTACGTACAGATGTGAGTTATTTGGACTATAAAGAAACGTTAAAAATAGAGTTGTGATTGCATTTTCATGCATTATATGCAAGCAATCCATTGAAAAAGAAACACAAGATATGTGGGATGCATTAACCAGAGCTAACATTCAGCCTGTTGTTGAGGTCAATGTGTCCGATAACAATGTGATTAGTTTGAACAGATCGGTAGATGTGAACATAGAAATCGTTGATCTTGATGAAAATCTTACCGTCAAGTTCAAAAAAATAATGAATGGATCAAAAAAAGAAAAATCCATTTTGGTTGATTCTAATGAATATAAATACAGCGTGAAGGAAAAGTAAGTGTTTATGATTAAGCTTCGATTAATCATTATTGCTTAATTTTATTTATTTTTCATATGTTTTAGCACTGAAAAAACTCAACTGTCTTGCTACAGTTATTGAAAAGGATGGATTTTTTAGGCAAGGTAAAAACAAAACCCACATTCATAGTGGAAAAGTGGATGCCGAGCTAAATGTTGAAATTCACAAGCAAGTGAAAAATGATGCCACTGTGAATTTATTCAAACCTTCCAGTGACATCGTGGAAGAGGAATTTGGTTTGATGACAAATTTAGATCGGCCTTTAGAATCCTTACCCAATTTGGATTCCTTAATAAGATGCGCTAATAGAACCAGATCTCGTTTACGACCAAACCCTTCTCAAGACCTTAGTTTTGTCATTGACCGAAAATTTCTGCGGATAATTTTTTAAGAGGAGACGTTGTGGTGAAAGAAAAGTGGCATTTGATTTTTGCTACCGATAAGCAATTGGAATACTTGAGCATTGCCAGGAGATGGTATTTGGATGCAACATTTAAGATAGTGAGTCAGCCATTTCACCAACTACTATCAATCCACGCTTTTTTAGAATATGATGGTAAGTTTATTTTTTCAAGCAACTGTTACTTTCACGATTTTGATGTTTAAAATCTTATTCAATTTGTTTAAATTATCACAGGGGAAATAAAGCAAGTACCACTTGCATTTGTTCTTATGTCGGGGAGGAAAAAAAGTGATTATGAAGAGGTCTGGTTTTACTTATATTTGCTTTGTTTTATTCCCTTTATAATGAGGCTACAAATTCGAATCAAGGAGAATTGCGCTTGTTTTTCATGGAGCTCGGACCTGCATTGCTCTGTCGTTTGATTTTTGATAATAATTCGCGTGTTGGACAGTTTTTTGATTAAAATTAACTATTTGTTAAAAAGAAGGTGTTTGGCTCTGTTTTTGAAACATCTTGCGTTGTCTTAAAGTTGATTTCATCGAAGTTTCTCCAGCAGTTTCGACTTTCGCAAAGGCGGCAGTCGTGAAATGGATGATAACAATTCAAAACATAAAATGAATGAATGCGATGCAAGTGATTTAATTTTAAAGAACAAACAAGAAAAAGAACTTGCGAAATTGAGCGATTTTTAAGAGATAGTTTTTATCCAGCACACATGAAAGGACGACCAGGTCAGAAAGCAGACATGCGAAAAATGGGCAACAAATACATATTAAACAAACAAACAATACTGATACGGCCCGCAAAATCAGTCTAACAGTATGGTCTATTGATTGCGAATATTTTATTTTTAGCATTTCTTCCTGATAATAAACTAAACGACAAAACGTGGCCTATCAATACGGTTTTAGAATTAATATTGCGAGTTTTGGAAGTCTTTTTTTTCGGAGCAGAAGAAGTAGATTGTTGACTGAAAACAGCCCAATCTCCTATTCTAAGCTTTCTTTTTTCTACTTCGGAGACTATATAATCGCGATCAAAACAAAGTTTGGACTCTGAGTGACCCTCTTAGAGCGATCATTGCTCTGCTTCTTCACTCCATTTTCGACGGCCCACACTATAGTTCAAAAATTCCAAAAATATTCCAAAATACGCAAAAATTCCAAAAAATGCAAAGATTCCAAAAAAATGCTAAAAAACGCAAAAATTCCAAAAAAATCCAAAATACGCAAAAATTTCATTTGGAATTCTTGCGTCGTACACCCATCTGGAGAGTGGTCAACCCCTCGGCTAGAGACTTAAAAATTTAACATACCTCCAAACTGATTAACACTGCATTCTATCAAATTTTCGGATCGATTGGACAAAATTTAATTAAGTAATAATACGTGATATTTTTGTCGAACTACATATTGTCTATGCTAATATGCTCGTTGTTTATGTAACAGAATGTGGCCTACACAATCGATTATATAAAAGTGTGTTTTTAAAAAACTTTGTTTTTTGCTTCACTTGTTATCGTTTTTGAAATAAGCAGACTCAGACTTATTATAATTAGGGATCTCATTTGAGTGAATAGCGTAACACAATTCAATTGCCAATTCAAAAGCTCAAGAATAGACAGCTTTCTTCTGCGCAGGCTATTAAAATTGAGTGTATCGTCTCAAGAAATATTACTTCCTACTTAAAGCTCAACTTGTTTATGTTAAGCTTTTACTCGAGTTTTTTTTTAATTTTTTTTTGATAAACATTGTTTGAGCACTTCACTGAGTTTATTAAGTTATTTTAATATTTTTATTGACAATTAAATCCAAATTCGCATGTCGAAAATTTCAGTTTTGACGAAATTATTTCATACGTTCTTTAAAGTCAATAGCTTAATCGATATTAAACCAGCTCCAAGTTGAGTCAATGAGTTCCAATAGAAATATTCTAAAAAGGCGCGGTAGTGTTATAAATGCTATCAGAACAGTGTTGCGAATTCAAAAAAGTAGCTATGAAATTACTCCAATGACGATCAATTCGGAAATTAGTAACATTGGTCATCCGACCAATTTTCAAAGAAATATTCATGTTGGTGTCGAAAATGGAATGTTGATCGGACTGCCACCTTCGTGGGAAATGATGCTGGTGCAATCTAAAATAACGTAAGTTTTTTTGTCTGGATGATTTACACGATATTCTTTTGCTCGTAAATTAATAGCCCATGATACTAAATTTGTATAAGTGCCTAATTACCTATCGTCTGTTAGCCGTGTGTCGTTTCTGAAACGGAATGAATGCTGCGCTGAAAACTTGCAAAAAATTTAGACAAATCACTTTTTAATTTTTATTTTGCATCATTCCACTTTTAAACTATAATATAAAACATAATTCCAAAAGCATTTTTTTATGAATAGAGATGAAGACAGAAAGAAAAACCCCGAAGCTGTAGTTAATGCCTTAGAAATGTTTATGGGAAACTCCGTCAGCCAGCCAAAGTTTATCGGAGCATTTGTTGATTCAGGAATTTCTTGTGAAAACCCGATTGATTTGGACAATCCTGGAAAAGAAGAAGCAATGAACAAATTAGAAGACAAACGCTTCGAGAAAAAAGATGGAAAAACTGTTCACATTGAAAATGCAGAAGAATCAGAAACGAATAACACAGTTAAGGTTTTCTTGATTTATAGTAATTTACCTGTTGATTTAATTGACCCTCTCTTTAACTTCAGCTTACAAACGTTAAGGAGTGGTTGGTAAGATTTGAGTATTTCACTTCTATATTGTTTCAGCAAGTTAATTTATCACAGTCTCTTGGGAATAACAAAGATAGCGGTATCTCAACCTACACAGAAAAGATTCCAAAAGCTTCACCAAGGACTTCGAATACCGGCACGCAAAGACCTTCGAATGCTCCAACGGCTTTGACTGAGGAAGAAGTGATCCAAGCTCTCAGTGAATATAATATTCTATTAATGCATATAGATGCTTTTTCTGAATTATATTAGAACAAATATTAACAAGGAAGATAATAAAATTGAAACACTGGCATTATTTTTTTTAAAGAAAAACTAGCACTGCCTGGTAAGGTGGAAGATAAATATTCTATTTTGAAAATTCTAGGCTCAGGGTTGGTATTACATGCAATATAGAATAAACTTTGAAAAACGTTTAATAACAATAATAAGTAATTTAAAGCTAACGTTTTTTTCTGCATATAGAGGATCTGGTACTGTCAACCTGGCAGAAGAAATTGGTGGCGCTACTGGAAATATGGTTGCCGTTAAAAAAATGGAGTTGAAAAATCAGCCTAAGAAGGAACTTCTTGTAGCAGAAATTGATGTTATGAAAAAATTAAGGCACCCAAACATTATCAACTACTTAGAATGTTACTTGTATGATGGATCACTTCATGTGGTTTTAGAATATTTGCCTGGATGCTCCCTCACTTCTGTTGTCACGGAAACCGTTCTGAGACCCGAGCAGGTAATTTTTATTATTACAGATTCAACTCAACTTGTGCGCTATTCAAATTGATATCTATATTATAGTAGCTCACGTCAGTCACTCACTCACTGTTTCTGTCACGCTTACGTAATTAGTCGTATAGACAATATCGATGTGCACGTAAGAATTTATTGCGCGCAGGCGTGTAATAAAAGTTATTATGCAATTGTACCTATATACACTCTCAGTCCTAGCATGGACTTCTTAATATAAGAAGTCCATGGTCCTAGAGATAAAAAAAAGTGGCGCTGCAATCGAAAAATATTATATAATGAGATTTAACAAAATCTCAGAAGCATGGACCACTTTTCAACGATGGCCGTCATTTCACAAGAAATGTCGTGTATACTGAAATTCTTTAATAACTAATTATTGCTCTCTTTACTTTTCACATCCTTTGAATTTATATGAAATACGTTAGTAAATTGAAAATTTAAACACAATAAAAAATTTCATTAAATTTGCTTATATATAAAAAAACATTTTTTTACGGTTATCAAATATCATTTTGTTTTTGTTAACTATTTTTTTATAAAATGTATCCAAAGTACATCGTAATTTTAAAACATCTGTCCTTGGGACGGGCAAAACCCCTATAATACATAATGAGATTTTTAAAAATCCGTCATTTTTGACGGGCTATCTCTAGTAAAATTATATTTAACTTCAATTTGGAGGGAATTAATTAATTTTGGTGCAACACCAAACCGCTAAAACTGGCAAATGTACGAATTCCACAAATACCATTTAAAAACATTTAAAATTAAAATTTTGGTAACATTTTCTTAAAAATAAACATACACATAATTTTTAAAAATTAACAAACCTTGATTAAATTTATGTTTTGTATACACCAGGAGCGTCATTTGGTAGGAAGAGAAATTTTCTCTAAATTTTTCTGGATAATTTAAAAACAAGAGTACCTACCACTACCCCCCTCGGTCATCAGATATTTTTGGAAAACAAAGTTTAGCATTAGGATACTTATAACATTTTGGAATGGGTGGGTTTTGAAATATTTTGCTCACTTCACTTCTAGTTTGTTGCTGAAATGATGCTCCTGGTGTACAATAGTCTTCTATAACATTAGAAATAACTTTTAGTAATGAAGCTGTCAAATGTTCCTGCGTAAGTAAGGATCTTTTGCACTTTCATTCTTAAGTGCAGCTGCTACCAGCAGTATATATATATATATATATGCGTAGGAGGCGGGGGCAGAGGGGCAAATGTCTCCCCAATCGGTTCGTTTTTCTAATTTTAGGGAAAGCAGTGGAGTCGCATGCATGCTAGTCCAGTCGTTAATCCTGTCACGTGTAGACTATGGCGATGCCACATTTGCTGGACTACCGCGGCGCGAAATTGCAAAGCTACAGGCTGTCGTCAATGCCACCGCACGGCTCAGTGGCATCGGCAGGTACGACCACATCACCCCAGTTCTGCGCGACCAGCTTTACGTCCTTAAAATAAAAGAACGCATCCAATCATCATTCATTCAAGCAGAAGCACTTATTAAAGGTTTTATAGCCCACCAAAATGTGTATATATTGGTAATGGACTTTGTCGATAAGGGAGCGCCTAATCAAATGATTCTTTGATTTGATTTGATTTGATATTTTGGATTGAAAATCTCTTATTTTTTGGAAATGTATTATGGGGAGTCCGGGAGAGTATAACCGCTTTTACTAAAACCTCATATTTTTTATACTTTTTGCTATTTCTTGTAAATTGCATCTTAAGCTGCACTATTTAGCTATACATTTTCTTAACAAGGTTCGATATAATTTTAATAATTTGTAGGTTATTAACAAATAGCAGTGCCCGTCGCGGCTTCGCTCGCTTAAAATTAGAGAATTTGAACCGTGCATCCATAGTAGAGTACTGCACGGGCCGATTTCTTACGGCCCGGCCTGTCGACACCTTGGCCCGGCCCGTTTTTAAAAGCCTAAAATTGTTATCAACTTGGCAAAAAATCTCGGCCTGTCGCACTTTAACTTCAGGTTTGGCCGGACCCGTCTGAAGTCCAAAAAACCACGGCCTTGACTAGCCTGTGCAATACTTCAATCCACAGAATTTGCTTAGACCCGGTCTGGCTTATTTTATAAGCAGAAAATTCCAGACCTGGATTGTTATTAAAACCCAAATTGGCCCGTTTTATAAACACTTAAGCACATCCTGTCGTCGATCATAATTTGATTCTTTTAACATTTCCCTTTTTTCCAGGCTTGCAAAGCAAGCCGGAGTTATGTGTCATATTCTTCTTTTTATTTTTTATAATAGTTTATAGTCTTTTACACCAGGTGTTTCAAGACTGAAATGGCTGTATGCTTAAAGCCCCTAAGTACTTCCTGTCGGAGATAATAATTTGATCCTTGTCACGACTTCGCCTTTGCGATAGTCGATATTCAAACAGAACTGGAGAAAATTTAAGTCGAAATAAAGTTAAAGACACTCTTTAATAGTACTAGTTGTTTTATTTATCGAATACCAATCAAGATTATCGAAAAACTATCACCACGAGGACGAACAGATATAAAACAGTTTCAACTTCGATCAAACAATGGCGAAACAAGAACACGAAGGGCCGAAGTAGTTCGCGACAGCCTTATAAATACAAGCCCTCCAGGCTACAGGCTACAGGCTAAAACGTTCAAATATTCGCGCAACAATCCAAACACGCAACGTTGTGCAATACCCCTTGCACCACCTGCGCCGGAAATCCCAACGTTAGATCCAGGCACGCACCTGCGTTTACGCGGGCGTGACATACCTCCCCCCCTAAAGTCGGTAACGATCCTTCTCGTTATCGGCAATATCTTCATTCTTTGATCTGGGTCGATCCGGTTGGCTGAGTGGATCCGGTTGACTGAATGGCCTCCTTTGTCGTCGGGTTTCCTGGTGCTCGTGTTGGGAACCCGAAAATCCAGAACAGTCGCGACGATGAGCCACACGCGAAAGAACGACGTGGTCGAAGAACGTCCGGCATCTCTGTTCAATGAAGCGCTCTTCGCCCTGGATACCTGCAAAAGAAAAACTCACGACCGATCCACTTTATCGTTAACCAGGATCGCCCAAAGAAAGAAATTAACCAAAGAAGGTTACAAAAGTACCCATATAACTAACACCAATTTCTGATAACAATGAAATACTTAACCAAAGATTATACACCCTAGGATAAATAAACCTAATTGTAGCCACAGCTACTCCAAACCTAATTTAATCGAGACAGGACGTCAGCTACTATATTCTGTTTACCTGACCTATATTTGAAAGTCAGATTAAATTCCTGGATGGCAAGTGCCCATCGAGTCAATTTAGCGCTTTTGGAAACTGACTCGGTAAGGTACGTGAGAGGATTATGATCCGAAAAAATCACGATCTCAGATAACAATATCCAGGATTTGAATTTACTTAGAGCCCACACGACAGCATAAGCCTCTCTCTCTATGGTGGACCACCTCGTCTGAGTAGGGGTTAACTTCAGACTGGCAAAAGCAATAGGGACTTCTGCCCCTTCTCCACTCCCCTGGAACAAACAACACCCAACAGCCACTCCACTAGCATCCGTTGCTAATCCAAACCCTTTACTATAATCAATTGTGCTTAGGGTTGTAGCATTGGTAAGGTCGTCTATGAGTTTTTGTAAGGCGACCTGGTGTTTGCTTTCCCAAAAAATTTTGTTGGGAACACCCTTTTTAGTCAACTCAGTGATAGGATGGGCAGTCTGGGCTAGATTGGGTATGAAGTTGCGGAAATAACTGAACAACCCCATTATCCGCTTGACTTCCTTTTTATTTGTGGGAGGTTTGATCTCTTGTACAATGGCTATTTTATCGGGATCAGGTGCGACAATCCCCGAACCTACGACATGTCCTAAAAATACCACCTTAGGTTGTACAAACCGACATTTTTCCAGGTTTAGGGTCAACCCTACATTTTTAATGATGGTGAAGAATTGCAAAAGATGTAGTTTGTGTTCTTCCCAACTAGACGAAATAACGGCAAAATCATCAATAAACGGCTCCGTAAAGGATCTTATTGGTTGAAGGATCATCGATATCGCCCTCATGAAAGTATTTCCCGCCGATTTTAGACCAAAGGGCATTCTGCGAAACTCAAACAACCCTTCTTCACAAGAAAATGCCGTTAACCATGCTGATTCCGGATCTATAGGAATTTGCCAGTACCCTTTGCGTGCATCAAAACAGCTTATGAATTTTGCTCTGCCGACCTTCTGAAGTACGTTGGGGATATCGGGAATGGGAAAGCAGTCTCCCTTCGTGTAACGATTAACATGACGATAGTCGATGGCTATACGGACTCCCTTTTCTCCCTTAGGTCCCTTCAAAACACAAACCATCGGGCTTACCATGGGACTCTGCGATGGTACAATGACGCCCTGGCGAAGCATATCTTGTATCTGATTTGCAACTTCTACCTTCAACAATTCGGGGGTTCTATAGGCTCTTAGGTGTTTGGGGGTAAAATCAGGAGAGATCGCGATTTTGTGAGATACTACAGAACAAACCCCTAATGATTCTGAGAATATCTCGGGAAAATCATCAATTATGTCACATAATTGTGAGCGATAATCCTGTGAAAGATGGTCAAAACAGCCCTTTGCTACCCTACAACTCGGAGGTTTATCCTGATAAGGATCAAACTTACTTGGAAAATCAATCAAACCAAATTCGTGGTCCTTCTCGTATACTACAGAACAATTATTATTAATGGCGGTTTCTATTCGGTCATGGTATTTCCGAATTTTATTTGCATGTAGATGGTGTTTACAGCCCTCAATTTCCACTAAATAAGAGTATGGTGCTTTCACCTTCACTATTACCCCGGGACCCTGCCATCTCTTCATAAATTTAGACCCCCCTTTTACAGGTGCTAAAATTATTACTCTGTCACCTACACAAAAAGACCTATCACTGCTCCTAACGTTATATTTTCGTGCATAATTGCTCTGCTCTTGGTCTCCTGCAATTTCAGCAAATTCCTTAGCTAATTGTAGGTTTTGTCTGAGATCGGCTAAGTATTTGTACGGATTCTTACCTAAATGAAAAGGTAACTCCTTTTCGTTACTCCAAGAGTCTCTGAGGATAGCAAGTGGTCCTCGTGGCAAAGTACCATACACTAATGTATAAGGAGCAATATGAGTTGTAGATGACGGTTTCTCGCGTAAACTCCATAATACAAAAGGAAGAACCTTAAACCACTCCTTAGGATGTGCCTCAACCAATTTAAAAATCATGTTCTTAAGACTCTGGTTACACCTCTCCACTAACCCGGATGCTTCAGGATGCCCTGGGGTGTTAAACCTAGGACTGCACCCCAAACATTTAAGAAAAGTCGTCGTTAACTGATTTTTGAAATTCGTACCACAATCGGAACTAATTATTCGCGGTATGGAAAACGTCATAAAGATCTGAATAAGGATCTCACATACAGATTTAGCATCTAATGACCTTAATGGATAAGCCATCGGCCATCTGGAGAACAAATTGACAACAACCAGGGCATAATTGTACTTGGGTCGGACAGTCACACTATCACCCGCTGGAATTATGGGCCCTATACAATCCATAACTAAATGATTAAATGGTAGTTCGTCTCCCCTTGGTATGGGAGTTATGGGGACCCGATCTCTTTTTCTAACAGGTGCCCTTAACTGGCATACGGGGCACGACTCACAATAGGTTTGGACTTGTTTCTCCATATCGGGAAACCAAAAGCTGAGTCGAATACGCTGCCGTGTACTCTTGGCAGCCATGTGCCCCGAATAGGGAGCATCATGCCCCATCTGTAACACTGCAAGTATACGACTCCTGGGCAAACACAACTGTTTTATGGAATGACCCCACTGATTCTCCTTGTGAAACAAAAGTCCCCGGTCGATATAAAAGTTTTTACGCTTATCTATACCTAGCAACCAGAAGGACTTAAGTGAAGGACAATCATGTTGCTCTTTAGCAAACGCCTCGTGATCATTACTATCGTCTACCCCCTGACAATCATCGTTAACGGTTGTAAATCGAGCGTCGGTTCGTGAATCACTTCCGCCTGCATCAGCACCTGGACAAATATCATCACCCGAAACTACAGAAGCACCTAGGTCCTGACAAGTATCGGTCTGTGAATCAACTTTCCTAGCATCAGCACCTGGACAAATATCATCACCCGAAACTACAGAAACATCTATGTCCTGACAAGTATCGGCCTGTGAATCCACTTTCCTAGCGTCAGCAGCGCGAGAAACACCTTCGCCGAGAATCAATGCAACATCTGGACTATGCTCATCATTACGAGGTTCATCTAAAACAAAATATTGTGAATTAGTTATTTCAAGACTGGGAACATTCACATCAGAGTCATGTGCATTTTGTTTGTTCTTAATAGGGTATGCAACGGTATCATACAATGACATCGTTTTTAATAAGTTGCTTACGGAGGGAGTGATAATAATTTGCTCATTAAGATTTGGGACGACGGCAAACCATGCACGAACCTTGGGTGCTAGGTTCACAACGTCATCACCCACAAGATCAGGTCGAACAACTAATCTAACACAACCTACAATTTCTGGTTGACCTTTAAGGCCAGATAATTTAATAAATTTATGTGGTACCCGATGAAGAGATTTAATTAAATCTTCTCTAATGCAACATACTTCTGCACCACCATCAATCAAAGCTGGAATAGATGGTAATTGATCGATAAATACATTCTCATAAGACCTAATGTGATAATCATCAACATCTATAATGGGACATGCTTCGGGACAGGGAAAAGATTTTTGACCATCAAACAATATTTTCCTATCAACGAGACCTCTAAAGGAATTTTCTGAATGAGAAGACAAATTTTTACCATCAACCAATGTTTTCCTATCATCGAGACAATTACGGGAATTTTTTGACTGAGAGGACAAATTTTTATCATCAACAAATGTTTTCCTATCACCGAGACAATTAAAGGAATTTTCTGTTTGACAACAATTAATTCTGGGATTAGGTAAATTTGAGGAAGGGAATTTATGTAGAGGACATTCCTTGAACGAATGACCCTTCTTATGGCATTTGAAGCATAAACCATACTTTTTATCCTTATCCATATTAGGATCAATGGATATTTTAGTCATTCTATTAGGAATGGGAGACCCTGACCCTTTATCTGTTGGTTTTTGGTTGTTGAATCGAGGCGGTCTAGTCTCATGCTCGTGTGTGGCCATGTAGCTATCTGCAACGCGTGAGAGCTCAAGGTGATTTAACCAATCATCCTTTTCCTGGGTTAAAATAAAATCTGCACAACTGGGAGACATTAGTTGTTTCAACCTATCGGCACACATCAAACTAACTAATTGATGGAAATTCTCATCAATATTCCTACTTTTAATATAATACGATAACGCTGTGTGTAATTCAGAAGCTACCTGTGAATAAGTCTCACCAGGTCTCCTTTTTACAGCATAAAACCTCTCCCTTAAAAGACTGGGAGTGACCCGAAATTCCTGCATTAGAATTTGCTTTAATTCCTCATAGTCACCTAACTGAGCAACGGTCAATCGACTCAAGATTGATCGAGCTCTATTATTCAAATGGGCCTGCAATATTTTGGGTTTCACATCATCATCAACTTGGTATGATGTAAACTGATTCTCGAGATATTGAAAATACCCCGGTATTGCAGCAGGATCTGAAGGAAACTCCGCCATTATACCCTTCATGGCATTTAGAAAGCGACTAGTGCGAACGGATAAGAAAACCTCAAGACTATTGTGGTCCTGAATCCTTTCACGTTCCAGCTCTAGTTTAGCTTCAGCGAGTCTGCGGGTTGCCCTATCCTCATCTAACCTAGCTTCAGCGAGTCTGCTCTCCTGTTCTAACTTCGCTTCGGCGAGTCTACGGTTCGCCCTATCCTCTTCTAACTTAGCGTCAGCGAGTCTACGCTCCTGTTCTAACTTAGCTTCAGCAAGTCTACGGTTCGCCCTATCCTCTTCTAACTTAGCTTCTTTAGCCGCCAATTCTGCTTCGCGCAATGCTAACTTACGCTCAGCTAATTCTGATTTGAAATTTTTGCTAACGTTAGTATCTTCACTAACTCTACGTGGACGCCGACTATCATCAACAAATTGATAGTGCTCCTCGCTAAGGATCCCTGTTGGACTATCCTGCGCAACTGACTCTTCAACCGTAGGGGTTCTAATCATATTTACGAAACCTTACTACACAGAAGAAAAGAAAGAAAAACCTAACTGGGCAATCCGGCAACGATAAAATCTCTAACCTGAGATGTGGATCGGCCCTCCTTGCGAAATGGATGTCGCCACGTGGTCGAACTGAACGGTCTGAAACTGTCCGGACTCTTTCTCCAGCACTGAATCGTCAATCGTCGATCTTGCGGTGAGGATCCTCCTTGATCTGGTCGATTTGCGTCGAATCCCTGGTCGGTTTTGCAGATCCCGGTCGAATTCCGCTGATCCCGCCAAAACCACTGGATACCGCCAAAGTCGTTAGATCACCAAACTCGGTAGAACTTCACCAACTCGATGAACTCTATCGCCCAGGACGAATCTCACCTAAAACTGATCGGTGTATCGACTGACCGTACCACCGCTGCCTCCAAAAATTTCTATTGTCACGACTTCGCCTTTGCGATAGTCGATATTCAAACAGAACTGGAGAAAATTTAAGTCGAAATAAAGTTAAAGACTCTCTTTAATAGTACTAGTTGTTTTATTTATCGAATACCAATCAAGATTATCGAAAAACTATCACCACGAGGACGAACAGATATAAAACAGTTTCAACTTCGATCAAACAATGGCGAAACAAGAACACGAAGGGCCGAAGTAGTTCGCGACAGCCTTATAAATACAAGCCCTCCAGGCTACAGGCTACAGGCTAAAACGTTCAAATATTCGCGCAACAATCCAAACACGCAACGTTGTGCAATACCCCTTGCACCACCTGCGCCGGAAATCCCAACGTTAGATCCAGGCACGCACCTGCGTTTACGCGGGCGTGACAATCCTCTTAACTTTTCCCTCCTTCTTTCTCCAGGCTTAGGACTGCCTTGCAAAAGCAAGGCGGAGTTAGCTGTTGATTGTGTGGTTTGATTAACGTCTGCATCCATAGACTTATAATTGAAAAGCTCTGGACTACGGTCAAAAGTTATACCTAAAGGTATACCGCATGGTCTTTTGGTAGAAATAAAAAAATCAATTGACTAATCTATTTATTAAAAATATAACTTAAATTAAAAAATTTAAATTTGTAATTTAAAAAATAAGATATTTCTACGCAGTTAGCTTCAATTTCCTACATGAAAAACTTAATTAGAAAGCCTGATCAATTTTTGATATCATAAAAATAAAACTTAAATTGACAAATTTGAATTTGTAAAATTTGAAAAATTAAAAATTAAACTTTTTAGTTTAAAGCTTGTATTGATGAATATTAATTATGTCCGTGCTGGTAGCTCATTGGCTATATTTTGCTGTATCGGCATCGGCAATCTGTTTAAAAGTGAGTTTTGTTAATTACAAACACTAATGATCACGTGACTACGTTCACGAAATTTTGCCTTGATATTGGCTTAACCAGAACAAAAGGATTAGCCTGTTGCTGCGTGTCCAGATATTATATACTAGAGTTAGCCCGTCAAAAATGACGGATTTTTTAAAATTTTATTATATGTTCATTTCTGATTGCAGTATCACCTTTTTTTATCTTTGAGACTGTCATTGTACACTTGCGTAATAAGTTTTATTACACGCCTGCACTCACTAACTTTTCTCAACTGCTGATTGCTGACCCCTGCGGCCGCCGAGTTATGTGTAATTGCTAACATACATACCTACATAGTGGTTTTGCCCGCCCCAAGGACGCATGTTTTAAAATTACGATGTACTTTTAATACATTTTATAAAAAATAGTCAACAAAAACAAAATGACTTTTGATAACCATAAATTTTTTTGTATATATCAGCAAATTTAATGATCTCTAGAACTGAGACTGAGATAGGTAAAATTGCATAATAATTTTTATTACACGCCTGCGCGCCATAAATTCTTACGTGCACATTGATATCATCTATACGACTAATTACGTAAGCGTGACAGAATCAGTGAGTGAGTGAGTAAGTGAGTGAGTGAGTGACGTGGGCTACTATAATATAGATAAGTCTATGTCTGTATCTGTCAATTAGACAACTTAGACGGTATCTATGTTTGAGTGTTTGGTGACGTGTTTATGTTGGCTTTGAGGCAAAGAGGTCACCAAAAGCACAAGACTTTCGTGGGCACACGGCTCAACTCACTTCAGCCCGCCAACTAATGAAGTGCAATAAGTTGGACAAAGACCGGCAAATACACCTCCCCTGCAGCTAGCAATTTAACCAGCCTCGGATGATCCTCATAGGTTATGGTATCGCTCCGTCGCCCTTTCACCTGCGCTGCTCCTTAGCTGTTGATTTTTTTTTATAATAGTTTATAGTCTTTTACACCAAGTGTTTTAAGACTGAAACGGCTGTGTCAGAAGCACCTAAGTACTTCCAGTCGTGGATCAGAATTTCATCCTTTTAACTTTTCCCTCCTACTTTTTCCAGGCTTGGGACTGGCTTGCAAAAGCAAGGCGGAGTTAGCAGTTGATTTTTAATTAGCTCAAATATGTCACTAAGGTTGAATCCGTAATGATGGTGTTTTTTTACAAAAGCATTTCCCCCGATAGACAGTATACTTCGTTGGCTGAGGTTTTCTTACATTCGCGAGATGTCAGTTGATAAAAATTAAAACCAGAAAAAATTGAATAATATTTTAAATTTAACAGACTAGTTTGCCATCTAGGGAAAAAACTAAGAAGTAGAAAATAAAGTATTTAATTTAATTTTATGGAGCATTTAGTCACTTTACAGCAGTGGTTCTCAACCATTTTGGCACGAGGCACACTTGAGGTTTTTGGAATAACAGACGGCACACTATGGGGCCGACTAATAGAAACAGGAAAAAGCCGCCAACGCATTTGTCAGCATTTGACATTAAATCTAACCTGTTTTTGGTCTATTATTGGTGCTTTTAAAACTGGAAAAACAATGTAAAATTTAATAATGAATCAGCTTTTTTTATTGTTAAGACAACATTTAAAATATTTGAAACTTGCATAAATAAAAATGTCAATGTGAGATCTGAGATTGATGGACTCTGCAAATTTCTTTAATTCTTGGACGAATTCCAGATAAACAATTTCTCGTTTCTTCTTCAACACACTTCAACTTTTCTCTCTTGTTGTATTTAATATGTATTTGTAAGAGTTGAAAACCCAATTTCACATAAGGATGACGTTGAGAACTGCAAAAGGATATGCAAATCCCTCTTTGCAATATTTGGATGTTTTTTTCCTGTCATTATCCAGAAGGCGTCCATGAAACATTTCAGCATGCTTTAGTTTCAATGTTCGATCAGAGCTCAATTCGGCAAGTTCTTCTTCCTCTTTTAGGGTTAATATGCTTGTGTTGCCTGTAATTTGAACAAATGGGTTTCTCACATTGTTCTGATGACAGTGAAGGAAAGTAATGATCAATCATTTTTCCAAGAATGGTGATGTGATCATATATCAATGGTGTCAATTCATTGCTAAATTTTTCCGGAGCAAGAGAAAACATTTCAAAATTACCGCTAATAACTCTAGATTTCCATATTCTAATTTTTCGTTGCAAGGCTACAAGTTCATCTGTTGAACTTAGGAGATTTTCATGACGACCTTGCAGATCGGAGTTAACAAGATTCAAAAGTTGAAATATATTTGCCAGATATGCCAGCTTAGCACACCAGAATTCATTATTAAGACATTCACAAAAATCACCAAGCTTTTCATTTATGAAAAAACTAACCCATAAAAACAAAGTTTTTATTATAAATCCTTTATATACGATCCTAGATTTTTATTTTTAAGCCCAGAGCCAAATTCAAAAATTAAATTCAAATTCAAAAATATGGACCCTTTTGACGGGACCGTTTTGACGGGGACCGTTTTGCCGGGGGCAGTTTTGACGGGGGCAGTTTTGACAGGGGCCGTTTTGACTGAAATTTTGATAGATTCAATTGTCTCGCAGCCCAAGTCGATGTGCCAAATTTCAGCTCGATCGGATAACTGGAAGTGAGTTAATTTTGAGACTCAAAGTTTGTGACTGGAAGACAATCGAAAATAATATAAAGGATTTAAAAAGGCAAGAATCTCCTCTCATCTCGTATGATCTTTGGTGCTCTTGTAGCTGCCGGACGCGTCAGTCTATGTGGCAAGATTTTATCGTTTGTTATCGTATTTAACCTTTTTTGTTTCCGTCAAATACCGATTCTGTTTTCTACTTTTCCGGAACAATGAACTCTAATGGATTACGAAACTAAATTTTGTCTCAAATATTTGCCGTAATAATTTCTGGCAGTTTTTTCTTCCTAAGAAGAGTCGCCATGGTTCCTTGGTTCCGGCTTGTGGAGCCGCGCTGCTACGACCAATCCTAGCGCGTCATTCGTATACACGTGACCAACTGCTACAGGTGTTCGATTCCACCATCCAGCTGCCTTCACCACCTCATGCCGGCTCGGCGAGATCCAGAACCTCTATCGAACCTGCGAAATGCTTCAGAATATCCGGTGCCTCTCTGTAAAACTAAAAGATTTCAAACATCGTTTTTGCCATATTCTCTTAAAAGAACTCTCAATAATTCAATATCACTTTCCTATCTTCGATCTTATATGTTTATATATATATATATATATATATATATATATATATATATATATATATATATATATATA
The DNA here is from genome assembly GCA_963978895.1 of Erpobdella octoculata. Classification (NCBI taxonomy): domain Eukaryota; kingdom Metazoa; phylum Annelida; class Clitellata; order Hirudinida; family Erpobdellidae; genus Erpobdella; species Erpobdella octoculata. The sequence goes on from OZ022241.1 coordinate 20,956,031, forward strand.
CATTATATACAAAATAACTGGTGATCTTATTATAAATTCAGTCAATAATATAATAGAGCAATGAACTGTCCATATATATAGAATAGATATATCGGCCCGCCTGTTCTTTAGGAAGGCTTTTAGCGAGGCAGCCTAGTAGACCGGAGAACTGATAGTTACAACCGTATAGTAACTTAATCAAGTATTTTTTTAATAGAAAAAAAAGAATTTTTTATGTACAAAATAAATTTTTAACTTTATAAAAATTAACAAATTTTTTTAAAAATAATTTCAGTTGACATTGAATTTTATTTGCGTAGTCTCTAGTTCGATGGTCTATGTATGTCTATTTAACGTCTCCTGTGTTATCGGTAAATTAGAATTGTATATTTTTTATGTCGGATATCGCGTTAAATTAAAATAAAGCTCATATCAACTACTTTTAGCTATAAGAAATCGACGTTTCTGTTTCTTACAAACCGGAGTTTAGTCTCCGCTGTCGTACCAAAAATAGATTAATACAAATAATGAATATTCATGGTCCAAAAGACTGTAAATCGTTTTTTCGGAGGCGATCTTGGCATCTCACTCAAAAGCTGCTCATCTCCAATATATCTATTCTATATATATGGAACTGTCATGTTAATAATTAAAATTGCTTATTGTAACAGTTCATTTCATTTTAACATCTCATTCTATAATCTACTATAACTCTTATTGTGTGATTCTCCACTGTTGATCAACGAACTTACAATGATACAGTTCATTGTACAATAATACTTGATCTGATTTGATTATATTCTATTCTATCTGTTATTTCTTTATCTTATATTCATCTTTATTTCACACTAACATTTCATATACTATAATTCATATTATGTGATTTCCCATTGTTCCAATCCAGCTTTTTAGCTGCAATACAAATAAAAGTTATATCTATCTATCGTATAGCCGAGATAAAACTTTTCCTCTTGAGAGCCATCTAACTTCTGTATCTAAAATTAAGCACAAGTATTTGGATTCCATAGCAATGCAATGCTGTTTGAATAAGCGCGATTTCAGCGGCCTTGACTTAATATAATTTACCATTTTAACAACTAGAACCAGTTTCAGTGCATCTTTTAATGTTTTTGATACAATGGTTTCTCTATGAATGAAAAAATGTGTTGTCATCAGATTGGGATTTTTCTGTTTTGCAAGAGAACACAAAACCTTTGACTAACCCTATCATTGAAGGAGCACCATCTGTACAAATTCCCACACAAGATTTCCACGATAAACCAAAGCGTTCAAGCTATTCTGTCAATATAGTAAATTATATTACATTATTTATTGTAAACGTAGAGGAATATGCTTTCTAGCGATTCGTAACGTTAAAGTCGAAGTTATTTATAACACAATATTTCTCGAATTTATTTTAACTTTATTATTCTTCCTTGAATATAATCTTTCACTTGACTCAATACTGAATTATCTCATTTTGTAGAATTTCGCACGGTTCTAACAAATCTTTTGATAATTCCAATTTTTCTCTTACCAAAAATCACCTTACTTTATTAATGAAGACCCCAAAAAGGAAAAAGACCAATAACAATTATATATATATATATATATATATACATATATATATACATATATATATATACATATATACACACACATTTATATATATACATATAACCACACATCCATACACACACACACACACACTATATATATATATATATATATATATATATATATATATATATATATATATATATATATATATATATATATATATATATATATATATATATATATATATATATTCAAACAAATAACAATTATATATATACATACATACATATACATATACATACACACATACATATACCCAAACATACATACATGTAATCAGAAACGCTGACGCGTTCCTTTTTTCGAAGAGGGGGGATATGTAAGATGAAGATGGTTCATCTTACGTATTTTCGTGATATTTGTTTGTTTTATATATGTATGTGTATATATGTATATTTGTGCTCTTGTGACATTGTGTGTGCGTGTAATTTTTTCTATCATTAATATATGTATATATATGTAATTTTTTCTATCATTAATATATATACATATATTAATGATAGAAAAAATTACACGCACACACAATGTCACAAGAGCACAAATATACATATATACACATACATATATAAAACAAACAAATATCACGAAAATACGTAAGATGAACCATCTTCATCTTACATATCCCCCCTCTTCGAAAAAAGGAACGCGTCAGCGTTTCTGATTACATCATCACTCTCTTTACGACTAAGAAAGTCAGCACCGATGTTTTCCTTGCCTCCTCGAAAAAAGGAACGCGTCAGCGTTTCTGATTACATCATCACTCTCTTTACGACTAAGAAAGTCAGCACCGATGTTTTCCTTGCTTTTGATGTGGTTTACTTTAAGCCTATTCTCAATCTCTATCTCTCTGCGTGTTGTGTCAAAAGGGCGGGCGTCTCCGAAGATTACCGAATTCAACTTTTCATCTTTCCCCACGCCTCCATGTTGGCCTCTAGGCAGAAGATTGAGCATTGGTCTTTCTTTTGGCGGATTCAAAGCTTGAACTTTTGCCTCAACTTTATTTCCCAACTTTGAAGTGGCATACGTGTTTCTTTCCTTGCTTTGATACAGATCCAAGTTAGCCGTCGTTTTTCTATAATTTACCCGATCATTACTCTGTGTGCTGTCGTAGTTAGGAGCGGATTTATGTGGTTTCTGACCAAAAGCGTTTTCCTGCAGCCATTGCATCCAAACCTCTTACTCCTTCAACATTTCCCAGCACGAGATCGCAGAGTAGGTTTTTCATGCACACAACCTCTCTGGTTCCTCTGAACCAGTTTGTTTTGATTTTTACCACTGCTGTTGGAGCTACCCGAACTGTGCCGTCGATCAAAACACAGGGTCTTGTTCTTCCGGTCATCTGACGCGGGTGCACTAATGATTCCTTTACCATTATGGCAGTACAGACAGTGTCCCTCAAAACTTTTACCGGTTTTCTGTTCACAAACTCTCTGGTTAATTTAAACTTTTTTCCTGAGTGAAAACAACCATTCGCTATTACCGGTGAAAAGCAGCCACATTTTAATTGGATCCCATTTATTTTACCTTCCATCACCATGGCCGCGCATGCATTCACTACTCCAGAGTCTTTGCATGGTGGTGTCATGGTGGCCTCTCTACGCGATTGGCACATGACTGGAGTTGCTTGAGTGCCTTGCCTGTAGTCCCTAGCCAAATGTCCAGCTTGATGACAATCCTTTGCCATATGGCCCAGCTTATTGCAATTGTAACAGCGTGGTTCAACCATTCCCGAGTCAATGTCTAGTTGACTACGATTTTCGCTAATCCTGCTTATGTTTTCGACTTTTGCCAAGCTTTTGACCGGGTGAGCTTGATTGTACTTGTTGACCCAGCGACTTAACTCATTGACGTCACCGCTTTCTTTCTCCAACAAATATTCAGCCATTCCCGACGGACACTTTCCAAAGAACTGCTCTTTTAAAAACAAAAACAATAAGTTTCTTATACCCGCGAGATCCACCCAGCGCCTGAGGTAACTAGTCGCACTAGATACTGTTCCCAAGTCTCTTCTGGTTCAAGCTTTGACTCTCGAAACTTTATGCGGTAGTCTTCTGCCGACTTCCCAAAACGACGAAGGAGTGCCTCTTTTACCGACCCGTAATCCTGCATCTGACTATCGCTGAGTTGGCCAAACACTTCCAAAGTCTTCGCACTCAGCAGAGAACCCAGAAGCATTCCCCAACCCTTTTTTGGATGATCATTTGCCTTGGCCAATGCCTCAAAACGGAGCAGAAACGCGTCCACGTCGTCACCTTCCGAGAACTTTGGATATGGAATCTTTGTTACTTCTACTTTTGGCTCTTTTTTTGTTAGGGCTTCCAATTCTAGCTTCTTCAATTCCAATTCATGTTGACGTTGAGCTATTTTATCTTCACGTTCACGTTCTTGTTGCGCTATTTTATCTTCACGTTCACGTTCTTATTGCGCTGATTTATCTTCCCGCTCTTGCTGAGCCTTTTTCTCTTCCCGTTCCTCCATTCTCCTAACTCTTTCTTCATCTTTTAACTCCTTGACGTAATTCCTTAAACCCACTCCAGAATAGCCTAGAGCCTGTCCCATCGCAATGAATTTCTCGTCAGACATCTTTCACAAAAGAAAAAAAATTCGGTCACTTGTGAACAAATAACTTCAGAAAATATATTTACGGATGAAAATGCGTAAATCACGTCGGGGTCACCAATGTAAACGTAGAGGAATATGCTTTCTAGCGATTCGTAACGTTAAAGTCGAAGTTATTTATAACACAATATTTCTCGAATTTATTTTAACTTTATTATTCTTCCTTGAATATAATCTTTCACTTGACTCAATACTGAATTATCTCACTTTGTAGAATTTCGCACGGTTCTAACAAATCTTTTGATAATTCCAATTTTTCTCTTACCAAAAATTACCTTACTTTTTTAATGAAGACCCCAAAAAGGAAAAAGACCAATAACAATTATATATATATATATACATATATATATACATATATATACATATATACATATATATATATATATATATATATATATATATATATATATATATATATATATATATATATATATATATATATATATATATATATATATATATATATATATATACATATACCCACACATCCATACACACATATATATATATTCAGACAAATAACAATTATATATATACATATATATACATACATACATATACATATACATACACACATACATATACATATACCCAAACATACATATATACATATAATAATGATAGAAAAAATTATACGCACACACAATGTCACAAGAGCACAAATATACATATATACACATACATATATAAAACAAACAAATACCACGAAAATACGTAAGATGAACCATCTTCATCTTACATTTATTATTTAACACCTCTAGAGTCTGGACAGTTGTTGGAGAGTAGATTTTATAAATATATTGAAGTGCTGGCGTCGCCTTGATCAGTGAACCATTATTTTGCTAAGAAATCTTTGAAAAACTGTAATTTTAAATTTGTTTCAGTTTTTACACAAAATAATGGACCTTCTCAGTTTACACTTTACCGCTCTGTAAAAGTTTTTTAGGTGCTATACAAATTTAAAACCATCTGATGTCACTGGCCTAGAAAGCAAACTTGTAGATCACCTGCCTGATCTTGTTTCCTCTCTCATAGATGGAAGTACTAAACTTCTTGGTGTACCAATGTTGACTTCAGAAACTGGACGAATAGCTGCTAATGCAGTATTTGACTTTCTGCGATCATGGGAGTGAGATAATCATGTTATCGGTATGTGTTTCGATACGACTGCCTCAAACACAGAGAGAATTAATAGAGCATGTACACTTTTCGAAAACGAGATTAGTCGGAATCTGTTATGGATGTCGTGCAGGCACCACATGTTTGAGGTTTTTTTGGCAGATAGCTTTGAAGTATGTCTTGGACCATCAACTGCAACTGGTCTAGATATTCTTATTTTTAAGCGATTCCGCGAGAAATGGTCTGATCTAAATCACGATATCTTCAAACAATGAACACGAACAATCCCACTGGCAATTGTTTCAGATCATGTGAAAGAATTCACTCTTGAGCATTGCAACAAAAATTATCTTCGAGAAGATTATCGCTAGTTTATATGCCTAGCTGGGTCAATGGTTGGATTCGATGTCAAGGAAAACATTCGCAAACCTGGTGCTTTACATCGTGCTCGCTGGATGGCGAAGGCGATATATTCGCTCAAAATTGAGCTTCTGTTGGAAGGAAATGAACAAACTTTTTCTCTGACAGGTGGTTAATTCCAAGAAATTCAGAGATTCAATCGATTTGTTGTGACAATTTACATACAATCTTGGTTCACTAGTAGGTTGGAAGTCAATGCACCAATCAATGATTTACTGCTAATCCAACGCTTGAAAGTATTTATTTAATTTATTTATTTATTGGTACACGAACAGAGGGACCCAAAGGGCCACTAATACTGTTCGGACACAACACAATAAAAACTAAAGAAAAACAAAACAAAATAAACCGTCTGATGTGAGGCGACGAGCCAGGCAAAAGTAGAACAGAAGAGTTGTGTTCAAAATATAAACTATATGACTATATATGAATATTAACTAATACATAATAGATGGATTAGTAACAACAAGGTAATCAGATAAATATTTGTATTTAGATCTAGGTACCAGATAGATACTAGTTTTTAAATGAGGATGTCACAGAAGGAGTAATAATAGAGCAATCAGATATCTATTTATATGTGAGAAAGTTTGATAGGTTGGCTTCCGCTACGAGACATTTAAACCTACTGAGAGTGGTTGAACTGACAATATCGCTAAGCAATTGGTTCCATATATTAATAATACGATTAGTATAGAAAAATTTGGTAACATCAACTCTATTAAAGACAGATTTTAGCTTGAACTGGTGACCCCTAGTGGAATGATACATGGAGAACTGAAAACTATGTTTTAAGTCGGAATCAATAAAACCGTTCAAAAAGCTGTAGCACAAACAAAGATCACTGATGAGTCTTCGGTGTTCAAGTGATGGGAGATTGAGAGTTTTGAGTCTCACCGCATACGGAAGGTTCTTGAGAGCCGGGATCGCCTTTGTAAATCTTTTTTGAATTCTTTCGATATCGTCAATAAGATATCGGTGATGAGGATTCCACACCTGCGAGCAATACTCCAGAAGAGGTCGAACATATGTGCAAAAGGCTTGCTTAAGCAAATCTGGATCTTTAGATGTAAATGATTTAATGATGAGACGCCATCTCACAGACGCAACATGAACGATATTTGCCACGTGATATTTGAAACTCAGACTAGCATCCACAATCACTCCTAGGTCTCTGATATGATCAACGTTCTTTAGTTGGTAAGAGTCAATGGTGTAGATGGGAGATTTAAGTTTTGCACCTGCGGGACCAAAAATAGAGAGAACAAGACATTTTTCCAGTGCCAAGTTCAACTGCCAGTCTTTGCTCCATACCAGCAAGTGGTCAATTGCCTTCTGTAAGTTGTTGGCATTAGGCTTGACAGGTGCATACAGTTTGATGTCATCGGCAAATAGTTTGACTGAGATCGATCCCAACTCCACACTATCTGTAACATCGTTAATATAGATCAGGAACAGAGTTGGACCGAGAACACTGCCTTGCGGAACCCCGCTTGTAACAGCTCTTGGCTCAGACAGGCTACGGTCTATCTGAACCATCTGGCGGCGATCCTTTAAAAAGTCAGTGATCCATGCCAATAGATCTCCAGCTATTCCATAAGCTTCCAACTTTCTTTTTAATTTGAAATGAGAAATGGAATCAAAGGCTTTTTGAAAATCAAAATAAATTATATCCGTGCGTCTGCGTTTCTCCATTGACAATGACCAGTCAGATACACATTCAAGTAGATTGGTACTGGTTGACCTTGACTGTAAAAATCCATGTTGGTGTCGAGAGATGAGATTGTGTTCAATTAAATAGTGTTGCATGGTTTTATTAATTATTTTCTCCATAATGCGACAACAGGTACAAGTAAGAGAAATGGGTCGGTAATTAGAAGGATTGCTGGTGGGACCTTTTTTATGGATGGGTTGAATAAATGCTGCTTTCCACTCTTTTGGTAGTATTTTAGATTTTAAAGACGTGTGGAAAATATGACAAAGAGGCGTTGCTAGACTGGAAGCGCATTTCTTCAAAAGTAGGTTCGGAATGCCATCTGGACCAAGAGAACATGAGTTATTGAGAGATTTTAGCGTTTTCACAACGGTCGACGGCGTAAAGGAGATGTCCTCCAAGGAGCTCGGTGATCGAGGATCCACCATGGGATTAACGCCATTGTCGAATGTAAACACGCTTGCAAAATAGTTATTGAAAATGTTGGCAATTTCGGTAGCGTCAGATGTAGAGTTGCCATTTCCCGAATCAATGCTACCAATTCGAGGATGAGTAAATAGCTTACTGCTGACGTACCTGTAAAACGTTCCAATGTTACCTCCCAAGATAAGTTTTCTCTCAGTGGTAACTTGAACTTCCTTGGCCAATTTAGAACATTTCTTTGAAAACTCGACATAGCAAACTTTGTGTTTCAAAGCATCAGTAGCCTTCCATCTCTTCCAAAACCACAACTTGGCCTTGTAAATCATTCTAAGAATTTTCGGAGTTTTTTCTTTTTTTGACTTTGATCCTTTAATACACAGAGGAACAAAATATGTCATAGCCATGTCCATCTGTTGTTTAAAGATCGACCAACAGCTTTCCACATCAAAGCAGTATTGAAAAACTTGATTCCAGTCGATGTCACTTAAATAGTAATTCATTTCCTCAAAACGTGCTCGTTTGAAATCGTAGATATATTGATTAGACGCACCAGTAGTTGAGACGGAGTCGCTAGTCCGGAATACAATCAAATTGTGGTCGCTGGTAGCTATTGGGAAACAACATCTATTTTTGCAATAAACATGTGGTCGGTAGAAAGAATCAAGTCAAGAGTGCTCTCGCCACGAGTATGCTGGAACACAAATTGATGAAGTCCTAGATCGTTAAATATATAATGATGATGCACTAAAGTCTACTGGACTTAAATTGATGAAACGCCATTTGTGGTATTTAAGCCAAGAGTTAGCTACACTGTGCTTATTTTCGGAGAAAATTTCTAACGACCAGAAAACTCAGCTTGTGAGAAAGATGAAATCTGCAAGAGGTCCACATTTACTCCAGTCACTTCCAGAAACATTTCAGGATATAGCTATTTCAAGCAGCTTTTTCCAAACTGCAGGCATTGATGACAGTTTTCTGAATTCGCCAGTTGACTCTTGGAAAAACAACGATTCATTCCTGCCTGGCGCCAAGCTAGTGAATAATTTGGCTTGCGTTAATGATGTTGCTGAACGTGGCGCTGCTCTGATCCAGAATTTCAATTCATCGATAACGTGAAATGAAGAACAGAAACAGTTTCTGTTACAAGTAGCAGAAAAACACAGAAAAGAATTTGCAACTTGCACCAGAGACAAACGTTTCGATATGTAGTTTGAACTCGACCTCGTTTCTTAAAAAAAATACTGCTGATCAATGAATAATTTTCTGAATTTTGATGTTTTTGCCTTACACTAGCTTTATTATATTGTTTGAACTAGCACAGTTTATAAATATATTCATAAACTACATACTTTAAAAGATTTCCAATGGTATAAAACAACTTAAAATGACAATAAATAATTTTCAATACCTTGTCAAACTACACTATCGTGTAGACATTCGACGGCCGAGACAACAACATTCAACAGACTTGAGGGACCTCTAAATATTATTCAAAGAACTGAATTTTTGCATGTAGCATTGCATTATCATATAGAAAATTTCTACAAAGTGCCCTCTGAGCTTTTCCAAAAAACATTTTTTCAAACATATTGGGACACCCTAATATATATATATATATATATATATATATATATATATATATATATATATATATATATATATATATATATATATATATATATATATATATATATATATATATATATATATATATATATATATATATATATATATATACTGTCGTGCTCAATCGTGAACCTGATCCTTATCGTCTAAAAATCTTAGAGGCCCTCCATATTGTTCAAAATAAACCTGGAATAAATGTACAAGACGACCATTTTGGACGAATACTACGTTTGTTCAATAATAACTCAATCCACTCTTCCATACGTCAAACATCAAGTACAACTTCTACCAATAACTCTGGAAACAATAAGATTCCTTGTGTGTCAGCTCCCTCTAATGGTGATGCAACTGGTTGTTCCTTTTTTACAAATTTATCTGTTCTCTGCGTCAAGAGTTCGAAATCTGAGGTTCACCAGGCACTACCGGCACTACGACAAGACGTACACCCATCAGCGCAGGTATCTCCACCTCCGCTTTCTGATGAATCTGGAGATTGCTTGAGTAATGTGCATGGCCTTGTTTGTGACATTGATGATGAAGTTAAGGATGATGAGCCCGAGCCACTTGCTGTTTCTGGCCCCTCTAGTGACGCGTGTGGTTCTGTTCCGGAGATTGCTTCGAACCTTTCTAATGTCACCGTCACACAGGCTGACGGCGGCGGCGGCGGCGAAGATGAAGGGGTTGTTGACAGTGGAAATGCGGTTACAATGTCGTTTTGCCATATAATCAATACTGGTAATATTACATTGCGTCGGAAAAGACAGTGATTCATAACCTTTCTAATGTCACCGTCACACAGGCTGACGGCAGCAGGGAAGATGAAGGTGTTGTTGACAGTGGAAATGCGGTTATAATGTCGTTTTGCCATATGATCAATAGTGGTGATATTACATTGCGTCGGAAAAGACAGTGATTCATAATTGGTTTTAAATAGTTCCGACTTTATTGGATTACAATATTTTTATATTGTATACTGATTTACAAAAAATTTTAATTCTTTAGTTTTATAGTATATATTTTAATTATACATTTCAGTTCATTTTAAGTTATTTTATTTACAAATTCTAGTATATTCGATTTAAAAAACTTTCCTGTCTTCGTAAATATTGGTATATATGTCTATGTTGTTTACATTTAAACAGTTGAGTACCGATGATGGCGAATGCCGAAACCGGCCGGTCTACTTGTTTAAATAAAGATTTTGAAAATGTTTGTACTGTTTTGAACATAAGAAAAGAATGGAGACAGCTGACGAATTTGATTCAAAAGTGTTGCAATAAGAAATGGGCCGTTATATTTAATAGAGCTTGCATTCGTGAAAATCTGATTCCTAGTTATTTAAAGAATATATATATATATATATATATATAATATATATATATATATATATATATATATATATATATATATATATATATATATATATATATATATATATATATATATATATATATATATATTGATTATCATCCAGATGAGTAAACACATTTGGGATCTGAATGTCTTCCAAAAAAACTGAAGAACTTTCACTACTCACCACCGCATTCTGCTGTGATCCCTCCTTTATGATTTCCGATGAAATGCCAGTCGCCGTCACATTTTGTACCAAACCATCCTTCACAAACCCTGAAGAACCATCAGTTACCACCACATCATCCACCAAGCCCTCTTTCACAGTTTCTGACAAACCATCCGTCACCGCCACATTCTGCATTAAATTTTCTTTTAAAATATCTGAGGAAAAATCTGTCACCATCACATCAAGTATCATTTCTTCTTTCACAGTTATCATTGATCTATCAGTTTGTGTAGATGTTTTCACCATGCATTCTTTCACATTCTTTGTGGAAACATCAGCCATCAAAACCTCTTTCATAATCTCTAAAGTACCATCAGTGACCGACATCTTTTTAGTAATTTCTCTTCAAAAATATTTAAGAAACTACCAGTTTTCACCAAAATGTTTACTAAATCTTCTTCGATCTTTGAAGAACAAACATTTACCATATCATCACAAGCTTTCATGTCTGATAACACACAGTCCGTATTAGAGATGCCTTTGCTATCACCATCAGAAAAACATTGGACAGATGTAATGTCAGAAGAAAGTTGCACAACCAGAGAACCAACCGCAGGTGGACCAACACCAACAAACCTACCATTTTTTCAATCAGTTAAATTTTCATTTTTCACAATATATATATATATATATATATATATATATATATATATATATATATATATATATATATATATATATATATATTTAAAGGGTTCTGATGATGGCTTTCGAGCCGAAACTGTACAGAAAGCCCGTTTCAAAAATTAATAAAGAACTTTATTCAAAAAACAAAATCGTTATTTGCAATTTGGAGTCTTACGTTAAGAAAATAATCAATAAAAAATAGGCAGTTATATTCAACAGAGCATATATAAAAAAAATCTACTGCCGAGTTATGCAAAAAAGGCCAATGAAAGAAAGTGCAGAGAAAGAAAAGGAGCAAGGAGCTGAAGAAAGAAAATGCAGAAACACAGAGAAAATTGTTGGAATTTATAGAGTCCCAGAAAGAAAGAAAGAAAGAGTCAAAAAAACATTTTTTGATCGACTACGCCAGAGAGTGGAAACGTTTTTCTGCAAACCAGAGAAAGGACGATTTTCCAGTCTGTGGCTCAAACGTTTTGAAGACACTGTCAAAGGTCACAAAAAACATCTTCCAGAAGAGTCAAACACTGAACTTCTTCAAACTTTTTATTTTATTTTTTATAATAGTTTATAGTCCTTTACACCAGGTATTTTAAGACTCTAATGGCTGTATGTAGGAAGCACTTAAGTACTTCCTGTTGTGGACCAGAATTTGATCTTTTTTACTTTTTCCCTTCTCCTTTCTCCAGGCTTGGGACTGGCTCGCAATTAATTCTTCGAACTCTATTGGACAACCACACATAAGCAGTTTTTTTTTACCAGAATTGCTCCACGGCTTTCCAGCGAAATTGGTTGGGAAAAAACCATCACAACCCATGAACAACTATTTAGTCCGAAAAAAGTCTTTTTCGACGAAGGTTTGATTTTAGTCGAATAATTTGTACATCAGGAAATAATTTTAGCACTTATGGAATTAATGATCATTGTATAAGAATTGAAGTCATGGCATGAGTAGTTCGTTTACCATCAACAGTTTTTTCATTGTGATCCAAATTGTCTGTAGCGCATACTACAAATCCACCATTTTCAACTTTTGATTTAAACTCTGGAGGTAATTAAATTTGCAGTTTTGATTGAGTTGTCACCTGAGCAATATAACTTGATGCAGAGGTTAGGAAGCGTCGAAGTTCACTGTACGAAACAAAATATCCAAGGTGATATACAAGTTCATTCAGCTTCCTTGATCCAAAATCATGATATAATTCAATCCCTAGACCGAGATGTTTTGGTGAAAATGTTCCAGTTGATAAAGCGATTATGTCGCAAGCTATGTTTAAACATTTTTTCAACTCATCCGAATTGTTTTGAATAACTGCTGCATCGTAAGAACTTTTGTTTGTTAACCAAACTAAAAATGTCAATAACTTGGGATTTACAAACTTTTTTATTCCATCAACTGACATATCTCCAGAAGAAAAATCTTTATGATTCTCAATTTTTCCTATTTCTCTTCTTAGAATTCTAACTGCCTGGTGAAGAACAGCATCATCAGGAAGAACTTTCAAAGAATTCTTTTCCAACTCATCATATTCAAACTCGTCAGAACTTTCTTCATGGACAGCATTAACAATATCCCTGGCTAGTCGAAGAGCCTCACCAACAGAAATGCTGCTCGAACAAACAAGATCTGAAAAACCAGGCTGACTGATAAAACAAATTGCTGGATTCACTTGACTTAACCATGATTTTAATTTATTTGATGTATAACTTTCTCCATTTATACCATTGGAACCAAGAATTGAAATGAATTCCTCTTGGAGTGTGGATAACAAGAATACTTTTCCATTTTTAATATCTGGTTCAAATTTCTGAATGAGTTGTTGAATTGCAAAATAGTATGGATCCTTTTCCAAACCTGCATTTTGTACAGCTGCTATGCTAGATCGATTAATGTAACGAGAGTAGCAACTTTTATGATAACGAGCTTCGATTGCTACCAAATCTCCGTTCGGAACACCGTTCAATTTCACAAGCATTTCTTGATCCATTCGCTCCTCGGCTGCTTTTTTCATTTTACCAAACATGTTATTTTCATCTCTGTCGGTAATCGCACACTGTACCATACACCATTCACTTCTTTTTTATAAGTGGCATGCCCTTCCACAAATAAAGCAATATGATTTGAAGTCAAAACTAGACTTTATAATTTTAGGTATTTAGGTAGACTGGAGGTATCGGCACATATTCACGTTGAAACTGATGCCTGATTCTCTTTTTTTCAACAGTAGATTTATATGAAAACTGCTTGTATATGTAGCACGGCACGATTTGTGGTACGAAAGTGCTTCATCGCCACACAATAAAGACGGAAGTTTTTCACAAATTCGCTTTCCTACATCATCACCTCGCTGTTTGCATGCACTGATTAAATTATCCAAATTATCCCGTTTCGATTTCGTTGCAGGCTTTTTGATCGAAAATACTTCGGAACAAAATATGCAAGTATCTGCATTGAAATAATCGTCTCTTTTTCTTTGCTGTTCTATACTGAAAAGTTCAGCCATTTTGTCTGAAAAATTTATCAAAAGTATCCCACATTTATTTAAGTATTTTGAATGTACAATTCATTAAAAAAATAATGACTTGAATAAAAATGGCATGTTGATCTTAATTAATAATGTTATATTTATATAAATAAGAAAGTAAATGCACGTATCAATCAAACCAAAAAAATATATTAGTCACTATTACAGTATTACTATTAATACGGCAACGCTACCTACAATACCGAGCAGATTAAAATAAACAAACATTTATCTTACCACTGTATTTTTATTCCAAATATTTACTAATATCGGTTATTAATTAAATTAACAAATTTATGAATATAAACGAAATGTCTTCAAATAATCATGCGACGTACGAACCATAAACGAAATGTTTTCAAGCAATCATTAATATGCGATGTACCAAAGATCATAAATCGACCAGTCGATTATTATGAGGTTTGAAATCAAATTACTAATTTCGCACAACAATTTGCAAATTGCAACCGAGATTTTATAATACTTCTAGGTGTTCCCTTCAAGATAAAACAAGTTGCACTTTTAGAAAATTCCGGTGCAACCTCAAGCTTTTAGGAACGAGCTACGCACACAACGACGCAGCATGATTGCTGCTGCAGAGGCAGCAGAACTTCGAGGAATGTCAGACGAAACACATAAGTGTGTTCAATATGTTGCAGGTCTTCAGGCACAAGAGCATGTCGAGATACGTTCCAGGCTGTTACGCATGTTAGATAGCGAAAGTAGCGAAAAACCTATTACAGTCGTTGAATTAATAGCAGAGTCTGAATGACTTAAGACTACACTGGATGATACTAAAACAATCAAAAGACCGGATTTAGAAATTCAGGCTATTAACAGATACAGCTCACCGCACCAAAAGCTATTGTCACCACAACATTAAGCAGAGCCAAAAACATCATGTTACATTTGTGGCGGATCACATTGGAAACAAGAGTGTCCTCCAGATTTTCGCAAATCACGAAAAATTGTATCACGGGATCACCCAAGCTGGAAACAAAATTATTTTCCATACAGAGACAAGAGTGCTTCTAGACTAGACCGATTCATTAACCGAGTAGACAACGGAAATAAAATCAAACAGTGCATTGAAGTCATAATCAACGATAGACCGATTCAACTTTGGTTAGATGCAGGAGCCAAAGTGACTCTCATCTCTCGTCCAACGTGGATAGCCATCGGTCGCCCCTATCTTACCACAGCAATGGCAAATCTAAGCGCAGCAAATGGTCAACCCGTGAACACCGAAGAAATGTTTGAAACAAAATTTACAGTTGCAAATAAGTCAGGTCAAAAGTACCATGGTCGGGGTAATGTTTACGTCACAGATTCAAACGACCTCATGGGAATGCCATGAGTTGTTCTAACTCCCTGACTTCAAAGAACTGTTAGAAAACTATTCTGTCATAGAAATACGGAGCTTCAACACAGACGTGGAACGCACAGCCATCACAAAAAAAATTAATTTTTTATGATAGTTTATAGTCCTTTACACCAAGTGTTCTAAGACTGAATTGGCTGTATGTAGGTAACACATAAGTACTACTTTCTGTCGTAGATCAAAGTTTGATCTTTTTAACTGTCTCTTCTCCTTTATCCAGGCTTGGGACTGGCTCGCAATTAGCGAGGCGTAGTTGCAACAACAACAACAAAATTAAAACACAAATACGCTGATGTGTTTCGAACGGAACTAGGACTGTGCACAAAAGTTTCAGCTTCCTTACAGCTTAAACCTGAGTCACAACCCATATTAAGAGAAAAAAAACCGCCCTGTTCCTCATTCCGCTTTAGAGCAATTGGATAGCGAAATTAACCGGATACAAAAAGGACTAATCTCTCCCGTGGATCACTCTCAGTGGGCAGAACCCATAGTTGCTGTCCGTAAAGTAAACGGCTCCATCCGACTTTGTGCAGATTTTTAAACGGGCTTAAACGACTCACTGATGCTCCATAGATACCCGTTACCTACCATGGATGACGTTTTCACAAAACTGAATGGAGGAACAGTTTTCTCCCAAATAGATTTTGCAGAAGCATACCATCAAGTAGAAGTGACGGAAGAATGTAAAGAGCTTTTATCAATCAACACTCATAAAGATTTGTTTTGTTATAACCAGTGCTGGGTAAAATTTGAAATCAAATGATTTGAAATCGTAATTTGAGTCATATTATGTGATTTGTTATTTTGATTTGAAATCATTTAAAAATGCCTGATTTTGATTTGAAATAGAACTAGACCGAAGCCACTTTTTTTAGTTTCGCTGAAACCGAAACCGAAACTATGTAAAACGATTTCACCGGCCGAACGGAACATTTGCTTACTTGCTCGTTGCTCGACGCGTTGTTAAATTGATTGCGGTAGTGAATCCTGGTTTTAACCCCAGTAGCTCTTTCTCTATAGTACAGGGGTGGGCAAACGTTTTGGACCTGGGGCCACTTCGAGTTCCAAAAAACTTTGGAGGGCCGATTTCAAAAATTCACCTTTTCTATAAGTGTAAAATATAGTGAAAACAAATGCAACCATATAGTGAACATATTCAAAATTTATTATAATAAAAATAAGCAATTAAATAAACGGCGAACCAGTAGGTTCGCAGTTCGGTGTCCCTGAGCACAATGGTGGTTCACAAGTTCAGGCATAAAAGAGGTCATTTTGTCCATTACTGCTGCTTCAAACACGGCGTGCTGACTCGAGGAAGAACATGCCATGACCTTCCGAAGAAGATTTTCTTTTGAACGCATGTCGTGGAAATAAAAAAATGCTGCAGAGCACACAGCTAAGCAGTATTCAGTGGGCTCAGATAATCCACCCTGATCTAGCATTTCAATGACTTTTGTGTGCTCCCCAGAATTTTCTTGATCACTGAAGCGAGAGACCAGATCTTCTTTGCAAGATTGACATTTCTTTTCTCGACTGACTGACCTCCCGATGTACCCAGAGGTGTACACAAGGGGCAGCATGTCTTTCACATCAAGATCAGTTGGGTCATCTGCCAGTTCGTCACGCAACCATGTCCATTCCACAGCGGCTGAAGGATTTTTTTGAGTAAAAGCCAGCTCCTCAAGCCCACCTGATTTGAGAGCACTTAGAGTGCGAATTTTTTTCTCACTATCCATAATTTGACGAACACTTACATAGAAGTTGGCACCATTAAGTTGGCGGTACCAACCAAATCTTCCCTCAATGCAATCAGATGTCCATTTTCCAAGCAGACAGTAACTAATATCACAGTAGTTTTCAAATAAATACGAGCAGAGTTATGATATTCCTCTAAAAGTCTGTATACAGGCTGTGAAAGTCTGGGATGTCAATCCACCTGTTTTCATGCTTTCTTTCCACTTTTCAAAGTAATCTGCCGCATCAAGTAGATACTTCAACTGCCAATCAGTAGGAAATCTGACAGCTTCCAAGTACTTGTTTAGTTTGTGTTTTCCTGTATAAATTAATAACAAAGATGTAACAAAAATCTAAACTGATTAATGCTAGTAGTTGACAAACTAAGCATGTAACTCCCTAATCAAATGCAAAATAACAGCTACTAAAAATCATGAGATACAGACAAGCAAAACACATAATCATGTTTATCAAACCAGTGAATATAACTTATAAGGACAGTGAATATAACTCATAAGGATATAAAATATTTCAAAAAAGCTAAGGAACACACCCTATAAAAATAGGGTATATCTAAAAATAATTAGACTACCAGGGTGGAATTTTTAAGAATGTAACCAGACTAGTACAAAAAATGACTTTACCTTGAAAAGAATGTCTCACATCTAAAATTCTCCATAGTCTGTTTATGTACAAAACAAACATGGCAGTATCATTCCATCTTTTTTCATTGTACACCTTCAGTCCAGCCACAGTTAATTCATGAAAAACACCTACAAATTATATAAAAATTTAGAAAATTGTTATGATCTAGATCTATTTGAATTATTATATTTACA
This sequence comes from Erpobdella octoculata, assembly GCA_963978895.1. Taxonomy (NCBI): domain Eukaryota; kingdom Metazoa; phylum Annelida; class Clitellata; order Hirudinida; family Erpobdellidae; genus Erpobdella; species Erpobdella octoculata. The sequence continues at coordinate 20,974,233 of OZ022241.1, forward strand.
TTTAGCATGAGCAGGAGAAGTCCGTTGGATGTTGTTTGGTCTGAGACTGACCATTGTCAGTTTATGAGCTACTTTCAACGGCATTGCCTCTTCGGTGTCATACAACTTTTCAACATGATGAAAGTTAGCAGTTAACATTGGAATTTCGCCATCATCAACATCAGTACGAGCAGGCAACAAAAATTTTTTCTTATTAATCCAGTTGTTGAAGATGTTTTTAAAATTATGTGTTGTATCGAAAAGAAGAAAAGTTTTTTGGCCATTCCACATACAGGATACTTCTAATTTTCCACCGCAAAGCTCGGTATAGAAAGCTCTGTAATATAAAACAGTTTTATTAAAATTAATCAATAACTGGAAACACAGTCATCAGACATTAAAAAAAATCACAGGCTTTAAAAATAAAAATATTTTTATAAGACTAGCTGGAAATGTACTCACCTGTTTGTTGATAAATTGTCCATGGAAACAGCTAACAGAGTGACATAATTCTTTAACTTGCTTGTAACAATCTCGAAAGTATGACGTAAGATAGCAGGGTTCAAGGCAGCAACGGCTGTTAATCCAGCTACATATTTAAATTTGCCACACAACGATTGAACCATAAAACACAAAACTGTTTTAGCAATTTCTCCATTTGCTGTCAAACCAAACACAGACCCGTTAAAGTACTCCAATCGCTTTGCTGTGTGAATTTCATCACATGTTAACATGACAAGTTTTTCTGTCTCAGAAAGTGCTCTCAACCGTGCTTCTAAATATGGATGGTTAAGACCTTCAACATTTTCAGCAAAAACAGAAGACAACTGTTGAATGCGACGAACACTAGGAAGAATAAATAATTTTTTTAAAGTTTCATAGAGTTTAGGGCTTGTCATTTGCCACAAAAATGAAACAGTAAGCAGGAATGAAGATATCAGGAATCTTCTCAACAAAATCATTAAAACAAGTTACTCTTTATCTATCCTGTAAAATAGCCTCGGCAGCAGCATATCTCTCATTTACTAAGTCCACTCGAGATTCAACAGAAGCACGGCCAGATCTTGGAGTTATCCTAGGATTGCTCAGATAAGCTGGACAATTTGGTAGCTTGCTAGGAACAGCGTGAGGTTTCAAACGTTTCTTGTCCAACTCAACAGATTTGCTTTTACTCCGAGTCACATTTGTATCTACTCTATTTACCAGTATATCTTCATCTTGAAAATGTAGCTCACACATTCGATGATTTTTAGCCGGATGGAAATTCTTCAGTGATAAAAAACGAGTCCACTTGTCTAACAGAATCGGATCCTTCAACGGCAATCTAAAGAGTTTTAATTTTTCGCTACTTGTATTGGATTTATAACCGGTTTTACAACCCGGTGCGCAACATTTATTAACCATTTTAAAGATCAATATTATAAGCAACTGACTTACGGCAAACGACTAGCTACTAGCAAGAACAAAAACACACAAGAACAAATATGAATAAGCACAGACGTTTTATAACATAACTAATAAAATCATTATATATCTATGAAAATCATAGATTATAATTTAGAAACAAAAACACATTTAAATTTATATTATTATTATTATTATAAATTACTTATAAAACAACTTCTTCAATTCAATATATGACAGATTGTTTGACTCGTTTTACTAAACGTTTAAAATAAATATTTGAAGTGAAATAAATTTAATTGTGCAGATTAACAGTAATTTCAGGGTACACAATAATTTAAATAAATTTTTTTATGTAGGTATGTGAGATTAGAGCGATTTTAGCATAGGCCTCCACTGGTAAGATTTGGAGGAAAACATTTTTCCCTTGCGCTTCCCGGTCACTACGTTCCCTAGTATATATATATATATATATATATATATATATATATATATATATATATATATATATATATATATATATATATATATATATATATATATATATATATATATATATATATATATATATATATATATATATATATATATAATATATATATATATATATATATATATGAATTAATATCGATGAACTATTTCCCTAAAAGTGATCTCACGGTTACTACAGATATTAATGAGATCATGCTTAACTTTTTTAGTTATTTTCAGCTTATATTATTATTCTAAAACCAGTTACATTCTGGAAATCAATACCTGATTTCTGGGCATATAAACATCATAACAATTGGCGACAAAGGATAGGAATTAAAACACGCAATGGCAGATATTCAAAAGATAATTGAACTTTTTCAGACGCAGATGGAAAAAAGCAAAGAGAGACACAAGATGTAGATGGAAAAAAGCAAAGAGAGACATAAGGTACAGATGGAAAAGAGCAAAGAAAGATTCCTAAAGCTAATGAAAGAAAATGCAGAGAAAGAAAAGGAGCTGAGGTAAGAAAATGCAGAGACACAGAGAAAACTGTTAGAATTTATAGAGTCCCAAGAAGAAAAAAAGACAGAGTCAAAAGAAACACTTTTTGATCGACTACGTGAGAGAATGGAAAAGTTTTCCTACGAATCAGAAGAAGAACGATTTTTCAGTCTGTGGCTCAGACGTTTTGAAGACACTGTCAAAGGTCACAAAAGACATCTTTCAGAAGAGTCAAAGACTGAACTTCTTTGAACTTTTTTGGACAACCACACATATGCAGTTTTTCTACCAGAATTTTTCCACGGCTTCCCAGCGACATTGGTTGGGAAGAAACTATCACAACCCTTGAACAACTATTTGGCTCTAAGAAAAGTCTCTTTCGACGAAGGTTTGACTTTAGTCGAATAATTTGTACATCAGGAAGCGATTTTAGCACTTATGGAAATAAGATCATAGCTGCTGCAGAGGCAGCAAAATAGCAGAATTTCGAGGAATGTCAGACGAAACACATGAATGTGTTCAATATGTTGCAGGACTTCAGGCACAAGAACATGTCGAGATACGTTCCAGGCTGTTACGCATGTTGGATAGCGAAAGTAGCGAAAAACCTATTACAACTATTGAATTAATAACAGAGTCTGAACGACTTAAGACTACACTGGATGATACTAAAACAATCGAAAGACCGGATGTAGAAATTAGGCCATTAACAGATACAGCTCACCTCACCGAAAGAGATTGTCACCACGACATCAAGCAGAGCCAAAAACACCATGTCCCATTTGTGGCGGACCACATTGGAAACGAGAGTGTCCTAACGTCAGACCGACGAGTTCTCCAGATTTTCGCAAATCACGAAAATTGGTATCACGGGATCATCCAAGCTGAAGACAAAATTTTTTTTACACACAGAGAAAAGAGTGCTTCTAGACAAGACCGATTCATTAACCGAGTAGACAACGGAAATGAAATCAACCAGTACATTGAAGTCATCATCAACGATAAACCGTTTCAACTTCGGTTAGATACAGGAACCGAAGTGACTCTCATCTCTTGTCCAACGTGGATAGCCATCGTTCGCCCCAATCTTACCACAGCGACGGCAAATCTAAGCGCAGCAAATGGTCAACCCGTGAAGACCGAAGGAATGTTTGAGACAAAATTTACAGTTGCCAATAAGTCAGGTCAAAAGTACCATGGTCGGGGTACTGTTTACGTCACAGATTCAAACGACCTCATGGGAATGCCATGGATAAAACAACTTTCTGACTTCAAAGAACTGTTAGAAAACTATTCTGTCATAGAAATACGGAGCTTCAACACAGACGTGGAACGCACAGCCATAAAAAAAAATTAAAAAAAAATTTCGCTGATGTGTGCTGACCGGAACTAGGACTGTGCACAAAAGTTTCAGCTTCCTTACAGCCTAAACCTGGCGCACAACCCGTATTTAGAAAAAACGCCCTGTTCCTCATGCCGCTTTAGAGCAATTGGATAACGAAATTAACCGGTTACTAAAAGAAGGAATAATCTCTCCCGTGGATCACTCTCAGTGGGCAGCACCCATAGTTGCTGTCCGTAAAGCAAACGGCTCCATTCGACTTTGTGCAGATTTTTCAACGGGCTTAAATGACTCACTGATGCTCCATAGACACTCGTTACTTACCATGGATGACGTTTTCGCAAAACTGAATGGAGGGACAGTTTTCTCCCAAATAGATTTTGCAGAAGCAAAACATCAAGTAGAAGTGACAGAAAAATGTAAAGAGCTCTTAACAATCAACACTCATAAAGGTTTATTTCGTTATAACCGTCTACCCTTTGGTGTGAGATCAGCACCAGGTATTTTTCAACAAATCATAGACACTATGAATACTGGTCTAGATGGCGTTGCCGCCTATTTAGATGATGTCATCGTCACGGGATGGACATTAGAGGAACACAACACAAACTTAGAAGCTTTATTTGACCGAATTTTAAATTATGGCTTCCGGATTAGAATTGAAAAGGGCCACTTGTTAATGACAAAAATCACGTACTTGGGAAATGTAATTTCAGCTGCAGGCCTTCGTCCCGACCCCAAAAAAATCGATGCAATAATCATATGCCCCCACCCAAAGATGTTGGACAGGTCCGTACTTTTCTTTGACTGATCAGCTATTACAGCTCATTTGTACCATGCATGAGAAATCTAAGAGCACCACTAGACGCTCTTTTATAAAGAGACACTGTGTTCCAGTGGTCTGAAAGCTGTCAATGGGCATTTGACGAAACTAAAAAATTTTAATTATCCGACCTTCTGTTAACCCATTACAACCCCAACCAACCAATTGTAGTTGCAGCCGACGCATCAGAATACGGCATTGGAGCAGTGATATCACACAGATATAGTGATGGAACAGAAAAGACAATTGCACACGCTAGTAGAGCTCTCACTCCAGCAGAAAAAAAATATGGGTGAATAGAAAAAAAAGGTCTAGCACTAGGTTTCGCGGTCAGAAAGTTTTACCGTTATATTTATGGACGCCACTTCACTCTAATAACAGACCATCAACCTCTACTTGCCATTTTTGGCAATAAAAAATGCATACCATCATATACAGCAAACAGACTCCAACGCTAGGCTTTAACACTGCTTGCTTATGATTTCAAAATTGAATACTGCAGAACCACGTCCTTTGGACAAGCCGACACACTTTCGCGCCTTATAAGCCCACATAAAACTTCAGAAGAAAACACATTGATAGCAACTATCAATCAAGATATAAACTCTTTGTACATCATTGCCGTCAAACAACTTCCAGTCTAAAATAAAGAAATCTGTGATTCAACAAAAACAGACAATGAGTTAAATCTCCTTCTCCAATATGTCAAAATAGGAAAGTGGAACGAAAACAAAGCCTTGAAAACCAGCAAACTCGAACTCTTAAAAAAAGAAATAACGATACATGAAAACTGTTTATTCTTTGGTTCTCGAATAATCATCCCTCAGGTTTTGCAAAAACGAGTACTTCAAATGCTTCACAAAGGCCACCCGGGTATTACTGGAATGAAGATAATTGCCCGAAAACACGTTTATTGGAGCGGCATTGATAAAGACATAGAAAACTGGACACGCAGCTGTTCTTCATGCCAACTAGCAGCTAAATCACCCATAAAACACACTTTATGTTCATGTCCAAAAGAAACCAAACCTTGGAGTCGAATCCACATCGATTATGCTGGACCGCTCCATGGAAAAATGTATCTCGTAGTAGTAGATGCATTCTCAAAATGGCCAGAAATAATAGAGATGGTAAAAAGCACCACATCCAACACGATAAATGCACTCCAACGGATCTTTGCACAATTTGGATTGCCTGAAACAATTGTCAGTGACAACGGCACACAATTCACCTCAACTGTTTTTCAGGAATACTGTGTAGAAAACGCGATCAAACACGTGAGATCACTACCATTTCACCCACAATCCAATGGCCAGGTTGAACGATTTGATCTGCAATCATGGATTTTAGATGATTCGAAATCAATTCTCTAGTGGCCTACTTTTCCATGGCTGAAGTTGTAGAAGAACGGATATCCTATGCCAAGCGGTGTCTATCCAGTGCCCAGTCAAACTGAGGAAAGCATCCAAATTGTTTGCGCTCGTCCACACACCGCTGGTGAAACTTATGTAACTTGCATCATCGATTATGACTTGCAAATGATTCCGAATGCGAGAAAACATGTTCGGACCTAAGGTGCGCAATAATGTTTCCTGGATGGCAACGAATATCGATGTTCGAGTTCATGCATTAGATTATTAAATCCAGCATTTTCACTTACTTGAAAAGGTATCTTATCAACGCTTATCATCTCCGCAATTTTATTAGTGATGATTAACTTAAAACAATTTAACTTTTTACAAAAAATCCAAGGTGTGTTGTTTTTTGTTTGAACTTGGTTCCCCTTTGCGTTATTGTTTCTTAATTTGCTCATGCCCTGCTCCATATTCTTTGAATTCCACTGGATGCTTTGTTCGCAGATGAGTTATAATTGACGTTGTGCCGTATGATCGTGCATTTTTCCACCACGCGTTATTTTGTCATGACATATCAGCAGTTTGTCTTGCTTTTGTCGATGGCATCCACATTATAAAAGTCCCAAACTTTACTCAATTTCTGAGACATTTTTAGTGTAAACTTTGGTGTAAATTTAAGTTAATAATAGTACAATGTTTCTATAAGTTCAATTATGGTTTTAAATTCATTTATATAACACAAAACAGAGACACGCATGTATATTAACACACACACACACACACACATATATATATATATATATATATATATATATATATATATATATATATATATATATATATATATATATATATATTAAAATATATATGTAATATTCTGAATTGTAGATAGGAAGTTTTTTAAACTCGGCCTCGGCGACTCTTTTTTTGCCGAGTCCGAGGTTTTGCCGAGTACCGCCAAATCAGCCGAGTTCGAGTTGTCGAGACGAGTTTTGGTCCATCCCTAGTTGCAATAGTTGATTATCAAAACTGTCATATTTAATTTAATTCTATAATAATCAACCCACTGCTTAAGAACAAAAATATGCTCATATTTGCTTTTTCTCACCACGTGCTTGTTAATGACGATGAATTAAAAACTAATATCAGCCGAGCAAGGAGAAAAAACAACATCGTTGCAAATGTCTTCAGGCAAACACATAAAAAAGTGACGCAAGAATTTAAAACCCATGCTTGTATATGTATGTAGTAGATATTTTTAAATCGCTTGAAGCTGTTTTCTAAGCTTAATGATTTTCAAACTTCTTTAATAAGAAGAAATGTCAATGATCAGAACGATCTTATTTACAGTAGAAACGGCTGCTGTAAATTTTGGCCTGCCGTTGTTATTGCTTGATTTAGTATTGAATGATGTCAGCCATGCTATATACTCGGAAGTTGTGCAAAAGTGTTTCCGTAGTTTGAACTATTTAGTTTTAGAATGTGTCAACTTCGATGTTACAGCATGCAACCACAAGAGTTCTGCTTTTTCTGCCACAAATTCACCAGTGATATAAAAGCCAAATTTTGCATTCCTACATCACTGGAAGAGTTTTTAATTTTTATAAAAATACTTGTTAACTGTTTACAAAAATTTCAGATATCTGGAATATCCTATATGTGCCTCCAAGCTCTTGTATATCTGCACTCCTGCAACATTATTCACAGAGACATTAAGAGTGATAATATTCTTCTCGGTTTCGATGGACAAGTCAAGCTCATCGACTTCGGCTTTTGTGCACAATCTGATAATCGAAAAACTATGGTAGGAACTCCATACTGGATGGCTCCTGAAATAATTGCTAGGTTTGATTGAAAAGTTTTTGAATTAAAAAAGACTTCACAAGCATGAAGCATAATATTAATTATAGTCAGCCGTCGCGGACCGAGGTCCAAAATATGACGAGTCAGGTATGGCTTTTATCAGTCTAGGCTTATATATATATATATATAATACTTACAGGGTTAGCCAGCGTTGCTCGGAGTTTTCAGAGGTTTTTTTTATCGTTTTCTCTCTTGCTCCCGTTGTAACACGTAAACTAAATTTTAATTTTATCACGCAATTACCTTTGATAGTCGTACATAGGCACTTTTGGCCTGGAAAGTGTTTTGGCCCCCCTGAGCCGGGGGATCGGAGTAGGGAGTCCAAACCTTTTTAACTTTCTTCCCCTGTATGAGAACTACCTCCTTGCCAAATTCATCAAGATGGCTCCTGCGGTTCAGATTTCTATAAAGGACAGACAGACAGACTCACAAACATTCATTTGTATATGATTAATTCTTCTGCGGCCCAATTTTGGGCCACCAAAAACAGCCTATAAAAATTACTTCTGCGGCCCAATTTTGGGCCATCAAAAACAAACAATAAAAATAACTTCTGCTGCCCAATTTTAAAAACTAAAATTGTATTAATGCAATTTTGATTGCATATAGTAGTTGTAAATTTATATCTTGTAATATTAAACAGCTAAATACTTTATATGTGAAGTATGTGAAGATTGTAAATTTACGACACTTTCGAATCAATATGGAATAAACAATTTTTTATTTAAAAATTTATGTCGTTTTTTTAAATTTGAAGGTAATGATTTACTTTATAAAAGTTTTTAATTTTAAAAATTTAAAGTTTTAATTGATTTTATTCTTTATAGAATTGCCGCAACAAATAAACCCACCCACTAATTTCAACTCGATTGTGAGGATTGAAAATAAAAACCAATTTTCTAATCAATGTGGAATAAACAAATATCTTACAATAAATTTTTAAAATTAAAATTAATTACTGCTTTTTTAAAAAAAGCAAAAATTGATGGGTTTTTTTTCTACATAAAAGTTTTAATTTTTTAAAACATTTTATAGGTTTTATTGATTATTTTATAATTCCCTTATATTTCGTCCAACTAATCTTATAATTTAATAAAATATAAAGTCCGCAAGGACAATTGGGCCACCCAAAACAGCCTTTATATATATATATATATATATATATATATATATATATATATATATATATATATATATATATATATATATATATTCTTTAAGACAAGCTCGATTAAAAATAAGTCTCCATTTAGCCGGTATGAGTTTTATAGATACTTTCTCAATATTTCGGAACAACGTTTTTTGTTTACTGCAACACGTATTAAGAAAAGTATTAACATTTAAAACTTTCTTTATTTCAGACTTATGGGCCGTTTCGGCTTTCGCCATCTTCAGAGTCTGTAAATACGATCGCGTAAAAAGAGGCAAAAGATAAGAAAACATGTAATAACTAAATATACAAATAAACTAATATCCTCAAGGAATTATCTCAATAGAAGGATATTAATAAAAATAATCAAATTTAGACAATGTAATTAAATAACGTACATAAAATAAACTGGAGTTATGATATATATATATACTAGCGGGGTTACCCGGCGTTGCCCGGGGTTTTTAGAGGTTTTTCTAATGTTTGTCTCTCTCGCTCCCGTTTCCTTCTCCACTTTCCCGTTTTCGTCGCGTACCCGGTCGCTTTTCAGCTCTCGGTCGTTTTCCAGCTCCCGGTCGCTTTTCCGCTCAGAAGTTTTGTTATCGATTTTCTCTCTTGCTCGCGTTTCCTTCCAAGCTTGCTCTCCCGATTCCAGTCGCTTTCTGCGTTCCCGGTCGCTTTCCGCGTTCCCGGTCGCTTTCCGCGTTCCCGGTCGCTTTCCCGTTCCCGGTCGCTTTCCTGTCCCCGGTCGCTTTCCCGTTCCCGGTCGCTTTCCCGTTCCCGGTCGCTTTCCCGTTCCCGCTCACGCTTGCTCTCCCGTTCCCGGTCATGCTTGCTCTCCCATTCCCGGTCACGGTTGCTCTCCCGTTCCCGTTCCCGTTCCCGTTCCCGTTCACGCTCATTTTCTCTTTTACATTATTTCATAACTTCTGTTAGCCTATAAAACGCAAAATAGATTTGCTAAGACTATATATATATATATATATGAATGTTTGTGGGTTAGTTTGTCTATTATAGAAACGGGAGAGCGACCCGGAACGGACAGCGAGCGGGAACGGAAAAGCAAGCGTGAGCGGGAATGGGAGAGCAAACGTGAGCGGGAACGGGACAGCGACCGGGAACGGGAAAACGACCGGGAGCGGGAAAGCGACCGGGAGCGGGAAAGCGACCGGGAGCGGGAAAGCGATCGGGAGCGGGAAAGCGACCGGGAGCGGGAAGGCGACCGGCAGCGGGAAAACGACCGAAAACGGGAAAGCGAACAGGAGTGGGAAAGCAGGTGGGAAAGGAAACGGGAGAGAAAGAGACAAACAATAGAAAAACCTCTAAAAACCCGGGCAACGCCGGGTATCTCCGATAGTACATACATAAACACACACACAGACACACATACATGCACATACACATACATACATACGCACAAACATATATATATAGTTCCCGCTCGCTCACCCGCTCCGCTCCGCTCATTTTGTGACGGATTTTAAAAATTTTTTCACTATATTTGATTCCCCTTGACTCTCAAGGTTGTGTGAAAATTTCATTACGATCGGATGAATGGTGTAGCAATGCATAAAGGACATTAATATATATACATACAAACATTCATTTATATATATATATATATATATATATATATATATATATATATATATTCATGTAATATCACTGATTTCATAATCAACTTCCTATTGATCAACCTTACCTTTATTAGGAACAATAATTATTTAATTATTATCAAGAGATTTGAAGGTATAATTAGCCTTAGCAAAGCTTCATTTATTATTTTCCAATAAACTGCAAAACCATTCTATTGAGCCCGGTATACGATTTGGTGATATCGTAACATTGGTGATCAGAAGTAGGATACAAGAATGGTTTCGAAAGCATTGGATGAGCTCTTGATACTCGAGTTGAGGCAGGAACTTAGAAAACGAGAGCTCAGTGATAAAGGAAGAAAGTCTGAGCTCGTGGACCGCCTCCGGACGTCATTGGAGAACAATGGGTTTGATCCCGAAGAGTATGAGTTTGAAGTAGAAAATGATTTGTTGAAGGCGCTGAATAAAATGGCGGAGGAAAACAGAGCAGCACAGGAGGAGAACAGAGCAGCACAGGAGGAGAACAGAGCAGCACACAGAGCAGCACAGCAAGAAAGGAAGAAATTTCTTGAACTCCTCAATGGTGAAACAAACAATTGCGGAAACAAAAAAGATGGTCAAGATGAACCATGCAAGAATGTACAAGATGAACCATGCAAAGATGGTCATGATGATGAGCCTGTCAAAGACGATCATGATGATGTGCCTGTCAAAGACGGTCATGATAATGAACCTTGCAAGGATGCTCAAGATGAACCATGCAAAGATGGTGTCAGCGATACAGTCGGTTTGGACGTCGAAAACAAAACTAAAGAAGATGAGAAGAATGTTGAAAACGAAATGCAAAACGATGAGGATGAAAGTGATGATGATGATTTTAATAATGGCAATAACAGCGATGGCTTTTACCCATACAGCGACGGTTCTGAAACGGAAGCCTCCATAACAGACGACGGCACCGAATATTCAGGGTCAGATTTTAGTGACGAATCTAACTCGGATGAAGCAACTAAGGATTTAAAAACAGACGAAACTCCAATCGAGAAATACGTCGAAGCTAATTTGAAAAAAAAAGAAGACATTGATTTGCCAGACGATGGCGAATATTTGAAGAAAGATCCGCTGGACGATACGAAAGTTGACACCGATGAGAGATCCGAGTTGGAATGTGAAAAGAAAACGTTCGATTGTAGCTTGGAAGAAAACAAAGATGACGACGATGAACTTCTCCAAAACATCAATAGCAATGCAGCAAGCAAAAACTCTGAAAAAGATGAGCCAAGAACAGAGAACGGTACCAAAGGTGCTAAATCAGATGAATCCACAGAGGATTCTAGATCAGATCGACTAAGAGTCATGGTAAAATCAAATAACAGCTTGATGAAGGGATTTATTGGATTTATGGAACGACTTTTTTTCGAAAAACCTTTTAAAGAGTTTCTTGAGAAAGATCTAAAAGATGTGAAGGAAGAAGAAAAAGCAGACAATTCCGATAAACCGTGCAAAAATGTTCAGGACGAGGCATGCAAAAAAGGCTGTGATGAACCGTGCAGAAATGGCGACGATGAGCCAAAGAAAGACTCTGTTGATGAGCCAAAGAAGGACTGGAAGAAACTGTATCAAACGGTCAAGAGACTTGACCATGTTGTTTGCGAATTGCGGTCAAAGCCACGAGTAAAGATCAAGGTATTTTAGTGTTCGTGGCCGAGTCGCATTTCGCAAAAGCGACTATGCAGTTCGGGACGAACAGAATTAAGAAGGGGGTAATCATGTAATATCACTGATTTCATAATCAACTTCCTATTGATAAACCTTACCTTTATTAGGAACAATAATTATTTCATTATTATCAAGAGATTTAAAGGTATAATTAGCCTTAGCAAAGCTTCATTTATTATTTTCCAATAAACTGCAAAACCATTCTATTGAGCCCGGTATACGATTTGGTGATATCGTAACAATATATATATATATATATATATATATATATATATATATATATATATATATATATATATATATATATATATATATATATATATATATATATATATATATATATATATTTTTTTTTTTTTCTTTTAGGCATGCTCTGTTAAAAATGATAGACCACTTTGCGTTGATACGTTTTTTCGCCAAGCTTTCAAAATCTCTTGAATTCATGATAACTCCGCTTTTTAAATAGATTTATTAAAAACGAGGGCTGACCGATCGGTTTCGCAGAAAAGCATCTTCGGAGCCCTTTAAATTACAAAGTTAAAATGTATTTACTATAATGCGAAAATAGAATGAAACTATAAAACGACGAGAATAAACGTTAATGAAAACTGAAATAGAAAAACAACGTATGGAAAGTGGAAAGCAAGATATAAAAGGTAGGTAACTAACGTACAAGATTAGTAAAAACCGAAGCGGAAAATAATTGTAAACAAAACGAAAACATGGCGATAGTGGCCGCAGCGCAGGTATTTACACAACTATGCGCTAGGTAATTGTTGTCAGGTGCGCGCAATCAGGCTAGGTACGTCTACCGCGTCGTATTGTTATATTAACGTTGTTGACGAGTCGAGCAAATAGCTGGAAAGAAGACACGGACTCCGCGGGAAGACGGTCATCCGACAAGTCACCAACGCCGCGGCTACGCACACTTTCCAGACTGGAGTTATCACGTGATGGGGATCCATGGACGGGACACAGGCCCCGGCCATCGTTGCCGACGACGTCGGCGATCAGAAGGTGAGCAGGAGTAAGAGGGCCGACTCCTTGGTTGCCACGAGAAATAAAGTTGTCCTCACCACTCGCCGATGAAACCAGATGAACATTGTTAAGAACATCGGTTGTCGGAGTCAGAGGACAAATGGCGATTAGAGTGTCTTCTTCTGGGTCACCAAAAGAAATGGAATTGTTTTCGCCGGTGGCCATCTGAACTTCTTTAACTTCATTAAGAACATCAGTAGTCTGATGGCCAACGGTAATTGGAGTGTCCACTTCTTGGTCACTACAAGAAGTAAAATTGTCTTCGCTACATACGGCCAGATCTTGGTCGATACTGCCAAGAACGTCGGCAGACGGAAGGCAAGTGGTGATTACAGGGTCGACTGGTCTGTCGCCACGGGAAGTAGAAACCACCTCACCACCGACTTTTGAAACATGAGAGTGAGCGCACACATTCGAAGTATGGCGTGGCTCATCCGCACGCGAAGTCGTTTCACTTGCGGAGTTATGAGTGACGGGATAGACGTTAGCACAGCCGCCGTCTGCACCACAATGTATTCAAAAGAATAAAAGCTCTTCTTATTAACAACAATTTCTCAAATACAATGGTCGACGAAACTATAAAAAAGTTCGTCGCTGGAAAAGTTAATAACTCAGCAACCACAGAGCAATCTAAGAGGTCATTCCTTCCCATCTTCTATCGTGCTCAAATGCACGACAACTACAAACAGGATGAAAAAGTAATAAGAAATATAATCTATGACAACGTTAAAGTTTCCAATCCTTCATCTGAGAAGTTAAAACTGCACATCTACTACAAAAACTTGAAAACCCATAACCTGGTTCTGAGAAATAGCCCTATTAACGGCGGCGTTTTGCAGAGAAAAAACGTCGTCTACAAGTTTACTTGCCCATATGCTCACAATAATCTTGAAACCTACATCGGCCACACTCGGACAACACTCTCTCGCCGTCTGACGATGCACACACAGGGTGGGAGTCTACACGCGCATTTTATCAAATTCCACGGCTCTAAACCAAACCAAAAAATGCTTCGCGACAACACCGAGGTTGTCTCTTACGACCCTGATCCTAATCGTCTCAAAATTAAAGAGGCGTTGATGATCTCTCAGCAACGACCTAGCATAAATATCCATGACGACAAGTTCGGACGTACCTTGCTGCTACATTGTGGTGCAGACGGCGGCTGTGCTAACGTCTATCCCGTCACTCATAACTCCGCAAGTGAAACGACTTCGCGTGCGGATGAGCCACGCCATACTTCGAATGTGTGCGCTCACTCTCATGTTTCAAAAGTCGGTGGTGAGGTGGTTTCTACTTCCCGTGGCGACAGACCAGTCGACCCTGTAATCACCACTTGCCTTCCGTCTGCCGACGTTCTTGGCAGTATCGACCAAGATCTGGCCGTATGTAGCGAAGACAATTTTACTTCTTGTAGTGACCAAGAAGTGGACACTCCAATTACCGTTGGCCATCAGACTACTGATGTTCTTAATGAAGTTAAAGAAGTTCAGATGGCCACCGGCGAAAACAATTCCATTTCTTTTGGTGACCCAGAAGAAGACACTCTAATCGCCATTTGTCCTCTGACTCCGACAACCGATGTTCTTAACAATGTTCATCTGGTCTCATCGGCGAGTGGTGAGGACAACTTTATTTCTCGTGGCAACCAAGGAGTCGGCCCTCTTACTCCTGCTCACCTTCTGATCGCCGACGTCGTCGGCAACGATGGCCGGGGCCTGTGTCCCGTCCATGGATCCCCATCACGTGATAACTCCAGTCTGGAAAGTGTGCGTAGCCGCGGCGTTGGTGACTTGTCGGATGACCGTCTTCCCGCGGAGTCCGTGTCTTCTTTCCAGCTATTTGCTCGACTCGTCAACAACGTTAATATAACAATACGACGCGGTAGACGTACCTAGCCTGATTGCGCGCACCTGACAACAATTACCTAGCGCATAGTTGTGTAAATACCTGCGCTGCGGCCACTATCGCCATGTTTTCGTTTTGTTTACAATTATTTTCCGCTTCGGTTTTTACTAATCTTGTACGTTAGTTACCTACCTTTTATATCTTGCTTTCCACTTTCCATACGTTGTTTTTCTATTTCAGTTTTCATTAACGTTTATTCTCGTCGTTTTATAGTTTCATTCTATTTTCGCATTATAGTAAATACATTTTAACTTTGTAATTTAAAGGGCTCCGAAGATGCTTTTCTGCGAAACCGATCGGTCAGCCCTCGTTTTTAATAAATCTATTTAAAAAGCGGAGTTATCATGAATTCAAGAGATTTTGAAAGCTTGGCGAAAAAACGTATCAACGCAAAGTGGTCTATCATTTTTAACAGAGCATGCCTAAAAGAAAACATTACGCCGAAATACGTTCAAAATATATATATATATATATATATATATATATATATATATATATATATATATATATATATATATATATATATATATATATATATATATATATATATATATATATATATATATATATATATACGGATCTACACTTCTTTGGCGGGAGTGGCCAAAAACGGCGGGAGGGGCCAAAAAACGGCAGGAGGGGCCTCCTGGATCCGCTACTTGTTAGAGTATTTTTAAATTAAAATTAGAATTTTTTATCAATTTTTGCTCAGGAAAAAATACAGCTTCAAAGTTGACATATGGAGTCTCGGCATTCTTGTGATAGAGATGATAGATGGACAGCCCCCATACCTTGACGAAGCACCACTCAGAGCGTTGTATCTTATAGCGACCAATGGGACACCTGAAGTCCAAAACAAAGACCAAGTGACACCAGAACTGGAAGACTTTTTAAAACAAAGTCTGACGTCCAACAGCGCTGTAAGACCATCAGCTGCAGAGCTTTTGAAACACCCCTTTCTTGCTACAAGGGAAGATTTGAGGTCACTTAAAAGTAATATTGAGTTAGCTCTGTCGAGTGAAAATGGTTCCGAGTGCAGTTAAAGAAATAAAAAGTTTTAAAAAATGTGGGTTTTTGTGATATTCGAAATAATGTTGCAGACTGTATAAGCATATCAAAAATTGCATTTGTTCTTCAGCCATGTGAAATTTCATTTAATTCCATCATTTTTAAGTTTAAGTATAGATTATTGTCAATGACGTTTTTACAGATCATTTATAGATGTTCATCTGTGATGGTAAATCTGAAACATATAATCTTTGTTACCCACATGAAAGCATTGCAACCAGTTTCAGTGTAAAAATAGTTTTTAAAAACTCTGTAAATATTAGATTTTTTTACCGGGAAACAATTTTGTTTATTTGTTTCTGTGTTTTTATGGCTTCTTACTAACACGATGAGCGTTCTGATTTCAAAATATTTTCGCCACAAACATTAATATGATTGCTTAGTTGCTTCGAGTAGAGCTACGGCAACGATGGTATCCCCAAACACGTTCCGCTACTGGAATTATAATAATAAATCGACTCGAAAATTCATTTCGCTGTTCGATTTAGTCTAGCAGTCATTTTTATAAAAATTTGTTGCGAAACTTTTTATTAGCAATTCTTTATATAAACTATAGTTTGCTTTATTGAGCTTGTAAAAGGTCTGGACCACGGATATCTATGGGAGTTTGTCTATAACTATCTTCGTAGTATTCTATTAGTCCTCTTTTCAACTTAACAGAGGCATTTAACAACGAAATTTCTCAATGCTGCCTGCATACTAAAAATATCTTCTGATAGAAATCGTTTGTATACATATACAATTGTGCAATCTCCCGTGGACATTACAAAATTTTGTTCAAAACGTCCTTTTTCATAATTGAGCCATTTATTTATTTGACGTATTTAGTTATTAAAATATTGGTATTTTTACGGATTTATTATTTGCCAACAATATAATAAAGTATTTATAAAATTATATAGAATTAGGGCTAGGGTTAGGCATGGATATCTAGATATAATACCTGGATCCACAACCTAAACGCGAACCGATACGCTTTGGGCCTACGCCAGCCGATAGCTTGCACGGCGTTTCTCTTACCGAACTCTGTTTCATATGATTAATATAAACAACAAACACAAATATTTTACATGTATTTATTAAATAATTCAATTATTTAGTGACTTTATCTAATTTTTTTTGAAGTATTAACATTCACTTTTTCATTAAATTGTTTAATATAGTTCTTTAACATGCAGTTGACAAATTTACAAGATATTAATTCTTTAATATTATGATTAGAGCTACAAAAATTTTCCACAACCAGTAGAGATTCATGTACCATTATTCTTTCCACAATTCTGATAAACAGATCTCTTTGATTTGTTGAAGTAAGGAAAGATTTTAAACCCTTTTCTGACTTTTTTAGCGAATCAAAGACTTTCCAATTACTGAGACAGGTGGTGAATGCATACTCTGAAGGTTTAAGAAGACCTCCTCTTTCAACTTTATTCAAATATATGTCAAGTCTATCTAACTGCAGCTCATCTAAATGGAAGAATTCATCATCGACTAATATTTCCTTACAATGTGAACATTTATTTTTATAAATTATAGAATGAGCAACAGCTCCTGCAACATAGTAGATAGTGGTAGCTTCACTGTCACATGGCAGATTAAAACTGGTTAACAAATTTGCAATGCTGGCTGCTTTTTCATCTAAAGTGCTCGAAGGTTCTTTAACATCATCAATGAAATCATCGATGTCAGATAAGGAGAGCTTGGAATGCTTCAACAAAGACATCATTTTTATTTTAGCATTGCTTTCCACTACCTGTCTGACTGAAATAAAATAATTACCCCCAGCCATCTGACGAAGCCATCCAAATCTTGACTCAATGGGATCAGATTGTAGATGGCTTAGCAAGACAAATTTGAAATCCAATCTGCTCAAAAAATATTTACAACAATCAGCACTAGCAGAACATGTTTGCTTTGTAGCTAAAAAGGTTTCACGACTCAAGCCTTGGGTTTTAGCATTTTGCCATGTCTCCAGGAAATCTTCAAACTCTTTTAAGAAATTTAATTTCCAATCAGCTGGTGATGTTACAGGATCCATATGGTAATTTCTTTTTCTTTTGCCTTTCGAGCATGTTTTTACATTTAATACAGCCCACAACTTAGAAACAAGTTCTATAAACCATGCAGTCCCTGTCCATTGGATTTGACCATTTTATATGTAGTATTTGAAAGCATTTACAGTAGACTCAGAAAATATGGAGAGAGCAAGTTTAACTGAAACTTTTTCTATATTGGATGGATTAAAAACTTTGTAATGTAATTGGTGAGCTTTTTTTATTGACATGCTCATTTCCATCTTATATAATTCTTCAATGTGATGGAAGCTGGCAGGAAAATTGGGTGTCGTAATATTTTTATTCACGTATGGAGGAAAAGTGAAAAATTTTCTATTAAGAAAATTGTTATACACATTTTTAATATTGTGAACAGCATCGAATAATAGAAAAATTGGCTCTATTGTTGTTTTGCTTATTACCGATGTCTTTAAAGTGCCATTACATAATTGTTGGATATAAAACTTTCTATTTGCTGCAGCATTATCAAGTGAGATTGCAACTATGTGAATATTTACTTTATTCAACATTTCCATAACTTCTTGAAAAGATTCATTCAGCTGGAAAGCAGTTAAATTATTAATAGGATAGAGAGCAACCATATCTTTAAATTTGTGGCACAATGATTTCACCATAAAACAAAGAAGAGTTGATGCTATTTCTCCTTGAGGGGTGAGACCATGCATTTCTCCTGAAAAATATTCAAGACGCTTTGCAACGTAGAT
This sequence comes from Erpobdella octoculata, assembly GCA_963978895.1. Taxonomy (NCBI): domain Eukaryota; kingdom Metazoa; phylum Annelida; class Clitellata; order Hirudinida; family Erpobdellidae; genus Erpobdella; species Erpobdella octoculata. The sequence goes on from OZ022241.1 coordinate 20,993,231, forward strand.
CTCGACTATTATCAATATGCATGTTCTTTCCAGCTGGTTCAGCTGGCTTGCCCGAAGGGTTAAATAAGCAGAATTGTCCAGCCCAGTCTTTTCATGAACTCTTCTCGTCAATTTTCTTAGGGTGTTTATTGATGGCAAGCATAAAACGTTGCTTTCTAATATCTTAGAGTAGGATGCAGAACTTGTCGAATAAATAAGATATGACCAGATAATCAACTGTGGCGAATAAATCCGAGCATGTTTATTTACACCTATTAACTTTAGTTGTTCGAGAACAAATTTTATTTGCTCGTATTCGACATTGGACTCATCAAAAAAATCAAGAATCTTTTTTAATTTGCATTTGGTTTCAATTTTTAATTCTTCAACAGTTTCCTCATACAACTGCTCTTCACAATATTTTAGGCGTGCTAATAAATTTAACAGCTGACTCATTTTGGATAGCTTTTTACTAACAAGATCCTTCATAAAAGATTTAGGCATTTTTTTTCCTCTATGACGAGCTGTAACATCAAACGTATCCGAAATTGAAAGTGATGAATTGATAATCGGAGCACCATTATAATTTTCCAATAAAATTATGTGCAAAATGTTGTCTAAAATATGCAAATGAAAGTCAGATGGCATTGTTATTTCAACTTTTAATCGGTTCTCCAATTCTTTTAATGTGCAGTTATCTATTGTATCGCTTTCAATAAATGAAGCTTCTAACTCTTCTAATTGTTGTTGTTGATATTCTCGACGCGCGGATGATGAACATTTAGAAGTTGTTCTAACCTGTTTGGGTTTCGAAAGATAAGATGGTGCATTGAGAAAAACACTAGGCACTGCATCATCTCGCAACTTCTTTTTCAGTCTTGCAGGTTTGTTACTTTCAGATAGTCTTTTCTGCAATCGGGATTTGTTTGTGTCTTTTACATCTGATACAAAATCCGTTGGTAAGAAATGCAATGAACACATTTTGGAATTTTTACTAGGCACAAAACCATCACGAGGGTTAGCTCTAATCCATTTTTCACACAGATCTGGATTGTTCAACGGGAATGAATGAAAAGATAATCCTTTAGTAGTTTTTTCGTTATCCACGCTAGCATATCCACTCTTGCAACCATAAGCAGAACATTTATTCACCATTTTATTTTATATTAATATTATATAAAACACGTTTTACGATAACACGATAAAGGAGAATCAAATGAACAACACGACTACGACGACTACGATGAAGAATAAACAGTAAGCACGTGCAGGCATTCACTTATCTGCGTTATAGTAGAGCAACAGCTATAGCTGCAGCCTAGGCCCAAACAGTATACGCTGAGATCGAACTTAAGCTAGGTTGTGGATCCAGATGTTATATCTAGATATCCATGGGTTAGGTTATAGAATTAGGGCTTAGAGCTATTTAGTAGCATATCATATCGGAAGTTTTTCTCTGATTTAGAGTGAGAGACCGAAGAAAACAGTGGCGTCATAAATTTCGTATTACATTTATTTATAGGCAAAAAATTTATTTTTTTTATCTCTTATATTAACTTTACCGGCGGTCTTGCTTGCTTGAATGTTTGCAAACCTTGAAAGTGAAAATTAACTAATTGTCCGTCATCCAACTGAGCTGAAATTGCAAATATAGACTTTCTCCTTATGACAATGCATGTTATTAAAGTTAAAACATTTTTTGAAAAAAAAATTTGTTTGTTATTATATATGTTTTGAAACAAAAACAAATCAAATACAATTTAAGAAAAATTTACATATATATTCAAAAAATAGCATTAAAATTTTTTAATATATGAAAAGATGGCCAATCCAGAAATATGAGGGAATTGTGAACAAACCTGGTTTTTTACGGTTTATTTGTTGTAGTTTCATTTTTAAAAATCTCCATTTAAAAAATGTTAAGAAAAAATTAGCACGTTATTTCATAAAACCAACAGATTTATAAGGCTGACTAGCTTTATGTGTCTAGAATGTCAACATTAGATCATTATGTGAGTACTGCTCTCCTGTATCTGCTCAATGCAATTGAGAAGGTGCAGAGGCGTTTTACCACAAGCATCTCGCCGCGACCAATCGGATGCAAGCTCATTATAATATTCGAGTTTTTTACTAGTCTTATATTAACTTGCTTTGTGATTTGTGAGGTTACTCGTTTAATCGTTTATATTTTCGATTTATAGTGAGTGTCGGATAATTGTGAAGATAATTAAAAAAGTGTGAAGACTAAAAAGTAGAAAATAAAAATAAATAAAAAACTTTATAAAAACTAGTCTTATTATACACTAAAAAGTAGAAAATAAAATCGTACGTCAAATTGATCATTTTGTTGTTTGCCATGATAAGACTATAGTCTGGTAGATTTAGCTTTTGGTTCGGATGTTTTAATAGACAAGCCAAAAAGTACATTAAACTATAGTATTTGTTATAACTAATAGCTGGAAAGAGATACCAGACACAGAGCGGTCCCTAAAAAAACGTTATTAGCAAAAGAAGTTGCTCAAACCTCGCAAATCTGTACATTAACGCCAACCAATCAAAAGCGTAAAAAGCGACGCATCATTTACAAATTATCTCCATGAAATTAAAATTTCTTACGCTTAAATAGTCATAAAACAGTTCAGTTATTTATTTCTATATTTTTTAACGAAACTTTTATTTTCCGTTTGCTTATGGATTTGCCTGAAGAATTTTGTTGATTATCAAATGCTTAAACTAGTTTAACTCCTCTTAAGTACACTCAACTAGTCTACGTTTTCGAAATTTTCCAGTATTTAAACAGCAATGCAACCTGAAAACACAACCTTATTTGACAATAGCTGAAGGGGTCCGGTTATGAGAATCGTACCACTTTTTAAAGGAAGACCATTGTCACAGTCTTCCCTGCTGGAATGACGTGAACACCAGGAAAAAAGACAACTCGGAACGACAACAAAACACTTTATTAAAGCGCAGTTAATAACAAAAAATCAAATACAAAACACGCAGGACTTCGCCTGATACTAAATAGCTAGCTCTGTCCTGGCGGGGTTCAAATCGCTATATATATATATATATATATATATATATTTATATATATATATATATATATATATATATATATAGCCTCAGAAAACGCGCAAAAGAACGTTTGAGAATTAATGTCTAGGTTCCTGTCTAGACTGAGAGTCTAGACAGGTCGACGGGTGCAAGATACACTTGTCAGGAGGTCCGGTAGAGCGACCCCTGACAACCATGCTCAAACATCTTAAAGACAAGAAATTTATCAAACACTGTTCTTTAGAACAGCATAAATTTTAATTCTAAAATCAAAGTATAAGTTTCAACTTATTAAATAATTATAATAATAATTGTTACCTAGCTTCAAAAATCATTATATTGAGCACAATTCAGTCGAGCAGAAGAGTCAAATCTTCATCCACGACTTTACTTCTTGTGCCCACCACACAGATCAAAAGTGCTGTACACAGAAGGTTTGGGGTTGTCAGACTGAGAATAGTTTTCCAGCTGCTGTTACATTAGCTGTGACACTTCAGTGCTTCCGAAGAGACATTCTAAACACTAAACACTGACTAACGCCACTTTAAACATTTTCAAATTTTAATTCAATTCAGAGACACTGTTAGCAACTTTTGTCGTGCTGGCTGAAGTAAACTAGGAAGTGTAGATTATGAGGATTTTGTAGATAAATAATGCACATCATATCATAGTCAAATTGTTTGCTGTTTATTATAACACACAAACAATCAGTTTTGACATTAAGACAATGCTTAGCAATATCCTCATGTGCAGAAGAATTTGGTACAACAATAATAGACGTGTAACTGGAGGAAAGATATAAGAGCTATTTTAACAAGCATCAAAACCCTGCAGAATAAAGAAGACATTTTGTCAAGAACTTGATAAGGATCTATATATCACTTTAAATAAAATTGTAATAACTGCTCACATTGGCCAACTCTGACATTTACACATATTTCACTATTATAGATATTATTTACAAGACCACTAATATAAAGTGAGTTATCTTAGACTTTGTCACAGCAACATTTACAAGCATATACAAGTACCTTCAAAACTATTTTAAGAGCATCAACTTTTTTGACAATTTAAAGAATAAATACGTCCAGTAACAAAGACTGATTTTGGGCAAGCCTAATTAAAATAGTATCTCATCGATTTTAACAGTTTCTTCATACAGGCCTTTACATATATTGCCCTAAACATATCTACTTCATGATTATCAGTATGAAGAGATTTATTACAAACTTTACCACATCAATGTTTACAGGCAGATACAAAGTACCTCATATTTAAAACATGAACAACTTTTAGAAGAGCATGGGCTTTATTTAATTATTTCACATTTACAAACTTATACAATAATTAGGCTATCTGGGCTATCGGGTGCTGCCTCTATATCAGTATTAATGAGACACAACTTAAAATCTATTTTTCCCAGCTCCATCTATCATTGTCTAAAAAATACTTCAATTTCATTTCCTGAAAATGAGTTCTCAAAACATGCAAACAGGCTGCATTTTCAGTTGAGGAAGCATTCCAGGAATAATCTTTGAACTACTTAATCCACACAAAAAAAAACAATTTTTCCAGTCAAATATAAACTTAGATCTTAAATTCTTTTTATTGGAGCTAGATCAGCTAGCTGCTAGAACTAACACAAGGCTAGGGCTGATTTTTTTGCTTTGTTATTTACTTATGTAAACAAACATCCACATTCATAGAGTTAAACTGTCAATTAAAATTGTATCTTCAATTACAGTTGCAGAATTCAATAAAGAAATTTTCCTATTTTGTTTCAATAATTAAATTATAATTATTTTTAGTTTTTCTTCAGTAGCAGATTTACACACAACGCACTCCATTGCGATATTAGTTACATTTAGATTAAAAAATGTGCTAACTACAATCCAAACTTACCATAACCAAACCTAACAGATGTAATAACCCGAATAAAAGAAAATAAAAAAAAATACCAGAATGACAAAAGACTAATCGAACGATTGAAGAGAAAACTATGTACTATGCTATGCAAACTATACACTTATACAACCATATAAATGAATATGAATTTTAAAAAAAACGCTAAACTCCGCCTCGCTATATGCGAGCCAGTCCCAAGCCTGGATAAAGGAGGAGGGACAGTTGAAAAGATCAAATATGATCTACGACAGGAAGTACTTAGGTGCTTTCTACACAGCCATTTCAGTCTTAAAACACCTAGTGTAAAGGACTATAAACTATTATAAAAAAAAAAAAAAATAAAAAAACGCTGCTAAAAATCCAAAATCGTCCAAATCAAAATCTAAGGCTTAAATAAAACATAACATAACATAACATAAAGGAAATGATGGGCGCAAACTATAAGTCTCTATGCCCATATCTAGAATTATATAAAATATTGTTCATATATATGTTCTCTAAATAAATGTATGTATATATTATTAAAAATCCTTTTTATAGTTGTACATAATATCGCTTAATTCGAAATGACAGTCAATTAGTCTTTTAAATTCATTAACGTGTTCGGCTTCTATGATTTTTGAAGGGAGGTTGTTCCAAATTGCAGTCGATCTGGTCAGGAAGAAATATTTTCTGCAGTTGCCGTTGAATCTTTGTGTTTCCAGTTTGAATTTGTGACCTCTTGTTCTTCTTTCTTCTGATATCTTTATATTAGGAAAACACAAACGTCCTTCTTTGTCTTGAATAAAGTTGTAGAGCATGATCAGGTCCCCCCCCTCAGTTTTCTGTACTTTAAACAAGGAAGCTTCAAAATTCTCAACCTGTCTTCATATTTCAATCCCTTGCATGCCTTGACCATTTTTGTTGCTCTCTTCTGGACTCTTTCAATGGCTTCTATGTCTTTTTTCTTTCATGGTGACCACACACTGACTGCATACTCCAATCTGGATCTAACCAAAGCTTTATAAATCAATATAAAAGAATCTTTTGTCAAATCTTTAAAATTTCGTGAAATTAAACCTAACAGTGAACATTTTTTTTAATTATTTCATAAATGTGATCTACAAATGTTAGTGAACTCTGGAATGTAACGCCTAAATCTTTTATTTTGTCAAGAAAATTAAGTTCCACTCCTTCTATATTAAATAGCCGAAGATCATCTAATTGGCGTCCATATCTCACCGCAACACATTTACCAGCATTTAGCTTAATTTCCCATTTTTTTACTCCAATCTCCTAATTATTTCAAACAGCTCTGCAATATCAATCGATCATCACTGCTTTTTATAGTTTTAAATATTTTGGCGTCGTCAGCGTACATAAACAGCTCCGCGAGTTATTCTTAACTATTTCAAACATATCATTGACATAAATTATGTAAAGTAATGGCCCTAAAACACTACCTTGAGGTACCCCACTTGTAACTTTAAATCTATTAGATGTGCTATTATTAACCCTAACACTATTTGTTCTATTTGTTAAATAATCTTTAATCCAATTATTTAAGCCTCCATTGACGCCATAATTTGCTAGTTTATCAATTAACTTTGCATGAGATACACGATCAAACGCTTTTTCAAAATTTGTATATGTGGTATATATATCTATTGTTTCCCCTTTATCTATTGCACCGCTCCACATATCCATCAATTTTAACAACTGAATTGTAGTTGACTTTCCTCTCGTAAAGCCGTATTGCCTATAATCTAAAAGCTTATTTCTATCAAAATGTATTATTAATTCATCCTTAATCAATGATTCTAACAGTTTACAGCAGATACAGCTTAAGGAGACTGGCCTATAATTACTTGCAGTATTTTTATCACCTTTCTTATAAACTGGGGTAATGATGGTATACTTCCAATCATCAGGGACCATTTGAGCTTGCAGTGATTTGTTGTATAAATTGTTTAAATAGCTAGAAATAGAATTTTTATATTCTATCAGAACCCTTGAAAAAATATTATCTGGTCCTGCAGATTTGTATTTATTTAATTTATTAATTTTATTTTCGACCGCGTATTTGTTTATTATTACTTCTTCCATTATGTGGACAATAATATTATTGTTAATTGTGGGACCTATTTCTAGACTATCGTTGCTTATATAAACGCTTTTAAAAAATTCAGCTAAACAATTTGCCATATCAACCTCACCAGTTAAAGTTGTTGCAGACCCGTTTATATCAGTTTTTATCATATATTCTAACTTAGCTTGACAGTTTCTGTTTTTATTTATATGTTGCCAAAAAACCTTAGGATTGGTATTATTTTTTTTGGCCAATTTCAGTCTCAGCTTCTTTAATTTTATTAATTGATTTCCTTAATTTGTTTCTGATATTTTTAAATTCTGCAAAAATATTAATATCTCTAGTTCGGATAACCTTTTTTTTCCATAGTTTATTTTTTGTCCTGCATTGCTCAACCACATTTTTAGGTAATTTCCTTTTATGACACTTAAATCTTGAAATTCTATCAGTATAAATGACAGGAATATAATTCCTAATAGCTTCATTCATTATTTAACAAAAGTAATGCCACATATTGTTAACCGAGTCTTTACTTACAACATTGTTATTTATTTCCGACTCATCACAGTACAGATTCTCAATCAAATAATCGTTCATCAAATTATATTTTCCACTGTTAAAATCAAATTTGGATATATTGTTAATGGTTTTTGATTTATAAAACTTGCTAATAAAGGAAAAATTTAACACACAATGATCACTTTTACCTAGTGGGGAATTATATACGAAATTTTTGATTAAATCGACGTCCTCGACTAGAAGCAAGTCTAGAATGGACTGCTTTTGAGATCCGCGACACCATGTAGATTCCTTAATTAGTTGAGTTAAAAAATTATCATTTAAAAAGTTGATCAATTTTTCTTCAGATGATTTAAAATTTGATTTGTAAGTATTATTTTTCCAGTCAACGTTTGGAAAGTTAAAATCTCCAATTATTAATTTTACTCCTATTTTAGATTGGAAAGCTTCTAACAGTAAAAATAAATTATTATTATTTTCTCTACCTGAATTCGGACTCCTATAGATGATAAGAATAAAAATATCAGGATTTTCATCTATTTTAATACACATATATTCATTGAAATCTATTCCTAAATTTATAATTTGGCACTTAATATCATTTAACATAACAAAATATACCTCTAAATCCTTTTTTCATAAAATTATATGAATGCAAATTAAAATTGTTTATCCAGAATTCGGATTCAATAAATTCATTTACATAATATTTTGCATTTACTTCAGTAAAAATTAAGATATCTTTTGTTACGTCATCTGTATCTACTAATAATCTTATCTCACTCATTTTATTAGTAATGCAATCTACATTCGAATACATAACGTTTAACTGATTGCATTCTTTTTTTTTATTACCTTCATATTTTCTGGTGGACCCCTTACCCGAAACATGAATTCCCCCTTATTTTCACTTTGCAGTTTTTTAGCTTCTTCCACCAATCTATTTCTTTCGGATCTTTGTTCGACATTTAGATCGTGACTAATACCAACGTTTTTTCAGATTTTCATCTAACTGTCTAATCTTAACTAAATTTTCAATTAAGATATTGAAGAGAAATCGAATTCAAAAGCGATATAACCGGCAATTTAAAAAAATACAAAAACAACGCAAATATAGCATAGAAAACGAGACTTTATTGAATTCTTATTGGCTGAGCGACATTGTCTTACGTAATGAGACAAAAGAGTACGCATAAAATCATTAATACTTAGAGTACCATAATTGCTCATTCGTGGTATCTTCATACAGACATTCTACAACATATTCTCTTGAATGGTATAAAAATTGGCTTGTCTATTAAAATTTCCCATGTTGCCTCGAAAAACTGCTAGATCCACCAGTCTACTAGGGTGCTCGCTAAGTTATACAGATCTGTTCATTAAATTCAAACTGAGCACCCTAGTCTTATCATAGCGAACAACAAGATGATCAATTTGACGTACGATTTTATTTTCTACTTTTTAGTGCAAAATAAGACTAATTTTTAAAAAGCTTTTTATTTATTTTGATTTTTATTAAGTTTTGTTTTACACAGCATATGTAAATAATTTTAGGCGTTCTGGCTGGTGCTATACAACTAGAAATTATTTTAATTTAGTCGTTTTTCCAGTGTTTTCAGTTTAAAAAAAAAAATTTGTTGGGCTGATCCGTGTTTTAATCCTGAAGACATTTCAAATCCGCTGAGAAAACCAAACAGCTACGAATTACACTAGGTCCTAGCGGGTGCATTATAAAACTATAGACTAATAACTATAAAGTGAAGCATATTGCTGCTACAAAATACACTACACTGTTAATAACTTTAGGTGTCCTGGCTGGTGTTATACAACTATAAATTATTTTTCTAGTGTTTTCAGTTTAAAATAATTATTTGTTTAGCTGATCCGTGTTTCAATCCGACTTCAACCGTAATGATTGAAAACGCAAGACTATTGATTTGAGATGTGAGGTTTTTTCATTTACATTGGAAAAAACTTGAAAATCGTCATATCAACAAAATTAGTGGTATCAGAGTAAAAATTAAGTTTTAGCAATGCAATAAAATAATAAGCCAAGCAAGTTACTTGTTAATAATGAAGCTGCATCTGATTGATCGGGTGTAAATGCAACGTGTCTGGCGGCGAGATAAATGTCGTTTTACCATGCCCAGCCCATCGCTTCGGCATGAGCCGTACCTGGCTCGCCCAGGATACGCAATCTTCAAACACTTGAGCCTAGAAGAACATTGCTGGACCTTTGTTTGTGCTACAAGATACTGCATGGAAACATCAACATTGTCCGTGTGCATAAATTTTGTTTTTTTTTTGAGTACTCTGCAACCAGGGGTCACAGCCATAAACTACGGGCAAACATATTCTCTGTTAATGTTACGAAAAACTTTTGTTGTAAAAGGATTGTAATGTAATATGTAATGTAATATAGATTTATATAGCATCTTCTTACAACGAAAGCTGTCGCGAAAACGCTTTGCAATCGGAACTAAAGTATCTATTACAATTTAAATTAAGGTCGTTTCACCCGAAAGACGTTTCACCCGATGGACTTTTCACCCGAAATTAAGACATTTTCCCCCGAATATTGCTTTTGCCTGAACAATGGTTAACTAATTGAAAAGTTGCTTAGGTGGAGTGCTGGTTGCTGGGGCAGTTATAAAACCAATGAAACCACGATCAGTTTAATTTAAATTCATGTAATTTGTTGAAAAATAAATTTTCAACATTTTAGGATAGGTACGCAATGATTAAATATAATAATTAGCATATTAATTAGTACTTCTGACATTTAAGTTCAAAAGAGTAGAGTCAAATCAAAATTCTATTCAATAGACCGGAAAATCTCTGTGTTTCAATTGATAATTGATCAGTCTTTTCAAAGAAAGCCTGTGACTTTATAACATAATAAAAAATGTATTATATTATAATCGGATGAAAATGCGGCTTGCAGTTTAAACGATTGCCCAAAGCCTAGCTTTTGACCATTATATATCTAATTTTTAAAACTGCTGTAGTTGGCAAAACGTAATCACCAAATGTCGGCCAAGCATATAACCATTAAGGAAGAAGTAGAAGAGATTAGAGCCGCTATAGTTGGCTGGTCTCGATTTATATACTGCTAGTTTTCAAGTCATAACCACCAACTGTTTGTTGAGCATATGACCATTACGAAAGGAGGAATAGATAAGTTGAGACTTGAGATGTTATATTTGACTAACCTTGTCTTATAAACTACTAGTTGGCAAGAAAAAGCCATCAACTCTCAGCCGAGCATGACCATATTAAAGGAGTAATCGATGAGATATTAATTGCGCTTTTGTCTATGCTGACAGATTTTTTTAAATTTTATAATGTAATTATATATCAGGCCCGTCGAGAGGATGAACGGGGCCCGGGTCAATCTTTTCTGGTGGGCCTCTTAGTTCAGTGTTTAATTTAGCCCCTATAGCTAGGGGAGAAATAGGTTTCCTAGGAGGAGCGTAGCCAACTGCAGGTGATAAATTTTTTTGGTCTTTTATATGCTTGTAGGTAATTTTAAGAGACTTTGTGATAAAATATATCCTGTTTTGAAAATATGTTTTTAAGACACTGTAATGAAATAATTATTGGAATTTTAGCAATGACAGTATTTGAAGAAATAACAAAATTCAACAATAAGTTTCAAAATTTTAATTATTCAAATAATTTGACTATTAAATAGGTTAAAAACACAAACCTCACAGTCACACAGAATTCAACTATCTATAATAGGTATTTTAATCGATTCAACTACCTATATTAGGTATTTGAATCCTGTGTGATTTTTTGTTGTACCAAGTATATACTATGTCTTTTAATTGTTCCCTTGTGATGTCTAATGGTTCGGGACCTTCTTGTGAGACCAGTAACCAGGCGCGGCGCCGGGTTTTTTGTCCTGGGGGGTCCAAAAATTTGAAAGACAAGTATATATATATATATTATATATAGTATATATATAGTATATATATATATATATATATATATATATATATATATATATATATATATATATATATATATATATAGTATATATATAGTATATATATATATATATATATATATATATATATATATATATATATATATATATATATATATATATATATATATATATATATATATATATATATACTAGCTAATTACCCGGCGTTGCCCGGGGATTTTAAAGGTTTTTTATCGTTTTTCTCTCTGGCTCCCGTTTCCTTAACCGCTTGCTTTCCCGCTCCAGGTCGCATTTCTGCTCACGGTCGCTTTTCCGGCCCGGTCTCTTTTACTTTTCCCGATCCCGGTTGCTTTTACGCTTTACCGCCACAGCTTGCTCTTCTTTTCGCTCTTCCGTTCCTCCATTAAATTTTATAGCCTTCCCAATGTGGCTTAGATGGGCTGTAGCGGAATGCTGTGCACAGTCATCAAAATTGATCTGTTCTCTCGTTAACACTTTGTTGTTTGGTTTGCTCGTTTAGTTACGTCTGAACTTCCTCAATTTTAATTAGTGTTCTTTAATGTATTGGTTCCACTCTGCAAGTGTGATCTTCTTCTTATTACGATTGACTAAAGCTGAAATTTTTTTTTTATTAGTTAACGCTGCAATAATGTTAAAATCCGCTCATATATCTCAAAAAATTATATTTATTTTAAATACTTGTAAGATTATAACTGCTTACAATAGATTTATCACACACTGTTCAACAGCTGCTTTTCGAAAAATCGCTAGTCTTAGTTTTTGAGTTGTTCATAGTTTTTAAGTGTCATGTCTACAGAAAGCATATAACGCTACATGAGGCATGTTAATAAATGTTGGCCCGTGGCTTTGAAAAATGTGATATAAAACACAGATTGAAATAAAACATGAAGTAATAATAATATTAAAAACCTTCAAAGCATTAACTTAATGAATTTTCCGAGAGTTTTCTGAGATCATCAATTTGGAACAATCGAAGAGTACCACTTTTATTTAGCAAATGATGCAATTATAAATTGAACGAAACAGCAGCAGATTGATAGGCTGGCTTGAGAACTTTGTTCATGATTTTGTTGAAACACAAAAATACTGCACTTGCTTTCATTTCTTTCAAATTTCATGCACCTCATATATCAGTGAAACGTTTACAATAAATTGGTGTTGCATGTAAGATTTTCTTCAAAATGTAATTTTCTAATTTCCTCTGAAAAGTAAAAAATAAAATAAGACCGATAAATTAATTCATAATCTTATAGTCATAACTACTCGTCAATAATAAATTAATACCAAATCGGCTAATGCCATCACATAAAAAAACACTTACCTGCCCAAAAAAATTTCTCATTTACTGATTTTTTTAAGCCTGGAACTCTTTTTGTGAAGCACAAAATATCTCTAAAATTTAGAGTCTAAATTTCTAAATAGAAGAAATTCCACCTGCAATTTATTGATTAGTCCTGAAAACCAAAGTTATCTGGATTTAAAAGATATACTCACTCACAATAATATATACACAACAATAATAATTAGAAAATTAAATAATATAAGAATAGTAGCCTAAGTTTTTAAATTACTTTGATTTCGAGAAACCGAGACGATAAACAGCGAATGTAAACAAAACATAGCTCTGATACAATAGCAAAAATATTTAAAAAAAAAATTCTCTAAAACATTCAAAAACATTTGAACGATATACAGTAATTAAAAAAATTAAAGAAAATAATAGTACTTTAGTACTTTTGATATAAGTAAAATAATACTCACTTTTGATTTTGAGAAATCGCGACAACCATCAACGGCGGAACGTAAGGCGACGGAAACCCTCAGTTGTTAAGCCGCGATATAATTGCATAGACGAAAATATTTCTAAAAATTATTTTTCTAAAAACATTCAAAACAATTTTTTTAAATAAAAAAGACATTATTTAGGTGGCAAATGTTTATTATGTAAAATTTCGTGCAAATCCGTTCATTGGTTTTGGCGTTATTAAAGTACAGACGTTGCCTTTTATTTATATATATATATATATATATATATGTATATATATATATATATATATATATATATATATATATATAGATATAGATATATATATATATATATATATATTAAATATATATATATATTATATATATATATATATATATATATATATATATATATATATATATATATATATATATATATATATATATATATATATATATATATATATATATATATATATATACTCTAAATAGCAATTATTTAATAAATTAAATAAATTTGAGTATTTGAATCCTGTGTGATTTTTTGTTGTACCAGGTATATACTATGTCCTTTAATTGTTCCCTTGTGATGTCTTATGGTTCGGGACCTTCTTGTGAGACCAGTAACCAGGCGCGGCGCCGGGTTTTTTGTCCTGGGGGGTCCAAAAATTTGTAAGACAAGTATATATATATATATATATATATATATATTATATATATATACTCTAAATAGCAATTATTTAATAAATTAAATAAATTTGAGTGTAATTGAAAAAGCTATAATTTTTCTAACTCATTAGTTATAAGTATTTACAGTAGCATATCACAATTAATCCTGTTTTTCCCACCTCGTTTATCCAGGTCCGTCCAGGTCTAAATATAAAACAATTCAACTCGAGGTCTGTTCTAATTACAAGTTTTGACAAAAAATAAATTTGTCGAATAAACATAAGAATAGCAGTTGAGAAAACATAAACGAAGCTAATGAAATAAACATTTAATAATCATCATTAAAGTATATTTACACTAATAAAAAAAATGTCATCAAAATATAAAAAATAATTAATAGAAACAACTATAATACACTTAGATTCCATGCAGCTTATTACAGTGGCAATGCCCGTTTGATGGAAGCAAATTTCTCCACAACTGTCAACATTTGTACTGAATCAAGAGTTGATTTCTCGGTTGAAATTAGCACCAAGTCTTCTAATCTGTCAGACCCCATAGACGCTCTCACTGCTGACTTTATCAAATTAACCACACGTTAGCAGCCCCATCATAGCACTGGCTCACAATAGATTCTAGAGGTAGGTGTATCTTATTTAAATAGTTAACAACGACATCACACAAATTGCTTGAAGAAGTGTTTTGAACTTCTACCAGTCCGACGAGAGCCTCCTTTACAAAACCTGAATCTGTGACATAACAAATCACAAGCTGCATTTATCTTTGCAACGTACATGTCTGTAGCCATTCGATGCGCAGAACTTGATTCATGCTTCATCAGTTTTCCGTTTTTGCCAGTCGCTTTCTTCCAGTCTTTGTTGTTCAGTATAAACTTTGTATACTGACCTGCATCCAAAAAAAATTAATGGTTCAAGTTGCTTTTTATCCTGAAAGCCTTTAATGGCACTCAGAGGTGTTTAAACCTAGTGGAGTTTTCATATGCTGGCTAACTGCCACTTAATCTAAGCATAAAGCTACTTTGGCTATGTTAAAAATAGACTGATCACTTACCATTGACTTTTGGCTGGAACATACGGCAATAAAAACAGCATGCTGCATCATTCTGTAATTTGTATTTTAGCCACGGTTTTCCGCTGAATCAGTCTCCTTGAAATTTTAGTGTTTTCAGACGGCCACCAACTAAAATGATCGTTCCCTTGAAAGCAAGACCAGTCGGTTGAACCGCGCCTAATTTAAGCAACGCATCGACTTCCAATTCGTCTTCACCGAGAGGATTTCTTTGCAAATTTATAACATTTTCTAGGGAAGATGCATGTTTGAATACTGCAGTCTCAAATAGTAAACGTCAAGCAATAAGATGATGAATCTACGTAACTTTAGCTCTTCTGGCGTCTACTGTCTCTTTAAAGAAGAATTTGAACAATGAAAAAAGAAGAAATCATCGGAAACTTTCATACCATATTATATATTTATATAAATCGCTTGTTTAATGTTGAAATGCAACTTAAGTCTAGACAGGATTACATTATATGGCAAGATATATTTCTGACAGTTTGTCTACTTCATACTAAATTTGTAAAAAAAAGTGACAAAGAATTTTAAAATTTCCTTAAAGCCAATCTTGTAAAATAAAAACACTGAAATTGATTTAATTTAAACTAAAGTTCTGTTACTGGTATTTGAAGAATTACTCACCTCCTAAGGGAAACAATACTGAAATAAGTTTAATAATTTATTATCTATTTAAAACGTTAAACAGTTCGGATTGCACAATGAAAACAATTGAAAACAAAATTCGCTATCTGATACGGCTCATAAAATTTGGTTAATGATTGTAGTGTCCATGCTCGCTTTCTCAAGTTCCATGAGGTCAGTCTTTAGCCTCATCTCTCTCTATTTTTCTCGGACTCTCTCTTTCACTGTGTGAACGACTTATTTGTCTAGCTTCTTAACTTCTTTAGCATCTCTCTCTTTCTCTTCCACATGGACGCCAAGCCAAGCTTCATAGTTTCTTCAGCATTTCTCTCTCTCTCTCTCTCTCTCTCTCTCTCTCTCTCTCTCTCTCTCTCTCTCTCTCTCTCTCTCTCTCTCTCGCTCTCTCTCTCTCTCTCTCTCTCTCTCTCTTCTATGTGGCCAGCTTATTCTCCATCTCTGCTGTCTCCTTGAAAACGGCCTAGCTTTATAACTTTTTGACCACATCATCTTTCCTTTTCTTATCATCTATGTGTGTAGCTTATTTAGTTAGCGGTGTTTTTATACAAACACTGGTTAACTCAATGAGTGCCAGGTAATTACCCCCCCCCCCCCCCCATTAAAAAAACTCCTCTGATTTGCAAAAATCTAACGAGTGATACCTGTCGGAGCTGGGGGGTCCGGACCCCTGGACCCCCCGCTCAGCGCCGCGCCTGCCATTAACAATTGAGTCTGATAGCTATATTTTATAGCTATTTTATTTTATTTTTCTGGAAATTTTTGTAGGGGGGGAAATTACAATTTTAGGGGGGAAAATTACAATTTTAGGAGGGAATTACAATTTTAGGGGGGAAATTTCCCCCTAAAGATGCCTAGATTAGTCACTGCTCTTAGTTTGTATTATTATTATTATTATTATTATTATTATTATTATTATTATTATTATTATTATTATTATTATTATTATTATTATTATTATTATTATTATTATTATTATTATTATTATTATTATTATTATTATTATTATTATTATTATTATTATTATTATTATTATTATTATTATTATTATTATTATTATTATTATTATTATTATTATTATTATTATTATTATTATTATTATTATTATTATTATTATTATTATTATTATTATTATTATTATTATTATTATTATTATTATTATTATTATTATTATTATTATTATTATTATTATTATTATTATTATTATTATTATTATAACTTAGATAAAGTTACAAAATGGCATTCGGCGACGACGTAGTTCTGAACGCGTAAAGTAATATGAAAAGCGGTTTTTGATCTAAAACTGTTAAAAATTAATATTGAAAGAGATTTACAAAAAAAAAAAGTTTAAACGCCAAAAAAAATTGAATTTAAAGACTTTTACGATTTTGGCGCGATTTCAGATTTTTCGAATAATAAGAAGAAATAAATACTTTTAAAAGCTGGAACTTCTAGTAACTCCTTAAAAATACTTATTATTAACTATTATTCATAATTCGTTTCTTATTACTCTATTAATTTTTGAGCTTCGAAAAAAAAATCACTTAGATCGTCTAAGTAATGCACTCGACCTGAAGCTTGAAGTCAATTTCACTTCAGACGTTAACATGCCTTAAGTTTTGTTGCTTTGTATTTTGTTAATAACTTTTTAACCGATTAAGATTTTTTAACGAAATTTTGTAGGCAATAAATATTGCTATGTTTCTACATAATTCCAAATTTTCAATTTTTTAGCTCAACGTTTAATGTCCAAATAACAATAATTCATAGATGTTAGGTCCACAATAGCTTCATTTTATTGGTTTTTCCTAAATAACTTATCAACTGTTTTAAATAATTTACCAAAATTTTACATGTGAAATGTTTAACGGAGTCTTAAAAATTGTTTCAAAACTGAAGTTTGTAGCTGTACGTTTACAACCAATTTAGTAGTATTTAGTTAGTGGTTGAAATTTAAGGAATTTCGTGGCTCGGTTTTTTGCAGATAACCGAGTGAAATTTTTAACCAAATTTTAGAAGCTTTTGTAAAAGATAAATTGTAATGATAATCTGCATTTTTAGTTTTCTAGCTCAACGTTTAGCTGTTTCATTCATAAAAACGTTTAATTACTAATTCGCTAATAACTTTTTAACCAATTGATATTTTAGAACCAAACTCATTATTTGCAAAATATTTACATTTTTATTAATTATCAAAAATTTAAATTTTGTAGTTAAAGGTTTAATTTCAAATTTAAGCTACAGTATTTTGTAAATTTTCTTGCTAAAGCTATTTTTTTTATTTAACGTTTAACGATTTTCATCAAACGTGATATTTTGAAAATTTTAAAAATGTTAAATAGTTATCTTAGTTTTATGTTTTAGTTAAACGTCAAAGTTAAATTTAAACTTTAGTATTTTAAACTACAGTATTACTCTGGCTAAACTTTAAATGGTGAAAATATAAGTATTTTTACAAATATTTGAAATTATAGGTAGTTCCGTCACTCAGTGTTTAGCAAATTTTTAAATTGACATGGTAATTAATTTTTTACGATTTCTGTTACATCTTAGAACTAGCGTGCATGCCAGCACGCCCAGTGCTGATAAAGTTACACAGTGAGGGCGCACTTGCACACGCTCACATACGAATGTGTTAAAACACTGTGATACGAGAGCGAACACCAGCGCACGATCACATACAAAGTTCTGAAGGATGGATGGTAGAGGGAAAATCCAAAGCTAAACGATGCACGCATACAGGGTGAAACGCGCGAAAACTTTTAAATGAATGCCACAAACATTATTGGGCCATTATATCGTGCTATGGGCTTTAAATACAACGTCTCATGCAACGTCTCATAGTTTCCCGCACCTCCTACTTCTCTCACATCTCTCCATCTCTTGTTCTTCTCCATTGGCTTCCTCTTAGATCTAGGGTGATTATTAAAATCTGTTTATTAATGTATAAAAAAAATTGACCTTCTTCTCTCTACTTAACTAATTTAATACATATCCCTCCTAAGTCTGGTCTTCGTTCTTCTTCTCTTAGTCACTTTCGCGTCTTCACTATTAAGCATTCTTTGCTAAGGGGACATCCATTAATTATGTCAACAAAATAGGGGGGAGGGGGTTTGAAAAAGTTTGACAATTGTTGACATGGGGGAGGGGGGAGTTCAAGATAAATTGACGTCATCAATATATTTTTTACAAGAGTTAATAAATCAAAAAATAGAAAAGTAATAAATGCATTGTATGCCAGTCAGTCAATTAGAATCTACCTACCCCCAAGAAAACATTCAAAATACGACACAGTTTACGATAATCGTAAACTGTGTCGTATTTTCATTTCTACTTAAAACTTAACTCTTAACTATAAATTAAATAAATAAAACTTATTGACCTAAAATTGTAATGTAAAACCATAAGATCCCACACTTTTCTATTTTTAGCATAAAAAGCAGCCCGTATAAAATATTGTTAGCTATTTTGTTGGTTTTTTTGGGGGGAGGGCTAAAATTTGTTTGACATAATTTTGTTGGGGGGTGACTGGAAGTTTGACAGTTGTTGAAAATGTGGAGGGGGTCACAAATTGCCTAAAAATTTTTGACATAATTAATGGACGTCCCCTAAACGCTCTTTCTCCTACTCTGGTCCCTATCTCTGGAACTCTCTTCCTTCTTCTCTTACTAACTCTACTTCTCTCACAGCTTTCCGGCGTGGACTTAAAACACATCTGTTTAATAAGTTCATGACCGAGCGCTATTGAACGCCACGGAAATAACGCTATATAAATGCAATTTGATTGATTGATTGAATACTGTATGTCACATGTTGACGACAACTATATCCGAAATTCAGACGGAGCGAAGATATGTGGTAGCCCGTCATATGGGGTATTCAGGCGTGGTCCCACCATTGGGGATGCTGTCTCCCCCACCAGCCTAAGAGCTCAATTTTTTTCAATGAATAAATAAAGTTAAACGTATTACTAAACAACCCCCCCCCCACCAAACACCAACTATCTATCTAACCTAGATAATTATAAAATACGAAGACATCTGTGGGCATCAGAATAGCGCAATTAATATCTCATTACTATACCTAAGTAAGATATGCTTGACCAACCGAAAGCGATTATGTCCTGCCAACCAACAGCTTATAAATTTGGTTTTTATTCTTCGTTGTTTGCTGGGGCTAAACGTTAGAAATTTTAATACAAAATTGAGTTTTTGCGAGTTTAGAACACTAGTTTTTTCATATACCTATATTAATCAAAAAGGGAAAATACCTACTGTTTTCTGTGAAGTCTAGAGGTGGTAAAATACTTAATTTTATAACTCTTAAATCAATTTTGTTTTACTAATTTAACTGCACAAACTCTAATTATTGTGTAGAAGATGTCAAGCAAAAATCAGCAACTCATTAAGATTACGTCATTCTTTAAATCGGCACCCACTGAACATTGAGAATGCGGATGTTCTAGCCAAACCTCTAACCCTGAACAACAAGATTGTCATTTATCTACTCGTTCTTTCAAATTCTCGACGAACAAAAATACATTTGGGTCAAACTTGACCAACAAAACTCTCAAATTTTCGTTTCAAACCATTTAAACCTAACACTATTTGAATATTGCATTTGCGTTTACTGAGGTTGAAGGAAAGTGCATGTTCGTCATTCTGTAGACATTAAACAAGTTAAAATTAGACTACAGACATATTTTTAATAAGTTTTTGATTAGGAGATGCTGATGAACTGCGCGAATGTAGGACATTTCCCCCCCCCCCGGACGTTTCCCCCCCGGACATTCCCCCCCCCCGACAGACCCTAGGACATTTCCCCCCCCCCGGACATTTCCCCCCCAAGGTAGGACATTTCCCCCCCCTGTGGTTATGTAGTAGTATGAATTTGTGGTTTTGCAAGAGTGTGTTCTTGCATGGCATAAATATGTGTGTGCGTGAATTGTGTACATTCCCCTCCGGACATTCCCCCGCCATGAGTATGATAATTCTCACCCCACGAGGTAGGACAAGGCAGAGTTGAATTTCACAAGTTTTTCTAAGAAACACAAACCCTAACCCTAACCCTAGGGTTTCTAAGAGTGTTTCTAAGAAACACAAACCCTAACCCTAACCTAACCCTAACCCTAACCCTAACCCTAACCCTAACCCAAACATTGCACTGAACTATTTAGGGGATAAATAACCCTAACCCTAACCCAAACATTGCACTGAACTATTTAGGGGATAAATAACCCTAACCCTAACCCTAACCCAAACATTGCACTGAACTATTTAGGGGATAAATAACCCTAACCCTAGCCCTAACCCTAACCCTAACCCAAACATTGCACTGAACTATTTAGGGGATAAATAACCCTAACCCTAACCCTAGCCCTAACCCTAACCCAAACATTGCACTGAACTATTGGGGATAAATAAAAAATAATAAATGAAAAATTAAAGTATATTCTCTCTCCGGGGGGGGGGGAAATGTCCTACCCGGGGGGGAAACGTCCGGGGGGGGGAAATGTCCGGGGGGGGGGAAATGTCCGGGGGGGGAAATGTCCGGGGGGGGAAATGTCCGATTACCGAACTGCGCGCCTTTGCGAAAGAATTGTTTTTTTCATAAGGGCACGATATAAATGTTATTTTGTATTGTATTTTTAGGGAGATTGAATAGGAACATACACATTTATTATGTTCAAAAACGCCATTTTCTTACAACACATTCATTACTTGATGATAACGTTAAAATCTATAAAAGAGAAATATATTTCCGGGGGGAAATGTCCAAATGGAAAATGTCCGGGGAATTGAACCCCCTTCTACTTCTTATTGCATTTGATTTGTATATATAAATACTTTGTTTAGCTTTTTAATCATTGAAATTGATGAACTTTGCTTTTTCTGTATGAATTTGCTCTTTTATCACATTTGATGTCTATTTATGGTATTTTAGCTGTATATATTGCTTAAATCATTTAAATTCATCTACACAATAACTTTACTCTATCTTGCTTTGTTGACTTGAACTTTTTTATTCATTCAGAACTTTTCATTTTTTTAAGTATATTAGAAATAGATAGGAGGCACAAAAGCCCTTAATTTTATGGTAATGTTTTTTCTTTGTTCTGTTATTTTATATAACATGATTTTTTATACTGAAATAAACTGTTCTTTTTAACTTACTTTTTCACATATTAATTATTATCCTTTAGTTAAATTTGAGCTGTTTTACTATTCATTCGTAATTGAAATAAGGATATTCTTAAGTAATAAATGACAAAAAGATTAGATTTGAACATGGAACCTCAAACTCAAAAGCACCTCTATCAACTATACTAACCAGTTTGCTTTTGTAAACCACAGATGTGTAATTTAAGAAATGCGTTAAAAAATATAACTACTGATAGCACTAGAAAACAGTGAAGAAAAACATTTTGGAAATTTATTTTATTTGGTTAGATAAAAATCTTAAAGCTGGAAAAGACTAGTAAAACAATATGAAAAAAACAGAACTATACAAAGCAAGACAACCTGCAAGCAAAACAGACAAATCAAAATGAATCAAATTTGTATTTATTTCAACTGCTAAAAGCAAAAAAAAACAACAAAGAATTCATCTTAAAAAAAATGAAAAAATAAACAAAAGATCAATCTTTTTGAATACTAAGAATGTATAAATTTTTTATATATTGCTGCTAAATTACTAAAAAATGAGCTATATCATGAGCTACTACTATTCATTCTTTTGGAAGAAATGACATAAATAGCAAGAACAATGAGCAAAAGTGTCAAAATATTAATATAGTATCCATAGAAACCTGTTGACAAATTTTGACAACAAATACAAGACCAAAACATAGAATCAATTGAAATGCAAACACTTCAGTGGCATGTAATGTTATTTAAACAGTACAATCCAAATAAAAAATGTTTAGAAATTCATTGAAGTTGCAATTTTGTGTTGTTCCAGATAAATAAGAGACACTTGATTTCAAGTTGAACAGTTCATACTTCTGATGGCAAAACTTCAAATATATATTCAATTAAGAGTTTGACAACACTGCTTAGCTCCTCTGTTATTTTTTCCATACTGTATAAAGTACCTGGGAATAAGTTTTTTAAATGAAATAAAATAAAATTCATTATTATAATTATTAATATCAATCTAATATGAATGTTTTCATATGTTTATTATATCTGGTTTTCTAAATTACTTGTTTCAAATATGCTATGAAACAATGTGTAACTGTAACTGAAAAGAAATGATATGGAGTCTGTAGAACTAACAGCACTTACCAGGAAATAATGCTAATTTTTTCACTTGAATAGATAGAATCTTTTTTTTTTTCAAATGACAAACAAATGGTTTAAAAAAGAATTCTAACAAAGATAGGTTTTTTATTTGTATTGCTACTTTGAAAATATATCAGTCTGAGTTAGTTAATCAAATCCAGCATGCTAAACTAGTAACACTATTAGGGAATTACTCTATTCTATAATTATTAGTATTAGAAATGGCAGACAGTAATAGATATAAACTTATAAATTGCTATAAGTAAAATACAAATATAATAATATAATATATACTAACAAGAAAATTGTCTCTCAATCCATCTGACGAGACTCGGATTGAAGAACTGGTGTAAATTAACCAAAAAGCAGGATATTTGAATAATTATAACTTTTAATACTAACATCATGAGTGCTTTATCAAACCGATTAACTAAACTTTTAATTATTGTTACTATTTACTATTGTGACTAGCGGAAAATTCCCCGCTTGTGCTGTAACGTTATAGCGGCAAATATCTAAAATTTTTCATCTAAAATGTTATATTAAAATTCCTTCCTAAGTCAATAGTTAACAGATTTTTTGTTATCAATTTTATATGAACTTTATTTTAAAAGTTAAAATCAAAAGAACTCTTTGAATTTTGCGCGCAATAACTCGACTTGGCCTGGCATCCCACTTGTTGGCGTTTAATACCATTCGTTCGGCGCTTGATGCCATTTTTCTTTTCTCTAATGCCACAGCGGCATCGGAGGCGGCGCTTAATGCCATTTTTTGACGTTTAATACCCAATCTAAGTTATTATTATTATTATTATTATTATTATTATTATTATTATTATTATTATTATTATTATTATTATTATTATTATTATTATTATTATTATTATTATTATTATTATTATTATTATTATTATTATTATTATTATTATTATTATTATTATTATTATTATTATTATTATTATTATTATTATTATTATTATTATTATTATTATTATTATTATTATTATTATTATTATTATTATTATTATTATTATTAAACAGTTGATATCGCAACACATGTCAACAACATGACTATGAGTGAGCAAAGAGCTCGAATGAGTACAGAAACATTAAAAATGTAATTTTTTTTAAATACAATATGGAACCTTAATTTTTTTAAATGTCTTGAATTAATAAACTTTGACTATATTTAAATGCAATTATCATCGAATCAAGCTCGAGCCATAGCTATCCCGAACCAAACCCGAACTTTAACAACTAGCGAACCAAACCGAACTCGAACTGTAAGCACTACCGAACCGAACCCGAACTGTAACCACTAGCGAACCGAACCGAACCCGAACTATAGCCACTACCGAACCGAACCCGAACTCTTAAATTAGGGTTCGATTTCCATCTCTAAGACGTTGGTTCGGATCACCGCTTTTTGTCTGCCAAAATCAGAATAAAACTAAGAGTGACCAAAAGTAACAAGCTCAGGAGAGACGTTTACAATACCCGCAGATTGGATGACGCCTTGGTGCAACGGTCTTTTGACCTGGAGTTAAAGAATCGTTTCGAGGCTCTTTTCGACGACCTGCAGATCTCTAACAACCTGGAAGAGATCGACAAAAAAGCAAAGCGATTGGAAAAAGCTCTGGTGGAGACCTGTGAAAAGGTTCTCGGCAAGCAGAGGACCAAATGACACTCTCACTGGGTTGGAAAACAGACGATCCACCTCCAGGAGAAACAGGATAGTGCAAAAGAAAAGTACATGAGGACTTCAACAGCGGAGAATAAGAGGATTTGGAAAGGCCTCCGGGAGCAAGTAAACAAGTCTCTTATTATGGATAAAAGGACCTACCTTGAGACACAGCTCATAGATCTAGAGGCGGCTGCCTCGAAAAATCAACACGATGAGGTTTGGAAAATAATAAAAAAATTAGCGGTGGTGATAAAAATACGTCCTGTAAAGGTGCGCAAACTTGAGTGGAAACCACCTGCGTCCAAGGAGGATGGCTTGAATGAATGGAGAGCTTACTTGAACAATCTTCTCAACAGCAAAAGCAAGTTTACAATCTCGGCCTATCATAGAACGACAACATCGAGATATCAACATCCAACATAAGCTTAAGATAAGTAAATGAAGCCATAAAGCACCTGAAGTCTGATAAAGCTCCTGGCTTGGACTATGCGCTCACTGCTGAGGTACTCAAGAAAGGCGGAAACTTCATCAGAGAGCAAATCTATTTCATCTGCAACTTGGTTTTTGACAATCTCCATGCGCCCAATACTTGGACGTCCAATATCATCAACACCGTGCCAAAGAAAGGAAATCTCCAACTGATGACTAACTACAGAGGTAGGTAGTCATGTCCATAGCAGCAAAGGTTTACAATCTAATGCTTCTCAACCGCATTTGAACTCTAATTGACAAGCTGTTAAGAAAAATCCAAGTTGGGTTCAGGATTGGACGTAGTTGTGTTCAACAGATTAACATTTTGAGACGCATCATAGACAGAGCATATAGTCAGAATATCCCGCTGTTCGTCACATTCATCGACTTCAAAAAAGCATTTGATTCGATTGATCGGGATATGATGTTTGCAATATCAAAACATTATGGCATTTCCAATAAGATAGTCTTATCCATAAAAGTACTATATGAAAATTCATCTAACCAGGTCTTTGTTGAAGGAAAACTATCTGAGCCATTCAGCATCACCACAGGAGTCCTACAGGGTGATGTCTTAGCCCCTTTCTTGTTTGTCATTGTAATCGATTATGTCATGAGAATGGCGGGATATGGTTTCGGCTATCTGACACACCGTCGTAATGGATCAAGACAGGCGGAGAGGAGAATTAATGACATCGACTTTGCGGATGACATAGCCCTGCTGGGAAACTCAATAGAAGGTGCCAACGACAACTGAATGCTCTCAACGAAGAATCAAAAAAGGTTGGACTCGAAATAAGCACCATGAAGACTGTACAGATGCGTTTCAACATCCCTGAAGATTTTAACGCTCCGCACATCACTCTCAAAGGCGAAAAAGTAGAAGTGGTCCAGGACTTTACATATCTTGGTTCTCACATGAACTCAGATGTCAAAAATATTGAGTCCAGGATCGTACTCGCTTGGGGGGGCCTTCCGCAAACTGGAGAAGATCCTCACCTCTAGATACGTTGGTGTAATGCTGAGAGTGCGCTTTTTCAACGCAGCATGTGTAGCGATTTTGTTGTATGGATGTGAATCCTGGCTTGTAACAAAAAGTTTGACGAATAAATTGGACGTGTTCGCCAGAAAGTGTTATCGCAGGATGATCGGTGTTGTTCAGTCAGAAGATCGTATGACAAACGAGAACCTGTACGACAAGGTACAATCAGCTCTTATCAGCACATTGATCCGTCATCGACAGATGTCTTTCACTGGTCATTGCTTGCGTATGAGCAGGGATGAACCGGCAAATATATACATGCTGTACACATCAGACGTAGGAGCTAGCAGCAGACGCTGCCGTCCAAGAATTTCATACCTCGATCAAATGTCAACATACATTGGTTATGACAGAAAGAGTATCACCGCTGAGGAGGTTAGAAGGGAAGCCACGGAGGCCAATGGAGAGAAATGGAAACTCAGATATTATCGTCTGCGGAGTGGAGGGACCAACAAGTCCGGACAAAGCGTAGTCGACCGATGATGACGATGATGATAACGAGTTTGAAACACCACAATGGTGCTTTGTTTGAAAAAACCGATATGAACTGTTTAAATTGTTTTATACCGATGAAATGAATTCATGCACGGTTGAAGAAACAAAACGATAGGGAGGATTCAGCAACTGGCCATGGTCACAATCTGGAAAAGGCAAAAATAGTAGGTCGCTACAAGCTGGAAAATTGTGACAAAACACTCTGTACATGTGTGCCAAGTGCGGCAAACGACTTCATCAGAATTGTTTTGGTGCTTTCCACACACTCCGGTTCTGAAACGACTATTATGAACTGCTTGACTGATTTATTGAATGCTAAATTTTTGGATTTTATTGAACTGTGTTACTGATAAAGTCAGAAATGTGTTTTTAGCTTTTCTGTTTATAGCCTAAAAAGTGATATCAACCTATTTTAGATGTTTTGAATGTGTTCGGCTGCCGCGGCCGGCGGCGGCTTCGCTCTTTCGCGGCTCGGTCGGCTAAACCGGCGGCTGATGGGGTTTACCAGCGGCACGTCGGAGCGCCGCACGTTGAGTACGGAGGCCACACCTTCCATGCTATCTGGGTTATGATGTGCGGCCCACGTTTTTAATTTCAGTCATAAAGATTTTTTAAAACATATAGCAACCAAGAAAAAAACTCCTTTTATAATTTTTGGTGCATTCTCATCATATAAATGAAAACGTGTTTTTTATAAGTTTCTTTTTTCGTATTATTATTTTTCACTTTTTAGTCTTGTCAAAATTTAATTTTTTTCCGGCAACAGTGCTTGTGGCGGGTTGGCCTGCTCGGTTATACAGAAGCGTGGATTCAGCAAAATGTTGAGGGGACGAAGATTTTTTAAATTTAACCCAGAGAATCTTCAAACAAAAACGACTACGCCAATATACACTTGTATGTTGCATTTTCATGTAAATCATCATATTAGTTAAAAAAACAGTTTTAAAAATGTTAATTTTTATTTAATAATGAATGCAGAAAAAGTGTTAAAATTATGAATGTAACAAAAGGTATCGATGTTCTTTCATTTTTACAAAATTGTCCACTGAATCATCAAGATCAAATAGACTAAAGCAGGGGTGCGCAAACGTTTTGGACCTGGGGCCACTTCGAGTTCCAAAAAATTTTGGAGGGCTGGATTTCAAAAATTCACACTTTCTTTAAGTGTAAAATATAGTGGAAACAAATGCAACCATATAGTGAACATATTAAAAATTTATTATAATAAAAATAAGCGATAAAAATTTAGTTTTATCCATTGTTTGTGCGAACTATGTAGCTGAGAACATGTCTTAACAATTTTATTATAATCAAACAAATCATCTCCTGTTGCGGTGTCTTTCAAGTGTTCTACTGACAACAACTCTTCAGTGATAACAAATAGGTCATCAATTCTTCTGATAAAAATGAGCAATTGAGCAGTATCACATATATCTGTGCTCTCGTCCAATGCCAATGAACACCACAGGAATGACTTGATTCTAATACCGAGCTGGTCTGTAAGATCTTCAGGTATACACTCAATGCGTCGAACTACCGTTTTTCTTGACCGTGATATACTTTCAAACTTTTTTTTGCTCTCTGGGCACAAAATCTTTGACACGGCAATCATGCAATCCTTAACCCTTTAAGACCGTGTGATGTAAAATTTTCAAAAAATTTTTGATTCGTGGTGTGTTAAGGTATTTAAAGATAAAGAAAAGAGAAAAAATTTTATTTTACATTTATCGCAATTTTTTGCATGGGTCACCGGTGACCCAATCGGCTTTAAAAGTAACATAAGTTTCTGCTGACCCATACAGAAATATAGGAAAATGCTGGGAAAATGAAAACATTAGCTTACCCTAAGGCCTAAGCAATTATAAAACAAATGATGTAACCTCTACTTAATTTTTTTATAAACAACTGTTATATTTAAAGAAAACGAACGCATAATTCAACATCTATTGCTATGGGTCACCGATGACCCAAATTACCTTCAAGGCCGATTGGGTCACCGGTGACCCATACAAATCAAGTTAACTAGATGAGAACTATAATTAAATGATAATTTTTTATTTGCATTTTTTGGTTAAGTACATCTTTAGGCCTAAATTTTATATGTTTTTTTTAAAATGTGTGCTAATATGCAAAAAAAATCAAAGAAAACTTTGATTTTTTTTTCTTCGACAACTTTTGACTTCGACCAAAAACCCATTTTTTGTGGAAAATTAAATTTTAAAATTTTAAAATGTTTGCACATTATTCTAGTATTGATTAAAACAAAATCACGCTAATTTCTCGAATTGGTGCATTTGTGAAAAAATAGTCTATGGGTCACCGGTTACCCAATCGGTCTTAAAGGGTTAAAAAAAATTGCCTTCTGAAAATGCTTTGGAATGCTTAACAAAATTATGAGAAATCACAAAACTGGCCATTGTTGCAGCTTCTTGTGCAGCTGACTGCTTCACAAAAAATGTTTGTTCTTGTTTTAATTTCTGAACTAAGTTTTCAGCTTTCGCATTTAATTTGCTTTCGTTTAAGTTACGTCCAAAATCGCTGTGTTGAATTTGAAAGTGCCGTTTTAGATTAAACCAGCACTTGACGCACGCTTCGCGCTCGAAGCGTGTGAGTTTTTACATATTAATAGTAAAGGTAGTCGCACTCAAATGGCACTCTAAACTCAAAAACAACACCAAGCGCTTATATAGTAATAACTATACGCACGCTTCGCAAGCACAGCATGTGACTATTTCAGCCAGTAGCAGATGATTTTTCACTTCAAAACGTTTTGTAATGGTCTTCTAATTGATTGGATGATGTTGGAAAAACATCCTACGAAAATACCTTAAATGGGCGATATTGGAAAAAATAGCTTAAGAAAAAAAAACACATTTATTGTGTGATAGTGAAAAAACCGCCTACGACAAACACAATATTAAATGGATAGTATCGAAAACAACAGCCTACGAAAAAAAACACTTTTATTGGGTGATAGGGAAAAAAGCCTTAGAAAAAACCCAACCTTTAATGGCTGATAATGAAAACAGCCTACGAAAAAACTCAACCTTTAATGGCTGATAATGAAAAAAACCGTCTACAAAAAAACCCAACTTTTAATGGCTGATATTGGGAAAACCCGCCGATGTACTACTTCGGTGAATTATTAATTTTCAACTTGTTTATATTGAGTTAGGACGTATGCTCAAAATATATCTGCAAAGCGTCGAAATTTCCAATAATAGGAATATTATTAGCAAATTAGCTAATATTCCTAAATAATAATATTATTAATAATTAAAATGAGAGGAATAATAATTAAAAAATAGAAAAATGTCGTTAATAATATTTTTATTAAATACATCCGCAAAGCGTCGAACTTTCCAATAATAGGAATAATATTAGCAAAATAGTTAATCTTCGTTAATAATAATTTCATTGAATATATCCGCAAAGCGTCGAACTTTCCAATAATCGGAATAATATTAGCAAAATAGTTAATATTCGTTAATAATAATAATTAATATAAGAGGAATAATAATTGCAAAATAGTAAATTGTCGTTGATAATAATTTGCAACTTGTTTAAAATTGGGAAAAACCCGCCAACTACTACTTCGGTGATTTATTTATTTTCAACTTGTTTATATTCAGCGATGACGTACGATGCATTATATATATCCGCAAAGCGTTAAACTTTCGCGGCTAATAACTTTTTATTTAAACATTTTAACAAAAAAGTTCCCTAACATACCGTGTTCAGCGTCTCATAATCTATAAACGTGCGTTTTTTCAGACCTGCAGATGCTAATCGGGTAACATGATACATCATTGCGCTTTTATGTTGGGAAATTGTTTATTTTCAACTTGTTTATATTAAGTAATGACGTAAGATGCATTATATATATCCGCAAAGCGTTAAACTTTCGCGGCTAATAACTTTTTATTTAAACATTTTAACAAAAAAGTGCCCTAACAAACCGTGTTCAGCGTCTCATAATCTATCAACGTGAGTTTTTTCAGACCTGCAGATGGTAATCGGGTGACATAATACATAATACATCATTGCGCTTTTATAGTTGGGACCAGCACTTGACGCACGCTTCGCGCGCGAAGCGTGTGAGTTTTTACATATTAATAGTAAAGGTAGTCGACTTCAAATTACACTCAAAGCTCATAAACAACACTAATGCGCTATTATAGTCATAACTTTACGCACGCTTCGCAAGCGAAGCGTGAGACTATTTTAGCCAGTAGCAGATGATTTTTACTTCAACACGTTTTGGAATGGTCTTCTCATTGATTGGATGATTTTGGAAAAACGCATACGAAAAAACCACATTTAATGGGGGATAGTGAAAAAACCGCCTACGAAAAAAACTTATAACATATGTTTTTGGAAATAACCGCCTACAGAAAACACAATATTCATTGGATGGTATCGGAAATAACAACCTACAAAAAAAAACAAACTGTAACGGCTAATATCGGAAAAAAGCCTACGAAAAAAATCTTTTATTGGGCGATATTGGAAAGAAATCCTACAAAAAAACCCAACCTGTAATGGCTGATAATGAAAAAAACCGCCTACAAAAAAACCCCACCTTCTATGGCTGATATTGGGAAAACCTGCCGATGTACTACTTCGGTGATTTATTTATTTTCAACTTGTTTATATTGAGTTATGACGTATGCTCAAAAAATTTCCGCAAAGCGTCGAACTTTCCAATAATAGGAATAATATTAGCAAATTAGTTAATTTTCGTAATTAATAATAATGTTAATAATTAAAATAAGAGGAATAATAATTATAAAATAGAAAAATGTCGTTAATAATAATTTTATTAAATATTTCCACGTCGAACTTTCCAATAATAGGAATCATATTAGCAAACATTTATTGGCTGATATTGGAAAAACCGCCTACGAATAAAACCACCTTTATTTATTTTTAACTTCTTTATATTGTTTTTTTCTAGCTAGTCGCAGATGCTTTTTCACTTGGAAACGTTGCGGAATGGTCTTCTTTTTGAATGGCTAAATTTGATAAAACCGCCTACGAAAAAAACAACATTTATTGGCTGATATTGGAAAAACCGCCAACGAATAAAACCACCTTTATTTATTTTTAACTTCTTTATAGTGTTTGATGACGTAATATCAAAATTATAGGAAAAACACGCCTTCGGTGATTTGTTTATTTTCAACTTCTTTATATTGTTTGATGACGTAATCTCAAAATTTTTGGGAAAACCCGCCTTCGGTGATTTGATTATTTTCAACTCGTTTATATTCAGCGATGACGTACGATACATTATATATATCCGCAAAGCGTTAAACTTTCGTGGCTAATAACTTTTTATTTAAACATTTTAGCAAAAAAGTGCCCTAACAAACCGTGTTCAGCGTCTCATAATCTATCAACGTGAGTTTTTTCAGACCTGCAGATGCTAATCGGGTGACATAATACATACATATTACATCATTGCGCTTTTATAGTAGG
This sequence comes from Erpobdella octoculata, assembly GCA_963978895.1. Classification (NCBI taxonomy): domain Eukaryota; kingdom Metazoa; phylum Annelida; class Clitellata; order Hirudinida; family Erpobdellidae; genus Erpobdella; species Erpobdella octoculata. Next base: position 21,025,336 of record OZ022241.1, read on the forward strand.
GAACCAGCACTTGACGCACGCTTCGCTACGAAATGAACAATATATTTTGGGTGATGGTGAAAAAAAAGCTTTTAAAAAAAAGCCTAAGAAACAACCCAACTTTTAATGGCTGATAATGAAAAAAAACGCCTACAAAAAAAATATATATATCTACATAGCGTCGAACTTTCCAATAATAGGAATAATATTAGCAAATTAGTTAATTTTCGTAAATAATAATATTATTAATAATTAAAATAAGAGGAGTAATAATTGCAAAATAGTAAAATGTCGTTAATAATAATTTCATTAAATGTATCCGCAAAGCGTCGAACTTTCCAATAATCGGAATAATATTAGCAAAATAGTTAATCTTCGTTAATAATAATAATTAAAATAAGAGGAATAATAATTGCAAAATAGTAAAATGTCGTTGATAATAATTTACAACTTGTTTAAAATTGGGAAAAACCCGCCGACTACTACTTCGGTGATTTATTTATTTTCAACTTGTTTATATTGAAAGATGACGTACGATGCATTATATATATATCCGCAAAGCGTTAAACTTTCGCGGCTAATAACTTTTTATTTAAACATTTTAACAAAAAAGTGCCCTAAAAAACCTTGTTCAGCGTCTCATAATATATCAACGTGAGTTTTTTCAGACCTGCAGATGCTAATCGGGTGACATACATACATAATACATCATTGCGCTTTTATAGTAGGGAATCGCACGATAAGCTCTAAAAAAACATTTTTGCTTTACGCACGCTTCGCAAACGAAGCGTGTGACTATTTTAGCCAGTAGCAGATGATTTTTTACTTGAACACGTTTTGGAATGGTCTTCTCTTTGATTGGATGATTTTGGAAAAACTACCTACGAAAAAAAAACCTTTAATGGGCTATATTGGGAAAAACAGCCAACGAAAAAAAACACATTTATTGGGTGATAGTGAAAAAAGCACCTACAAAAAAACTATATTGGATGGTTTTGGAAATAACCGCCTGCGAAAAACACAATTTTAAATGGTTGATAATGAAAAAACCGCCTATGAAAAACAACCTTCAATAGCAGTTATTGAAAAAACCCCCAACGAAAAAACCCAACATTTAATGGCTGATAATAAAAAAAAACCCACCTACTAAAAACCAATTTAAAAGCGTGTGAAGTTTTTCAGCCAGGCGCAAATGATTGAGCACGTTTTGGACCGGCCTTCTTAAAAACCAACCTTTAATGGCTTATACAGAAACGACTTACAAAAAAAACAACTTTTAATCGCTGATATTGAAAAAACCGCCAACGAAAAAAGCAGAAAAAAGTAATATTGGCAAATAATGAAAAAACCCCCCTACTAATAAACACTCTTTAAAAAAACATTTAATGGCTGATATTGAAAATCCGCCTATGAAAAAAACCCACATTCAATGGCTCATAATGGGAAAACCCCCCGATAAAACCAACCTTCAATGGCGGAGAATGAAAAACGCCAACCGTTTACTTTATTTATTTCAACTTGTTTATATTGAGTGATGACGTAATCTCATTTTTGGGAAAACCCGCTTTGAAAAATATTCTACTTCGCTGATTTGTTTATTTTCAATTTGTATATAAGGTGTGATGACGTAATCCCAAAATTAGATAAACTCCGCCGAAGTAGTATACTTCGGTGATTTCTTTATTTTCAACTTGTATATATTTAGTGATGACGTACGATGCATTATATATATCCGCAAAGCGTTAAACTTTCGCGGCTAATAACTTTTTATTTAAACATTTTTAACATAAAGTGGCTTAACAAATCGTGTTCAGCTTCTCATAATCTATCAACGTGAGTTTTTTCAGACCTGCAGATGCTAATCGGGTGACATACATCATTGCGCTTTTATAGTAGGGAACCAGCACTTGACGCGAAGCGTGTGATTTTTCAGCTAGTCGCAGATGATTTTTCACTTGGAAACGTTTTGGAATAATCTTCTCTTTGAATGGCTAAATTTGAAAAAACCGCCTACGAAAAAAACAACCTTTAATATACATCATTGCGCTTTTATGTTAGGAATTGACGCACGCTTCGCGCGCGAAGCGTGTGAGGTTTACATATTAATAGTAAAGGTAGTCGCACTCAAAGCTCAAATACAACACCAATGCGCTATTATAGTAATAACTATTTTAGCCAGTAGCAGATGATTTTTCACTTGAACACGTTTTGCAATGGTCTTCTCTTTGAATGAATGATTTAGAAAAATCTGCCTACGAAAAAACAGCCTACAAAAACCATATTTATTGGGTGATAGTGAAAAAACCGTCTACGAAAAAAACCTATATTGGATGGTTTTGGAAATAACAGCCTACAAAAAACACAATATTTATTGAAAGGTATCGGAAAAACAGCCAACGAAAAAAAACAAACTGTAACGGCTACTATACAAAAAAAACTCCTACGAAAAAAAACTTTTATTGTGCGATATTGGAAAAAAATCCTACGAAAAAACCGAACCTTTAATGGCTGATAATGAAAATTATTCAACTTATTAAGCAACTAACTTAGTTAATTTTCGTTAATATTAATATTATTAATTAAAATAAGAGGAATAATAGTTTCAAGTTAGTAAATTGTCGTTAATAATAATTTTCAACTTCTTTATATTGTTTGATGACGTCCGCTCATATTTATTGGGAAAACCCGCCGACTACTATTTCGGTGATTTATTTGTTTTCAACTTGTTTATATTCAGCGATGACGTACGATGCATTATATATATCCTCAAAGCGTTAAACTTTCGCGGCTAATAACTTTTTATTTAAACAATTTAACAAAAAAGTGCCCTAACAAACCGTGTTCAGCGTCTCATAATCTATCAACGTGAGTTTTTTCAGACCTGCAGATGCTAATCGGGTGACATACATCATTGCGCTTTTATAGTAGGACCAGCACTTGACGCACGCTTCGCGCGCGAAGCGTATGAGTTTTTACATATTAATAGTAAAAGTAGTTGCACTTAAATAGCACTCTGAGCTCAAAAACAACACCAATGCGCTTATATAGTAATAACTTTACGCACGCTTCGCAAGCGAAGCATGTGATTATGTCAGCCAGTAGCAGATGATTTTCAACTTGAAAACGTTTTGGAATGGTCTTCTATTTAATTGGATGATTTTGGAAAAACTGCCTACGAAAAAAACCTTAAATGGGCTATATTGAAAAAATAGCCTACGAAAAAAACCACATTTATTGTGTGATAGTGTAAAAACCGACTACAAAAAACACAATATTAATTGTCATGGAGCAGAGAAAACTGCCTACGAAAAAAACAATATTTAATGGGTGATCGTGAAAAAACCGCCCACGAAAAACACATTATTTAATGGATAGTATCGAAAAAAACAGCCTACGAAAAAAACAACATATTTTGGGTGATAGTGAAAAAAAGCCTAAGAAAAAACCCAAACTTTAATAGCTGATAATGAAAAAAACAGCCTACAAAAAAACCCAACCTTCAATGGCTGATATTGGGAAAACCCGCCGATGTACTACTTCGGTGATTTATTTATTTTCAACTTGTTTATAATAAGTTATGACGTATGCTCAAATTATATTCGCAAAGCGTTAAACTTTCGCGGCTAATAACTTTTTATTTAATATATTAATATATTAAATATAATGTATTAAAATAAATAATGTCGTTAATAATAATTTCATTAAATATATCCACAAAGCGTCGAACTTTTCAATAATAGGAATATTATTAGCAAATTAGTTAATTTTCGTAAATAATAATATTATTAATAATTAAAATAAGAGGAATAATAATTGCAAAATAGTAAAATGTCGTTAATAATAATTTCATTAAATGTATCCGCAAAGCGTCGAACTTTCCAATAATCGGAATAATATTAGCAAAATAGTTAATCTTCGTTAATAATAATAATTAAAATAAGAGGAATAATAATTGCAAAATAGTAAATTGTCGTTAATAATAATTTATAATTTTTTCAAAATTGGAGAAAACCCGCCGACTACTACTTCGGTGATTTATTTATTTAATTTTTCAATTAATCGTATTATTCAACTTATTAAGCAACTAATTTAGATAATTTTCGTTAATATTAATATTATTAATTAAAATAAGAGGAATAATAGTTTCAAGTTAGTAAATTGTCGTTAATAATAATTTTCAACTTGTTTATATTGTTTGATGACGTACGCTCATATTTATTGGGAAAACCCGCCGACTACTATTTCGGTGATTTATTTGTTTTCAACTTGTTTATATTCAGCGATGACATACGATGCATTATATATATCCGCATAGCGTTAAACTTTCGCGGCTAATAACTTTTTATTTAAACATTTTTACAAAAAAGTGTCCTAACAAACCGTGTTCAGCGTCTCATAATCTATCAATGTGAGTTTTTTCAGACCTGTAGATGCTAATCGGGTGACATACATAATACATACATATTACATCATTGCGCTTTTATAGTAGGGACCAGCACTTGACGCACGCTTCGCGCGCGAAGCGTGTGAGTTTTTACATATTAATAGTAGAAGTAGTCGCACTTAAATAGCACTCTAAGCACAAAAACAACACCAATGCGCTAATATAGTAATAACTTTAAGCACGCTTCGCAAGCGAAGCGTGGGACTAAAATAGTTAGTAGCAGATGATTTTTTACTTGGACACGTTTTGGAATGGTTTTCTATTTGATTGGATGATTTAAGAGAAAATTCCTACGTAAAAAAACCTTTAATGGGCGAATTGGAAAAATCAGCTTACGAAAAAAACCATGTTAATTGGGTGATAGTGAAAAAACCGCCTATGAAAAACACTCTCAATTTGATGGTATCGGAAAAACAGCTTACGAAAAAAACAACATTTATTGGGTGATAGTGAAAAAACCTTTAATGGCTTATAATGAAAAAAAACTGCCGACAAAAAAATCCAACCTTCAATGGCTGATAATGGGAAAAACCCGCCGATGTACTACCTCGGTGATTTATTTATTTTCAATTTGTTTATAATAAGTTATGACGTATACTCAAAATATATCTGCAAAGCGTCGAACTTTCCAATAATAGGAATATTATTAGCAAATTAGTTAATATTCGTAAATAATAATATTACAAATAATTAAAATAAGAGAAATAATAATTAAAAAATAGAAAAATATCGTTAATAATATTTTTATTAAATATATCCGCAAAGCGTCGAACTTTCCAATAATTGGTATAATATTAGCAAAATAGTTAATCTTCGTTAATAATAATATTATTAATAATTAAAATAAGAGGAATAATAATTGCAAAATATTAAATTGTCGTTAATAATAATTTACAACTTGCTTAAAATTTGGAAAAACCCGCCAATTTATGTTCTTATTTATTTCTTATTTATTTTCAACTTGTTTATATTGAGTGATGACGTATTCTCATTTTTGGGAAAACCCGCTTCGCAAAATATTCTACTTCGGTGATTTGTTTATTTTCAAATTGTTTATAATGTGTGATGACGTAATCCCAAAATTAGGAAAACCCCGCCGAAGTAGTATACTTCGGTTATTTTGTTTTTTTTTCAACTTGTTTATATTCAGCGATGACGTACGATGCATTATATATATCCGCAAAGCGTTAAACTTTCACGGCTAATAACTTTTTATTTAAACATTTTAAAGTGCCCTTAACAAACCGTGTTCAGCGTCTCATAATCTATCAACGTGAGTTTTTTCAGACCTGCAGATGCTAATCGGGTGACATACATCATTGCGCTTTTATAGTAGGGGACGATGCATTATATATATCCGCAAAGCGTTAATCTTTCACGGCTAATTACTTTTTATTTAAACATTTTAACAAAAAAGTGCCCTAACAAACCGTGTTCAGCGTCTCATAATCTATCAACGTGAGTTTTTTCAGACCTGCAGATGCTAATCGGGTGACATACATCATTGCGCTTTTATAGTAGGGAACCAGCACTTGACGCACGCTTCGCGCGCGAAGTGTGTGAGTTTTTACATATTAATAGTGAAGGTAGTCACAATCAAATCGCACTCTAAGCTCAAAAACAACACCAAAGCGCTATTATATTAATAACTTTACGCACGCTTCGCAAGCGAAGCATGTGACTATGTCAGCCAGTAGCAAATGATTTTTAACTTGAAAACGTTTTGGAATGGTCTTCTATTTGATTGGATGATTTTGGAAAAATTGCCTACGAAAAAAACCTAAAATGGGCTATATTGCAAAAAATAGCCTACGAAAAAAACCACATTTATTGTGTGATAGTGGAAAAACTGACTACGAAGAACACAATATTAATTTGATTTGATTGGAAAAAAAGAGATTTACGAAAAAAACAACAACAACAACATGAGTTATGGCGTATGCTCAAAATATATCCGCAAAGCGTCGAACTTTCCAATAATAGGAATAATATTAGAAAATTAGTTAATTTTCGTAAATAATAATATTATTAATAATTAAAATAAGAGGAATAATAATTACAAAATAGTAAAATGTAGTTAATAGTAATGTCATTAAATATAGCCGCAAAGCGTCGAACTTTCCAATAATAGGAATAATATTAGCAAAATAGTTGATCTTCGTTAATAATAATAATTAAAATAAGAGGAATAACAATTGCAAAATAGTAAATTGTCGTTAATAATAATTTACAACTTGTTTAAAATTGGGAAAAACCCTCGACTACTACTTCGGTGATTTATTTATTTTCAACTTGTTTATATAGAAAGATGGCGTACGATGCATTATATATATCCGGAAAGCGTTAATTATATTGTGTGATGACGTATGTTCAAAATTATTGGGAAAACCCGCCTTTGGTGATTTGTTCATTTTCAACTTGTTTATATTAAGTGATGACGTACGATGCATTATATATATCCGCAAAGCGTTAAACTTTCGCGGCTAATAACTTTTTATTTAAACATTTTAACAAAAAAGTGCCCTAACAAACCGTGTTCAGCGTCGCATAATCTATCAACGTGAGTTTTTTCAGGCCTGCAGATGCTAATCGGGTGACATAATACATAATACATACATAATACATAATACATCATTGCGCTTTTATGTTGGGAAAATCCTTAAAAACGGCTACCGCATCTGGACTAAAGGTATTAAAAGATTGGAAAATAATAGTAGAGATTTAACTAATTGGATATTAATCAACAAGTATGATAAATACTGCTCTCATCAACTAATCTAAATACTCAATCGTGTGTGAGCTAATAAAAATAATTTAAAGTGAATTGGAAAAATTTTGGTGAGAGAGCTCAAGCAACTGGGTAGGATAAGAATATGCTAATTGTACGTTAAGCTAGGACAGATACACGAGTCTAAATTTAATAAGAGTTCGATCTGATGGACCGAAAGCAAGCAAGCAATCAGTCAATCAATCCATTAAATTTCTATAGCGCAATTTCTTTGGCGTTCAATAGCGCTCGGACACGAACTTATTAAACAGTTAAGTTTTAAGCTACCGACGAAAAACAATGAGTGAAGTAGATTTGGTAAGAGAAGTAGGAAGAGAGTTCGAGAGAAAGGGAGCAGAGTAGGAAAAGAGCGTTTAGCAAAAGAATGCTTAACAGAAAAGATACGAAAGTGGCTAAGAGAGGAAGATCTAAGACCAGACTTAGGATGGATTTTTATTAAGTTAGTTAGGTAGAGTGGAGAAGAGCAATTTTTAATTTTAAACATTAAATAGAGGAAGCCTGTGAAGAAGAACAAGAGATAGAGAGATATGAGAGAAATAAGAGGTGCGAGAAACTAAGCACTACAAGATTGAAAAATATTAGCAGTAGATTATAAGTAGATATAATTCAAAAGTATGATAAATACTGTTTTTATGAACTAATCTAAATACTCATTCATGGGAGAGCTAGAAAAGATATTTTTCTATTTGGTGATAAAATCTGGGGGGGGGGGGGCGTATCCCTTCTCAGTATCCACGCCTTTGCTTATATTATATATTTGTTATAGATTATAAAGTTATCATCAAGTAATGGGTATGTTGTGAGAAAATTGCGTTTTTGAACATAAGAAATGTGTATGTTCCTATTCAATCTCCATATAAATACAATACAAAATAACGTTTATATCGTGTCCTTAAAAAAAAAACAATTCTTTGGCAAAGGCGCGTAGTTCATCAACAAACTAATCAAAAACCTTATTAAAAAGATATGTCTTTAGCCTAATTTTAACTTGTTCAATGTCTATAGAACGACGAACATGCACTCTCCTGCAATCTCAGTAAACGCAAATGCAATATTCAAAGAGTGTTAGGTTAGGTTTGAAACGAAAATTTAACAGTTTTGTTAGTCAAATTTGACCGTTTCCTGTTGCCGTCCTGCTGTCCTCCTCAATGCCAGATTAAGCGGGATGGCTGGTCTTTAATCACAGCGCGATGTTGTGATCCATGATCTAAGAGTAGATGACGCGGATACTTTAAAACGACAGACAGAGTGGGTTCTTGCTTGAACTCTATTACCGACCGAATAGAGCATCGGTAGTAGAGCATTAGGGTCTGTTTATTGCAGCCCCACGTGAGACCAGTTAATAGCCTCATCACGTTCAATCTTTGTTTGCACCGTTTGACTATTAAGTCAATGTGACGACCCCAGTTCAGTTTACTGTCGAATATTACTCCGAGAAAACGAACTGATGTGCTCCAATCCAGGGCGTAGCCACCTATATGGATTTTCGGAGAGTTCTGATGGAACTTTTGAGACTGGGTGAAACTGACCGCTACAGATTTTTTAGCTGATAGCTTGAATTCCCACTTTGCAAAAAAGTTTTGAACCTGGTTCATCCGTTCCTGAAGATGATGCAGCATATCGTGGGGATTTTTACCGGTAACTCACACAGCAACATCATCTGCAAAAACTGACGTTCGTAGCCCATGGACCTCTCTGCTTGGTAGATCATGCAGCATTAATAAAATCAGGAGTGGACTAAGAACTGAGCCCTGGGGAGTGCCATTAGCTATCTGAGCTGGATCAGACAGCGTGTTACCAACTTTCACCCTGAGAAACTTGCAGTGCATTAATGCAACTTGCCGCGTCACCCACATACCGGTTAATCACTACTATTGTAAACTTAACAATACAGTTATTCAAAACAATAAATTTGGATTTTTTGGTAGGGGTGGGCATAGTCTCTTCCTCCGTCGATGGAACGTCTGCCCCGCCACCGGTAGCCTTGATCACGACTGATTTCTCGGTCCTGCTCTTTGCGGGGTTGGGCGTAGGAGTCGGTAATGGCTTCTCCACAGAAGGCGTCGCCTCCGGTCTTTTCGCAGCTGGAGTCAAGATGTTGGAAGCTTTCTTTTCCTTCGCTACCATCTTCACAGCAGCAGCGTAAGTCACAGCTTTTTCTTCCCACCTGGTTGGAAGCCTGACTCTTCCTAGGACTCCTTCTCCTCTACAGTCTTAGACTCAGTAGTATTGAAAAATACTCCACTGGGTCCCGCTTCTCTAATTTCTTCGTTCACAAAAGTTATATATTTTTTTTAATGATAGTTTATTGTCCTTATACATAGTATTTTTAGACATGAGGAATGGGAAGGAATGGTAGGCGTAAGGATGAAAAAAAAAAAAAGAAAAGGAAAAGGAAAAGGAAAGGAAAAGAAGGAAATAAGAAGAACCAGAAAATTGATAATAATAACACTTTAGGAAGAGGAAAAGTTCAGTAGAATATGAATCTAAAATATTCTTTTTCTTTCTTTTTCCTCTACCTACTATAACCGTTCCAGGATTGCCGTCCTGCTGTCATCCTCAATCCCGGATTAAGCTGGATGGCCGGTCGTTGATCACAACGCGATGTTGTGATCTTTGATCCAGGAGTAGATGACGTCCTGGCATCGTGGAGACTTTAGGACGACTGGCAGGGTGGGTTCTTGCTTGCTTGAACCGTCTGCAGATTCTTCTCATCTTGGCTCTAAGATGACCTGTTGCCCTGCAGTTGAGCACCCAGTGCATTTCTGCAATCCTGGGCCCGGTGTCCATATGCCTGGCAGCAAAAGCAGCGCATAGGTTGCGATACATAGGGCCTAGTGCGGATCGAGTAATATGCTAGCTTAACTCGTTCCGGTGCTTTTCTATAAGGATATGACAGGACTACCGCCGTTGTCGGGGTGATTACTCCGTCGACCTTTTTAGATATGCGTTGCGCCGATATGGTCTCCATATCAATGGCCGGAGATACTCCCACTATGACAACTTTTGTCATTGTCGGTATTTTCTTGACGTCCTTCACTCGGTAATCGGCCACTTTAGAGAGACCAAAAAACGTCTCTCTTTCAGCGGCCGAAACTACGTCAACGATCAGTCGTTGTCTATTTGCAACTAAATTTACTTTACGCGAATACAGCGTATCAAAAAATAATTGAACCCGAAAGGGATCCACTAACCTCTTAACCTCTGAGCTTCGATGAACCGAAGCTCGACTTTCTCCTTTTTCTCGGAGATTCCAACACTAGCAGGTTTCTCCTCTTTGCTGCCGGACTTGGTAACACGTCGGATCCATTTGGCTTCCTCTTTGTCGGTCCCTTGTTAAGTCTCTTCCCGCCTGGTTTGAAGCTTGACTCTTCCTGGGACTCCTTCTCCTCTACAGTCTCAGACCCAGTAGTATTGAAAAATACTCCACTTGGTCCTGCCTCTCTAACTTCGTCGTTCACAAAAGTGATAATACGAGTGTTCATCGTGCCTGTTTGAAAGCTCCCCACAAAGGTTATGTTTGTTTGTTGTTTGATTTAACGTCCTTTTCCGACTTGAAGTCAATTTGGACGGTGGTGGCTCCAAAATGTTGAAAAGATCAAATGAGAGACAGCAACATATTAGCTCCGATTTGAAGAGAAATAATCGAATTTAGAATTTCTTCGCAAAAAGTGGTCAGAAGTGACAATCGTGCTGTGTCAATTGCAGCCAATCAGGAGAATTTTCTTTTGTTAATGTCGCACGTGGTCTTTTGACACTTTTTTCCCAGTTTGCTTTTTATCGTTGTTGGCCGACCTGGTTGATGGTGTTGATCGACAGCTGGGGGCGTGGTTAGATCAAAATTTACAAGTGAGATCATCATCATCACTTTTTTTCAAGTTGTAGATTTCGCTCTTTTTTTTTATCCACGCGACAATCAACGTTGTGGCTGCTCTGTCGTTGAGAATTTGTTCCAAGATTGGCTGTTTTCCCTGTTTTATACAGCATTCTTTGAGCGACCTCTGAGAGACAGTCTTCCTGGACAATTCATCAGAAAATGTTCAACTGTCTCTTGAGCTCCGTCGCAACATCTTTCACAGACTCCAGATTCCAATATGCCCATTTTGTGCAACTCAGAATTGAGAGTCGTTTTGCCAAGTCGGAGTCTTCCGATGATGATCTCTTTCTCTCTCGAGCCAGAATCTTCAAAAGGCGATTTCATGCATTTCGGAAAGAAGATTTCTTTCGTGTGATGATCTTTGATCCGTCTGGTACGAATGGCGTAAAGTGTTGTCTGCTGTTTCCGTCTTTTTTCGAGAGACATCTCTCCGCAGTCGACTTGGAGTGAGGCAAGACTGGTTCCTCTGAGGGCACCAGTCACGACCAGGAGTGCTCTTCTCTGTACTCGATCTAAGACTTTTTTGGAAGAAGCAGCAGATTGATTGAACGCTTTGCAGCTATAGTCAAGGACCGATCTGACTATGGCTCTGTAGAGCATCAAAAGGTTGTCTTTTCTTAGTCCCAAATTGAGCCCAGTGGTTGCTCGCAAAACTTTAACTCTTTTTTCTGCTTTTTTAGCTGTTTCAGCTAACTGGTTCTTCCACGTCAATCCGTCGTCAACTTGGTTGAGGTATTTTTGCAAATTATTGAAGAGTTTCTTCGTGTTTCGACCAGTTGTCCAGATGGCACAGTCGTCGGCGTATAACGAGAGTTTTATGCCATCTGGAGGTCTCGGAATGACGTCGAGGAGCAAGATGAAGAGCAAAGGACTCAGGACACTGCCTTGCGGAGTTCCGTTATCGATTGTTCTTTCGTCTGAGAGTGTCTCTCCAATTCTCACTTTTATCGTACGGTTTTGGAGAAAGTCCGCCAGCCATTCGAGGATTCTTCCTCGAATGACTATTTTTTCGAGTCTCTGTAAAACGCCACTTCTCCAGACGAGATCGAAAGCCTTTTCTAAATCGAGAAAAACTCCCAGCGTGGCCGATCTGTTTCTCACACTGTATGCGATGTCGTGCTGAAATAGCATGATCTGATCGAGCGTACATCTTCCGTTGAGGAAGCCCGACTGCTCTGGTCCAAGTCGCTGTTTTTTTGGCTATAAAGTGTGTCAGCCTTCTTTTCAGAATCTTCTCGACTGTTTGGCTTTGGAATGGCGATGACGATAGACTTTTTCCATGAAGTTGGTAGCATACTTTGACTCCAGGACACGTTGATAATGTCGAGGAATTGCTCTCGGTTTTCGCCATCCAGTTTCCTCAACATTTCATACGTCAGTCCGTCTGGTCCAGGTGCCGTGTTTCTGGTCTGCTTGCTGAGAATGTGGTTGAGTTCCGATACTGAGATCGGTTCATTGAGCTTTTGAGCCTCAGTAGAAGGTGGACGACGCTGATCAATTTCGAAGTTTCGCTCTCTTGCTGCTTTCTCTTTTATGAAGCTGTGGTGGAGATTTTTGTCTGACGAATTGGCGGCTATTGTTTCAGCCAAGAGGTTGGCATTTTCGACTTCGAAGTAGAGGATTTTGCCATTTGTTGGATTTTGCAAGACGACTTTTTGGTGTTTGGTCCTCTGTCCAGCCATGATTTTCACTATTCTCCAAAGACGATCGAGCGTAGTGTTGTTGTCAAGAGTTGAACAAAAGCGTTGCCAGTGGCTGGTTTTAGCTTTTCGAACAACTCGTTGTGCATCAGATCGGAGCCTTTTGTATTCGTCTTGATTGATCGGCGTCGGTGACCTCTTGTAGAGGTCCTTAGCTTTGTTTCTCAGCTTGATTGCTGTTTTGCAATCGGCATTCCAGAAGGGCACTGGTGGCAGATCTCTTCTCTTGGCAGACTTTGTTGATGGTGTTGACATCACGATTGCCTCTTTCAGCGTTTCTGAAAATCATTAAACAGCTGGTCGACGTTTTCGTCTTTCTTTGTGGTCTTTATTAACTCAGCAACCATGGCGTTGTATTGATGCCAGTCTGTTTTGGTCGTATCGAGGACTCGAGAAGTTCTTGAATAATTTTCGAGTTTGTAGTTAAGAGTTATTAAAATCGGATGATGATCGCTCTCCATCGTGTCTTCAAGGACAGTCCATGTTGATTTTATGGAGAGTTAAGGCGTCGTAATCGTGATGTCTATCGGGCTTCTCTTGTTTGAAGGTGTGTCGTGTGTACCCGAGCAATCATTCAGGGTCACCAAACTGTGAAGTGCCATCGAGTCCTCTAAGAGTCGACCTCGTGGGTTCGACGATTTGTGACCAAAGAGACAGGAATGGGCGTTGAGATCACCGGCAAAAAAGATGTTTGGACTGCCCAAAATCTTCCTTAAGGTATCACCTGTCTCTTGTCTGTTATCTGACGGGCTGACGTAAACGTTTATCATGTCGACTACTTTGCCACTTTTAAATTTGACAGAAGGAAATAGGACGGCAGGGTCTGTTGAGAAAAATTCTATGCTGAATGGAATGCCATCTCTAATCAGAGTGGCAACTCCATTTCCATGTTTTTGGGAATGGTCAACTCTAGCCATGTTGTAGCCTCGAAACTTGAAAGACTTTGTAGAGTTGATAAATGTTTCTTGAGGTAGGATGGCAACTGGAGGAGAGCTCAAGCCTTTGATGGTGTTTGCTAATTCGGCACTTTTATTGATGATGCCTCTGCAGTTCCACTGAATGATGGAACTAATGTCGTCCATCTTGGAGGGATGATGATGAACTCGGTCGCGTTTGCGAAAGACCAATCTGCGAGGCGATGAGATGCGATGATGCGATGAGATTCATGTGCTTCTTGAGTTCGCTGGCCTTTGCCGTGCCACGGTCAGACCTGAGGACTACTCTGAAGATTGCTTCTCTGAACTTGTATTGAAGCTCTTTAAAGCTTTCCTCAGTCCATCCCTTCGTGGTTGGCTTTATCGAATCATCAGTACAGTTAGCCACAATTTGGGCGAGCAAACTAATCGGCACTGATTCTTCACATCCAGTGGCTATATCTTTTCTTGAAGGCTGAATAACATCGTTCTTCTCCGTCTGAGTCGCCATCTCGCAAGTCTGGGTGGAAGCTTCTTTGAAATGTTTCACCACAGCAGGAGTTTCTTTTGGAAATGTTGGCAGCTGTCGTTTCGGTACCGAAGTTGCTGATTGTGCAGATGGCTCTGTTTTCTTGACCAGCTTCACTGCCTCCGCGAAGGACACTCCCTTCGTGGCGACTATCTTGTTCAGTGTGACTGCCGTGATGTACTTTGGGCATTCTCTGTCTCCTGTACGGTGCTCTGTACTTTTGCAACTAGCACACGTCGGTTTGGCTGATTGTTCTGTCTTACAATCCTTGAAGGCGTGAGGTCCAGCGCATTTTGGGCAGGAAGTTTCGCCTCTGCAGTACTTTGCGACGTGTCCGAAGCTGTTGCACTTGAAGCAGCGGACAGGTGCGTTGACGTATGGCTTGATTTTGAAAGCCAAATACGCCAAGTACAGTTTTTATGGTACAACAGTACCAACGTAGTAGACGAGAACGACAGCTGTGGTTGGTTGAAGCTGACCTTCCACTTTTCTGTTGATCCTGGTGGCTTCAAGACATCCAGCTTTTTCTGCGATGACGTTTAGGGGTATCTCAAGAGGCACTCCCAGAACAATCATCTTTTTCGTCGGTTTTCCGACAGGTCGATCTCTCAACTTAAGAAAGACTCTGACCTTGAATCCTCCAAGACTTTCAATTTTCTTTAAGAGGTCAGCATCCTCTTGAGAGTCACATCTTACTGAAAGATGACGCCCTCTCGAATATACTTTTGGAAGAACCTTGAGCGTCTGCTTCAGAGCTTCTTCTATTTTGAAGGGATTGATCCTTGTCCTCTCTTCCGGGATCAACAGCTCTACAACTTCTATTTTAACTGATTTTTTGTCTGGAGTTACAACCTCCATCAGTGGCGTGTCGTCCTCAGAATCGGATGAAGACGACTTCTTCTGCTTTCTCTGTCTGCGGACTTCAAATTTTCTCAGCTGAAAGGTGTCGTATTCGATCTTAGACATTTTCTTTTTTTTTTTCTTGCCATTGACTCGGCACTGATGTAAGACGGATCGTCCGGGTCAAGAGATCCCGTCGACTCCGTTTTACGTTTTAGCGGCTTTGAAGCCGTTGTAACGCTAGTTGTAATCATAGGCTCCATCCGGAGGGCCGTTACAAAATCTTAAATAGAAAATAAGGGACCCACCGGAGAAGCCGATGGTCCTCTGTTTAAACACTCTCTTGTACAACAGGTACAGAAGAAACAAATTAAAAGTAAAGAATTTCTAAATAAAATACTAAATAAAACAAAAATCAGTACAGAAGGTACCGTAGAAACTAAAAATTTAAGGAAACTACCTTAATTAGAGCAGAATACTCCAAAACAAAAATATACCAAAATAACTTCAAGGGTTTCAAACCCAGGTGACAGTTTCAAAATGCTAGCCCTCCGAACGAACCTCTTAAAAACTCAAGAGGAAACAGAAGGGACACGGCCCACACTCTTGCTCAAAACTAAAACTTCCTGAAACTTCTTCCTTTCAAAAACTGAGAGGAAGAGAGAGACGAGTCAGAGAAGTCGAACGTGGAGTGAAAAGAGGCAGAAGTGAAGATGGAAGTGGCTGGGACGCTGGAGTTGAAGGTGAAGAGTTTTGGTGAAGTGGCGAATATTTCGAAGGAAGACGGAACTTCCTTCTAAAGAGGGCAGAACCTCCTGGAAGACAGAACTTCCAACTGCAACAGTTCGGGAAAACAGAATTTCCCGAATGCAACAAGTAGAAGTCAGAACTTCTTTAGCAGTATATAAACGTTTAAAATAATTTCAAATTAACTAATTAAATTAAATTTGAACAAAATTTCGATTAGAAATCGAATAACTTTCGCTAAGGTCGCTACGTGAGCGAAGTCACGTACGCAACAGAAGAGCGACAGCAAAATCGTCCGTACACAACGAGAGCCAGGCGAATAATGCCACAAAGGTTATAACAGCAAAATTTCTTATATAGCCTTGGTTAGGTACAAGCCCACGTGACAAATTGACTAACCAAAGCAACCAATCACGAATATGGCCTTACATTATGTACAATCTCACGTGACCGTTCGACAAGCCCACGTAACAATTTGACTCACCAAAGTTGGCAATCGCGATATACTTCAAAATCGCAGCAACGAGATAATAATAATAATAAACGAAATTTATCTTCTAAAAAGATAATTCGTTTTGTGGTTCGATAACTAAAAAGTTCCACAATTGCGACGATACAAATGGCTTAAAACAACGATTTTTCAAAAGGAGTTATCGTAGTTAACTAAACTAACGAGCCAATCACATCACAGAAAGTCAGCACGCGATAATCTTTCAAGAAAGTTTGCTTAAATTGAGTTACATTTTAAGCTATAACTTCTTTAATTCTCATCAGAAATTGATAATATTAGGTTAAAATAAAAACCTGCACAATATCTACACAAGAGACTAAAAATCATTATTATAAACTTAATAGAAAAAAGCTATAATTCGAAGCACGCCTATATTGAGCAAGCTTGATTATTTAAGCAAACAGACGCTACCCGTCTAATTGGCTTTTTTGGTCCCGATCTCCGTCTAGTCCGCGCAATAAAATTATTCAATACAATCGACGATGGAGACAACCGTGAGAACGTTCAAACATATTTTTAAACCTTTTATTATCTTGGACTAACTGGCCAGTTTCGGCTTCTAGTGCCATCATCGGAGTCCATACAATAAGTAAAACCAAGAAATGTTTATAGCCGAAAAGTTAAATTCAAAATTTATCCACAAGGCAATATGCCACGCCTTCACAAATTCAATCAAGAACTTTTTAAAATACGAAACTGCTAAAAAAAGAGAGAGTTCAAATAATAAAACTGCAAAACCTGCCATCAGTTCATAAAACTATGCCTTGGAAGTACGCTAGCCGCTAGAAATGTTAAACAACAAACTGTCAACATTTTTGACATGTGTTGGGTTTTAAATACTTTAAAAGTAGATAACTACTATATTTAACTACTCATAAGAAAGTAGTTAGTAACTATTTCCTAACTACTTTTAAAAACAGTAGTTATTAACTACTTCTTAAATATTGCCTATTGGTTAACTACTTTTTAACATTTACCGTGTAAAACTTGACTTTATAAATGTTGAACCAGTAATGTCCTGTACAACTTCAGCATTTTGTACACTGCGATGAATGGAGTTTGATAATGATACAACTTTTGCCATTGATCTATAGTAAAGTCGTTTGTATTCCAAATTATCCCTTGATTTCAATGCATCAAAACTCGCCAAAACGTTTGAGGTATGATTACCAAAGAGCTTCTGAGGGGGTAAAAGAAACACAGCACTTATGAGGGAGGTAAAAGAAGCACATCGTCAGAATTATCAATATTATCTTACTCACTTTCTATACTTTTACCCACTAGATCTTCATTATTTTCATACATATCATATACTGGCTCATCCACTTCAGTTTCATCAACTATAAAGTTTTTAAGTCACCAAAAAAAGTAAAGTAGTTAAAAAATAGTTAACTACTGTAGTTATTAACTATTTAAAAAATTAGTTGTTAACTAATTTAACAAGAAGTAGTTATTAACTATTTTTTAACTACTCTAGAGTAGTTAAGAACTAGTAGTTAACTATTTATAATTAGTAACTACCCATCACTGGTCAACTACCAAAGAATTGATACGGAAATACATTGTACACAAGATTTTTTTTTTACGAGTGGTATCGGATCATGCGAAGTAATCCAGAAGATTCTGGGCGGTCGGACCGCCGATAGATGACACTGTTGCTTGATCTAGTCCCATACAGGCCCGTAGCCAGGACTGTTAAAGTGGGGGGGCAAGAATTTTATTTGGGTGGGCAAGTTATATATATATATATATATATATATATATATATATATATATATATATATATATATATATATATATATATATATATATATATATATATATATATATATATATGTATATATATGTATATATATAGTGGCGGATCTAGACTTCTTTGGCGGGGGGCAAACAAATGGCGGGAGGAGCCAAAAACGGAGAAAAAACAAACATTTGATGTTTGTAAATGTTTTGTAAATGTTTTGATAATTTATTGAGCGCCTTTTCCGCTTTGTTCAAAGGCGCTGTTCTTTTACATGCCCCACGGAGAGAACGATTTTACCCGCTAAGTTTTCCGTTGACATGGGCTACTAGGCAGTGAGTGGGAGACGAACCGTGAAGCTCTCACATTCAAGGCTAACGCTCTACCAACTCAGCTAACCTAGCACCTTATATCCACAAACCTCACTGGAAAACCACTGCCAGATGCTAAAAATTTTGTAATTTACCTAAAAAGTAATCAATTTTTTTAGTATTTAAAAGAAAGTTAATTTTGGAATCCCACGGGGAGCATATTTCTAAATGGTAGTTTGCGGCAATACAGAGAGGTCGACTAGCAGCCTAAGAGGGGTGTGGCTGAACGTTCTGCTTTAGATATTTATGATTGCTATTCTCAATATGGCACTAAAAATTTATAGAACAGAGAGACGAGCTGGTTTTATATATGTTATTATAAATAACATATATAAAACCAGCTATATTAAATCAGCTACATATAATATGGTCGCTTTTTCTTTATGTGGTTTCAACTTAAATTTCAATGTGTTTCATCCGTCAATAGCCGTATTAATTTGTTAAGTGAAAGTCGATTCAGCTTAGCTCCTATTCAATGTCTTTGGCTAAACAAAACTTATAATTATTTCTGATTTTTAACTCAACTGTTTCAATTTTTATAATATTTAATTTAATGTTTTAACAAAGGGTTCTGAAGATGGCTTTATATAGCTGAAAATGGTTATAGTTAATCCTGATTGTTTTATTATTTATCTACTTTTTAACTAATAATTTCTTCGATTACAATTCTCGTCATTTCAAATGGATGAAAAGGGCTTTAAAAAAACATTTTTACTAGTGGGTAATAATGTTAATAGTAAAAATAACATGAATGTGAAGTCAAGGCATTTTACGAATTATAAGTAAGTTTCATTCTAATTTACTCAAACTAACTTTGAACTAACTAAATCAACAATTCATATTATTTGCGATACTTTTTATTAATATCAACAACATAACATTGAAAATGTGGAATTGAGTGCGATTTACGTCTAGCCACATAAGCCACGATTTACGTCTAGCTACATAAGCCACGCCCCTCTTAGGCTGCTAGTCGACCTCTCTGTATTGCCGCATACCACCATTTAGAAATAAGCCCACGGGGACGCCCATGGCCTTCCCCGGCCCCCCTGGATCCGCTACTGTATATATATATATATATATATATATATATATATATATATATATATATATATATATATATATATATATATATATATATATATATATATATATATATATATATATATATATATATATATATATATATATATGAGTGTCTGTTTGTTTGTTTGTCTCCCTGTCTGTCTGTTTGTCCTTTGTTTTTCCAAAATAACTTTTTTAAATGATTTTAAAAAAATATTCTAAATAGCCGTGGACCTATCCTCAGACTTACCAAATGTACACAAACAATTTTATAAAGATCGGTTCAGCCGTTTCGGAATTCAATTTAAACACTATGGCACAAGATTTTTATATATATAGATTAATTTATTTCAATTAAAAATAGTTATAAAAATTTGAACTTCGGGGATCAATTTTCGGAAAAAAATTATGTTTTTTCACTTATTTAATTTTAATAATTTTCGTCAGTTTTTTTTTAGAAAATACAGTAATATTTTTTCAAAAACCTCAGACCGCCTCAGGGTGGGCAAACTGCTAGCCCACCCTGGCCCCTCCTGGCTACGGCCCTGGTCCCATAACGGAAGAGAAAGAACGCCATAGCTTACGCGGTTGGCCCGAGTGTTCTGAAATACGGATCAGCCAGTAGGTATTTTCTTTGAAACGGTTTGCTTTGTGACGGATCTTTTCTTGATGGATCCAGAGCATCCGATCCGAAGCAAGACAAGTACGACGGTAACGACGCTGAAGCCGACGGGACTCCCTGCTGAGTAGTCGGGATTCATCTTCAAACAATACGGCAATCGGCTCTTTCTTTCGAACTGGAGCGTATTTGTCGGCAAGTGAACGTAAAACATTTTCATAGATTTCAAACAGTGCAGTCCTTTATGTGATCCATTTCTGAACAATCAATCCCAGAATCAGAATTTATTTTCACATAATCAGCCACAGGATCGCCTTCGAAGTTATCAACCGAGTGACAATCTCCGGAACATTTTGTCGTATGATCTTCTCCGGGAACATCTGCTAGTTGAACTTTCTCTAAAAAATTCAATAACTGTTGGAGTATGGGTTTATAGCCATATTTATTGAATGGCTATAAATATATATATGGCTATATGTATATGTGTGTATATGTATATGTATGTGCGTGTGTATATATATATATATATATATATATATATATATATATATATATATATATATATATATATATATATATATATATATATATATATATATATATATATATATATATATATATATATATATATATATATTGTTACGATATCACCAAATCGTATACCGGACTCAATAGAATGGTTTTGCAGTTTTATTGGAACTTTTAATTAACGAAGCTTAACGTATCGACTTCAAGCTATCTCTCACTGCGTACCGATGCCTCCATGGTTCTGCGCCGTCATACCTCTCCGGTCTGTGCATTCCGGTGACTCAGTTTCCTGGCCGATCTCACCTTCGCTCGGCTTCTTCCGGTCAGCTTCTTGTTCCTTCCTGCGGAACCAGGACGTTTGGACCGAGGGCTTTTGCAGTTTCTTGTCCAACTACCTGGAACAATCTACCGATTGAACTTACCGATCCGGCGTGTTTCGATAGCGTTTACGTTTTTAGGAAACGACTTAAAACTCATTTTTTTCTTCGTTTGACGAACGGATATTGACCCCTTTTTGTTTCTGATGTGTGATTCTGTTCGTTCGTTTATTTTGGCACTGCCGCCTCGTGCTCTGAGAAATTTTTCTTTTTAGAGAGCACGTTAAATAAATAAATAAATAAATAAATAATAATAATAATAATAACCTCTATCAATGGGAAACTGATCGTAAAATCATCGATTTTACATGATTACCCCTTCTTAACTCTGTTCGTCCCGAACAGCATAGTCGCTTTTGAGAAATGCGACTCGGCCACAAACACAAAATAACTTGATCTTTACTCGTGGCTTTGACCGCAATTCGCAAACAACATGGTCAAGTCTCTTGACCGTTTGATGCAGTTTCTTCCAGTCCTTCTTTGGCTCATCAACAGAGTCTTTCTTTGGCTCATCGTCGCCATTTCTGCACGGTTCATCACAGCCTTTTTTGCATGCCTCGTCCTGAACATCTTTGCACGTTTA
Organism: Erpobdella octoculata; assembly: GCA_963978895.1. Lineage (NCBI taxonomy): Eukaryota > Metazoa > Annelida > Clitellata > Hirudinida > Erpobdellidae > Erpobdella > Erpobdella octoculata. Next base: position 21,046,949 of record OZ022241.1, read on the forward strand.
TCGGAACGGTCTGCTTTTTCTTCTTTCTTAACATCTTTTAGATCTTTCTCAAGAAACTCTTCAAAAGGTTTTTCGAAAACACGTTCCATAAATCTAATAAATCCCTTCATCAAACGGTTATTTGATTTTAAAATGACTCTTAGTCCATCTGATCTAGAATCCTCTGTGGATTCATCTGATTTAGAATCCTCAGTACAGTTCTCTGTTCTTGGCTCATCTTTTTCAGAATTTTTGCTGGCTGCATAGCTATTGTTGTTTTGGAGAAGTTCATCGCCGTCAACTTTGTTTTTTTCCTTCCTTTCTTCTTTCTTTCTTTCTTTTCACAATCCAACTCGGCTTCTTCATCGGTGTCAACTTTCGTATCGTCCAAATCATCGCCATTGTCTCTCAAATCAGTGTCTTCTTTTTTTGTCAAGTTAGCTTCGACGTATTTCTCCATTGGAGTTTCGTCCGTTTTTAAATCCTCGGTTGCTTCATCCGAGTCAGATTCGTCACTAAAATCTGACCCTGAATATTCGGTCCCGTTGTCTGTTGTGGAGGCTTCCATTTCAGAACCGTCGCTGTATGGGTAAAAGCCATCGCTGTTATTGCCATTATTATAATCATCATCGTCACTTTCATCCTCATCGTTTTGCATTTCGTTTTCAACAATTTTTTTATCTTCTTTAGCTTTGTTGTCGAAGTCCAAACCGACTGTATCATTGTCACCATCTTTGCCAGGCTCGTCATCACCATCTTTGCAGGGTTCATCTTGAACATCTTTGCAAGGTTCCTTATCATGACCGTCTTTGACAGGCTCATCATCATGGCCTACCTGACCTGAGCAGTCTGTACGGCCGTCATCCGTCACATGCTCTGAGACACAGCTAGTGGACTCCAGTTCAAATTGGGTTTCGCCACAGCAACCCACACCGCCAGCAACCCGCTGGTCCAGAACCGTGTCCACCACTGCCTCAGCCAACCCTGCGACCAAACTCCCAACAGTTGTACCGGCTGCTGCTACTCTGTTTTCGTGGCCAAGAATCATTCCTTCTCCTGTCTTCCCCTGTGCTGCCATGTTTTCTCTCGCTTGTTGTCTTTCTTCCTACAGCAATTTGTTTTTTAACTTCCTCCACTTAACCACAGCTTTCTCGTCAATATCGAATAAATATTCATCGTCGTCAGGCCCATATCCTTCTTCCAAGGACGGATCCAGGGGGGGGATGAGGGAGATGCATCCCACCCACCAGCCTAAAAGTCATGTAATGTAATTTTTTGCAAATTCGAGGATTTTTCATTTAATAGTAGGTGGCTGTCTATATATCTATGTTATAATTTATATTGCTAATTTTCTATAGCATTCCAAAAATGGCGCTACTCTACCGATGCTGTCAATTCAAGTTTAAATTCACTTTTCATCAAAATCTCGCCATATTGATTCGATTTGATTTCTGAAATTTTGCGCTTTCGTGCACTATTAGTATAGAGCAAACCTTGTACTGTGTTATACAATCAAAATAAATAACACTAATTTTAAAAGTATACAATTCGTAATCTAAATCTACGATTTTCAAAGAAATAATACTAAATTATTATGTCGAGTGGTCCAAAAAAGTTTAAGCAGAGTCAGCTTTCGTTCAACTTACTATATAAAACAGTTGAAAACAATAAAACTATGGAATGTTCCAATATTATAGAATTGCATGCAGACATTGAAAATACTGTCAGTGAAGCTAACATTCAGAAATCTTCTTCCAATGATGGCAATATTCCATCTGAATCAGTTAGTTAAAGTCTATCGAGAAGAAGTTCCTCTAGAATACTAGAAGATCCGTCTGCCGAAGATGACAAAGAAACACATAGTAAAATATGTTCTTCAGGTAACCAACTAACAGCCTTGGATGAAAGATCGGTTTTGCTATCGGCTGAAATTCATTCAACGGACCATGTCGATGGACGATTTCTTAAAAATGATGTTGCATATTTGTTTGAAAAGGATCAGTTGCAACGGAGCATTGTATTAACATTAACTGATGTTGACAAACGTCAACTGCTAACTGAGCATTGGATGCCTCCTATCGATTTTGAGTGGCCATTTCAACAAAGAGCTCGCCAGAAGGCATTTCTCAGACTTAATCACATATCTGGGCCACGATACGTGTAAACGTAGAACGAGTTGGCTCAGTAGCGATTCGTAACGTTGTAATTTGAAGATATTTATAGGACATCTTTTCCCGAATTCTATTCCTGATTATTACTGCTTCTACCGGATATTTACTAAAAGATGCAGGTTTCACAAATTATCTCACTTCGCAGAATCTCCTGTTATTCTTACTAATCTCTTGATAATTCAAATTGTCTTTGCAGCACGTCTTTTACAAACTTTTATTCTCTCTCGAACACTCAACTTCAACACACTGTCAAATTTCAAAAACATTCATACACAAAATTATATTTCTACTGGTAACATCACATAACCGGAAAAACACACACACACACACACACACATACACACATATATATATATATATATATATATATACATATACACATACATACATACATACATAAATGACTTATTGTTTCAACATATCCAATCATCATAAAATACACACATAATAAAATAAAAATACACAAATATCACGAAAATACGTAAGATGAATCATCTTCATCTTACATATCCCCCCTCTTCCGAAGAAAACAACAAGTGTTTTTTGTGTTACCTTTGGTGGATTCTTGTCTGCTCAGAAAATCAGCTCCAATATTTTCTTGTCTTTTAAAGTAGTTTACTTTCAACTTATTCTCAATCTCTATCTCTCTGCGTGTTGTGTCAACAGGGCGGGCATCTCCGAAGATTGCCGAATTCAACTTTCCATCTTTCCCCACCCCTCCATTTTGGCCTCTAGGCAGAAGATTGAGCCTTGATCTTTCTTTTGGTGGATTCAAAGCTTGAACTTTTGCCTCAACTTTAATTCCCATCTTTGAAATGGCAGACGTGTTTCTTTCCTTACTTTGATACAGCTCCGAGTTAGCCGACGTTTTTCTATAATTTACCCGATCATTCCTCTGTGTGCTGTCGTAGTTGGGAGCGGATTTCTGTGGTTTCCGACCAAAGCGTTTTCCTGCAGCCTTGCATCAAAACCTCTTACTCCTTCAACATTTCCCAGCACGAGATCGCAAAGTAGGTTTTTCATGCACACCACCTCTCTGGTTCCTCTGAACCAGTCTGTTTTGATTTTTACCACTGCTGTTGGAGCTACCCGAACTGTGCCGTCGATCAAAACACAGGGTCTTGTTCTTCCGGTCATCTGACGCGGGTGCACTAATGATTCCTTTACCATTATGGCAGTACAGCCAGTGTCCCTCAAAACTTTTACCGGTTTTCTGTTCACAAACCCTCTGGTTAAATTAAACTTTTCTCCTGAGTGCAAACAACCATCCGCAATGACAGGCAAAACGCATCCACACTTCAATTCCACCTCATCCAATTTTCCTTCCATCACCATGGCAGCGCATGCATTCACAACGCCGGAATCCTTGCATGGTGCTGACGTAGTCGTCTCATTCCGTGTTTGGCAAAATACTGGATTTCTAGGGCTACTTTGCCGACACTCTCTTGCCATGTGCCCCGTTTGATGACAGTTGTAGCAGCGAGGTCCAACCATTTTGGAGTCAATGACCGGCTGACCCCGGTTCCATCCCATCTTGCTATTGCTGTCCAATTTTGCCAACCTCTTCTCTGGGTGGGCTTGGCTGTACTTGTTGACCCAAAGGCACAGCTCATTGACATTGCCGCTCTCTTTCTCCAATAAGTACTCGACCATTACCGCCGGGCACTTTCCGAAAAACTGCTCTTTCAGAAACAAAAACAACAGGTTTTGTTTGCCCGCGAGATCCACCCAGCGCCTGAGGTGGCTATCTAGCCGCACTAGATAATGTTCCCAGGTCTCCTCCGGTTCAGGCTTTGACTTTCGAAACATTATGCGATAGTCTTCCGCTGACTTCCCAAAACGACGAAGGAGTGCCTCCTTTGCCGTTCTGTAGTCCTGCATCTGACTATCGCTAAGTTGGCCAAACACTTCCAAAGTCTTCGCACTAAGCAACGACCCTAGAAGCATTCCCCAATCCTTCTGATGGTGACCATTGGTTTTTGCCAATGACTCAAATCTCAGCAAAATGCGTCGATGTCATCGCTTTCAGAAAACTTTGGATAAGGAATCTTAGTAGCCTCCCCCGACGGCTTTGGCTCTATTTTTTCTTAGCCCTCCAATTCCAACTTTTTCAGTTCTAACTCGTGCTGCCTCTGTCTCTCCCGCTCTTCATGTTCACGTTCCCGTTCCCGCTCTTCATGTTCCCGTTCCCGTTCCCGCTCTTCCCGTTCTTGCTGAGCCTTTTTTTTTCATGTTCACGTTCCCGTTCCCGCGTTTCCCACTCCTGCTGAGCCTTTCTTTCCTCCCGCTCTTTTTGTTGCTCGGCCCGCTCTCGACAGTCTTCGACATACTTCATCAGCGCCCCACCAGAAAAGCCAGACTTCTCTCCGTTTGCTATATATTATATTCAGCATCAGTGGACATCTTTACCAAACCAAAAAAAAAATTCGGTAATTTGTGATCAAATAACTTCAGAAAATATATTTACGGATGAAAATGCGTAAATACGTCGAGGTCACCAATGTAAACGTAGAACGAGTTGTAACGTTGTAATTTGAAGATATTTATAGGACATCTTTTCCCGAATTCTATTCCTGATTATTACTGCTTCTACCGGATATTTACTAAAAGATGCAGGTTTCACAAATTATCTCACTTCGCAGAATCTCCTGTTATTCTTACTAATCTCTTGATAATTCAAATTGTCTTTGCAGCACGTCTTTTACAAACTTTTATTCTCTCTCGAACACTCAACTTCAACACACTGTCAAATTTCAAAAACATTCATACACAAAATTATATTTCTACTGGTAACATCACATAACCGGAAAAACATATATATATATATATATATATATATATATATATATATATATATATATATATATATATATATATATATATATATATATATATATATATATATATATATATATATATATATATATATATATATATATATATATATATATATATATATATATATATATATATATATATATATATATATATATATATTTTTTTTTTTTTTAAAGGTTAGTGAAAGGAGTTGTTAACCCCGCGAGACACTCAACCTGAGCAATGCGTGTAAACTCCTTGCTTAAGGGAGCTACGATGGTGACGCCAGTGAGATTCGAACCGCCGACCTACGAGGCGACAGGCGAACGCTTTACCGCTTAGCCACCACCGCCACTTATATATATATATATATATATATACATATATATATATACATATACATATATAAATACTTAGATAAAAAAAATAATAAGCACACACAATGTCACAAGAGCACAAATATACATATATATATATATAACTCCAGTTTATTTTATGTACGTTATTTAATTACATTGTCTAAATTTTATTATTTTTATTAATATCCTTCTATTGAGATAATTCCTTGAGGATATTAGTTTATTTGTATATTTAGTTATTACTTGTTTTCTTATCTTTTGCCTCCTTTTAAGCGATCGTATTTACAGACTCTGAAGATGGCGAAAGCCGAAACGGCCCGTAAGTCTGAAATAAAGAAAGTTTTAAATGTTAATACTTTTCTTAATACGTGTTGCAGTAAACAAAAAACGTTGTTCCGAAATATTGAGAAAGTATCTATAAAACTCATAGCGGCTAAATGGAGACTTATTTTTAATCGAGCTTGTCTTAAAGAAAATCTTATGCCATCTTACATTATTAATATATATATATATACATATTTTCGTAGCGGGCTTACTGTACAGTTTCGGCTCGAAGGCCATCATCAGAGCCCTTTAAATAGAAAATAATGAAAATATTCAAAATGGACGAATGTGAAAGTCGAACTGAAAATGGAACAATTGTGAAACGTATTTACTTAAAATAGACGATTAGGAAATAAATATAATTCGAACCGATATAATTGGGATAAAACCAAGAAGAGATAAAATAATGTGAGATAAAATTAAACTGAGGTACAAGAACAGAAATACTACTGTAAAAACAGAAAACGTGAAGTGAAATTGAGTTAGATATTGGTAGATGTTTGATATGGAATGAGAATCCGTTTTAGAAAGTATATAAACTTACTAGAAATCAACTTCAAAACGGCAGAGCGACCAGCGAAACAACAAACGAGTTATTTATTTCCTAATCGTCTATTTTAAGTAAATACGTTTCACAATTGTTCCATTTTCAGTTCGACTTTCACATTCGTCCATTTTGAATATTTTCATTATTTTCTATTTAAAGGGCTCTGATGATGGCCTTCGAGCCGAAACTGTACAGTAAGCCCGCTACGAAAATTAATAAAGAATTTTACTTAAAAAACAAAGTTGTTGTCCGTAGATTAGAATCTTATGTTAAAAAAATTATAAACAAAAAATGGGCAGTTATTTTTAACGGAGCATGCACGAAAGAAAATCTACTGCCGAGCTACGCAAAAAACACAAAATATATTAATATATATATATATATATATATATATATATATATATATATATATATATATATATATATATATATATATATATATATATATATATATATATATATATATATATATATATATATACATATATATATACATATATATATATATATATACATACATATACACATACATACATACATAAATGACTTATTGTTTCAACATATCCAATCATTATAAAATGCACACATAATAAAATAAAAATACACAAATATCACGAAAATACGTAAGATGAATCATCTTCATCTTACAGTACGGGTGTTTTAAGCTTTCAAAAATTCTACGAGGTGTTCTCTGCATACCATGTGTTTTATTTGCACCTGAATCGAAGGCAAACAATCGATGCAAAGCAACCGCACTGGGTCCTTTAGTTCAAACACCGCTGCGCAATTATGGAGATCTTACGGGTGCAGAGAGTTGGCTGGATGGTCATTTGGACACAAGTTACCACAAATCTGCTCAAGTTTTTGCTGATTAGTTTTTGTTAAGTCTGCGTTCAGGGAGCATTGCTATTATTCTTGATAAAAATCTAAAACAACACATCACTGAGCAACGGAAACGTTTAGTGCAAATCATTAAAACTATCATTTTGTGTGGACGACTGGGACTCGCATATAGAGAAACAAAGGAAGCTAGATCTTGAGAAACCAATAACTAAAAGTGACGGCAATTTCAAAGCACTTTTAAAATTTTGTGTTGATGCAGGTGATGACATTATAAAGAATCATCTGAGATCTGCAGGTCAAAACTGTACATATATCTCAAAAACAACACAAAATGAATTGATTGGTTTTTGTGGCGATGATGTTTCTCAAACAATTGTTGATGAGGCACAGAATGCTAAATATTTCAGTGTACTCTGTGACGAAACAACAGATACTGGACATCATGAGCAACTTTACTTATGCATCAGATTTGTCTCGGAAACAGATGGTCATCACATCATTAAAGAAGAATTCCTACAATTTCAGCGAGCTCAAGATTTGATAGGAGCAGGCTTAGCTACACAGATTCTGACACAGTTACGAATGCATGGACTCGATATTTCCAAACTGATTGGACAAGGGTATGATGGAGCTTCTGCAATGTCAGGTCACATTAACGGCGTGCAACTCGGTGCAAGCCAATGTTCGAGCAGAAGCCCCACTTGCTACATATGTGCACTGTTCTAGTCATGTATTGAATCTTGTGCTAAACAAAGGATGGGATGTTCCAGAAATTCGTGATATGTTTGGAACACTCAAAGAAATTACAAATTTTGTTAATGATTCTGCAGAGACGTATCATAGTGGCAGAGGCGCTTGGAGAACATGGTGGAAAAGCATTAGTGACACTGTGTGAAACACGTTTTATTGAGCGTCATGATGCAATCATTGTCTTCCATGATCAATTTCAATACACCCTAGCAGCATTAGAGAAAATTGCACAAATTTCAACAGATAGAAAAGCTGTAGATAAGGCACGAGCATTTGCAATAGCCATGACAGATCCAGCATTCATTGTGGCTCTATGTTGTGCTAAAAAAGTTATGTCAGAAACAATGATTTTATCAAAATCATTACAAACAGTCAACCAAGATTTGTTTGATGCACTGAAGTCAGTAAATTGTGTTGTCGCAACATTGGAAAAGCATAAAGGATTGGAGTCTGAAGACAGTCATATTTCAGAGAATTCTGAAGATGAGACAGCTGTGGATGAATGGGAAGATGAACCATATGGAGCATTCTTTGCAGCAGCCAAATTAGGCATAGCTGCTGAAATTGATATAGTACTGCCCAGACTGGCAGGCAGACAAACTAAGCGCAACAATGTACCAGCTTCAACACCTTCCAATTATTTTAGACGAGCTGTATGGTACCCATATCTCGATGCCATACATCAAGCATTGAAGGACAAGTTTTCAGCACACCAGATGACAGCAGTCAAGCTGGTGGCACTTATTCCTTCAATGATTGAAAAAAAGAAATGGGCTGATATTGTGGACAGCTGGAGGATGTATCAGTCGGAGTGGCTTCTGAGGAAGAAGTACAAAGTGAGTTTTTTCAGTGGAGAACATTCTGCCTGAAAATGAACAACAAGGATCTACTTGTGGCACCACTAAAAGCTCTCGATATTATCCCCAGTCGATTTGTCAATATGAACATTCTATTGAGAATCTTCTGCACGCTTCCAGTGACGACATGCACTGCTGAACGTGCATTCAGTGCTCTGAAGATCCTTAAAAACTATTTGAGAAATAGAATGACAGACGAAAGGCTTACAGGACTAGCTTTAATGTATATTCATCCAGATGTTGAAATCAACATCTCATCAGTGATAGACAGATTTGCTAAAAATAACCGTAGGATGGACTTCACGGCAAACTGATGAAAATTATATGTATTCGCGCCTGTTTTTGGTTGAAGGGACTTGACATTATAGTTTATTTTGTACCTTCTTTGTTTATCCAACATAATTTATGAATAACCTGTGTTTATTTTCGACATTTTAAATTTTAAATTACTGTTTTAACATAAACTAATTTTAACTTTATAGTTTCGCAAAATAATATACCTAAGTACAATAAGTTCTTGAAGATTCCGAACTTATCAAACAAAATCCAAGTTTAATTTAAATTAGTTTTTAAAGTATATAATAATTTTCTTTGTTTGTGAATATAGTATAAAGGCGATAATCTGTTAATATTTTATGTTCTTGTTCTTGAAATGCCTTGTGTTTTATTGCATTATGCAATTTGACTAACTTTTACTGAGATCTTTACAACCACAAATTGTGGCTGTCCACAAAACAAACACAAAATTAAAAAGTTTTGCTAGTTTGTAGTTTCAGTTGCACATAAATTGACATAATGATTCTTTCCATTTTAATAAACTCAACATTCTAAGCTGACAAATCCATTATTTCTTCTTTTCTTTGTATGCATATTGTTACTTGCCCGTGTGTTTTTGTTTTTTTTCCTACCCTAGGAGAAAAAATCCTTCAGTCTACAAAATAAGACTTTGAATTCATCTGGATCGCTCGTTTTGACTGACATCATAAGAATTGTATACTTGTTTTGATTTGATTTAGGCTATTTTTATATGCAATAATTTAAAAGATTTTAGTTCCATGTATGCGCCAAATCGCACCATTTCATATAGTCTTTGTAAAAAAAACCTTGGAGAGGGATCACATTCCCCTGCCCAAACCCCTCCCCTTGCTCGGCGCTGCGCCCCTCTTTAATGTTGGTTCATCCCCCCCCACCAGAATTTTCTGTATCCGCCCCTGCTTCATTCACTAACGCGGCTAAGAGGCGTTCCATAAGTTTGTCCTTTTTACCTGTATCGTTCAGGCCACGTTTCTCCAGCTCGTCTTTCATTTCACTCGCCCAAAGCTCATCCAATGATTTTAAAACCATTCTTGTATCCCACTTCTGACACCAATGTTACGATATCACCAAATCGAATACCGGACTCAATAGAATGGTTTTGCAGTTTTATTGGAAATTTTAATTAATGAAGCTTAATAAATCCTATTAATCTCTATCAATGGGAAACTGATTGTAAAATCATCGATTTTACATGAATATATATATATATATATATATATATATATATATATATATATATATATATAATATGTATATATATATATATATATATATATATATATATATATATATATATATATATATATATATATATATATATATATATATATTTATATATATATGTATATATATATATATATATATATATATATATATATATATATATATATATATATATATATATATATATATATATATATATATATATATATATATATATTTTTAAGTTTTATTCTATTTCCTATTTAGTTACTTCATAAAACAAAGCAAATGTAATTTCATTAAACTCCGCTTCGCTAATTGCGAGCTTGTCCCAAGCCTGGAGAAAAGAGGAGGGAAAAGTAAAAAGGATCAAATTCTGATCCACGACAGGAAGTACTTAAGTGCTTCCTACATACAGCCATTTGAGTCTTAAAACACCTGATGTAAAGGACTATAAACTACTATAAAAAATGTTATTTCATTAATAATTGACTAAAGATCTAATAAGTGTTTAGCAACCACAATAGTTAGATTATAATTATTATCATTTTATTAGAATAAAAAAGATATAACAATTGGCGACCAGTATGTCAAAGGACCAAGATTCAAACATTGCCCAATTGCTTAAGTTTCTAATTGATAAAGAAGCTCGAGAAAAAGAAGAGAAACTTGAGAAGGAAGCTCGAGAAAAAGAAGAAAAGAGAATTGAAAAAGAAGAAACTGAAAAAAAATTTCTTTAGTAATCTCAATGATGCAGGACAATAGATCCGTTGAACTAAGACCAGACCTCTACAAACGAATTGAGCAATTTGTTTACGATCCAGATCAAGACCTTACATTCACTGATTGGATTGGGCGATTTGAAGCTGTTCAGTCAGTCGGAGGCAAATCAATGAGCGATTCAGAAAAAAAGCAACTCTGACCGGGAAGCTTCAACAAAACGAATACACGCTACTTAAGGGTAGTATATTGCCGAGAACAATCGAGAATCTAAGCTATGAGGAGACAAAAGGTTGGCTAGAAAAACCGTTTAGTAATAAAAAAAAAGCATTTATCAAAGACGGTTTGATTTTGAAAACGTCCAAATAAGGGATTCAGAGACTTTCAGGGCATTCGGCACAAGGGTGAACAGGCTGTGCAACGAAGCACAATGGGAAAATTTCACAAAAAAAGCTAGTATGTGCTTACATTTTATATGGGGATTGAAGGATCCGAAATATTTAATCATTAAGCACAAGTTACTGCTCAGGGTAGAACAAGAATGCTCACTGGAAGAGCTTATTGAAGAACAGTTATATCAGCCAATAGAAGATACCCCACGGTGAAATTTGGTGATGTTGAAATTAGGATGCAACTGGACTCCGGAGCCGATGTCACAATCATCAGTACAAAAACTTGGGTGAAGATTGGCTCACCAAGGCTAGATAAGGCAACAACAAAAATTAGTGCTGCAAACGGTACTGAAATTCAAGTACTAAGTGAATTTCAAACCAAATTTCCGTGCGCAGGATTCACAAGCAATGGACGCTGTTTTGTGGCCAAAAATACAACACAACTTCTAGGAATTGAATGGATGGATCAAATTCTACCAATGATAAAAGCGTTTGATGCATTCTGTTTTTCTATTGCAGAAAAGCCTTCGCAGGAAGAAAACAGTTTAGCTGTTCGGTTACAAACAGAGTTTCCAAAGGTTTTCAAAGAAGAATTGGGCCATTGCAGTAAAAAAAAGGCAAGATTGCTCCTTAAGTGAGAGTCTCAGCTAAAATTTTGCAGACCACAAAAAATACCTTTTGCTTACGAAGAAATAACCATTAGGGAACTTGAAAGATTAGTCAATGAAGGAGTTCTTAAAAGAGTTGAATACAGTCACTGGGCGGCACCGATTGTGGTTGTTCCAAAGAAAAGCGGAACGGTGCGCATCTGTGCTAATTTTAAAACAGGCCTTAACGACGCGCTTGAGATGCACCAACACCGGATGAAATTTTTTCAAAATTAAACCAAGGAGCATGGTTTACTCAAGTAGATTTTGCTGATGCATATCTACAGTTGGAAATGGACGAATCGTCAAAAGAGCTCGTTACGATCAACACTCCTAAAGGTCTATATCAGTACCAGAGACTTCTTTTTGGAGTAAAAAGTGCACCAGGTATTTTCCAGGAAACAATGGATAATTTAACTTCAGGGTTAAAAGGTTGTGCGGCTTACCTGGACGATGTAATTGTGACCGGCACAACATTGGAAGAACACAATATGAATGTTATTGAACTATTCAAACGGATTTCAGATTTTGGTTTCAGAGTCAAGATGGACAAGTGCTCTTTTGCCAAGAAAGAAATTAAATTTCTAGGTCATATTTTCAGCAAAGAAGGCCGAAAACCAGACCCAGAAAAGATAACAGCAATTGTAGAAATGCTTCCACCAAAAGACAGAAAACAGTTAAAATCGTTTTTGGGTATGGTTAGTTACTATTCTGTTTTTGCACCAAAGATGAGACAAATGAGAGGCCCACTAAATGACTTGGAAAAAAATAAGAAATTTGAATGGTTAAGAGTACACCAGTAATCTTTCACAAGCCTTAAGAAGGTGTTACAATCAAATTTATTGCTGACACATTATGATCCCAAAAGAGACATCGTAATAGCTGCTGATGCATGTGAATACGGAATTGGAGCAGTGATTTCACACCGATTTCTTAATGGAACAGAAAAAGCAGTCGCTCATGCAGGCCGTGCGCTGACCCAAGCAGAAAAGAATTACGGCCAAATAGAAAAAGAAGCTTTAGCTCTAGTTTTTGCAGTATGAAAATTCTATAGATTTGTTTATGGAAGGCGGTTTGACCGATCACTGTCAGTATTTGGTTCAAAGAAAGGAATATCTGCACACGCTGCAATTAGACTGCAGAGATGGGAACTGATACTCTTAGCTTATGATTTTGAGATCGAATATCGACGAACAGCAAATTTTGGTCAAGCTGATGCCTTATCAAGACTCATTGATTCCAAAAAAAACAACAGGAAATGAGGATTTGATAATGGCAGGTGTAAACAAAGACATCACAATGATAAAAGAGGATACGATGAGAAAATTACCTGTTAGTAAGAAAGATATTCAAATTATGATAGAAGAAGACTCTGAACTCAGAAAATTAAGTGAGATCATTAAAAAGGGATTTTGGCCAAAAGTTAAACTTGGACCAAACTGGAATGCATTCCAAAGTAAAGCAACTGATTTGACTTTTCATGATGGCATTCTATTTATGGGTGTAAGAGCAATAATTCCAAGAAAACGGCAACAGCGTATATTGAGGATGCTACATCAGGGTCATCCAGGAATTACGAGAATGAAAACGCTGGCCAGACAGTGTATTGGCATGGATCGATTGATTTTGCGGGACCAATGGATGATTGTTGTGGACGCATATTCAAAATGGCCAGAAATAATACAAATGAGTGCGGCTACCTCAACAACGACAATTCGCGAGCTGAACAGAATGTTTGCTTGGTATGGATTTCCCAAGACATTGGTATCAGATAGCGGAACGCAGTTTACATCTATGGAATTTGAAAGATTTTGTCAGTCAAAATTTATCAGTCATATCCGAATACCTCCCTTTCATCCACAAAGTTATGGTTAGGCAGAAAGATTTGTTGATACTTTCAAAAGAACCATACAAAATCTAAAAGGTGAAGGAATTACCGAGGAATAGGTGCAAACGTTTATATTGTGTTATAGATTTACACCATGCCCATCTAGTCCACATCAAAAATCTCCCGCAGAAAATTTTTTGGGGAGACAAATTAGAACACCACTATCAGACTTACAACCAAGTACTAAAAAAGACGAAAAGTATTCAGAAAAAAAATCTTGCATGAAGAGACAGTTTGACAAAAGGAATGAGGGCAAGACCGAGAGTTTTTAAAGAACAAAATGCGGTGTACGCTAGAGATTATAAAAATCCAAACCATCCCAGATGGATACCAGGGAAGATTTTAAAAAGAATTTGAAAAACGGTTTACGAAGTTGAGATTGACAGAAGGATTACAAAAAGGCATACAAATCAATTAAGACCATGGAATTTAGATTGGGCACTTAAAGAAATGTTTAAGACATTCGACATGCCAGTACCTCTTCAAGATAAAAATGATGAAGAGAAAGCCCCAGGAAGAATTGTGTTCCCAGGAGAGGAAGAGATGTTGGAACCAGACATAAAAGCAACTCCTCGGGTTACGGAGAATGAGGATGGAGAGAATAGTCAAGGAGACCATGTTCCAAGTCATATGGATAATGAAGCCAATCCAGAGGAGTTGACACACATTCCAACAGGAATAGAACCGGTAAATCTAGCATCGAGCTCAAATATAAAATTGTCTACACACTCAAAAAAGATTCCAATACACATTGAATCATCAGGAGAAGTAAAGTAAATATTTACAATTTATCTAATAAACTCCAGTGATTATTTCGTTAACGGTAATAGAAATTAAAACGATAATTATTAATTTGTGTTAACGAAAACTGAAACGAAAACTAGAATAGAAAGTCAAAACGAAACTGAAATAAAAATAAAAATTAGTTAGTTAGAACGAAATAGAAATAAAAAATTTTTTTTTTTCGAAACGAAATAGAAATAGAAATAAAAATTAATTTTTTTTTTGAAACGAAATAGAAATAGAAATAAAAATTATTTTTTTTTTTAGAAACGAAATAGAAATAGAAATAAAAAATAATTTGTTAAAACGAAATAAAAACAAAAATTATTTAAAACAAAATAAAAATTAATTTCGCTTCTATGCTACTTCCTTTTAACATGCCTTTGTCGCTACGAGATTGTTTATTCCTTTTCTATTGTATTCGTGTTTTGGTTTGTCGTTATTTATTGAGTCAGAAATGTCGAAAGTTTAGTTTGGAATTATTTTAAATATGATGTCACTAAGAATAAAAGTGTTTGTCTAGCAAAAAAAGATAGTAACGTCGATGGTGCTATAAACCAGTGCGGTTTTCAACTGGCCGGTAAAAATCCAACGAACCTAAAGGTTAGTTTTTTCAAACGTGATTTTTTATTCAAATTTACTATGTAGCCATTAATGTGTCATCATTGCTTGAATTTTGTATAGACTCATCTTCAAAAATGTCATCGTGACAGTTACGATGAATTGGCTAAGCAGTTAAAAGACAAGCACAAAGAAAAGTCAGAGAATCAACAAACTTCTACAGTTTCGACTTCCACAAATAAAGACGTTATCGTAAAATCGAAGGCTATTACAGACTTTTTGTCTGGTTCTAGTACACAGAGCTCAAAGTGGGCACATGAGTCAGCAGAGTACCAGCAGCGAGTCGGTGCTGTTGTTGACATGTTGATTGAAACCGGTAGGTATTGTTTTTGAGTTAATAACAAGTATGATAAACAGTCTATATAAATGACACAAATTATAGGAAGTCCAATGACGCTCATAGATCAACCAACTTTTCGACACATGATGATGATCATGGATAAAAAGTTTAAACTACCAGGTACTTTATATACGATTTTAGTTTATTCAATTTTTTCTATATATATATTTACGCTAGTCACTGACTTACTAAGTAGCTCTGGAACGCTCGGTAACATAATTATATTTCTAATTAGCTTATACATGTCGATTTAAAAACCACCTAGTTATGAATAAATAAAATGTGTGACTGTAAGAACCTAATGACTTTTTAATGTTTAGGGTCCGTCAAAGTTCAACAACTCATGAATGAGCAGTACGAAAAGGGAAAAACCTCATTGAAATCTGTACTTTCCAGATCTAGAAAAGTAACCATTTGTCTTGATGGATGGACAGCTAAGGGTCTGACGTCATCATACCTGGGTATTTCTGTCTGTTTTTTTGACCCGATTTCTTCAACATCCAAACATGCTGTTCTCAATCTTTTTCTTTTGCCTCATCCGCACACCGGGTTTGCGATATCTGATGCTTTAGAAAAAAGTTTGGGTGAATGGAGCATAGGATTTGAAAAAGTTATGCTGGTGGTTTCAGATAATGGAGCAAATATGAAAAAAGCTGTAAGGGTTTTGCATGAAAAGGTTACAGCATCAAGACAATTTGGTACAGACAGTGATAATGATATTGTAATAGAGAGTTATGATGCAGATAATATCGAGAGTGATGATGGCGGAAGTGACGCTAATGAGGATATAGAAGACTTGGCAGAAAATCCGGAGCTTAATAACTTCCCAGATCTTTCAGAAAGCTGTTACATATGGATGCCTTGTATGGCTCACAGCCTGCAACTTGTTATCAAACAACTATATAAGCATGGCTATAGTGATATAATTGCAAGAACAAGGAAATTAGTAAGTCATGTCAGAAAGTCCTCAATTTTAGGTGAACAGTTGGTGAAGAGGTGTGGTAAAAATGTCATCACTGACTGTACCACTAGATGGAACAGTACATATTTCATGGCTAACCGAATGCTGCAAATAAAGGACGAAGTCAATGAGGTTTTAGGGGCTGCTGGTGTTGACTCACTTTTAGCTAGTGAGTGGAGCAAACTAGAAGAAATGACAATTTTGCTTCAACCTTTTGCAATCCAGACAGACATGCTGCAAACAGATTCAATGTCGTTGTCGCATATCATTCCTTCACTCCTTGAACTTGAATGTCACTTGACACAATTTAAAAGTAACGAACAAACAGCGGCACATATGCTAACTGAATTGAGAAATCGGTTCAATAATTTGCTCGAGCCTCTCAGTGAAAAATTCAATCCACTGCCAGCTGCTGCATGTCTCCTTGACCATACAGTTGCTCCAATAATGTTCTCACTTGAGACACATCATCTGTTGGAAGCTGCTAAGAAGTACCTTATTAACCAGGTTTGTGAATTATAACTTCGAATTTAAATGCTGAATTGACGTTCTACATAATATTTTTTTTTCAGGTTTCAAGTTCTCAATCGGTTGTAGTATCTTCAGCTTCTACCAGTTTGGCTGGTGTATCACCTGCTGTGAAGCGATTTAAACTTTTATCTGAAAAAATTCAGAAGCACAGTGTCTTAGTCACTAATATTACTAATATACCAAACGAAACACAGCTATCTAGATATATAGACGAAATACATATATCTAGTGCTGACCATGGGGAAGATGTAATACAGTTTTGGATTGCTCGACAGTCTCTATATCCGCAACTTTCCCTCTTGGCTTTGGACATTCTGGCAGCACCTGCTTCCCAGGCATATGTGGAGAGGATTTTTTCCTTATGTGGCCTTTTGAGCGGAGGGAAGAGACATAGACTGAAAAAAAATCTAGAAATGAGAGTTTTTTTAAAATTGAATAAACAGTTTCTCACTTGACTTGTGTTTAGTTACAACTGCAAAATAGGGAGGTTACAAACGAAACTGAAATTAAAACTAAAACTATTATAAATTCAAAACGAAAACGAAACGGTAATAATAATTACTGATGCAAAACTAAACTGAAATTAAAATTATTGGAAAATTCAAAACTGTAACGAAACGGTAATAATAATTACTGATGCAAAACTAAACTGAAACTAAAATTATTGAAAAATTGAAAACGAAAACGAAACGGTAATAATAATTACTGGTAATTAGTGATTCAAAACTAAACTGAAATTAAAATTATTGAAAAATTCAAAACTAAAACGAAACTGTAATAATAATTCATGATGCCAAAACGAAACTGAAACTGAAACTAAATTTATTTCTGAAACTAATTAATCACTGATAAACTCTAGGTGAAAAAAATTGAAATATAGAAGGGGAACAAATAGTCTACACACGCGAGAAGAATTCCAATATGCATTGAATCATCACTAGGTTAAGTAAAGTTAAAATTTGAAAAATATATATTAAACTCTAGGTAAAAAAAATAAAATTTGAAAATTATGGTCAAATACCCCCCATGCGCCTCGCAATTTACGTTGCTGAATATGATATGTTTTTATTGAAAGCAGGCCCGTAGCCAGGTAGGGTGCAAAAGGGTGCACCCTTTCCAAGAGGAAAGTATAAAAATGTACACCCTTTATAATTCTGTTGACAAAATAATATTTGCACCCTAAGCCCATGAACATTGGTTATCACAGGAGTTAGTTGATTGATTTAGACATAAATCTTCACTCAGAACAAATTTAATCAATCTCACTTAAAAAGACAAAATGTTGCTACATCGTCTTTTGTTAGTGACATTGCTGGGATGATAAACATGCTATTTCCATTTAAGAAAACAATAATTCCCTGATCTTTAAACGCTTTAATTTTATGTTTCTGCTTTAACATTTAGGGCTCTCACAGCTGTTCCTGAAAATAACTTTTCTCCATTTATTCGTTCAGCGTGCCACAACGCTACTGACATTCTGGTGGCAGTGGTGGGATTCAGAGGATTCAGAAGATTTTAAAGAAGAAGAAAAATTCGACCAGTTCCGGAGAAGAATTCGGCCAGTTCCGGAAAAGAATTCGACCAGTTCAGGAAAAGAAGTCGACAAGTCATTCGACCAGTTCAGAAAGTGAAGAGATCGACCAGTTCAGGAGGAGAGTCGACCTTGTCTGACGGAAAAAAATCGAGATAAGTTTGTCTGATTCATTTCGCGGTTGCCCTTAAGTAGTTGTGTAATTTCGAGTGTGGGTTTGTGTCGCAGTACGTTTGGTAGTTGTGTAATTTCGGGTGTAGGTTTCGTGTGGCAGTAGGGTATTGTTGTCATGTCCGAGTAATCTTTAAGTGAGACAGGTGGAAATACCCCTGTACTCGAATTGTCTGAGCAACGAGCAGAAGATATTGCTCAAGCAGTGTTAAGGGTAAACCCAAGGGATAGACGGGAAACCATGTTTAGTGGAGTAGAATCCCAGAGTCCTAGAGTGTTACATGATAACCCAGATAAAGAGGGAGCTGGTGGATATTTTATGGCAGAACAGGGTGGGTAGAGTGGTAATCGATAATTTGGAAGTGGTGAAATTACAACTCCTAGATAAAGAGAAAGAGAGACAATCGGCTGAACGAATGCAGAGAGAAAGATTAGAAGCAGAGGAGCGAAGAGAACGATTTAGATTAGAAGCAGAGGATCGGAGAGAGCAATTAAAATTTGAGAGAGAAAAAGTTAGGAATGAAAGGGAAAGAAAATTAACTAGATTTAGTATCGAGACCGCACATCAACCTGATCTAACAAATAAAACAATAAAATTAGTTAAGATAATAGTAGACCTAATTGGACCTTTTCCATCTGATCCATTGACTATCCCTAGTTTTTTTTTTAATTACTTGAGAAGCAATTTATTTCATACGAGGTGGAAAATAATATAAAACCTAAAATTTTATTAGCTAAATTGAGTGGGAGGGGCAGAAGTCTCATAAATCATTTACCACCATCTCAACTCAAAGATTATTATGAACTTAAGAGAATTTTATTATTGGGATATAGAATAAGTCTTTTAATATTAAGACAACGCTTTCTGTCGATGCTGAAGACACATGACCAAACTTATATAGAATTTGCATCACATTTACGCACTGCTCTGACTTATTATAAACAAAGCAGAGAAGTAAATTCCTTTGATAATTTAATAGATTTACTCTGTGCTGATAGATTAAAAGAGGTAATGCCACGAGGTTGTCTTGATCACCTGTCCACTCTAGAAAAAGATGGTTGGTTAGGATGTGAGCAACTTGCAGAGGCGGCTGATAATTATATGGCAGTACGTGATAATGATTGTCATATCATTCAGTATGCTCGTCCAAGACTTAACAACGTAAGGAGCCATGCACCTCCAAGTAGACCAAATAATAATCCTAACACTAATTTTAAACCAAGATCTAACCACCCTCTTCCATATCAACAGCGTTTTAATAGTCAACCAATGACGGATAGGAATAATAATAAAGATAATAATAAAGGAACACCCCTTTGTTATAGTTGTCAAAAAGTAGGTCACATTGCTAGAGATTGTCCCAACCAGAAAAATATTGAAATTAACTGTTGCCATATATTAAATCAAGGTGATTCTCTTATAAATAAAAATATTAAAATAGGATTGAATGAATATCCTATTATCAAAACTGAACGATTCTATAAACGACCTTTTAGAGAGGTGATGATTAATCAATCAACAACCCAGTTAGCTTTAATTGATAGTGGAGCTGAAACTAATTGCATTAGAAAAGACTTAGTTGACGCTTTAGGAGTTCGTCCAACTACAAAAGTGGAGTTAGTCGATGTGCTTGGTTCACGCAAAACAGTTGAGTGTGTTGAGCTGTTGTTACAACCAGTGCAGAATTCCTATATTACCGTGAACATTGCTCCGAAATTTAAAGTCTTCTTTTCCGTGGTACGTAATTTGAGTGAGGCCATCATTATTCACCCTGGTGTTAATGAGAGACTTGAAGCCGAGACTTTGTATGAAGTTATGGTTCCTCAAGAGAATGCTGAATTAATAAATTCTTTGCCTACAAAATTATCAGAGGATGAAATGTTAGTGTCATGGTTGTCAGATTTTGCCAACGACGATGAGGTGGAGGTTACAACGGTTCCAACGGTACAGATTAACGAGGTAGCAGTTGGGGACGTGGTTAATCCTGAGAAAGAAATCTCAGATATTCCCATTAATGACGAAGAGACTAGTTCAGGAACTCCTGCTATTCCTGTTATTCCTATTTCCATTAATAGCCAAGAGACTAACACAGTTAATCCTGTTATTCCTGTTATTCCTATTTCCATTAATAACAAAGAGACTAATACAATAAATCCTGTTAGTCCTGATTCTATTGATAATGAAGAGACTATTATAGGAATTCCTGTTATAAATGATAGTAGGATAGATTTTCCTACCACTTTCTTTGTTAGAGAACAAAGAAATTGCACTTCTTTAAAACCCTTTTGGAAATTTGCACTTCGAAAGAAAAAGGGATTCTTTATTGAAAGAAACATGTTATTTCATAGGGAAGCTTTATGGGGACTTAAATTAAAACAATTATGTTTACCTTATAATCGCATTCCCATTATCTTACAATTAAGTCATGAAGCTCCGTGTGCCGGTCATATGGCAGCTAAGTCATCCTTACAGCGCATACGCATGAATTTTTGGTTCCCAGAGATGGAGAACAAATTTAGAGAATTTTGCGAATCCTGAAAAATATGTCAATTACGGGCGCCTATAAAGGTGAAGGATCGTATCCCGATTCAACCAATACCCAGAGAAGATGAATTTCCTTTTAGTCATCTTGTAATGGATTGCATAGGTCCATTGTTTCCATTGAATCCCCCACCCATGTTCAATTATGCACTAGTCGTAGTTGATCTTTTTTCAAGATGGCCGATGGCTTTTCCTTTACATTCATTGACCTCTGTAAAGCTCTACCACAGGATCCTGTGACGCACCAGTTCAGTAGCGTGCCCCAACGTTAACTGACAACAAACACTTTATTTTGAAGAAGTTCGAGAAGCAACTTTATTAAATTTTAAAAGCAAGCAGGAACGATTTTAACTTTAGATTAGAGAAAACCACGTGGAAACAGTCGCGCAGGACTTTCCCTCTTTCACGGCACTCGTGGACTCCCTTATATAAGGAAAAATAAGTTACGTAATCAGAATCCACCTCTCTGATTGGTCGATAACAATGAATAGTCAATAAACCGATATAAACAAATACTAAACATATAATTAGCTCCCTAAATCTTGACCGCGAAGATATCAATTTTTAACAGACTATAAACATATATATATAAACTACAATCCACGAGATTTTGACAACTAGATAATCGGTAGAAATCTCGATACACTAAGAAATATACACCAATAATAATTGCGGGAATTAACATGCGCTCTGATTGGCTCGTTGAGACAAAGGAATACGTGACAAAATAGAAGATACTAAATAAGTTTCATTAATTACTTAATATTAAACAGTATTTCTAGAAATAAAATAAATGTTTGGTATAAAAGAAAAAGAAGGGGGGGGTCCAGCACTGACACACCTCCCACCCGAAAAGACGATAACCAGTATCTGGTTATCGTTATAAGAATATACATCACGAGCTAGCCAACGGGGCAAATATAAAAAAGAAAAAGCTACGAACATAATCAGTGAGTTCGACGCTGTTGTGAAATATAATACATTTAAATACAGAACATAAACATCACAAGTAAGGTGCACATATTTGTCATCTTCTGATCTTCTTCCTTCCTTAAGCTTGTCCTTGAAAGGCGCCACACAACGTACATCGCAGGTTCAGCATCCTCCCACAACTGAGAACTGGTGAGAAAAACATCTTCTTCTTTTTTTGGATTACCTGAATGAATTGACTAAGACAAATTTATCCGAATCATCCGCGGTTGCCCATTACAGTTATACCAATCACCAAAAAGAAAACCTCACTTACTCCGACCAAAGAATATTTTAAACTAAAATTAATAGGCAAATCCACACCATAAAAGACTTAATTTACACCACCTAGTCTATCTAAACTTAAAGAAATACGGATGAAACTACATACGGAATTTAAATTCGGGACATCAAATCTGCGACAGAATTATCGCGTCCTCTCTTATATTGAAACACCATATCATACTCTTGTAAAGCTAGTGTCCACCTATTGAGCTTTGCACCCTTAGGAGCAGCTTCGGTTAAATACGTGAGTGGATTGTGATCCGAGAAAACAATCACTCTCGAAAACAGAATCCACTGTCGAAATTTAATTAGTGCCCGTACAACCGCAAAAGCTTCACGTTCAATTGTTGACCATCTACTCTGCGTTGAAGTGAGCTTTTTGCTAGCAAAAGCTATAGGAACTTCATGCTTATTTATATCCCATTGGAAGAGACAACAACCTACTGCTATCGAACTAGCATCCGTAGTCAAACTGAGAATAATCGATTGTATTTAGGTTATTGTAATTAGATAAATCTAAGATAAATCTATCTAAAGCTATTTGATGTTTCTCTTTCCAATCAATTCTAGTTGGCATATTTTTTTTGTTAATTCTGTAAGAGCACAAGCCGTTTCTGCTAAATGTGGAATATAATTTATAAAATAGCCGAAGAAACCAATCAAACGTTTTACTTCCCTCTTATTTGTCGGGGGTTTAATATCTTTAACTGTAGCAATCTTGACAGGATTAGGGGCTATATGACCTGAGCCGATAACATGACCAAGGAATGTTATTTTACTTTCAGCAAAACGACATTTTTTTAAATCGAGCGTCAAACCATGTTCTTGAATTAAGCTCAAGAATTTTGTTAGATGTTCTAATTGTTCATCCCAAGTGGATGAGTAAATAGCAAAATCATCGATAAAAGGTTCAGTAAATGAGCGAATTGGTCTGAGCAATTCAGAAATGACACGCATAAAAGTAATGCCCGCCGACTTCAATCCGAAGGGCATCCTTAAAAATTCAAACACACCTTCTTCACAGGCAAACGCTGTCAACCATCTTGACTCTGGTTTCATCGGGATTTGCCAATACCCATTTTTGGCATCGAAACAACTGATATATTTCGCTCTCCCTACGTTCTGCAAATAATCAAAAATATCTGGTATGGGAAAACAATCACTTTTTGTGAAACGGTTTACATGTCGATAATCAACAGCCAAGCGAACACCATCTTGACCCTTGGGACCCTTCAACACACATACCATCGGACTAACCATGGGACTTTGTGAAGGCATAATAATATTTTGTTGTACCATTTCCTGTATCTGGTTCGATACAGCTTTCTTAATAAGTTCGGAGGTTCTGTATGCTTTCAATTTCTTTGGAATAAAATCAGGCGTAATTTTAATTTCATGACACACGTTGGAACAAAGACCTATTTTTTCTGAGAATACTTTTGCAAAGTTATCTAAAATATTTGTTAACTGGCTCTGTTGTAGTTCGCTTGAATGATTTACAATGTTTTTCTCTATTTTAGTACTAGGTAAGGCAATTTCGATATTGGACTTATCTAAGACTTCAACTTTTCCAAAGTCTATGTCTTCGTCGTAAATGACCGAACAACTACTTACCAAGGCTTTTTCGATACGTTCATGATATTTACGTATCTTGTTGGCATAAAGATGATATTGATTACCCTCAATTTCAACTATGAAAGAATAAGGTGATTTTACTCGAACAATTGTTCCAGGCCCTTGCAATCGGTTCAACGTTTTAGATTTATTTTATCTGGTGCTAATATAATAACGGGATCACCTAATTGAAATTTACGATCAGTACTTCTGAAGTTATAATATTTAACATAACGATTTTGTTCGTTACTATCAACAAGATCTGCATATTCGCGTGCTTCTTGTAGAGCTTTTCAGAGATCACTTAAATATTGACTTGGATTTTTTCCTAACTTAAAAGATACTTCTCCCTCATTTACCCATGAATCTTTTAAAATAGATAATGGTCCTCTGGGAGCAGTTCCATAAATTAATGTATAAGGACTAACATGTGTTGTGGAAAACGGCTTCTCGCGAAGACTCCTTAAAATAAAAGGCAATAATTTAAACCAACGTTTTGAATGATCCTGTGACAACTTATTAATCATGGTCTTAATACTTTGATTACAACGTTCTACAATACCAGCTGCTTCAGGATGTCCCGGAGTATTGAAACGTGGACTGCACCCTAAATATTTTAAGAATTCTTTAGTAAAAGAACTCGTGAAATTACTTCCACAGTCAGAGCTAATAACTCGCGGAATTGAAAAAGTCATAAAAATCTCTAGAAGGCAATCACCGACGCTTCGTGCTGTCAATGAGTGTAAAGGAAAAGCCATCGGCCATCTTGAAAAAAGATCAACTACGAGTAGGGCATAATTGAAATTAGGTGGGGGATTCAATGGAAACAATGGACCTATGCAATCCATTACGAGATGACTAAAAGGAAATTCATCTTCTCTGGGTATTGGTTGAATCGGGATACGATCCTTCACCTTTATAGGTGCCCTTAATTGACATATTTTGCAGGATTCGCAAAATTCTCTAACTTTGGTCTCCATCTCTGGGAACCAAAAATTCATGCGTATGCGCTGTAAGGATGACTTAGCTGCCATATGACCGGCACACGGAGTTTCATGACCTAATTGTGAGATAATGGGAATGCGATTATTAGGTAAACATAATTGCTTTAATTTTAGTCCCCATAAAGCTTCCCTATGAAATAACATGTTTCCTTCGATAAAGAATCCCATTTTCTTTCGAAGTGCAAATTCCCAAAAGGGTTTTAAAGAAGTGCAATTTCTTTGTTCTCTAACAAAGGAAGTGGTAGGAAAATCTATGCTACTATAATTTATAACAGGAATTCCTATAATAGTCTCTTCATTATCAATGGAATCAGGAATAACAGGATTTATTGTACTAGTCTCTTTGTTATTAATGGAAATAGGAATAACAGGAATAACTGTATTAGTCTCTTGGCTATTAATGGAAATAGGAATAACAGGAATAGCAGGAGTTCCTGTACTAGTCTCTTCGTCATTAATGGGAATATCTGAGATTTCTTTCTCAGGATTAACCACATCCTCAACCGCTACCTCGTTAATCTGTACCGTTGGAACCGTTGTAACCTCCACCTCATCGTCGTTGGCAAAATCTGACAACCATGACACTAACATTTCATCCTCCGACATTTTCGTAGCTAAAGAATTTATTAATCCAGCATTCTCTTGAGGAACCACAACCTCATACAAAGTCTCTGCTTCAAGTCTCTCAATAACACCAGGGTGAATAATGATGGCCTCACTCGAGAAATCATAGAAGAAGGTTTCATGCCCACTTTCAAAGTTCAAAGACAGATCTACCACCAAGTAGGATCTATATTAACAATTTGTGAAGGTGAACCCAAATTTTTCCAGATCTATTTCATGGGAGAATCTTCCTCTGAAGCAAATCAAAGATGTGCTGTGGTACCGACTATGATAGGCTCAGAACTCCTCACTTCGGCTCGACTCGACAGCTAGTTTGCTGCTAGATAGGTGATTTTTTGCGAAGTGAAACACTGCGTTGAAATGTTTCAAAAGCCTACAAATAGAATGACTAACTGTCACCACAAGTAACGCAAATATTTATAAGACTCTACTTGGAATCGAACCCACGTGTCTACGGCAACACCGCCTCGCCTAAATGCAAGCGCTCTTACCAACTCAGCTACCAACCATCACCAAAAAATGATGGCTAGAAGTCTCAGTCTTTCGGAGCTACTTAACATTAGACTACGACTATGATAGGCTCAGAACTCCTTACTTCGGCTCGACTCGACAGCTATATATATATATATATATATATATATATATATATATATAAGCATATACAAATTTTGAAGTTGTTTGATGGCCCAATTGTTCCAAAATTTGGAATTGCAACAAACGTCAATAAAGGAATGAATATGAACAGATTGATGGAAGGAGATAAACATAAAACAGAGATGACGCCTTTTTTAGACTTACTTGTAACAATGTTTTAAATTAAATCCATACAAAAAACCGAGGGGTTAACCACTCTCCAGATGGGTGTACGACGCAAAAATTCCAACTGGAATTTTTGCGTATTTTGGATTTTTTTTGGAATTTTTGCGTTTTTTTGGAATTTTTTTGGACTTTTTGCGTTTTTTGGAATTTTTTTTGGAATTTTTGCGTATTTTGGAATATTTTTGGAATTTTTGCGTACTTCGAAATTTTTGCGTTCTTCGAAATTGCGTAATTTGGAATTTGTTTGGCGGTTTAATTTTTTTGTTTATTGTTGTTGATTTTTTGAGCATTTTACAACACTATATATTAACTACAACAAATATTTCCGCTGTTTGTTTACGTTTGGAAAAAGTCGATTTTCTTCGAAAATATCAATTGTGACACAGAATTATTTGTATAAATTGCAATATACAACGATTTTCTAATAATACCGATACTTTTTTCCGTTTATTTGACATTATTTAACTATCGCAATACAATTATCGCCCGTCAACTTGTGGTCTCTCGTACGGAATTCATTAAGTTGTAAAGTTATGCCGCCAAAGACAAAGAAGGACTTAGTATTGGATGGACGATCCACAGCCGAAATGCTTGGTATTAAGCTGTGTGAATGTTGCCTCAAAGAAAATGAGGATATTTTAAAGATTTTGGTTGAGTTGAAAAATGTCAAGGCAAAAGAGGTGGAAACCAAAGAGATGGCTGAAGACATAAAAGAAATTAAAAACATAATTAAAAAGAGTGACAACTTAACAGTGGCCTTAGAAAAACAAAATGGGCAGATCCAAGAACTAGGTCTGAAGTTAGAAGATGTTGCTAATAAAAGGATACAGGAAAACCAAATGATGAAAAAAGAATGGTCTAGCTTGTTTAAAGAAAATGTAGAGGTTTTAAATCAGAATGTTGGTGCTGTACAGAGATCAGTTGTTGGGACTATTGAAATAAACAACAAAAGAATTGAAAGACAAAACAACTTTATAGCCTACAACTTGCCTGAGAATGACCCAAATTCCAAAGCAAAAGAAAAAGAGGATATTCTAAAACTTCTGAAAGAGATAACAGATAAGGACTTGGACGCCGAAGTTGTGGAGCTTTTCAGGTTGGGGAAAAGGACTGATAATGCTCAAAGGGCAAGACCGGTCCTGGTCAGGTTTGACAACCAAAGTACTAAAAATTTGGTGCTCGAGAACAGTTTCAGACTAAAGAAAAGTGAGTCTTACAAAATGGTGATCCTTAGTCAGGACTTGTCAATCGAAGACAGGAAGCAATGCAGAAAGCTTCTGTACGAAAAAAGAAAAGAAATTAGTCTCAAAGATGACATAAATAAATGGGTACTCAGGATAAGAGGGAAGCCAGGGAATTTCCATGTCTTGTCCTACATGAAAAAAATTTTTTAAGGCCGCCCTGTTCAAGATCCAGTGATGCTGCTGCTACAAGTTTTCTAAAAAAGGATGGATGCTGTTTAGCACTTACGAATGCTAGAAGTCTCCTCAACAAGATTGTGGAACTTGAGTATTTTTTGGATGAATCTAATGTTGATATTTTTTCTGTTACTGAGACATGGTTGTCTCCTGAGGACCCTGACAGTCTATTTTTACCCATGGGCTACTCTGCAAACCGTTGGGACAGACCATCTAGAGGCGGCGGGGTTGCCTTTATTATTAAGAATGAAATCCCATTCAAACCTATAGCTATTCCTGCAAGATTCCAATCTATTGAAATCACATGTATTGATGTTTTGCTTCATAGTGGTCCATGTCGACTCATAACATACTATCACAGAGGCGGTTTTGACAGCATGGCGGATCAATACGCCAAAGACAGCATTCAATGTATTAAATTCTTATCTTCTGTGAAATACCGTGCCTGTCTTATGGGTGACTTTAATTTGCCAGGTATTGATTGGGAGAACTATCTGGCACCTGAGAACACAATATATAATCATTTCCTGGAGCTATTTGACGATCTAGGTTACCATCAATTTGTTCATCTTCCTACCCGTAATGACAATATTCTGGATCTTATCCTATCTGGCGATCCAATGCTAATTTCTACAATCGATGTGATATTTCCTCTTGCGTCTAGTGACCATAACATGATACTCTTCAAGCTCAACGACTATGTCCCCCAGACAACAGACAATCACTCTGTCTCATACAATTTCAGTAAGGGAGATTACAAGTTACTCAATAATTATTTAAATGAAGTTCCTTGGGACTATCTTTTCCAATATTGTTTTTCCTCTAATGAATGCTGGCGAATGTTTAAATGCTACCTGTTTAAAGGAGTGAACAGATTTATTCCATTGAGACGTAAGTTCAGGGCTGCCACTAAAACTCGTGTGAAAATAACTCCTAGAGCACTGAGACAACTTTACCATGAAAAGTTGCAATGTTGGCGTTCCTGGAAATCTACCCAGACTGTGGAGGCAAGGGAAAAATATTCTTCGATAGCAAAAAAATGCACCCAGTCCGCTTTAGCCTTTCAAATTAGTTAGGAAAAGAGCCTTGTGGCTAAAAATAATCTTGGATCATTTTACAAATACGTGAATCGAAGGCTGTTTCCACGCTCTAGAATCGGGCTTGTTTTAAAAACTGATGGGACCACCGCCTCTGACGAAGGCGAGATTTCTGACATTTTTAACGACTACTTCGCCAGTGTCTTCACGGTTGACGATGGAGAGAACCCTCAGTTAAATATGCGTACGGAAAGTCGTTTGAGTGCGGTCACTTTTACTCCAGAATTAGTTTCTAAAACTTTGAAAACCCTCAAAAATTCTGCTTCTGTAGGCCCCGACGGTATTCCTAATGTGCTGCTCAAAAATTGCTACTACACCCTAGCACTGCCACTATGTCATATCTTTGATCTGTCTTTGAAATCTCAGCGTTTGCCCCAGGAGTGGAAATCGAGTTTCGTCACGCCTATCCATAAAAAGGGTCTCACTAATCAACCAAAGAACTACAGACCTATTTTCATAACATCTTGTTGCTGTCGTGTGATGGAAAGAATAATTAATAAAGAACTCATTTCCTACCTTCTCACTAATCATCTTATTAGTGAACAACAACACGGATTTTTACCCTTGAGGTCAACCTGTACAAATCTGTTGGAAAGTGTATACGATTGGTCCATTGCGATACAGGAGAAGAAACTCACGGATATTATCTACTTTGACTTTCAAAAAGCATTCGACTCCGTTTCGCACTCAAAGCTCGCAACAAAACTTCGTGCCTATGGTATTAACGGCAATCTCAGTGCATGGCTAGTTGACTTCCTATCCAATCGTACTCAATATGTACGAGTTCACGAAACACTTTCAAATCAATCCAATGTTATAAGCGGCGTTCCCCAAGGTAGTGTCCTTGGGCCTACTTTGTTTCTTATTTACATTAATGATGTCGTGGAAAATATTACTAACAAAACGATCTCGATTAAGCTCTTCGCTGACGACATCAAATTCTATTCCAGTTCTGGTTCGTCTACATGTGATCTACAGATGGCTATTGACAAGCTGATGTCGTGGAGCAAGACATGGCAGCTCAACTTAGTTCTTGAAAAATGTGTACTATGTACGATTTGTCGCAGCAAGAACAGTCGAAGGCAAATCTCTAAATATTTTGTAAATAAACATGAGCTTGAGAATGTTACTCAAATGAGAGATCTGGGGATAACTATTGATGAAGGCCTTACTTTCAAGAACCACATAAATGTTATTACACACACTGCCGCAATCAGATCACGACTTGTCCACAGGTCTTTTACTTCAGGAAACCATCAGACACTAGCAAAAGCTTTTTGCACGTACATTCGGCCACTCCTCGAATACTGCTCCTCTGTATGGAGTCCTCACCATAGATTTCTGATAAACAAGTTAGAAAAAATTCAAAGAAGATTCACCAAGAATATTCCATCTCTTCGTCAGGTACCTTACCCCGCCCGCCTTAAGATGCTCGGTTTGCAGTCTCTCGAGTACCGAAGGCTTGTGTTAGATCTCAGCTTATGTTACAAGATATTGCATGGAAATGTATGCACCAATCTGGTGCACCATTTTCACCCCACCAACTACCCAGCAACTAGGGGTCACAGTTACAGACTTCGAACAAATGTGTTTTCAGTAGATACTACCAAGTACTTTTTTTCTAATCGTGTTGTGAATGTTTGGAATTCATTGCCGGACCAGATTGTTTCTTCTCCTACTTTCTCGGAATTTAAACATCTTATTGCTCAAACGGATTTATCTCTACTTCTGTCTGATATACGTTGAATAAGTTGCCATCTTACTGTCGATGTTTTTCTCTAATATTATTACTATTATTATTTTCTTCTCATTAGAGTGCTACTTATTTTGTCATTCTGACTGTAAATGTTATTGTACATAATTTTTTTTCGGGATGGAGTTAGCGATTCATTGAATCCTTCCACTCGTTTGTGAAATAAAATAAAATAAATAAATAAAATAAAATAAAATAAATAAGTAAAGCCTCTTTCGAGTTACGCGTTTATTAAGAACCGTTGAGAAAGTTTTCAAGATTTATAACATTTTCATTGGCCATCACAACACAATAATTTTCATTGATAATGACACATTTCGGTGGAGGAATACTACAAATGTAAGTTTCACAAGGATAATAACTGGTAACAGGACGTTTCGCCCCCTGGACGATTCGCACCCTGGACGATTCGCACCCTGGACGATTCGCCCCCTCCCTAGACGATTCGCCCCCTGGTCGATTCGCACTCTGGACGGTTCGCCCTCTGGTCGATTCGCACCCTGGACGATTCGCCCCCTGGTCGATTCGCACTCTGGACGTTTCGCCCCCTGGTCGATTCGCCCTCTGGACGATTCGCCCCCTGGTCGATTCGCACTCTGGACGATTCGCCCCCTGGACCATTCGCCCCCTGGTTGACTGTCTATTAGATTTAAATATTATTTTTTATTATTTCTACCACGTTTTTCGTGACTTGTTTTCTTGTCTGTCTATTTGTTTGTCTAAGGTTATATATTAATATAATAGTAGACCACGTCACTCACTATTTTAAAGAGTTTTGTTTATTTATATTTGTATATACGTTATTTTAAAGTTTCAAAAATAAATTATGGAATATATTTGGATTAAATTTTTTCTGTGTATTTTGTTTGAATGATTAATTAATTATTTTAAACTATAGAAATTACGATGAAGGGGACTGATGAGAAAGTGCTTAAATTGATCAGTCTTTTCAAAGAAAATCCGAATCCTTATGACATAATAAAAAGTTCATTATATTATAAGCCAGTATAAAAGCGGCTTGCAGTTAAAACAATTGCATAAACCCTCGGAAGTGCTGCTAGTGTGCTACGAAGTATTTTATGTTAATTATAAATGGTAAATTAGACTACCTGCCGCTGTTTTGTTTCATTATAATACGTTTGAAGTTTTGGACTTTTGTTCACGCAACCGCCACTTTTTGGATTTATTGCTTATGAAAATTTTCAATTCTTTTTTATTCAACAACCAGAGTATATATATATACGTCAATCTTTCGGCATGCTATATTTGAGTTTGCTTTATTCAAGTCTACTCTGCTTTTACTTTAAGAGCAATTTTAACTTGTATTATGATGTCAGCTGTTTATGATTGCGTTGTTTGTGCATAAAAGGTCACGAAAAGACAATATGCAGTTGCTTGCGATATTTGTGAAAAATGGTGTCATCTAATCTGTCAAAAAGGTATTTTAAGACTTATAACTATTATACAAATATTAAAAAAAACAAATAATACAGTTGATAACAAAATCTATAACGCGCCAACGGTGCTTTTGTAAAATTAATTTTTGGTCTGTTTGTAATAATTTGAGACAATTTTTATGTTCAGCGGTTATAAATCATTTACTTTTAGGAACTATTATTATTTTTGTAGAATTTACGTATAATCAATACAGAAGTTCACTCAAATGTAAACAGCAACTGCCTTTTAGTTGCATTTTTTGCAAAGCCCTGGTTGTAAGTGCATCGTCGACGACATCAACTAGTCCAAGCGGTCACTCTAGTCCTGTTAATGTGGACTTGCCACTTACAATAGATGAGGAATCTGGTAATCTACAGTCCAATGATATTTCATTTACTATAGAAGCTAGTTTAACTAATAATCAGAGTGCTGCAGCTATTAAAGAACTGGACATCAACCTTAGTCTGGACGATAGGCTGAACCAAACTCTACCGGATGACGACCAATCTAAAATGACAAACTTTCAGGTTATAGAAGGTGGCACGAAGCGGGATAAGCCTAAGCTTATTGACGCTTATGGATACACGTACAACGTGAAGAAAAGGTATTTAATATTATAATCTCTAATTTACTTTTGAAATCTCTGTAATAAACAGGTTAACGTGCATTTTTTTCTACAGAACAGAACATGCTGTCTACTGGCAATGTACCGTTAGAAGGCGGGATTTAAGATGTGCCGCAACGGTAAATCAGAAAGGTGCCGTTTTCGTGCGTGGTCAAAATGTTTACACACATGCACCAGCCACAGATGCGGAAGTCAACACTAGGATCCATGCCGCGATCCGTTCGACGGCAAAACAAAACGTGTTTCAGTCGGCCTCGGAAATAGTACAAAATAGTCTTCAAGTAGAGTTGCTTCCCGAAAAGCCTCTGGAAGCGCTCCCAACAGTTGACGCATTAGTAATGATTGTGTTGTTCAACTTTAAATAGTTA
Organism: Erpobdella octoculata; assembly: GCA_963978895.1. NCBI lineage: Eukaryota > Metazoa > Annelida > Clitellata > Hirudinida > Erpobdellidae > Erpobdella > Erpobdella octoculata. The sequence continues at coordinate 21,080,254 of OZ022241.1, forward strand.
ACTGATTTATAATTAATTTTGAAAATACAAGTTCCAAAAATGTATTTATTTTAATTTGCATTTTTGTTTTTTAGATTGTGTAGTCTATACTACAGTTCCACTTAAATATTGTTTCATTGATTCAGATTCGAGTAGCTAATCGTTCTCGCCAACGCCTTCGTCCTGCAGCTCCAATTGATTTGTCTTTCGAGTTAGAAGTCGACAAACTTCCAGCTAATTTCTTCCGTCATGATATACGGGTGAAAGAAAATCGCCACATTATATTTGCAACTGATCATCAGTTGGCCCTTCTTGCTAAAGCTCGGCGGTGGTATATCGACGGTACATTTTGGGTGGTTCGTGAACCATTCAAACAATTGGTAACAATCCATGCCTTTGTCCAGTATGAAGGTAATATACCAGCCATAACTAATTTCTCTGTAATATCAAACATAAAGTAATAAGAACTTTTAAAGTTCTTGTATGATATTTTTTAACTAACACAATTGTTATTCTCATTCGGGTTACAGATGCAATGAAGCAAGTACCACTGGCATTTCTGCTAATGTCTGGAAAAAGTACAAAAAAGTAATGACTATTCTTTCTTGTGTTTGTTGTGTGTAATTTAAAAGGATCTAATAGCTAACCGTTAAAAATTGCTAAATACAATTTTTATTTCCACAGACGTTGCAAAAGATTGTTGAAATTTTGCCGGAAGCACCCCATGTGGCTGGCTTTATGGTCGATTTTGAGTCAGCTATGTGGCGTGCATTGGAAACAGTTTTTCCTGATACAGCTATAAAAGGATGCGTCTTTCATCTGACTCAGGCTGTATGGAGGAAAGTGCAAGAGTTGGGACTTCAGATGGCATACAACGAAAAAAAAAGCATATACAACTTTATAAGGTAAAGTAATTGACATATAACTCAATTATAATATCAAATAATTAAAAGATAGGTTTATATATATATAAATATAAAAATTTATGCTTTGTTAACAATTTAGGCGTATTATGGCTCTTCCTTTTCTGCCTGGCGTTGACATACCTGAGGCATTTCTTCATTTAAAAGGAAAGGTTTTGGTTGAAAGTGATCAAAGAATAATTGACTTTGTTGACTATTTTGAAAAAACATGGATCAACAGTCAGGTCTGGCCACCTCACGCCTGGTCGATTTACATGGAAACCGTCAGGACAAACAACGATGTTGAGGGTGAACATTATCTATATCAGTTGATTTATATTACATTGCTGCTAAGAGTGGCATATTAATTATGTTTTTATGTTATTAATTAACCTAAAACAATTGTTTTTAGGATGGCACACGCGCTTAAATAGCCGTGCCAGGCGTGGTAAGTTGGATTTGTACCAACTGGCGCCGCTACTCTTCAACGAAGCGGAATATGTTACCCTGCAAGTCAACCTGATATCCGAGAAAAGACTTCGCAGGTACCAAAGGACGACCTATGCCAGACTGCAGGGAAAATTATCCGACGTGTGGGAGAAGTATGCGGAACATGTAATAACCACTTCTAAACTTCTGCGTGCCTGTGCGCACATATATGGGCCAGGCGGAAAATGATCAATAAAATTTACAACAAAAATGCAGTGTCTATTATTTGTTAATCTGTTTTCAAACATCATTATATATTTATTATAAAGTGAGATAACGATTCGTGGCTTAGTCATTACTAACGCAACGTTAAACAATGTCAAACCTCTTAAAATTGAGTTCCACTTAAAAAATTTGTAAATTAAAAAAAAACATTTAAACCATAGGCGTAGAGTTCGGGAAGAGGTCATCAAAAAATCGCAAAAGAAATTGAAATTAACATTTTGAAAAAGAACATTAATAGCACTTTTGAAGAAGTACTTTCTTAACTTTCGTTCCCTGTATGAGAACTACCTCCATAGTAAAAATAACAAAAAAATAATATTTAAGCAAGTTAAGAAAACGTGATAAAAATAATAAAAATTATATTTAACTCTAATAAACCGTCAACCACGCAGGGAGGTAATTGTCCAGAATGCGAATCGACCATGGGGCGAACCGTCCAGAGTGCGAATCGACCAGGGGGCGAACCGTCCAGAGTGCGAATCGACCAGGGGGCGAAACGTCCAGAGTGCGAATCGACCAGGGGGCGAACCGTCCAGGGTGCGAATCGACCAGGGGGCGAACCGTCCAGAGTGCGAATCGACCAGGGGGCGAAACGTCTAGGGAGGGGGCGAACCGTCCAGGGGGCGAACCGTCCGGGGGGCGAATCGTCTGGAAACCGTCTCGTTCGTTTTGTAAGTATATCTTTCTGGTAAAACTCGACCTGCCATTTGTTAACGAATAAAACTGACAATCAACCAATTTAGCAACCACGACTATTTTCAAACCGACATAGCAGAATAACGATAATGCAAGACAAAATAGAGAGTAGCTAATTGCGCTAAAATATTTGCATAATTTATGTGGCCTTATCAGACTCGGCTGTCCATTCAAATGAGAGAATTCTAATGCATGTCTTTTACCATCAGACATTGGCGAAAATGCCTCCAGTATAGCGTCCCGAACCGATTTCGATGAAAAATGACCGGTTTTTTAACATAAATGATATTTAAAACATAAATAAAAACTAATTACAATGTAAATAACTAAAAAACCAAAAATTATAGCACTTTAGAACATTTAAAAATTACTCCCGAAGTTAACGTAGTTCCCGATGAAGATCTATTTGTTAATAGCGATAGAAGTGAACAATCGGAATAAAGAAAATAAAAATTAAAACATTTAAAATAAAAAAAAGGAAATTTAGGAAAAAAATAAAAAAAATGATGGAGGTAAAAAATTGAAAAATAATAGTTTGCTTTAGAAGTACTTCTGATACGATGAACACTGAAGAAGAACGTTTAAGTTTACTGAAGTTTATAAGAAGCTCCTTTTCGTTTGATTATAACATTGATCCTGATGAAAATATCTTCCACCCAATCTATGATAATAGAAATGTTTATGTTACTTCTGATGAGTTAAACGAGCTAACCGGTCAATTAGCTTCGGATAATTTTTCATTTCTTCACGTCAATTGCAGAAGCTTAAAAAATAAATTGCATGACTTAGCAATGTTACTTCACTGGAGTAGATCTAGGATTTTGGCGGTTACAGAGACCTGGCTGGATGACAATTCATCTTTGAGCGTGGAAATACCGGGCTTTGTTTTCGTATCTATACATAGAGTTATGAAAAAAGGTGGCAGAGTTGGTTTTTTTATTGACTCTGACTTAAAATATTCTGTTCTTGATGTTAGTTCCTGGAGTATTGATATTACTTCATTTGAAATTCTCTTAGTATCTGTGGAGTGTCGAGGAATTGGAAGTTTTACTGTTGGAGTAATCTATCGCCCACCGGATACCAATATACGTGTTTTTAATGCAGAGCTGAGTAACATCTTGGATTACGTTGATAGAAAAAAGATGAAGATATTTCTACTGGGCGACTTCAACATTGATTTTCTTGACAAAGAATGGAACTCACTTACAGCTGAGTTTTTTAATTTACTAGCTTCCCACTGCCTTCATCCAGCCTTTACAACACCAACTAGAAAATGCCCTTCAACCGCCACCGCAATTGATAATATATTTACTAATTATCCATTACAGAAGACTCTCGCCAGGATTGTACTCGATGATGTCTCGGACCACTTCCCTATTTTTCTCTCTGCCACATTATCGACACCTGATTGCGTCGGAAAAAAATCATGTCTCCTCCTTAAGAAGGAGTTTCGTTAATAAAGAAATTTTTGAGCAAACGCTGCATGGAGCCGATTGGTCTAGGGTAATAGAGGTGGCCGAGTGTGGCGACGCGTCATCCGCCTATTCAATGTTTATCAATAGATACCTTGAGATATACAATAATTCTTTTCCTCTGGTGAGCTGCAGCGGCAAATCTAACGGACCTAACCAGTTTGATAAAGAATGGATGACACCTGAACTTATGAAAAGCTGCAAGAAAAAAAAGCGCTTTACCGAGCATACACCAGGAATCCATCTCCGTCTAACAAACAGAAATTTACTACATTTAGAAACCTCTTCAAATCAACTAAGATAAAAACCATCAAACAATTCTACTCCGAAAAGTTTAAATTAAACAACAACAACATGAAAGGAACATGGAAGTTAATTGGGAGCATTTTAAATAAAAAGACCAACATGGAACAATGCAAGATTTTCTGTACGGATGACGGTAGTCTATTAACATCCTCTTCTGTTATTGTTGAGTCATTCAATAATTACTTTTCTAATATTGGCTCCAACCTCGCAAGAAAGATATCCCCACCGGATACAACGTTTGAAAAATATCTTGGCAATCCTGTGACTCACTCTTTTTATGTCGCACCCACTACGCCCGATGAGATTATCAAAATAGCTTCAAACTTAAAGATCTCTCACAGCTGCGGAATCGATGGAGTCGACCCATGCATCGCACAAAATTCAATTACGGCGATCGCTTGTCCTCTGTCTGCTATAATAAATTGCTCAATATCTTCAGGGGTATTCACTGCTCAACTAAAAACCGCTAAAGTCATTCCAATTTACAAATCTGGGAAAAAAGAAAGCTTTTCTAATTACCGGCCAATATCTGTCTTGTGCTATTTCTCAAAGTTTTATTGAAAGAGTGATGCACTCCAGACTTTATAATTATCTTGATAAATTTTCCATTATTACACCCAATCAGTTTGGATTTAGAAAAAATCACTCAACTTATATGCCACTGGTTATGTTACACTCAAAGATTGCCGAGGCCATGGATCGTGGGAAATATGTAGTTAGCATCTTCCTGAACCTAGCTAAAGCCTTCGATAAGGTTGATCACGGCATTCTGGTGGAAAAATTGAGGCACTATGGAATCCGGGAACTCCACTATCATGGTTCAGTGACTATCTTAGCTGTAGATCACAATGCGTCCAGTACAGCAATTCTATCTCTTCGATGAAGCAGGTAACTTGCGGGGTGCCTCAAGGGTCGGTGCTGGGACCGCTTCTATTCCTCATCTATATTACCGACCTATGCTCAGTTTCAGATCGCCTTGAATTTGTTTTGTTTGCGGACGATACTAACCTCTTTGCGACTGGCGATAACTTAGAAAATTTGTATTACGATACCAACCGTGAATTGCTTTCTGTTTCTAAATGGTTCTCTGCTAGTAGACTTTCCTTAAATGTAAGCAAAATGAATTACATTTTATTTCACCATATAAACAAAAATACTTTCTGTAATTGTCAGCTGAAGATTGAAGATATACCAATTTTGCGGGTTCCTTATTGCAAGTTCTTGGGCGTGTTGCTTGATGAACACCTTACATTAAAAACTCACATTGAACATGTTACATCCAAGGTTGCAAAAAATTGTGGAGTGCTATCTCGTATACATCAGTTTGTTGATGCCAATATTTCTATGATGTTATACTCTGCACTTATCTTTCCGTACTTATCATACTGCAATATTGTCTGGGCCTCAAATTATTCAAGTCATTTTGTCTTCATATTTTGCAAAAGCGAATTATTCGAATTATTTTTCACATGCCTCCCACATCGTCTTGTAAAATTCAAATGGCTAACAGCAACATTCTTAATATTTATCAGATTAATTTCTTCAAAACTGGCATTTTCATGTATAAATATGATAATTTTATATTACCCTCATCATTCGATAAAATGTTTGTAAAATTATCTGATGTTCATTCCCATGATCTGCACCCCGGTCGCTGTTTTCGGACGGATTTTGCTAGGACAACTCTTAAAACATTCTATATTAAATGCTCTGGCCCTCGTATTTATTGAACCATTCCAATATCTGTCTTCTCCTTGAAACGTATTTCGTTATTTAAGCAAGCTCTGAAATCTTACTTATTATTGTCACACTCATAACTGCTCAATACCTATTACCTTAGCCCAATTTCAGTCTCTTCCTTGATAAGTTTATTGAACTACTATTTGAAATGTCTTAACTCAACCCACTCATTTTGGTTCTTTTTGTAAAGGTTGTCCATTAAGCGGGAAGGAATTCCCTTCGGACGAACCTTTTGGGCACCTTATTCCTTTCTCAACTAAGCGATTTTTTTTCTTTTTTTGAATTTTTTGTATTATATTTTTCTTGTCGTTTTGGTTATTTTCTTTTGTTTAAGTTTAATACTTATGTTGGTGCTCAATAAATAAATAGAAAAAAAAGTACGAGTTGCGTAAGCCGCTCCATGTCAAAAACCGATCCTTTAAATGCGGCGGTTTTTGTCAATATGCCTTAAGAAAAATTAAAAAAACATTGAAAACAATAAATTAGCAACAGAACACCAAGAAAAAATAAAATAATATCAAAGTAAAAGTACTTGGCGACTTGGCTGTCTTTGGTACGGGTTCGATCATATTTCTTGGAGCAGAAATTTTGAGTTTTAGAGGTCATGTGGCTAACAGAATTGTTTGGAGAGCGAAAGAGCGAGCGAGAAAGCGACCAGGAAGAGAAGAGCAAGCGGGATCGGGAGCGGGAATGCGGCCGAGAGCGGGAAGGCGATCGGGAGCGAGAAAAAAATATGGGAAAACCCCGGGCAACGCTGGATCCCCCGCTAGTCATAGGTAAATTTCCACTCAGCGCTCTGATTTTTTAAAATTTAAATAATTAAAAATTTATTTGTAAATTTTTAAAATGTCGTTATTATTTTATTTTAATATTATTATTCCGCGTGTCAACACCGCCTTTGGATATTTTTGCTTAGAGTCGGTTTTTAGTAAGTTTTTCTGTAAAATACTTGTTCGTAATATGTTTTGATAATGTTCTATGGTTATTCTATTAAACAGTTTTTTAAACCGTTTCGTAATAGAAATCGGTTCGGGACGCTATAGATAAATTTTTTGTCAATATGCCTTAAGTAAAATTAAAAAAACATTGAAAACAATAAATTAGCAACAGAACACCAAGAAAAAATAAATTATATCAAAGTAAATAAATACCGTGAAATAAATATTTTAACAATTTTATGATTGTTTTTTTTCAGATATAACAGACTTTTGTTATACATCAAGCTTCGGTAATCTTTCACATAAGCGGCCCGCTGTTTGAAAAAGTAATACACTCTCGGCTATAATTAGCTATAAACACGATGAAAAGTGATAATTAGGGGTAGGGTTAGGGTTAAGGTTGTAACAAAATAGGACTATTTTATTGGAAGATTCGGCCCGGGCCGCTTATATGAAAAATAATGCAGCCTTTGTGGCTCTCGGTATTTAATTTATTAATTGGTTTATTATCATTATTACTATTATATTCGGTGCGTGCAATATTTTGTAGAATTATTATGCGTATCATCGAAACGGCTGAACCGATTTTTATGCACTTTTTTGTGTACATTTGGTAGGTCTGAGAATAGAGTGTAATCTATTTAGTATTTTTATTCGAGAAAATATTTGACCAATTTTAATCAATTAGCAAGAAAGTATTCAATGTAACAATTTTAAGATTGTGTTTTTTCAGACAGACTTGAAATCATCGGCACTGTGGGGTTATGTTGAAAAAGTAAAGCTAAAAATAAACATGCGTGTTCAAATGCTTCAAGATCCATCTACCGACACATTTTCAAAACATTTGTTAGATATCGGTGATGGAAAAGTTGCTGTCCATTCAAATACTGGCTGCATACAAATGCCAACCGATTGCTGCACAATCATTAATTCGCAACAGCATATTTCCCGATGTATACACACAATATATGAATCATGTAGAAAGAGTCATTTTGGCTGAAAAAATGTGGATGTCAATGGTTTGAATTTCAAGATACAACAGTTGTTGACAGGCGAATTGGTGTCATACAAATCTATCAATACAGTTTCGATGCCAGCGAAGCTGTAAATTATCCAACTGAGTTTTTGAACTCATTGGATTTGCCAGGCATGTCACCGCATCATCTACAACTTAAAGTTTGATCTCCCGTTTATTTACTTCAAAATTTGAACCAACCGCGGCTGTGCAAAGGCACGCGATTAGCAATTAAAAAATTGATGAAAAACATTGTCGAAGCCAGCATTTTGAATGGCAAGTTCTGGGGCGAAAATGTTTTGCTGCCACGGATCCCATTGATTTCCACAAAAGTGCATATTGAATTCAAACGAATTTAATTTTTAATTAAATTGGCATTCACAATGACAATTAATAAGTCGCAAGGCCAAACGATGTCTGTTTGCGGTTTAGATTTGGGCGCACCATGTTTTTCTCACGGACGATTATACGTGACATGTTCTCGCGTGGGCAAACCACCCAGTTTGTTCGTGTTGGCTAAAGATGGACTGAAAAAAACATTGTACACTCGATTGCTCTTGGAGATTGATAGTGATTTTTTCAAACTGACATAATTTGTACATTAAACTTTTAATAAGAAAAAACCAAAATAATTTATATGTCAAAACAACGTTTGCTGGGTCAGCTATATATATATATATATATATATATATATATATATATATATATATATATATATATATATATATATATATATATATATATATATATATATATAAATTCTTTCATGCATGCTCTATTAAAAATAACTGCCCATTTTTTGTTTATTATTTTCTTAACGTAAGATTCCAATCTGCGAAAAATCTACTGCCGAGTTATGCAAAAAACGCAAAACATATATATATATATATATATATATATATATATATATATATATATATATATATATATATATATATATATATATATATATATATATATATATATATATATATTGTTGTAATATATATATATATATATATATATATATATATATATATATATATATATATATATATATATATATATATATATATATATATATATATATATATATATATATATATATATATATATATATATTACAACAACATTCAGTTTTAAAGTTTACAGTAGAAAATAGCGATACACAACACGGGTTGGCATTTTTTGATGTATTGCTTACCCAATGTGATACCGGTATAGCGTACTCATCGTATGTTAAGCCATCATCCGAAGGTCTTTGTATGAACGGGGCTGGTTACTGTCCAGTTAAATACAAGGAAAGTGTTATCTTTAACTTATTAGCTCGTGCTTACGAGTTATCTGAAGACTGGTCTCATTTCCATACAGAGGTTCAGCGTCTCAAAACACTACATGTGAACAATAATTATACTAATACCATGATTGACGCCGTCATCGAGAAGTTTGTTCGACGAAAAACTAACAATATCTCAACTCCCGTAAATAATATAAAGACTATCGATGTTCGGTATTGCGCTCAAATGCATGACAATTATCATCTTGATGAAAAGATTTTACGTCAGATTATCGGAAATTGCGTGACAGTTAATGACCGAAACCGACATCGACTTCAATTTTCTATATATTATAAAAACAAGAAATCACACTCTATGATTACAAGAAACGGACCACATCAACCTGATCGCTTGCAATCTACTAACGTCGTGCATAAATTCACCTGCCCTCTAAAACATACTTCAATAGAAACATACATTGGACACACCCGCACCACTCTATCTCGGCGCCTCACTATGCACTTGCAAGGCGGTAGCATAGCAGCACATTTCCAGACTGCCCACGGTGTTAAACTCACTAGACAAACACTTGTGGATAATACCATTATTTTGCATCACGTGCCAGAACCAGCTCGTTTGAAAATTGCCGAGGCACTTTATATAGTCCGTGACCGACCTTTCATAAATATACAAGAAGATCACTCCGGACATATCCTAAAGCTTTTTACTACAGCTACTAATCACCCAGTTCATAACATAAACCTATTTCATAATGCTCATACCATTACTTTTAAAGATGTAATGATTAACGCATTGCCTTCCTCTTCACTTGCCGTCGTTTCTTTGCCCTCCGTCGGTCACAAATCTGAACGTCCTATACGATCTAGTGTATCTGTACTCTGTACTAAGAGTTCGTCACCGGAGACTGTGAAGATTCCCCGCCAAAGATCTCGCTCTCATGACCATAATCTTGGTTCTTCTCCTTCATCATCCATTTCACACCTTAGAATTGTTGCTAATAACTACCATAGCGAACGTTCTTCTCCACGACGCCCCATGCCAACTAATGAAACTCAGTACAGTCCTGGTTCTCTCTTTCATCTACCTACCTGTGCTTCATCATCCTCCATCGACCACGAAGCAGCGTGTCCCAGAAAATTTATTGCACCTGACCTCTACACTGCGAGCATGTCACCAAAAACTATGAAAGTTTCCCGCCAAAGACCTCGTTCTCACGACTGTGATCCCCGTTGCTCAATTTCACCATCTTTTTTACTTTCTCGAATTGGTGTTTACAACTACCATAGTGAACGTCTTTCTCGTTTACGTCCGACCGTCAGCACGATTCCAGGCCAGCATACTCCATACAGTCTTCGTTTGCCTTTTCACCCAACTAATGTTGCCCCTGTGCCCCCTGTGGAGCACAAACCTGAAGGTCCCTTACAATGTATTAGATCTGCACTCTGTACTAAGAGTTCGTCGCCAGGAAATACAAAGGTATCCCGCCAAAGATATCATTCCCAGAATTGTGGTCATGGTTTCTCCCCTTCGCCATCCTACTTACTTCCTAGAACCTGCCATAGTGAACGTGCTTCTTCTCGGAGACGGCCCCTCACCATGATTCCTACCAGTCGAACTTTGTACATTCCTCGTTTGTTTGCTTTGACTAGTAATGGTGACCATAACACCCTCTTTTCTAATTTAATTAATAACCCAAACATTACATTACGTAGACGTTAATTTTAGATTTTTCTCGCTCTTGGTATTCTAGTTTATGTATTATTTTCGGTCATATTTATTTTATATTTGCTCTTATGATTTCAATGGTAATTAATACATCCCTTTGTTTTATTTTTTGCTCTTAATTTTATTGATTTATTTTCTTTCTATCTATGTTAACTTCGACATTTAAGGCCTTCAATTCTTATCGATGAAAAACTAACACCTGTATCGACGGAAAACTAACACCAACAATTATTATGTTAAATTTAATTTATATTTGCTTCTTTGATTTTAGTCTTAATTAATACCTTCCCTCGCATTTTATTTTGGTCATATTTTATTTTTATCTACGTACTTCCACATTTCATTATTTGTTTTTAATCGTCTTTGTTTATGTTCGGTTCCTGTACCGCCGGCCTTTTGCTTTTTCTGAAGATGGCTGAAAAATAGCCGAAACTTGCAAGTTAAAAAGTAATAAAGATTTGTATAATCGGGCGTTCTTTGAACAACTTCGTTGGCGAGTTAAATTACGTGAACTATCTCATATAATAGAAAAAGTTTGCAACAAAACTTGGTCAATAAAATTTAACCGAGCCTGTATCGACGAAAAATTAACACCTAATTATTTGAATATATATATCTATATATATATATATATATATATATATATATATATATATATATATATATATATATATATATATATATATATATATATATATATATATATTAGGGTTGCTTCAGATTCGGCCGGGGCCGGTTCTGGCTGGATTCATAATTAAAAATCCGGCCGGAGCCGGTCTTGTCATTTTTTATTAAAAATTATTCATCTTTTTGTTCAATTGCATGTTATTATTAAAAACCAACGTATTAACCAACAGACAATATCAGCTTTATTTCAAATAAACAATAAACAAAAAATAGTAAACAGTATTCCAGGAGGTGGCAGTAGCAACTTCAACAGCAGCCGTCATCGAAGTCTTTAGACTGTTCATCTCACTGTACATGATTGGATGCTTAGATCTTAGATGGGTAAGCAGAAAAGACGTTGAAAAACTTTTGAGAGTATTAGTCTTGCCGCGTGACAACTCCGTGTAGCAATGTTTACAAACAGCCTTCAAATTATCTGTGATTTTGACATCAAAATACGCCCAAACGTCCGATTTTTTCTCAGTCATTTTATGCTGTTAATTTTTAATACTCAAACAAAACAAGAATAATTCAACAAGAGAGAGAGAGAGAGAGAGAGAGAGAGTTCAAGGCTCAAGGTTCGCGAGCGTAACCTTATATAGCTTCCGAGCGTACTATTCTGTTGCAGCAATCGGAAGATTAAATTTATTAATGATTCAACCTAGCTATATGAAATAAACTGATAAGAAATAGATAAGCCATTTGAAATATATATATATATATATATATATATATATATATATATATATATATATATATATATATATATATATATATATATATATATATATATATATATATATATATATATATATATATATATATATATAAAGATAGAGAAACACTAATAAAACCATTCAAATATATAACTAAAAACATAAAATTACAAACACATACCAGCGATACAACTTTCGTTAAAACCACCAACGCTACGACACTACAACAGCTAACGAAACTGTTTACGTATAACCCACCTGGGAACAGGTGCACTGAATTTACAGGTACATTATTTATATTTAAACTTACTAAAAGACAATACGGTAATTTTGACAGCAAATCAAAGTAGCAAAAATAAAGTTTCATCCCGTGACCATAAAACGAGGGAATAAAGTAAACCAGAATTAAATTAAAACAGAAATGAAATAACCCAGAAATAAAATTAAAATAAATTAAGAAATAAAAAATAAAAGATAAAATAAAAGGAAATGAATAAACCAAAATTAAAATAAACAAGAAATAAAATCAGAATATAATAGCGGAAAAGGTCGTTAGAACTAGCGTCGGACACGACGCACCGTTATATTACCATGATTTACCAAATGTGCAAACGGCAAAACCCAATCACCACCCGAGATTGGTAATATCTCAGGTCTAGATTCATAATTACTCAACAAATGTGTGACTGGCACTTCTTTATCATCAAGGGAAGAAACATGCGATTTCTTAGGTAAGGAACCATCATCATCCGCCAACTCACCAACATCAACACAAACCTCATCATGGCGGTTAATACAACATTCACCAACATCGACCTCAAGTCTCGCAACCCCTTCAAAGACATCATCAGACTCAGCAACGCAACACTCATAAGAAGCATTGTCTACAGCAATACCACAGCCTACATCTCCATTACCCCCCTCTTCATCACCACACTCACGACCATCAAGACAATCAACATAAGCACAATTAACGCTATCATCATCACCAAAATCATCAGAATCAACAGTGATATGCGAAGGCATAAGTTTTTTAGCCTGCTGATGACGATCATTATCAAGATTTTCTGAGCTCCGCGGAAATTCAACGGTTAAATTCTGAATCGGAAGAACTACAACTTCCACCGGTGACGCCAAATTTTCCTCCGCCGAACTTCGAATCGGAAGAACTGAAACTCCCACCGGCGACATCAGATTTTCCTCCGTTGAGATAACCAATTGTGAGATCTTTGGTAGAGAAGACAGCGGTACCACCTGTTCTTGGTATGTCTTTATCTATTAGAACAAACTGTGGAGGGATACAAGACCTGGCCGCCAGGCACGTGCTTTGACAACGCGTACGCATTTCTGAAGAGACCTCAGGTTTAGAACTCTTAACACAGGAACAGATGTTGTTACTGGAGATGATCTCTCATTTGCTGTACTGGATTTTCTTGTTATGCACAGGCTTTGAAAACGTTTATTTTTCTCCGATGAGACTTTGAGTTTCAAACTTTTAACCCAAGGATTAGATGCCACCACCGAAGAGGACCCCGCATCTGTTGTACCGTCAGAGTTTTGTAGATTACAAACACTCGCTTCAGGATATTCATCATTGGGTGGTAAACGCGACACATGCCCTAAGATAGCGGGATGCATATCAACTTTGAAAGGGGTACGAATGTGTTGTAAACAGGCTGGTGTTTTTCTCATCAAGCCACCTCCAAACAAATATAAAGTACGTCCAAAACATTCATCTTGTATATTAAGTTTAGGTCGTTTGGAGATAATATGGAGGGCTTCGCGAATCTTTATATATATATATATATATATATATATATATATATATATATATATATATATATATATATATATATATATATATATATAAATGTATTTCTTTCAATGAAATAAATACGTTAAATCCGGCTCGAAATCCGGCCATCAAATCCGGCCGGAGCCGGATTTGACCGGATTTGGAAAAATGGCCGGTTTTCGGCCGAAGCCGGGGCCGGTTTTCGGTGCAACCCTAATATATCATCATCATCATCATCGACCGACTACGTTTCGTCCGGACTTGTTGGTCCCTCCACTCCGCAGACGACAATATCTGAGCTTCCATTTCTCTCCCTTGGCCTCCGTGGCTTCCCTTCTAACATCCTCAGCGGTGATACTCTTTCTGTCATAACCCATGTATGTTGACATCTGGTCGAGGTATGACATTCTAGGACGGCGCGTCTGTTGCTAGCTCTTACGTTCGATGTATACAGCATGTATATATTTGCCGGTTCATCTTGGTTCATACGTAGGCAGTGACCAGTGAAAGACATCTGACGATGACGGATCAATGTGCTGATAGGAGCTGACTGTACCCTGTCGTACAGGTCCTCATTTGTCATACGATTCTCTGACTGAACCACACCGAGCATCCTGCGATAACACTTTCTGGCAAACACGTCCAATTTAATCGACAAACTTTTTGTTACAAGCCAGGATTCACATCCATACAATAAAATCGATACACATGCAGCGTTGAAGAAGCGCACTCTCAGCATCACACCAACGTGTCTGGAGGTGAAAATCTTCTCCAGTTTGTGGAAGGCCCCCCATGCAAGTGCGATTCTGGCCTCAATATCTTTAGCATCTGAGTTCATGTGAGAACCAAGATATTTGAAGTCCTGGACCACTTCTACTTCTTCGCCGTCGATTGTGAGGTGCGGTGCATTAAAATCTTCAGGGATGTTGAGACGCATCTGTACGGTCTTCATGGTGTTTACTTCCAGCCCAACCTTTTTTGATTCTTCGTTGAGAGCATTCAGTTGTCGCTGAGCACCTTCTATTGAGTTCTCCAACAGGGCTATGTCATCCGCAAAGTCGAGGTCATTAATCCTCATCTCCGCCTGTCTTGATCCATTGCGACGGTGTGTCAGATAGCCGAAACCATGTTCCGCTCGTCTCATGACATAATCGATTACAATGACAAACAAGAAAGGGGCTAAGACATCTCCCTGTAGGACTCCTGTGGTGATACTGAATGGCTCAGATAGTCCCCTTCAACAAAGACCTGGCTAGATGAATTTTCATATAGCACTTTTATGGCTGAGACAATCCTATTGGGAATGCCATAGTGTCTTAATATTGCAAACATCATATCCCGATCAATCGAATCAAATGCTTTTTTGAAGTCAATGATATATATATATATATATATATATATATATATATATATATATATATATATATATATATATATATATATATATATATCTTTGAGACACGCTCTAAGAAACACAACTCGCCATTTGGCGAGTTGTGTTTCTTAGAGCGGATGATGATATATATATATATATATATATATATATTCTTTCATGCATGCTCCATTAAAAATAACTGCCCATTTTTTGTTTATTATTTTTTTAACATAAGATTCCAATCTACGGACAACGACTTTGTTTTTTAAGTAAAATTCTTTATTAATTTTCGTAGCGGGCTTACTGTACAGTTTCGGCTCGAAAGCCATCATCAGAGCCCTTGAATAGAAATTAATGCGAATATTCAAAAACGAACGAAGTGAAATTAGAATAATGGTAAAACGTGCTTATTTAAAACCAGACGATTAGGCGATGAATATAATGCGAACGGGTAAAATAGTGTGAAGTAAAATTAAAGCGAGGTACATGGTATATTATATATACTATTGTAAAAACAGAAGACATAAAGTGGAGTGAAACTGCGTTATATATTGTTGGGTGTTTGATATAAAATGAAAAACGGTTTTGGAAGATGTGTAAACTTACTAGAAATCGACTTCAAAAACCACGAAGCAACCAGCGAAACGGTAAACGAATAGCATGCCGAGAAGTAAATGTTTACGTTGTGACCAGCGAAGCGATGGCCGACACGAAAGATAAAATATGAAATATAAAATATAAAATCGGAATGAAAGGATCACGAGAGTAATAGGTTACGACTGAAATAAAATAAAAGTATAAGTATAAAAGTATAGAACTGAATGAAATGCGGCTAATCACTTTAGTCTGTGGAAAGTTATGTTGCCGCAGTTAGTTAAATGAGGGAATGCGGACGAGCAGTCCACACGCACGGATCCGCTGTCATCGCCGGGCGAACCGCTCGATTAACCCCACCGGATAC
The DNA here is from genome assembly GCA_963978895.1 of Erpobdella octoculata. Classification (NCBI taxonomy): domain Eukaryota; kingdom Metazoa; phylum Annelida; class Clitellata; order Hirudinida; family Erpobdellidae; genus Erpobdella; species Erpobdella octoculata. The sequence goes on from OZ022241.1 coordinate 21,096,531, forward strand.
CGACGCCTCGACGCTATGGCCCGGGGTGGAGTGTAGGTTGGCCTCGCCGGACTCCGGCGCGCCGATGTCGTGACTCGGGTTAGAGTGCAGGTTAGCTCCGCTGGGGCCGCCGGACACCGGCGGAAAGACGCGAAGACTAGGAGTAGAGTACATGTCGTCGGAGTCAGACATCTGCTCCTCGATGCGATGACCCGGAGTGGCGTGCGGGACGGCGTCGCCGGACGTCGAAGGGGTTGCATCGACGTAAATTGGAATATCCGGAAAACTGACAGACTTCGGCTCTCCATATCTGTAGCCAGGTTTAAAAGATAATCTGTCGTTCTCCGGAAACTCCTGGTGCGTCACGCGACGATTGAGGCGGCAATCGGAACCCGAGTGACGTGGCGAGTCAGGGACGCATCGATCAGTGAACTGACCACCGTGATCAAGGGCCGAGAACGCAGGCTGCTGCGACAGAGGGACGGGTGCGACCGTGGAACCGTCTGACGAAGAATCCGCGTCTGACTCGGTGAGTGGCAGGTCCGGGGAGACGTCGCGGAGAAGTCGAAATCCGGACGCAGCGTCCGCTGAGCAATGATCGATATGTGGAGAATTCAATCGTGAAGGTGAAATGGTACGGCCGGAGTGTGAGTCGATATTGCGAAGACCGCCTCCGCAGCCGGAAGCGTTGACGGGTGTCGAAGGAACGGCGTCTATATAGGTTGAATTAAGTGGAGGATTGGTAGGTTTTGGATCGCCGCATCTGTAGTCGGAGGAGGAGAGTATCTCGCCGCCTTCCCGAGTACCCGGGCAGTTAGCACGACGATCGAAGGTTGAGCGACGCGCCACACCGCCAGAGGATCGGTTGATAAGCTGGTTATTAGGGTGAGGTAAACGTTCGTATGGAGTGGAACGACGAGCATGGTTGTCTATACGACCAAAAAGCTGCAGAGTGTGCGCGAAGGCGTCATCCTGGACGTTAATTGTAGGGCGTTTATTTTGGATAAACAATGCTTCCAGAATCTTCAGTCGTGTGGGGTCGTTGTTGAATGAGAGTATTTTTGTGTTTGGGTCCAAAAGTAATCTTGTTGGTTTGACGTTGTGTACGGTTTGTAGATGAGTGCGTATACTGCCACCCCGGATGTGCATTGTCAGCCGCCTCGCTAACGTGGTCCGAGAGTGGCCTATGTAAGTTTGCATCGCGGGACTACAGAGAGGACATTGGAACTCATGGACGACATTGGTTCTTTTGAGATGGTTCTTGCTAATGTCATTTTTTGACGTCGAGCTGTTGACAGCGACGAGTTGATGAGCTTTCGGACATTTATAAAATATCGCAGTCTAAGCTGATAACGTTCGGGACTGGCGACGGAAACATTGTTGCGTATTATGGACGTGATAATCTCCTCGTCTGTTTTATAGTTATTATGCATCTGTGCTTGGTAGAATAATGAAATTGTAGATTGTAGGACAACGGAAGGTTTTGGTGATGTAATGAGTTTTCTATTAAGAAATTTCCGGATTCCATCGTCGACAGTTCGATTACTGAAATTATTGTTGATTAGAACTTTTTTGATACGTTCGACTTCAGTATGGAATTCTTCCCAGTCGTTGGTTATCTTGTAGGCTCTATGCAGATAGTTTTGAATAACGCTCTGCTTGTATTTTTCTGGGCAGAATCCGTCTGCGTTCAGAGTTGCACCGTTTGACGTTGGCTTAGAGTAAGTACCAAGTTTTAGTTGGTTTTCAAGTGTTGAGACTGTGACGTCTAAGAACGGGAGCTGTTTGTTGAATATATATATATATATATATATATATATATATATATATATATATATATATATATATATATATATATATACTAGCTGACCCAGCAAACATTGTTTTGCCTTTTAAATTATTTTGGTTTTTTTTACTAAGAGTTTATTGTACAAAATTATGACAATTTAAAAAATCAATCTCGAAAAGCAATCGAGTGTACAATGCCCGGGGTTTTTGAAAATTTTCCTATTGTAATTCTCTCTTGCTCCCGTTTCCTTCCCCGCTGCTCTACCGTTCCCGTTTGCTCTCCCGTTCCCGTTTACTATCCCGTTTCCGCTTGCTTTCACGTTCCGCTTGCTCTCCCGTCAATTTCTCCTTAATGTAAAATTTTCTTTGGCAACTTGTGTGTCACTGGATTCTAAGCTTCTGCGTCCCGTTATTTTTTTGGAACGATACGATACGATACGATTTCTGAAATTTGCCTCGAATTAAACGATACGATACGAGACGCTTCGACCAATAACGATACGATATCGATACGATACGATACGATTTCGGGATCTCGACTGAAGCCGGAATTTTGCCTAGAGATAACATAGAATGATGAACTATACGCGACAGACAATATTAATAACTACATTAAAGAAATTCATTGAAAAAAAATATATAAATATTAAAAAATTTCAAAATTTATAAAAATTTACCAAATTTAATTTTTTTTTACAACTTGAAATAAGTTTCATTTGTTTAGTTTCGGTACATCTATTTGTGTAAATTTAGACTCTAAATAAAATGCTACCGCCGATAGAAAGTATTTATTTACTTTATTTAGTGACGCGGCATGATAATGATGACAAACACGAGAAAGTGCCTCTATGCAAGAATTAAAAAAGTGAAAAAACCCAGCGTGTTTATTTATAGGCGATGGCGAATGCGGTTAGCAATAGCAAGAAAGAAGCTGAGAAAGTTTCGAATTCCAGCTGCAGACGATACGGGCTACGGCACTGTCGTGCACACTACAGGTGGCACACACATACTCACACACAACCAAGAATATCATCGAGATTATAAAGATATATCTTAGATGAGCTACTATTACGGTCAATTACGGATATCGAAACACTAAAATAATCATTCCAATTCTATGTAACAAATTTGAAAAAATAAGTTTATCAAACAGACTAAACCAAAACATAAACATAGAATGATCATTACTATTACATTACTCATTAATAATAATAGTCATCGATGTCAGCGAGTACGATTGCCTTGTAGGGCTTGTAATATCAGTAGTATGCAGAGCTCGACTAGCAGCCTAAGAGGAGCGTGGCTTTTTTGCTGCCGGTTCCCAGACTAAAAATAGTAAATAAAGGGGCTACAGGCTGTCTGGAAAACCGAATTTAAAGTGGGGATGATAATAGTTATAAACTTCTGTCAATAGGTAGATTAATTAATCACGGTTGATGAATCAATTGCAAATATTCACAGTTGTGACAATCGTTAATTAAATATGTATGACTTTCGTTATTTATTGGAAAATATTTATAAAAAATCCCGATATTTTTCGAGATTTTAATCGAGAATGAAATTTTAAGTATCGCCAATTATTATCGATACGAGACTTCTTGCGCAGGCTGTATCGTTTCAATGGTGATACGGGAATCCCGTATCGTTTTGAAATCTCGATTGAATTCGAGATAACGATATCGGGACGCAGATGCTTACTGGATTCATGATCGCGTTCATTTTAACAACGCGCCATATCAGGGTAAACAAACCTCCTTTTTTATTATCGTTTACTCTTTCGGAAACGTTTGCGAGTTCACAGATCGTGTTTTGGGATCATGGAAGTTAATAAAGAGTTAAATTATGAAGAAACTGGTAATAAAATCGGATGGGTGCATCAGCTAGAAAAATATTTTAAAATAACTGAAAATGACGGAAAGAACGTCAAGGTGTTGTGTTTACAGTGTCTGCCTAAGAAAGTGTATCTAAGCACGTCAAAGATTAGTCCAGCCAACCTTCTAAAACATGTGGAAGTGAGTTTTATCAGTTTTATGTTTTTACTTTTAGAAAATAGCGTCTGAATTTTAAATTTGTAATAAGTTATTAGTTATTAGAAAGTTGTATGTATGCTCACATTGAGTTTGTGTAAAGTACTTTAAGCACTTACTGCAAAACTAATAGATTATGTTTAACAAATACAAATTTTAATGTTTTTTCACTAGAGAAAACATCCTGCAATTTCTGATAAAGTCAAGTTAGCTCTTAAGCGAAAAGCCACATGCGAAATAAATGAGGCTCCCGCAAAAAGATGATGACTCAATCAAGCATGCTGCAAAGTATAAACAACAATTGTGTCACTCAAGCGACTGTGGATCAGCTGATCATAAGTTTCATTATTGAATACATGGAGCCATTAAGAATTGTGGAGGCGCAATCTTTTGTTAATCTCATTCAAGGACTCCAGCCAACCCGAAAGGTGATGACAAGAAAAACGCTTGATGGTTAGTATTTAAGAATTAAAAGTGATTTTTCTTAATTTTTAATACTAGAGTTGCTTGAAATAGTTGTATATTTATTTTCAAAGGAAGCTTGGATTTTCTTGAAGCTCAGATGAAAAACAACGTAATAGAAGCACTTAGCAGAGTGGATCATCTTTGTACCACAGCCGATATATGGAGCGCTAACAACAATAGCTTTCTTTGAATCACTGCACATTGAATAGACTCTGCCTCGCTACAAAGACGTTTTGCAGCATTGTGCTGTGAGCGTTTGAAAAGTCCTCACACATATGACAGTATTGCTGATAGGTTAAATTCTGTGCATAATGCCTACCGCATACGTAGCAAAGTAGTGATGACCGTTACCGACAATGGGTCAAATTTTGTTAAAGCCTTTAAAGAGTATAAACTTGATGCTCACTACTGATTCTGATGATGATGAAAGCATAACCTTTGAAGATGTTGATGCACTGATGAAAAGCTCCGGGCCTGAAGACAGTGAATTCTATTTACCACCGCATCAGGGTTGTGCTTCGCATACACTGAATTTGATTGTTAACCATGATATAGATATGGTATAGATATGGCAAATAACGATGCAAATTATAAGAAGATTTTTCGCTCCACGATGGCCAAATGCACCACTTTATGGAATAAAACTTCACGAAGCACAAAATTTGCTGACATTGTGCACGACAAGTTTCAAACATGCTTCATTTTCCCAAATGCAACACGCTGGAACTCTTATTTCAATGCCGTTGATAAAATAAGGCAAGTTATTGATAAACATTCCGAAGATAAGATCATTGATGTTTTTCAGGCTCTTGAGGTACCAGCATTTTGACCTAATAAATAAATGCTCTGGAAAAAATATTGTTGTGTGTTACAACCCCTTGCTTCTGCTCTGGATATACTTCAAGCAAAATCTAAGTGCTTTATAGGGTATTTGTTGCCCACACTAGCTTCATTGCGAACAACGTTGCAAGCAATAAAACCAACACTGAAAATGGTTTCTCCTTTGGTTGAGGCAATTCTAACAAGTCTCAAAAGACGGTTTGAAGATTATGATCTCAGAGATGATCTGATTATTGCCAGCCTTACCTTGCCACAATTTCGGCTAAGGTGGCTCGATTATAACGATAGAAGAAATTACGCCCGCAATTTGTTATATGAGCAAGTGCTTGCTGTACAGCAGGTTGAAATGCAGGCTGAACAACAAAATGGTTCAGCTGAAATGCCTCAGCCAGATGATGATTTTTTTATATTTGTTACAGATACATTTAAGCAAACTGATGAAACAGCGGAGGTGGATATGTATCTTAGTAATACTTCTCGTGATATTGAATCATTACTCAAATTTCCATGTATCTTGAAATTGTTCATAAGATATAATACTTCTCTTCCATCAAGTGCTCCTGTTGAATGGCTGTTTAGCTTGGCTGGTCAAATTTTGACTCCAAGAAGAAATCGTTTGACTGATAGTCAATTTCAACGACAACTGCTGCTCAGAGCTAATAAAGCTTTTTGTAGCTCAATCAAAGATCTTCACCATTTGACTAATTAGTTATAACTCTCTGATTTTTATAATAAAGTTGTGTTTTTATTTTAAAAAAAAATCAAGTATTGAGTTATGGGGTGTTGCATCTGTTTGTAAACAACTTTTTGTAAAGTAACAAAAATGTAATAAGTTACTTTCAAAACCAAAAAGTAACAGTCAGTAAAAAATTACTTTTGAAAAAATGTAACAAGTAACAGTAAAAAATTACTCTTTCATCGTATAACAAGTAACAGTAACAAATTACTTTTTCATCGTGTAACAAGTAACAGTAACAAATTACAAAAGTAAAGTAACAAGTAACAGTAACAAATTACAAAAGTAATGTAACAAACCCAACACTGTTGGCAAGTGACGACAACTAAGTTGATATTTGATGAAAGTTATGACATTTGATTAAGTTACTTTTAAAGGAAACGGTACAATTGTAACAAAGATAAAAATAACACACACACACACGCACACACACACACACACATATATTCCTTAAGGCACGCTCCATTAGAAATAATGGCCCATTTTGCGTTTATCAGTTTTCGCGACAAAGCCTCAATAAATCGTAACTTAGAAGACGAAAGACAATTTTTGATGTCAGTCATTTTATTATTAGCTGGACATGGGCTGACTGCAGTTTCGGAAAACTTTTTTCCATCCTCAGAGCCCGAAAATAAAGTAACTGTTTAACAAAATAAAATTAACGTACCACTTACCATAAATGCAAAAAACAGAACAGAAATCAGGCGTTGACTCCGTCGACACTCACCGTCCACTAGGACAACACGCCATCAGTCTGCAAAACAACACTTCAGGTCAACAGATCGCCGCCCGCGACTAGTTGCCAAGCCCAAGAAAGATTTCATTCTGTTGAGCATGCCAAGACCCCGGCTTTTCATGACACTGTGTCATGGTCCGTCTACAATGCTCAATTTGAATTTGCTGCCAGGAAAAATAACTGGTCAACCAGCCAGCAGAAGGCGGAAAATCGGGTATTTTCTTTGAGGGGAAAAGCTTTACAGCTTCTCGAGCTTATTGCAAATAGGGATGATTACGATGCAATCGTGAAGGTTCTCGAGAGCAGATTCGGTAATCAACACGCGCCAGAAATTTTTCGAGCTCAACTCAAGAGTCGACGCGAGAAACCCGAAGAAAGCCTGCAATATCTGGAAGCGGATATAGAACGACTCGCCAATCTGGGATATTCCTTGTGCCCTCGAAATGTCCTCAATACAATTATTGCGGATGGATTCATAGCGGCCTTGAAGAACTCCGAAATCCAAAAAGTTCTTAGGGTCGCCCGAGTAGCTGGTCCCAGTGAGGCTTTGGCATTTGCCTTGAATTATGAAGCCTCTGAAGAATTATCTGATAGGTCTCATCGGGTAAGAAAGGTGGGAATCGAAGAAGATGACCTGGATTATCGAGTCCAAAAAATTATGGATGAAAGGCCTAACTGGAAAAAGAATAACAACTCACCGCGTTGCTGGAATTGCGATGGGTTGGGACATCTACAGAGGGACTGTAGATTCCAGATGTTTAGACACGGCAACGAAAGCAAGGGGACTCCAAAAAGCATGATGATGTCAGACAAGCAAGACCATAGTGGCCCGTTCCAACAAAGAAAATCCAGACTCTGTTACAATAAACGATATTTTACCTTATAAAGTGGTACCAATTTCTATTTTGAAAAAAGGGACAAGTATATTTGTGGAGGGCAGACTGGGAATAAAAAACTGTAAATTTATCATTGATACTGGAGTTTCTTGTTGAATTATAAGGTCTCAAGACTGCAACTGGGGAGATTGTCTCAGTAGTTGGTAAAATTCAAACCAAAATTAGGCTGGGAAATAGAACCTTTCAGCATCAGTTTTCGGTTGCGGACATAGAAGAAGAGTGTCTACTTGGGCTTGACTTTATGAAAGCACATTGTCACAGTCTTCCCTGCTGGAATGACGTGAACACCAGGAAGAAAAGACAACTCAGAATGGCAACAAAAAACTTTATTAAAGCGCAGTTAATAACAAAAATAAAATACTAAACACGTAGGACTTCGCCTGATACTAAATAGCTAGCTCTATATGGCGGGGTTCAACGCGCTATATATATAACCTCAGAAAACGCGCAAAACAAACGTCTGAGAATTAATGTCTAGACTGAGAGTCTAGACAGGTCGACGGGTGCAAGATACACTTGTCAGGAGGTCCAGTAGAGCGACCCCTGACATAACTCCCCCTCAAAACGAAGATGTTGAACAGTCTTTCAATATCTTAAATACAGTGATGACGAATACTTAAGTACCTATGTACTTAAGTACGTATTTAAGTACAATAGGTGTACTTGAGTACTTGTACTTAAGTCCTTTCGCGAATGTGTACTTAGTACTTGTACTTAAGTCCTTTCGCGAATGTGTACTTAGTACTTGTACTTAAGTACAATTTTAGTGTACTTCTTAAGTAAGTACATTTCAAAAGTAGCTAAGCTAAGTACTTTAAAAAATTGCTTTATTTCTATTTTTAAAACTAATTATTTAAATTATTTATAATTTGTAAACCTAAAAATAAGTGTTTATGTAACAGATTCTTTGCTCTTGCATTTTCTGTTGTCCAGGTTATGCCTTGTCATTCTAGTTTTTACATTAGTGTTTCATACAAGTGGTCGATATATTGTAACGTACCAATAACTGCAAAGTTAGTCAAGTTTCCCCTTTAGTTGTGAGGACTTATTTCAGTGAAATAGTTTCTGACGATGGAGATTAATAGAAGCCCTTTGCAGTCTTTGCAAGCCTTAAAAGAATGCCATTCGCGGTCAATACAAAGCTCTTTCGAATTTCACCAAGCATATTCAAGTACTTTAAGAATGAGAATTTTAATAAGTTGTAGGCTAAGAACTTTAAATTTTGTATTATTTGGTTTTAGCCTTAGTTCATATGCAAGCAAATGTGACTTATAATGGGAACAATTATGTAAAAGCATTTAAAGAGTATGCTGAATGAAGCATATTAGAGTTGGAACATCAGAGAGTAAAGACAGTGATCCTGGGACATCGAAGACGAGACTAGTCATCTACCGATATCCCGCTGTGTCACATCCATACTTTAAGGTTCGCTGGCTGCCATTAACACATTGTAAGATGGCTGAAAAACTGTTCGTAGTTGAAGTCAATTGTATGAATGAAGCAAATACTTTTCCAGAAGCAGAGGTTGTAACAGCATCAACCGGCGATTTCTATGGGTTTTATGAATAAGGTTCAGAAAGTAATGATTCAACTCAAAAAGACATTTTGGTGATGTTTCTTAATAAATACTTGGTTTTATGCTGATCAATAAAAATGTTCAAGGTACTTGAGTACTTGTACTTAACTACAATTTGAAAAACTGTACTTGTACTTAAGTACAAGATAAATAACATACTTATACTTGTACTTAAAGTACATTTAACTCAGAGTACTTAGTACTTATACTTAAGTACATTTTCTGAGTACTTACGTCAACACTGCTTAAATGTTATATTTCACAGTACTGGATGAAGAATGGGTGTTCGTTCGTCGATGTATCGTGCCTACCAGGACTTCAAGGTCGGGGACGCCTCTCTCTCGATAGTTGACCATCGAATTTGGGTAGGAGACAACTTCGAACTACCAAAGGCAATAGGAGCTTCTTCCCCCTCCTCTGATAGTTGAAACAGACAACACCGTACTGCTTTTATGCTAGCATCAACAACTATACCAAAACCCTTTGAAAAATCAATGGTGTGTAGGGCTGTTGCCTTTATGAGGTCTGATTTAAGCTGGTCTAAGGCAATCTGATGTCTGTCTTCCCAGAAAATTTTATCTGGTACCCCTTTTTTAGTTATAACATGGGCCGTTCTAGCCAGTGAAGAAATATAATTTCTAAAATAACTAAAAAACCTATTAGCCGTTTTACCTCTTTTTTGTTGATGGGGATTTAATTGTATCGACTGTGGCTATTTTACTAGGATTCGGGGCTATGAATCCAGATCCTATTATATGTCCTAGAAATGGTACTCGGGGATGGGCGAAAATACACTTTAAGAGATTCAAAGTAAGTTCAGATTCAGCCATGATCTGAAAAAAAGACTTCAGATGGCTGACATGTTCCGCCCAGCTTGAGGAAAACACTGCAATATCGTTTATAAATGGTTCAGCAAATGAACGTATGGGTTGTAATATGTGTGCTATTACCCTCATGAAGGTATTACCGGCTGATTTTAAACCAAATGGCATACGACGGAATTCAAACAATCCTTCGTCGCAGGCAAAGGCAGTCAACCAACCAGACTTCGGATTTAACGGAATCTGCCAATATTCAGATTTAGCATCGAAGCAGCTAATAAAATGAGATTTGCCCACCTTTTTTAAGATCTCTGATATATCAGGAATTGGAAAACCATCCCCTAACGTATATTTATTTACATGCCGAAAGTCGATGGCTAACCTTACTCCTTTGCTTCCTTGATGGCTTTTTAGAACACATACCATGGGATTTACCATTTCACTTCGTGACGGAACTATAACCCCTTGCTGAAGCATGCTATGGATTTGATTGGCCACCTTGCTTTTCAGTAATTCTGGAGTTCTATAAGGTCTGAATTTTCTGGGTTGGAATCTAGGTACAACTTTTATTTCATGGCTCAATACATCGCAATAACCCAGCGTCTCGGAAAACAGCTGTGGAAAACTGTCAATAAATGAAAGAAGTTCGACTTGGTTATCTGCAGGTAAATGGGAAAACGTCTACCGGGTTATTCTATCTCTGGGTAAAACTCTGTGAATTTGAGATTCACTATCGTTTATGAGTATTTCACCAAATTCATGGTCATCCTGATAAATGACGGAACAACTATTAATTATTGCCTTTTCTCTGCGGTCATGAACTTTTCTTATCTTATTAGCATGTACGTAATGTTTAACTCCATTAATATCGACAATATAGGAATAGGGTGATTTGACAACTGATATGATATCCGGGCCTTGCCACTGTTTATATAACTTAGCTTCCCCTTTATTACTTGATAAAATAATTACTTGGTCCCCCACCATATACTTACGGTCGGTACTACGGGTGTTGTAATGACGTACATAAGCATCTTGTTCCCAGTCCCTATGTAATTTTGCAAACCTATTGGCTATTTCTAGATTGCGTCTAAGAGTTTTCAAATATAATTCTGGCTTAACACCTATACTAAACGGCGCTTTATTGGGAATTAGCCAAGAATCCTTTAAACTACTCAAAGGACCTCGTGGGATCATCCCATAAACTAAGGTGTAAGGACTTTTATGTGTCGTAGATGAGGGTTTTTCCCTTAGACTCCAAAGCACAAAAGGAAGCAAGCGATACTATTCTGTGGGGTGGGCTTCAGCCAAGCTTATAAATCATATTTTTAAGGCTCTGATTACACCTTTCAACGACTCCGGAAGCCTCCGGACCCAGTGTGTTAAATCTCGGACTGCAGTCTAAAGCTTTCAATTCTTGCGTTACCTGGCTTGTGAAATTTGTACCGCAGTCTGAGCTAATTACTCTGGGGACTGAAAAGGTCATAAAAACCTGTAGCAAAATGTCACATACATCCTTAGCTTTTAATGACTGAAGAGGGTAGGCCATAGGCCAGGGTATGCGGATGTTTCATCAAAGGACGATTCATAAAGGGACTGTTCATCAAGGACTGTTCATCAAGGGACTATTCATCAAGAGACTATTCATCAAAGGACTATTCATCAAGAGGACGGTTCATCATAAGGACTGTTCATCTAAAGACTATTCATCAAGAGGACTATTCATCAAATTTTGAAGACACTTAGAAACCTTTATCAATATATACCCAATATATTTTCAGCGTAAAGTAATTTGCTGTATTTTTAAAAGACAGTTCTTCATCTTTGATAAAATACATTTCACAACATATCAGTAATTTAAAAAAAATAGTGATGGCAACCAGGGTTGTTAAGAGCGGTACTATTGGCTGACAAGATCGTTGATGACAGCGTCGCTACATTTTTTTAGCTGTTTTCAGCGCTATATTATTAAAAAAACAGACTCAGACTCAGATTTCTTGCAAACTTCAAATAAAAACTAAATACATTTGAACTCATTTAATTGATATAAAAAACCTGAGTCTGGTTGATTTATCGACGATTCGGACGAGCGTAGGCGTCTCTTTGAAATGACCTTTCCTGACCTCGCTAAAGCGAGTGTGTTCGTCTCTTTGAAGTGTGGCAGAAGTGGTATACCGGGTGTTAGTGATGTTTTGAGGTGGATGGTATCTGGCTGTTTGAGTGTGTATATACTTACAGTTTGTACGAACAGTTGAAAGCAGTTTTTTTAAACTTATTATTCAATTGTCTTTTGTCCGTTTGATCCTAAGATCTTGACGTTATTTCTTGTCCGACGAATCAAATTGTTGTATATTACAACCATGTCTTCTACAAACTTGCTGATTGCTCGAGGCAAAAGTGTCTTTAAAGCGTGGCCGCTTGGTGTTAAACGACCGATGCCAGATTTGACATAGCGGGCATGTGTGATGCTTTGACGTGTTTGTGGCCTTTGGTAAATGTGTACATATATGGTTTACGAAAACAGTCGAATTTAGTTTTTCTGGTGCTGTGACCGGGAGCGGAAGCGGGAGACAAGAGGGAAGAGAGAGCGACCGGGAGCGTGAGAGCAAGCCGGGAAGGAAACGGGAACGAGAGAGAAAAACGACCGAAAAACCTCTAAAAACCCCGGGCAACGCATGGTACCTCGCTAGTTCTATTATAAAGAATAAAGTAATTGGATGCAAGCAGAGTAGCACTGTAAACTTGATTTAGATTACCCTACATTTTGGTAACATATTTTGGTTGAAAATAACATCTTAAACAATTTTATTAACTTTTTTATGAATAGTCCGTTGGATGAATAGACATTAGATGAACAGTCCTTATGATGAACCGTCCTTTTGATGAATAGTCCTTTGGTGAATAGTCCTTTGATGAATAGTCCCTTGATGAATAGTCCTTGATGAACAGTCCTTTGATGAATCGTCCTTTGATGAACAGTCCTAGAATCATAGGCCAGCGAGAAAAAAGATCTATTAAAACTAAGACATAATTATACTTTGGTTTTTTGACCACTGGATCTCTTTCAGGTAAGATCGGACTTATACAATCCATCACCAGGTGTGTAAATGGCAATTCATTCCCTCGAGGTATAGGACCAATCGGTACCCTGTCCTTTTTTCTCAAGGGTGCTCGAAGTTGGCAGATCTTGCAAGAGTTACAATATTCCCTTATGGTGTTTTCCATATTTGGGAACCAACAATTTAATTTAATTCTCTGCAAAGTGGAACGCGTAGCCATATGACCTGCGTAGAGTGCGTCATGACCCATTTCTAACATCAGAGGAATTCTCTTCAAAGGCAAACATAACTGTTCGATTCGGTGCCCCCATATGTTCTCATAGTGCCATAAAAGGTCCTGGTTGACTCGAAAATTTCCTTTATGTTTTTTAGCCAGCTTCCAACATGAATCCAATGAGAGACATTCTTTCTGTTCCTCCGCAAAGGTGAGCGCATCTGCATGGTGAGTTATGAGGGGTGGAGGTGTTTTCTTCTGATTATGATCGGATGTGGTTGAGACCGGAAGATCCATGGGAACAGCCTTGCTCTCGACTTGCACCTCGGGGACTATTTCTTCTGTAACTCCCGCTACACAAACTGCTGTAAGTGAATCAAGAACTGGCTGATCGGTCATCACTTCGACTCCTTTTGTCTCTAGGTCGGAGTTCCCTCATCAAATGAACTTTCAAAGGAAGATTTCGTTTTTATATCAGACGCCAAAGTTGGGGTAGGCAGGCTATTATATTATTATACAGGTTCTTTATATAGCTCTTTTTTACAAAATAAAAGTCACAAAAGCGCAATATAGGGCAATAGTCTGTATTAATTCTGCTACCATATGGGTTATGATTGCTTCTTCATGTAAGTGGGGGACAACTGCAAACCATTCCAAAAATTCAGGAGCTATATTGGTAGTATTATGATCTACTGCTCCTAAAATAACAGGTGCTTGCACAACATCCACCAGCTGTGGCTGGCCACTTAACCCACATAACTTAATTTTCCTCGGCAAACCCAATTTCAAGGATCTAACCAAATCTGCCCTTATACAGCAGATTTCCGCTCCACTATCTATTAAGGCAACAACAGGTGGGAGATTATTTATTTTTATTTTCATAGATGACCTATCATAAAATTTAATAGGATTATGAAGTACATCATTTCCCGGACACGATAGATGAGAAAGTTCGTTACCAATACTACAACAATTGATATAGGCCGATAGTGCGACCTGCGAAACCTTTAGTGTCGGACAGTTTTTCCGTACATGGCCTGGCGAATTACAGCCAAAACAACGGCCAGATCTTAAATCGACCTGACGGTTAATTAAGCTATCTGATTTGACTACTTGGTGATAAGACAATGACTGGTTTTGAACATGAGCAGCCGCATAACTATCGGCCACTTAAGAAAGTTCTTCATGAGACAACCATCTATTTTGTTCTTGGGTCAAAACGAAATTTCGACAGTCAACAGGTAACAACTCCTTGAGCCGGTCGGCGCACAGCAAACTTATTAGTTGATCATAATTCCGATCAATCCCCTTACTTTTAACATAGTATGAAAATGCATTATGTAATTCGGAAGCTAAACTAGAGAACGTTTGGTCTGGTTTTTTAGTTAGAGATTGAAAATATTGTTTTAAATAGGCAGACTGACTCTGTGTTCGGCTAAAAGAGCTGTTTTAACACTATCATAATTTTCTAATTGAGTAGAAGAAAGACGGGTTATTAAACTACGTGCCTTACAAGTCAAACATGATTGTAAAATCCTGGCTTTAATGTCATTATTGACATTATTAATAATAAATTTTTTTTCTAATAATTCAAAAAAAACAGGAATTTCCTGAATATTTGAAGGAAATTCACCTACCAACGGTCTAATATTTGATATACACCGACTAGCCCGACTTTCAACCGAAGTTTCAAAATTTTCTCGAGCTATCATTTGTTCGCGTTCCTCTATTCTCCATCGTTTTGTTTCTTCTCTGTCTCTTTCAGTTCGTTCCTCCCTCCTTTTCACCTCTTCTAATTCTAGCCATCTTAGCATTCTATTTTATCGTTCTTCTTTTAACATAATCTCTTTTAATTGCAATTCTCTCTTTCGCAATGCTCTATCTATTGATTCATTTTCCAATTGTCTCTCTATTTCCAACTCTGTCCTCCTTTCTTCACCATCCGACATACCTCTACGCTTTTGTTTTTCATGACGTTCTCCTCGTCGATCTCCCAACGTCGGATCTTCGCCAAACCCACTAGTGTCTTCCCTCCTAACGTTCCCCGCATCCTCCCAATTTTCTGGAGACACATTCCCTCCAGGTAATTGCGCTGGGTTTTCACAACCCTCAACACCGGACGACTTACTATCCATCTTCGACCAGATAAGTATCAATATAAAAAACCTAATTATCTAAACTCAGACCGGCGGGGAAAACTCGAAAAGAAACTCAAACCTTGAGCACGGATGGGTCGCCGATTCTAGCCACGGAAAGCCTCGTAACTGGTTAGCTGATCCGATGATGATCCCGAAAACGTCTGGCGAGCCTTGGTCACAAGGAGAACTTCACCGGCAAGAGAGATCTTTTTCCCGAACTTGCTTGTCAAACTTTGCTGGAGAGCACTTCTTTCTTCCTGATACTTGGTCCCACCGCTGCCACAAAAATGTCACAGTCTTCCCTGCTGGAATGACGTGAACACCAGGAAAAAAAGACAACTCAGAACAACAACAAAATACTTTATTAAAGCGCAGTTAATAACAAAAATCAAATACTAAACACGCAGGACTTCGCCTGATACTAAATAGCTAGCTCTATCTGGCGGGGCTCAAAGCGCTATATATATAGCCTCAGAAAACGCGCAAAACAAACGTCTGAGAATTAATGTCTAGACTGAGAGTCTAGACAGGTCGACAGGTGCAAGATATACTTGTCAGGAGGTCCAGTAGAGCGACCCCTGACACACATGGTTTGGCATTAGACTTAAAAAAGGGAATATTTAGACAGGGGAAATTGGAAATACCTGTTTATTATAAAGGCGAAATGATTTCGGTGAAACGAGTATTGGTAACAAAGAGCATCGTTGTACCTGGTCAGTCGGAATTTTGGTTTGGGCAAGAATAGAAAACGATAAGAATTCAAGAGTTGTTGGGTTCATCGAGCCCCTGAACGGAGTTGAAAAACATGAATTAATGATCGGAAAAACACTGGTACGAACGAAGTCAGGAAACAACGTGCCAGTCGGAGTTATGAATGTGACAGAATGTGACAAGCGACTAACAAAAGGTACGAAATTGCGGTATGCAGCCCAGTCGACCACATATTGGCATGTAACACTGTGATTGGTAAAAATAATAATAATAAAAAAATGAAGTACTCTCAAATTTAGGCACTGCTTGAAGCCGCTAAAACATCACTAAAAGCAATGGACTATGACAAAGCGGAAAAGTTGATTGAAAAGTATTGTGATATAATAGCTATTGACGAAGAAGAAAACGGAAAAAAAGATCGTTGAACACCGAATTCGAACTGGTAATACAGAGCCCATTCGTCAACTGGCAAAGCGAGAGGAAGCTAGAAAGATGCTGGAAAAGATGAAGAAACAAGGATTTATTGAACCATCCAATAGTCCAAGGAGTTCACCGGTAGTACTTGTTAAGAAGAAAGATAATTCGCTACGTTTTTGTGTCGACTACAGAATGTTAAACGAGGTCACACAAAAAGATAGTTACCTTCTGCCCAGAATCGATACACTTGCGGGATCTCGAATGTTTTCTACTTTAGATCTTAAGAGCGGATATTGGCAGGTGGGAATACATCCTCAGGATCGCGCGAAAACTGCCTTTTCACAAGGTGAAGGATTGTGGCAATTTACAGTAATGCCATTTGGCTTGTGCAACGCACCCGCAACTTTCGAGCGACTTATGGAGTATGTGTTACAAGAATTAAATTGGAAAACGTGTCTTGTTTATTTTGACGACATTATCGTTGTTGAAAAGACGTTTGAAGAGCATCTACACAATCTTGGAGAAGTTTCCCAATGGATCCGGGATGCTGGTATGAAGCTAAATCCGGCAAAGTGTGCACTTTTCAAAAGCAAGGTGAAATATCTTGGTCATATAGTTTCTGCCGAAGGGGTAAGAACCTATCCTGAGAAAATTGAAGCGGTTAACCATTGGCCTGTGTCAGGGGTCGCTCTACCGGACCTCTTGACAAGTGTATCTTCCACCCGTCGACCTGTCTAGACTCTCAGTCTAGACAGGAACCTAGACATTAATTGGCAGACATTGTTTTCTTGTTGTTTGTTGACGTGTTTCTTGAGGCTATATATATAGCGCTTTGAACCCCGCCAGTACTCACAGTCTAGCTATTTAGTATCAGGCGAAGTCCTGCTCGTTTTTATATTGAATTTGCGTTTTATTAAAGTTGTTGTTGTCGTGTTGTTGTGTTGCCTTTTTCTTCCTGGTGTTCACGGCATTCCAACAGGGAAGACTGTGACAGCCTGTTCCGAGAAATTCTCAAGAATTAAGAAGCTTTCGTGGTTTGTGCACATATTATCGACAATTTGTAGCCAACTTTTCCAGCATTGCAAAGGTATTATAAACGCTTACAGAAAAGAATGCACCGTTTGATTGGTCAGAAGCAAATCAACAGTCGTTCAAACAGTTAAAAACAGCTTTGAGTTTGACGCCAGTTCTGTCGTATCCAATCCCTGGTAAAGATTTTGTATTAGACACAGATGCAAGTAATGAAGGAATGGGGCAGTGCTTAGTCAAATTGTTGACGGCTATGAAAAGGTTATAGCTTATTATAGCAGAACTTTGTCGAAACCGGAGCGCAATTATTGCGTCACCAGACGTGAGTTATTAGCAATCGTTGATTCTATTAAGCACTTTCACAAGTATTTATATGGTCAAACGTTTTTGTTGAGAACGGATCACGCTGCTTTGAAATGGCTTTTAAATTTTAAAAATCGAGAAGAACAAGTGGCTAGGTGGATAGAACGTTTACAATCATACGAGTTTGAAATTCAGCATCGGAAGGGTGAACAGCACAAAAATGCTGACGCACTGTCAGGACGACCGTGCAATGATGAATGTAAGTATTGCATTCTCATGGAGGGGAAAGAAATAAATAATCAGTGTTTTCAGGTACGGTTTCAAATTGACGACACTTGGTCAGATGAAGTGATTCGAGACGAACAATTAAAAGGTGATGATATAGGGCCGATTTTGAGAAGGGTGGAAGAAGGGAAGAAACCTGACTGGCAAGAGATTTCTGAATTGAGTCCTGCTACTAAATCGTATTGGGCACAATGGGACTCTCTAAGGGTTGTGAACGGATCTCTAAAAAGAATTTGGGAAAGCACTGATGGTTCCACCAATGTTTTGCAATTAATTATTCCAAAAGTAAAAGTGCCAGAAGTGCTCCAGCAAATGCACTCCGGAGTATCAGGGGGACATTTAGGGATGAATAAAACGTTGGACAAGATCCGCCAAAGATTTTATTGGGTATACTGTAGAGGATTTAGAGGGATGGTGTCAAAAATGTGATACCTGTGCCGCTAGTTAAGGACCACACGCTAAAACAAAAGGTCATTTACAACAGTACAATGTAGGTTCCCCTTTTGAAAAAATTGCTATAGATTTAACAGGTCCATTTCCAGTGTCAAAATCTGGCAATAAGTAAATTCTTGTGGTCATAGATTATTTTACATAATGGCCAGAGGTTTTTGCTATACCTAATCAAGAAGCAGTGACAGTTGCCTACGTTGTTGTTGATGGCTGGGTTAGTCGCTATGGAGTACAAATGGAGCTCCATTCAGATCAGGGCAGGAACTTTGATTCCCAATTGTTTAGAGAAATGTGCCGTATTTTAGGCATACATAAAACCCGCACAACTCCCCTTCATCCTCAGTCTGATGGTATGGTGGAACGATTTAATAGAACTATTCAACAACACTTGTCTAAGATGGTCGGTGAAAACCAAGTTGATTGGGATAAACACATTCCGTTATTTTTTATGGCTTACAGAGGATCGGTTCACAACACGACGAAGGCCACCCCAAGTAAAATGTTATTTGGACGGGAGATGCGACTTCCTTGCGATCTTATGTTTGGAAGTCCGGGAGACAAAGTAGAATCGGAAAGCGAGTATGCCGCACAATTGCGGGCTCGGTTAAATAAAATTCATTTCATAGCCCGAAATAGGATCAAAGCAGCCAGCGACAGAATGAAAACTCGGTATGATCGCCAATCAAATATGAAAGAGTTTAAAGAAAATGATTTGGTGTGGTTCTACAATTCACAACGTAAAATTGGGAAATCACCTAAACTTCAACAAGACTGGGAAGGACCATATAGAATTATTAAAAAGATCAATGATGTCATCTACCGGATTCAAAAGGGCCAACGTACTAAGATGAAAGTAATTCATGTTGACCGCCTTGCCAAATATTATGGAGGCAATGGATTAAGAAGGGGGTAGTTTTATATCTACAGTTTATAATTTTGTTATAATATATATATATATATATATATATATATATATATATATATAAATATATATATATATATATATATATATATATATATATATATATATATATATATATATATATATATATATATATATATATATATATATATATATATATATATATATATATATATATATATATATATATATATATATATATATATATATATATATATATATATATATATATATATATATATAGTTCTCCCCAGCGCCTCCAGTGCAAATGCTAAAAAAATTGTGTTTTCTCCCGATACTATAAAACCACTTCCCAAAGCCGGTAGGAGAAAAAAATCAAATTACAATAAAGCAGAAAAGGTAAAATGCTGTTACTTTAATGAACAGTCATCAAGAAATTGCAAAAAAAATTGATATTAACATTCTAATCGATGACTTCATTAAAAAATAACATTATTGGCACTTTTATAAAAAATATGTTGTTGAATAACATGTCTGCAACTGCTTTTTCTTAGGTTTCATTTAAAGCCGCGTGATCAGCGATTTTTAATAGATTTATTTGACAGAAAAGTTGCTCCGAGTCTTTGAGTCTTGCTCCTTCCCCTCCCCCTCCCCCTCCCCCTCCCCCCTCTCCGGGAAAATGAGAACTCTACGCCCGAGCTGGTCCTGTATATATATATATATATATATATATATATATATATATATATATATATATATATATATATATATATGGAATAATATCAGGCAAAATTTTAATTTCATGACACACTTCAGAACAAAGACCTATTTTTCTGAGAATACTTTTGCAAAGTTATCTAAAATAATTGTTAACTGGCTCTGTTGTAGTTCACTTAAATGATCTACAATGTTTTTTTCTATTTTAGTACTGGGTAAGGCAATTTCGATATGGGACTTATCTAAGACTTCAACTCTTCCAAAGTCAATGTCTTCGTCGTAAATGATCGAAAAACTAATTACCAAAGCTTTTTCGATTCGTTCATGATATTTACGTATCTTGTTAGCATGCAGATGATAATGATGACCATCTATTTCAACTATGAAAGAGTAAGGTGATTTTACTCGAACAATTGTTCCAGGCCCTTGCCATCGGTTCAACATTTTAGATTTATTTTTATCAGGTGCTAATATAATAACGGGATCACCTATTTGAAATTTACGATCAGTACTTCTTAAGTGATAATATTTATCATAACGATTTTGTTCGTTACTACCAGCAAGATCTGCATATTCGCGTGCTTCTTGTAGAGCTTTACAAAGATCACTTAAATATTGAGTTGGATTTTTTCCTAACTTAAAAGATACTTCTCCCTCATTTACCCATGAATCTTTTAAAATAGATAATGGTCCTATGGCCATATGACCTGCACACGGAGCTTCATGACCTAATTGTAAGATAATGGGAATGCGATCACTAGGTAAACATAATTGTTTTAATTTAGGTCCCCATAAACTTCCCTATGAAATAACATGTTTCCTTCGATAAAGAATCCCTTTTTCTTTCGAAGTGCAAATTCCCAAAATGATTTTAAAGAAGTGCAATTTCTTTGTTCTCTACCAAAGGAAGTGGTAGGAAAATCTACTCTATTATCATTTATAACTGGAATAGTCTCTTCGTTATTACTAGGAATATCTGAGATTTCCTCGTCAGGATTAACTACAACCTCAACCGCTACCTCGTTAATCTGTACCGTTGGAACCGTTGTAACATCCACCTCATCATCGTTGGCAAAATCAGATAACCATGACACTAACATTTCATCTTCTGACAATTTTGTAGGCAAAGAATTTATTAATTCAGCATTCTCTTGAGGAACCACAACCTCATACAAAGTCTCGGCTTCAAGTCTCTCATTAACACCAGGGTGAATAATGTTGGCTTCACTCAAATTGGGTACCACGGAAAAGAAAACTTTAAATTTAGGAGCAATGTTCATGGTATTATGTGATTTCTGCACGGGTTGCAACAAAAGCTCAACACACTCTACTGTTTTGTGTGAACCATGCACATCGACTAATTCAACCTTTGTAGTCGGACGAACTCCTAAAGCGTCTACTAAGTCTTTCCTAATGCAATTAGTTTCAGCTCCACTATCAATTGAAGCTAACTGGGTTGTTGATTGATTAATTATAACCTCTCTAAAAGGTCGTTTATAGAATCGTTCAGTTTCGATGATAGGAGATTCATTCAATCCTAGGTTAATATTTTTATTTATCAGAGAATCACCTTGATTTAATACATGACAACAATTAATTTTAATATTTTTCTGGTTGGGACAATCTCTAGCAATGTGAACTACTTTCTGACAATTATAACAAACGGGTGATCCTTTATTATTATCTTTATTATAATTCCTAACCGTCACTGGTTGACTATTAAAACGCTGTTGAGATGGAAGAGGATGGTTAAATCTTGGTTTAAAATTAATGTTAGGATTATTAATTGGTCTACTCGGAGGTGCATGACTCCTTACATCGTTAAGTCTTGGACAAGCATACTGAATGATATGACAATCATTATCACGTACTGCCATATAATTATCTGCCACCTCTGCAAGTTGTTTGCTGCCTAACCAAATATCTTTTTCTAGAGTGGACAGGTGATCAAGACAACCTCGTGGCATTACCTCTTTTAATCTATCAGCACAGAGTAAATCTATTAAAGTATCAAAAGAATTTACTTCTCTGCTTTGTATATAATATGTCAGAGCAGTGCGTAAATGTGATGCAAATTCTATAAAAGTTTGGTTATGAGTCTTCATCATCGACAGAAAGCGTTGTCTTAATATTAAAGGACTAATTCTATAACCCAATAATAAAATTCTCTTAAGTTCATAATAGTCTTCGAGTTGATATGATGGTAAATGATTAATGAGACTTCTGCCCCTCTCACTTAATTTAGCTATTAAAATTTTAGATTTTAACTTATCTTCCACTTCAAACGAAATAAATTGTTTCTCTAAAAATTCAAAAAAACTAGGGATGGACAATGGATCAGAAGGAAAAGGTCCTATTAGATCTCCTATTATCTTAACTAGTTTTATCGTTTTATTTGTTAGATCAGGTTGATGTGCGGTCTCTATACTAAATCTAGTTAATTCTCTTTCTCTTTCATTTCTAACTTCTTCTCTCTCAAATTTTAATTGCTCTCTCCGTTCCTCTGCTTCTAATCTTATTCGTTCTCTTCGCTCTTCTGCTTCTCTCTCTTCTCTTTTTTCTGCTAATCTTTCTCTCTGCATTCGTTCAGCCGATTCCCTCTTTTTCTCTTTATCTAATTTCACTACTTCTATATTATCTATTAGCACTCTACCCTGTTCTGCCATAAAATAACCGCCCGCTCCCTCTTCATCGGGGTTATCATGTAACACTCTAGGACTCTGGGATTCTACTCCACTAAACATGGTTTCCCGTCTATCTCTAGGGTTTACTCTTAACATTACTTGAGCAATCTCTTCTGCTCGTTGCTCAGGCGATTCGGTTACAGGGGTATTTGTACCTGTCTCAGACATGACAACAATCTACTGCCCCACAAAATCTACGCCCGAAATTACACAACTGCACACCGTACTTCAGCACAAACCCACACTCGCAATTACACACTACCTAAGGGCAACCGCGAAATGAATCAGATAAACTTATCTCGATTCTTCTCCCGTCAGACAAGGTCGATGCTCCTCCTGAACTGGTCGATCTCTTCTCCTTCTGAACTGGTCGAATGACTCGTCGGCTTCTTCTTCTTTTTCAAAATTTTCTTTCCAATCAAGATCTTCTTTGTCTTGAATCCCACCGCTGCCACCAGTAAAATGTCAGTAACGTGCCGTAACTTTTACTAACTTTACACTTTATTTGAAGAAGTTCAAGAACGAAATTTATTAACTGTTAATAAGCAAGCAGGAACGAGTTTAAACTAGCGATTAGAGAAAACTACGTGGAAACAGTCACGTAGCCTCGCACACAAACACAAACAGCCAGAGAGTCTAGCGAGGAAAAAGCAAGAAAAGGACGAGCCCTCGTCTCTACCTTATATAGGAAAAAAACCACGAAATCAGAACAATCGATAAACCAATATAAACAAGTACTAAACATATTATTAGCTCGTTAAATCTCGATCGCGAAGACATAATATTTTCACTACTTATAAACATATATATAAACTATAATCCACGAGATTTATTTAATTAATTAATCGGTAGATTTCTCAATATATTAAAAAATATACACCCCTATTAATTGCGGGAAACAACACGCGCTCTGATTGGCTCTTTAACACAAAGGATTCCACGTCACAAGATAAAAGATACTAAATATACTAGAAATAAAATAAAATAAAAAGGAGGGGGGTCCAGCACTGACACGCCTCCACGTCCTATAATGGAACAACAGTTGCATCTTTCCAGTCTTAAGGAATTTCACTTCTTTGCATGGACTTGTTCATCAATCCTGATAGTATTTCTCCAATCTCCTCTCTTATTTTAAATAAAAACTTTGGATGAAGTGCATCAATCTAATAAAAACTTTGGGTGAAGTGCATCAATCTAATAAAAACTTTGGGTGAAGTGCATCAATATTTTAGTAAAACTCATCCAAGCCCTCAATAAACAGCACATACATAATGATTTAATTAGTTTAAAAATGTATAACAATATTTAAAATTGTATAATTATTTATTAAGGTACATTAACTGGTGGATTTGCACCAGCATCACGTCTGGCAGATTTTTACCTACAAAGAAATTTGTTTACGAAATGCTTGGTTTGAAAATATAAATAAAATATTCCTGGCGGTTTCTGTTGGCTGTTCTTCTTCACTGTAGATACAAATGGTAAACTGTCCACAATTTTCTGACTGACCTGCTTGATAGTTCGCAGTACCATTTTGTCACCAGGCAAGAACTGGAAACGTTTCGGCTGGGAAGCGAACAATGGACCAAAGATTGAGACCATGCTCTGGGATTCTTTCTCTTTAATCATTTCATCGGAAGCAAGGACTGTTTTGACAAACGCCTCAATTTCATTTATAAGTTTGTCATCAATCTGTGCTAGGACTCGGATCCCGACCATATTCATTTGTTTGAGAATATTCTTTATATGAGTTAGTATGGTAACCCGATTCTCCTTCAACAAGATCCAAGTTTCATCGTCATCATATTCAGATTCATTCATTTTGGGTTAAAAGAGAACAATTTTAAGATGAAAAAGTCAAGGAAGTCAAAGCCGTTAGCGTGACAAATAGAAAACGAAAAGTCGATAAATTGACGAAACGCTCAGCGTGTAGCCGGAAAGTAAACGAGAATTTGCGTCATCCTATCGGCTTGCTATATTTTCAACGATTTTCAATTTTAGTTGTGCGCTCTGTGCATAAAATACTTTTAAGTTTTTGTTTAAAAATCTAAACCCGTTTTAGACCATCGTACGTTTTACGAACACACTTATTTTTGGCGTTGCATAAAATTAAGCTGAAATTTTTTTTCTGTTAAAAGTTTTTTTTTATGTTAAGAAAGCTTCAATACACTGTATAAAAATTTTTAAATAATTTGTTTATTCGTATTAAGTAGTTTAATCTGGGTTAGAATATGAGCATTTTCAAGGTTTTCGACCGATATTACTTTAAAAATTTATTATGCTAATTTCATGAGAGTTATCATAACAAAAGTTTGAAATATCGAAAGAGGATGTACTCAAAAGTAAACAGCAACGTTAATTAAATTTTATTGTGTTTACACTAACCCACAATCTGAACATGTATGAGTCATGCTCGTTCTACGATCGTTGGGCGTATAGAGTACTTTATGCGAACAAGTCGAAACTAGTTCATTCAGCTTATAGTTGTGCAGTGGTTGAATTGGTGATAGTGTTTTTTGCAAATTTCATTCTTCGAATGAAATGTTTGTAAAGTTTAAAAATGAAAGGCGTCAAAAAGAATGTTTTTTCACGTTGAAAGAAGCTATGGAACTAATTCTTGATGATGATGATAGCATTGAGGTTGACATACTTGTCATTCTTCCGCCCGGCGCATCATAACACGTGACTGATGAATAAGCAAATGAAGAAGAAATGTTATTCTTTGTAATATATCCGGGAAGGTAGAAGTTGATTATACTAATGATGGGATGGGATTAGACTGTGTCGGTTCTTTGGGTGAAGAAATGTAGGTCGCAAATACGGCCAGTTCAATGCCGCGGCAACCAAAACGCCAAAAACGATTGAAATGCACATGGACCAAAAAGAGTCATTTGAATAGCCACTTTTAAAACAGTCTATATATAACGAGTTTGAAACACCACAATGGTGCTTTGCTTGATAAACCCCATATAGGCTGTTTAGGTTGTTTTATACCGATGAAATGAATTCATGCACGGTTGAAGAAACAAAACGATAGGGAAGATTCAGCAACTGGCCATGGTCACGATCTGGAAAAGGTGAAAACAGTAGGTCGCTACAAGCTGGAAAATTGTGGCAAAACACTGTACATGTGGGCCAAGTGCGGCAAACGACTTCATCGGAATTGTTTTGGTGCTTTTCGCACACTCCGGTTCTGAAACGACTATCATGAACTGCTTGACTGATTTATTGAATGTTAAATTTTTGGATTTTATTGAACTGTGTTACTGATAAAGTCAGAAATGTGTTTTTAGCTTTTCTGTTTATAGCCTAAAATTTATATTATAATTGTTTGCGTTGAAAAAAAAAAGAAATTGACTTTTAAACATTTTGTCGTTTTCAGTAGTCTATACGACCACCGTTCGAAAAACGAGCATAGTGAATTTTCAAAGTTTTCTTTCAAATAAAAAAATAATTAAAAATAAATCTGTTAAAACATAAGCAAGTAACTTAAAAATAACAAAAAAAAATAATAGAAATCTAATTAATAAAGTTTTGGACCTAAACGGGATAATTTTCGGAATTTTGCTATATTTTGAAATATTATGAAATTTTTCCACTTTCTCAAAATATTTTGGAATTTTTTTAAAATATTCTGGAATTTTTCCGCTATTTGGAATTTTTGCGTTATTTGGAATTTTTGCGTGATTTGGAATTTTTTGGATTTTTTTTTTAATTTTTGCGTAAATTCCAAGGGTGTACGAGGAATTTTTTGAGTGGTCAACCCCTCGAATCAAACAATGTCTAGAGCAGCGGTTTTCAACTATTGCTTATGAAAATTCATATTATAGTAGTAAAGCTTATAAAGTTTTATGTAATTAACTAAAAGTCACAAACGTAGTCAAAAGTTTTTTTATAAAAGTTTTTTTCACTTTCTCACATCCAATAATTTATTTAGGCGTACACCATTAACAAAAGTTGGGAAACGAAGCCTAGAGCCTTTTAACTAAGTTTCCAAGATCGTTAAAAAAGGCTTACCCAATAATGCTAACAATAGCGGATTTAAAAAACAAACAAACCAAAAACTAACCGTTTTGACAATTTTTATGACACCATTCCTGACAAAGATCGCATTTAAGAGCGTGGTGCCTTTTGCTAACAGGCTTAACGCAAACCGGGCATAAAGACATAATAACGCAAGGATCGAATGAGAACAGAACAATTAACATATACAACGAAAAACCTTGCGAGCGCATTATTTTTTATAACCTTTTCTTTTATTAAAGTTGTTGATGTTGTAGCCGTATAATGTGCCCCCAACATTTTCAGTTGTATATGAATTATAGGAATATTATATTATACTTTTTAGAGCGCAAGAAAAACGTTGTTTTTTTAAAATGTATTTTGTATTAATTAATTATTTTCTACTTTTTCGTTTTTGATGGGTGAAATTTTATAAGAATTTGAGCTTTTAGAATAAATGTATTCAATATACATGGAAAATATGAATATTTTGTTCACTGTTCATAGCTAATAAAAAAGTTATGTGCAGACAAATCACAACTAACTACCTGGCAATGCGCGCTAATGACGCAACGCAAATCTGGGTCCTGATAATGATTTATTTAAAGACATTATGCGTGTACATGAATTCGTGAAAATTTGACTAGCTAAAGTTGATAAAAACCAGATTTAAATTAAGCTTAATTAAGAAGATATACAAAAGCAATGTTTAATCTAATCAACGCGCACGGTGCACAAAAAAACTACGCCTAAGCAACGGATCGAAGTTGGAGTTACACACTGTGCTACAAGTTCATTCATATTCATGATTATTTACAGCATACAGGCTCATCGAACTTTCTCCTACTAATCCTCTTCCTCCTCTCACTCTCTCATCCATGTGAGAGAGAGAGAGAAAGAGAGAGGGAGAAGGAGAAAGCGAGAAGTAGTTAGTTATGCTTGTCTGCACACATCCGCGCACAAGCTCTGTCGCATCTTCATTCAAGTTCATTCATATTCATGATTACGTTACAGCATGCATGCTTATCGAAGATCCTCTGACTCCTCATCATCGAGTTGTTTCCTTTTTTCTCCTTCTCTCACTCTCGCCCACGGCATTCATGCGCCAGAGAGAGAGAGAGAGTGAGAGAGGGAGAAGGAGAAAGCGAGAAGTAATTAGCTATGATTTGTCTGCACATAACTTTTTTATTAGTTGGAGCTAAATTTTCAGAATTGGTATTTATATTCTATCAACATTAATCTATAACATATCCAAAAATCATAACTGTAAGTACATACTGAGAGAAATCGGACAAACAAACAAACAAACAACTTTGTGACCTAATAAAAACGTTGTAAAAAGTGTTTAGACCGTGATTTTTACAGGGACTTAAATTCAGCATTTTCCAGGGGGGGGGATGCAAATTTTTTTCGCCATTTTATAGCTTACTGTCAGGGTTACCTTGTGTTGCCCGGGTTTTCTTGCTTAGTTTTTTTCTTTTTTTGCCAATGAAACATAAAATAAATTAATTTTTTTTAATTTTCTCATCAATGAAGTCTATCTGCATGTCAAATGTTGCATCTGAGGCTTGGATGTGATAAGCGAATGCTCACACACACACACACACACACATCATCTTTTATATCTATATAAATATGTAGGTACAAGCAGGGAGAGGTGGAGAGATGCATCTCCCTCTAAAGTATCAATTGATATTTTTAGGTATAATACCTGGTTTTTGGAAGGCGACCATATCTTATTTGGGAGGAGAAAGAGGAAGTCTTAGAAAAATATTTTGAAAATAACATACAACTACCCCTCTCCAGTCATCAGCTTTATTGAAGAAAACGTGAAAAATTTCTGAAGTGCATCCCCCAGGAATTTCTAGATCCGCCACTGGGTATAGGGGGCGTAAATGATTTAATCATATTGCTGGGACAAGTACATGATTAATAAAAAAAAAGATGTCCAAAATGGGGTGTAGAATTTTGTTTTATTTTTGTGTAATCAATAATAATAACTTTGATGTAGACAGCTGTGAGGGAATCAACATTGTATCAATACCACTAATAGGGTAAAGTTTAACGAGTTTGGTGTGTAAACGTAGAAGAATATGCTTTCTAGCCATTCGTAACGTTAAAGTCAAAGTTATTTATAATAAAATATTTCTCGAATTTATTTTAACTTTAATATTCTTCGTTGAATATAATCTTTTACTTGACTCAAAACTGAATTATCTCACTTTGTAGAATTTCGCACGGTTCTAACAAATCTTTTGATAATTAAAATTTCTCTTCCCCAAAAACATCCCCATTCTTTTAATATCTATAATTTGAAGACCCCAAATAGGAAAAAAAAATAACAATTATATATATACACATATATATATATATAAATATATATACATATTAATGTAATATCACTGGTTTCATAATCAACTTCCTATTGATA
This sequence comes from Erpobdella octoculata, assembly GCA_963978895.1. Classification (NCBI taxonomy): domain Eukaryota; kingdom Metazoa; phylum Annelida; class Clitellata; order Hirudinida; family Erpobdellidae; genus Erpobdella; species Erpobdella octoculata. The sequence goes on from OZ022241.1 coordinate 21,125,718, forward strand.
AACCTTACCTTTATTAGGGACAATAATTATTTGATTATCATCAAGAGATTTGAAGGTATAATTAGCCTTAGCAAAGCTTTATTTATTATTTTCCAATAAACTGCAAAATCATTCAAAAGCCCGGTATACGATTTGGTGATATCGTAACATTGGTGATCAGAAGTGGGATACAAGAATGGTTTTGAAAGCATTGGACAAGCTCTTGATACTCGAGTTGAGGCAGGAACTTAGAAAACGAGAGCTCAGTGATAAAGGAAGAAAGTCTGAGCTCGTGGACCGCCTCCGGACGTCATTGGAGAAAAATGGGTTTGATCCCGAAGAGTATGAGTTTGAAGTAGAAAATGATTTGTTGAAGGCGCTGAATAAAATGGCGGAGGAAAACAGAGCAGCACAGGAGGAGAACAGAGCAGCACACAGAGCAGCACAGCAAGAAAGGAAGAAATTTCTTGAACTCCTCAATGGTGACACAAACAATTGCGGAAGCAAAAAGACGGTCAAGATGAACCATGCAAGAATGTACAAGATGAACCATGCAAAGATGGTCATGATGATGAGCCTGGCAAAAACGGTCATGATGATGTGCCTGTCAAAGACAGTCATGATAATAAACCTTGCAAGGATGCTCAAGATGAACCATGCAAAGATGGTGTCAGTGATACAGTCGGTTTGGACGTCGAAAACAAAACTAAAGAAGATGAGAAGAATGTTGAAAACGAAATGCAAAACGATGAGGATGAAAGTGATGATGATGATTTTAATAATGACAATAACAGCGATGGCTTTTACCCATACAGCGACGGTTCTGAAACGCAGGCCTCCATAACAGACGACGGCACTGAATATTCAAGATCAGATTTTAGTGACGAATCTAACTCGGATGAAGCAACTAAGGATTTAGAAACGGACGAAACTCCAATCGAGAAATACGTCGAAGCTAATTTGACAAAAAAAGAAGACATTGATTTGCCAGACGATGGCGAATATTTGAAGAAAGATCCGCTGGACGATACGAAAGTTGACACCGATGATAGAGCCGAGTTGCAATGTGAAAAGAAAACGTTCGATTGTAGCTTGGAAGAAAACAAAGATGACGGCGATGAACATCTCCAAAACAACAATAGCAATGCAGCAAGCAAAAACTCTGAAAAAGATGAGCCAAGAACAGAGAACGGTACCGAGGGTTCTAAATCAGATGAATCCACAGAGGATTCTAGATCAGATAGACTAAGAGTCACGGTAAAATCAAATAACAGCTTGATGAAGGGATTTATTGGATTTATGGAACGTGTTTTCGAAAAACCTTTTAAAGAGTTTCTTGAGAAAGATCTAAAAGATGTGAAGGAAGAAGAAAAAGCAGACAATTCCGATAAACCGTGCAAAGATGTTCAGGACGAGGCCTGCAAAAAAGGCTGTGATGAACCGTGCAGAAATGGCGACGATGAGCCAAAGAAAAACTCTGTTGATGAGCCAAAGAAGGACTGGAAGAAACTGCATCAAACGGTCAAGAGACTTGACCATGTTGCTTGCGAATTGCGGTCAAAGCCACGAGTAAAGATCAAGGTATTTTGGTGTTCGTGGCCGAGTCGCATTTCGCAAAAGCGACTATGCTGTTCGGGACGAACAGAATTAAGAAGGGGGTAATAATGTAATATCACTGGTTTCATAATCAACTTCCTATTGATAAACCTTACCTTTATTAGGGACAATAATTATTTGATTATCATCAAGAGATTTGAAGGTATAATTAGCCTTAGCAAAGCTTTATTTATTATTTTCCAATAAACTGCAAAATCATTCTATTGAGCCCGGTATACGATTTGGTGATATCGTAACAATATATATATATATATACATATACATATACATATACCCATACATTCATACATATATATATATATATATATATTCAGACAAATAACAATTATATATATATACATATATATATATATACCCATACATTCATATACATATATATATATATATATATATCAATGATAAAAATATTATACGCACACACAATGTCACAAGAGCACAAATATACATATATATATATATATATACATATATATATATATATATATATATATATATATATATATATATATATATATATATATATATATATATATATATATATATATATATATATATATATATATATATATATTCTTTTAGGCAAACTCGATTGAAAAAAGTGGCGCACTTGGCTGAATCGATTTTATTTTTAATTTTTTCCAATACTCTAAATCGGTTTAAAAATAATTTATTATCAAACACAAACTCCATAATCTTATAGGCTAATAGATCTATTTCGGCAATTTTTTGCCATCATCAGAGCTGTTTAACTTTTTAAAATAAAATGCAGTGACTAAATGGTAAAAGATACAACTAATTGAAAGGAATTAAAATACAATTTAAATAAAATTTAAATTCATTATATACAAATGTAACAACATAAAAAATATTTAAATTAAAATAATTATAATAATAACAGTAATAACTAAATAATTAAGATCGGTTAGTAAAGCCTTTAACAACGGAATTACAGTCAACTTCAAAGACGTGACTGGAAGAAGAATCACATACATTATCTATAACCTTTGAAACACAAACGTCTGGTACAAAACATTCATTCAACGAAGAAATACCTGAAGAAACATTGGCACTATTAACATGCATATTTTTAACAGAAGTTGTAGATGAGTTAAAACATTTATTATTATTATTATTAGTTTTATTACTATTTAGAGAACCAAAAAGTTTAAGAGTTAAATCAAAAGAATACCATTGTTTATTAATTAAAGGCTTACATTTATTAATAGCTGAAGCTTCTTTTAATTTTAACTTAATGGGTTGATTTTCTTTCATTAGTATACTGGTGTTATCAATTAGAAATTCATGTGATGGTTTGACTGAATGTTGTGTTGACATATGTTGGTATATGGCACCACTTTGACAATGCATAGTCAATCTACGAGACAGAGTAGTTCTAGTATGACCAATGTAATTTTCCACCTGACCATGTGGAAACGGACACGAAAATTGGTACACTAGGTTGGTTTGTGCTACAGGGCTAGAAACATTATTTATACTATTTTTAATTAAAAGATTATGAGTTTTTCCATTGTTATAATAGATGTGTAACTTGAGTGTATTATCTACACTACAGAACATTTCATCCACAACATTCAAAAACGATTGAACCTCTTGTTCACTACCCAAAACATCTTGAGTAGAAACTTCATTCAACAAGGTAGAATATTTAACTTCCAAATCATTTGATACGTTGACAGCAGTTGCAATTTCATCAGAAATTTTACACAACATAGAATCCACTTCAAGCTTTGTATTTCCTTTAACCACATTAGAGCGATATTTGTTGCGAATAAACATATACATATATACATACATATATTTATATACATACATTCATACATACATACATACATACATACATACATGCATACATACATACATACATACATACATACATACATACATACATACATACATACATACATACATACATACATACATACATACATACATACATACATACATACATACATACATACATACATACATACATACATACATACATACATACATACATACATACATACATACATACATACATACATACATACATACATACATACATACATACATACATACATACATACATACATACATACATACATACATACATACATACACATACAAATGACTATTGTTTAAACATATCTAATTAATATAAAATGCACACATAATAACAAAATAAACAAATATCACGAAAATACCTAAGATAAACCATCTTCATATTACATATCCCCCTTCTTCAAAAAAAAGGAACGCGTCAGCGTTTCTGATTTCATCGTCACTCCCTTGACGACTAAGAAAGTCAGCACCGATGTTTTCCTTGCCTTTGATGTAGTTTTCTTTAAAATTATTCTCAATCTCTATCTCTCTGCGTGTTGTGTCAACAGGGCGGGCGTCTCCGAAAATTGCCGAATTCAACTTTACATCTTTCCCCACCCCTCCATGTTGGCCTCTAGGCAGAAGATTGAGCCTTGGTCTCTCTTTTGGCGGATTCAAAGCTTGGACTTTTGCCTCAACTTTATTTCCCAACTTTGAAGTGGCACACGTGTTTCTTATCTTGCTTTGATACAGATCCGAGTTAGCCGACGTTTTTCTATAATTTGCCCGATCATTTCTCTGTGAGCTGTTAGGAGCGGGTTTCTGTGGATTCCGACCAAAGCGTTTCCCTGCAGCCATTGCATCCAAACTTCTTACTCCTTCAACATTTCCCAGCACCAGATCGCAAAGTAGGTTTTTCATGCACACAACCTCTCTAGTTCCTCTGAACCAGTCTGTTTTGATTTTTACCACTGCTGTTGGAGCTACCCGAACTGTGCCGTCGATCAAAACACAGGGTCTTGTTCTTCCGGTCATCTGACGCGGGTGCACTAATGATTCCTTAACCATTATGGCAGTACAGCCAGTATCCCTCAAACCTTTTACCGGTTTTTTGTTCACAAGCCCTCTGGTTAATTTAAACTTTTCTCCTGAGTGAAAACAACCATCCGCTATTACCGGTGAAACGCAGCCACAATTTAATTGGACCTCATTCATTTTACCTGCCATCACCATGGCCGCGCATGCATTCACTACTCCAGAATCTTTGCATGGTGGTGTTGATTGTACTTGTTGACCCAGCGACATAACTCATTGATGTCACCGCTTTTTTTCTCCAACAAATATTCAGCCATTCCCGACGGACACTTTCCAATGAACTGCTCTTTTAAAAACAAAAACAATAAGTTTCTTGTACCCGCGAGATCCACCCAGCGCCTGAGGTAACTATCTAGTCGCACTAGATACTTTTCCCAAGTCTCTTCTGGTTCAAGCTTTGACTCTCGAATATTTATGCGGTAGTCTTCTGCCGACTTCCCAAAACAACGAAGGAGTGCCTTTTTTACCGACCCGTAATCCTGCATCTGACTATCGCTGAGTTGGCCAAACACTTCCAATGTCTTCGCACTTAGCAAAGAACCCAGAAGCATTCCCCAACCCTTTTTTGGATGATCATTAGCCGTGGCCAATGCCTCAAAACGGAGCAGAAAAGCGTCCATGTCGTCCCTTCCGAGAACTTTGGATATGGAATCTTTGTTACCTCTACCGTCGCTTTTGGCTCTTTTTTTGTGAGGGCTTCCAATTCCAGCTTCTTCAATTCCAATTCATGTTGACGTTCACGTTCCCGCTCTTCCCGTTCTTGCTGAGCCTTTTTATCCTCGCGTTCTTCCAACCTCCTAACTCTTTCTTCATCCTTCAACTCTTTGACGTAATTCCTTAAATCCTCTCCGGAATAGCCCAGAGCATGTCCCATCGCAATGAATTTCTAGTCAGACATCTTTCACAAAAGAAAAAAATTCGGTCACTTGTGATCAAATAACTTCAGAAAATATATTTACGGATAAAAATGCGTAAATACGTCGGGGTCACCAATGTAAACGTAGAAGAATATGCTTTCTAGCGATTCGTAACGTTAAAGTCGAAGTTATTTATAATACAATATTTCTCGAATTTATTTTAACTTTAATATTCTTCGTTGAATATAATCTTTTACTTGACTCAAAACTGAATTATCTCACTTTGTAGAATTTCGCACGGTTCTAACAAATCTTTTGATAATTAAAATTTCTCTTCCCCAAAAACATCCCCATTCTTTTGATTTCTATAATTTGAGGACCCCTAATAGAAAAAAGACAAATAACAATTATATATATTTATACATATATATATATATACATATATATATATATACATATACATATACATATATATATATATACATATACATATACATATACATATACATATACATATACATATACATATACATATACATATACATATACATATACATATACATATACATATACATATACATATACATATACATATACATATACATATACATATACATATACATATACATATACATATACATATACATATACATATACATATACATATACATATACATATACATATACATATACATATACATATACATATACATATACATATACATATACATATACATATACATATACATATACATATACATATACATATACATATACATATACATATACATATACATATACATATACATATACATATACATATACATATACATATACATATACATATACATATACATATACATATACATATACATATACATATACATATACATATACATATACATATACATATACATATACATATACATATACATATACATATACATATACATATACATATACATATACATATACATATACATATACATATACATATACATATACATATACATATACATATACATATACATATACATATACATATACATATACATATACATATACATATACATATACATATACATATACATATACATATACATATACATATACATATACATATACATATACATATACATATACATATACATATACATATACATATACATATACATATACATATACATATACATATACATATACATATACATATACATATACATATACATATACATATACATATACATATACATATACATATACATATACATATACATATACATATACATATACATATACATATACATATACATATACATATACATATACATATACATATACATATACATATACATATACATATACATATACATATACATATACATATACATATACATATACATATACATATACATATACATATACATATACATATACATATATATATATATACATATACATATACCCATACATTCATACATATATATATATATATATTCAGACAAATAACAATTATATTTATACCCATACATTCATATATATATATATATATATATATATATATATATATATATATATATATATATATATATATATATATATATATATATATATATATATATATATTCAAACATATATATATATATATATATATATATCAATGATAAAAAAAATTATACGCACACACAATGTCACAAGAGCACAAATATACATATTTGTTTAGTTTGTTTATCATTGTTTATTGGGCATACAAAAACACATTAAAGAAACACATAAAAATTGAAATAAAAGCATGCAACAAAAAATGAATGAGTAGTGCCCAAAAGGAACATCCGAAGAGATGAATCTCGCTTGAGGATGACCAGTGCAGATGAAACATTTACGAATAATAATAATACAGGTACATACAATACAATAAATTTAGAATGGTAAAATAACTCAAATAAATTACTAAGATGAACAAAATAACAAAATTTAACATTTAATAATATACAATATACGTTCGAATCTGAGATGATAGAATATATTATAATTTTAATAAGTGAGATTTAAGACGAGATTTAAATAATGAAAAGGACTCAGAGGACTGTATTGAAATAGGGATGACTGAATATGTACGCGGACCTAAACATTTAATAGAGAAGGTTTTAGTCTTGTGTTTGCAAATTCTGGACGGAAAAGATTAGATGATCGCAAAAAATGGGTATGAATATCGGACGACTTTAAGAAGAAATCATGAAAGGATTGAGGTAGAGTAGAATTAGAATATTTATACATAAAAGAACCAATTTGAAACAGATTGACTTGATAAATGTTTAAAAGCTTATGTTCAGTAAATTTTGACTTACAAGAAGAAAGAGGATGTAAAAAAAAAATAATACGGATGAGTCGTTTGAGCAAAATGTGTAAAGAAAGAAGACGAGTTGGGTAATTAGAAGCCCAAACAATATTGCAGTAAGAAATATAGGGAAAGACAAATGCATAATACAACATAATACAAGTTTTTGAGTCTATAAAACGACGTAATCTATACATAATTCCAATATACTTATAAACTTTAGATTTAACATGCTTAATGTGATCAGTCCATGTTAAATGTTGATCAAGAAACACACCTAAAAATCTATATGAGGTGACACGGGTAATAGAAACACCAGAAATGCTGAGACATGAATTTGTAATAATAGATTTACTCTTTGGATGAAATATGATATAGTTGTTTTTTTTTACATTTAAAGAAAGCTTATTGGCACAAAACCAATCATAAATACATATGAGACCATTATTAACGCTGTCAAATAAAATGTTCAAATTGTCACCAGAAGCAAACAGACTAGTGTCATCAGCAAATAAAGAAAAACTGAACAGGTTAGAAATTAAAGGTAAGTCATTGATATATATAATAAATAGGAGTGGACCCAATATAGAGCCCTGTGGTACGCCACAGTTGATGGGTAAAGATTGTGATAACACATTGTTGTAATACATATACATATATACATATATATATAAATATATATATATATATATATATATATATATATATATATATATATATATATATATATATATATATATATATATATATATATATACATATATATATACATATATATATATATATATATTGCGAATGAACTGTGGAATCAATTTATCTTTGAGACACGCTCCAAGAAACACAACTCGTTATTTGGCAGAAACAACTTTTCGAGCCAAATTCTCGACCTTTCGGCACAAAACTCTCTGTTCGAGACTACAATTAGCTAAAAACTTTTCCATTAAACTTTTATTGTCAGACCGACGGACCGTTTCAGCTATGTCAGCCATCCTCAGGGTCAAAAGTAAAACGAGAAAAGTAAACAAACAGAAAGAACCGAAATTATCAAAGAATTAGCACACTAACAAAAGAAAAAACAAAAAAACACTCTACCTATCAAATCAAAAGAATATAAAATTTATACTATTGGAAATCAATTTTTGCGCTTTCGCTGTGTTATATTAGAAGAGACAAGAATTTCCTCAGATACATTACAATGAGATTTGTCAGGAGCAGCCTCAACAGCCAAAGTATTTGTGTCAGAGGACGAGTCAGAAGTATCATCATTTATGTTATCCTCGTCGTTAGAAGGAATACAGGGTAACCGATGCATATTGCTTTCTTTGACACCAAATAAGTGGAGAATCTGTGGAAATTTATCAAATTGTTTATTAATTGCGGGTCTCATTAATATGATATAGAGAGCCTCTTTAATTTTCAGCCGGAAAGAGTCGGATTCACTTGTTAAAATCGAAACACCTTCTTCAAGTTCTTTTCGTGTTAGCTTTTTCAAATGAATACATTCATAATGATTAAGAATACTCCCAAACTGGAGATGCATCGTGAGTCTCCTTGACAACGTAGTGGTAGTGTGACCAATGTATGTATCCACCTTACAATGTGGAATAGAACATTTGAAATGGTACACCACGTGACTTTGTTGCAACGGGTCAGTGATACTTGTTCTATCATTCTTGATGACCAAATTGAAAAGTTTCAAGTTTTTGTAATAAATATATAAACCCAGTTTATTCCTGACGGGGTCTATAACAGAAACTTCCTTTTTTATTATCTTCTTTATAATACATACATACATACATACATACATACATACATACATACATACATACATACATGCATACATACATACATACGTACGTACGTACGTACATACATACATACATACATACATACATACATACATACATACATACATACATACATACATACATACATACATACATACATACATACATACATACATACATACATACATACATACATACATACATACATACATACATACATACATACATACATACATACATACATACATACATACATACATACATACATACATACATACATACATACATACATACATACATACATACATACATGCATACATACATACATACATACATACATACATACATACATACATACATACATACATACATACATACATACATACATACTATTACATACATACATACATACATACATACATACACATACAAATGACTATTGTTTAAACATATCTAATTAATATAAAATGCACACATAATAACAAAATAAACATATATCACGAAAATACGTAAGATGAACCATCTTCATCTTACATGGTGATTGTATTTTGGCACAGAAAACAGCCAAACCTCGGACCAACGCTGATACACAATTTATTACTCTGCATTTATTGGTAAATCTAGCATCGAGCTCAGATACAAAATTTTCTACACACGCAAAAAGGATTCCAATACGCACTGAATCATCACAAGGTTAAGTAAAGTTAAAATTAACAGTTTTTATAATGAACTCTAGGTGAAAAAAATTAAATTTTGAAATCAAGAGGGGGCTAATTGTCTATACACGCCAGAAGGATTCCAATACGCATTGAATCATAACTAGTTTAAGTAAAGTTAAAATTTAAAAAAATGTATAGTAAACTCTAGGTAAAAAAATTTCAAATTCTGAAAATCAGGAGGGGGGGCAAATACCCCCTTTGCCCTCCCGCAATTTACGTCCATGGATGTTTATATACTCAGATTTTAAAGACTTCCAGCGTTTTCCTATCATTTTGCTGTATTAATTAAACAATAATAACACCAATAAAAAATAAGGCATGACACTGATTTATTACTAATCCCTTAGATCCTGCCGTTGTTGAATATTCAGCTCCGCCCTGAGGCGGATATTATTTTATTAATTATATTTAGCTCCGCCTATGAGCGGGGGAATGAAGCAACGAAATAAAACCAAACAAAAGATCACTTGGAAACTTGGAAAAAGTGAAAAAACTAAAGTTTATATATATTATTTATGCGTTTATTGTAATTTTGTGTTTATTTGCAAACTATAAAAACAAATTATGAATACATATTTTTTGAATACTGCAATAAGCTTTTTATTTTCTCAATTGCTTGGTCACTCTTGTGATTTTTTTTAAGTGGTCTGATCTCCATAACTCTGAAGAGAATAATAATAATAATAATAATAATAATAATAATAATAATAATAATAATAATAATAATAATAATAATAATAATAATAATAATAATAATAATAATAATAATAATAATAATAATAATAATAATAATAATAATAATAATAATAATAATAATAATAATAATAATAATAATAATAATAATAATAATAACTTAGATTGGGTATTAAACGTCAAAAAATGGCATTAAGCGCCGCCTCTGATGCCGCTGTGGCATTAGAGAAAAGAAAAATGGCATCAAGCGCCGAACGAATGGTATTAAACGCCAACAAGTGGGATGCCAGGCCAAGTCGAGTTATTGCGCGCAAAATTCAAAGAGTTCTTTTGATTTTAACTTTTAAAATAAAGTTCATATAAAATTGATAACAAAAAATCTGTTAACTATTGACTTAGGAAGGAATTTCAATATAACATTTTAGATGAAAAATTTTAGATATTTGCCGCTATAACGTTACAGCACAAGCGGTGAATTTTCCGCTAGTCACAATAGTAAATAGTAACAATAATTAAAAGTTTATTTAATCGGTTTGATAAAGCACTCATGATGTTAGTATTAAAAGTTATAATTATTCAAATATCCTGCTTTTTGGTTAATTTACACCAGTTCTTCAATCCGAGTCTCGTCAGATGGATTGAGAGACAACTTTCTTGTTAGTATATATTATATTATTATATTTGTATTTTACTTATGAATGGTTTGAAACGAAAATTTGAGAGTTTTGTTGGTCAAGTTTGACTCAAATGTATTTTTGTTTGTCGAGAATTTGAAAGAACGAGTAGATAAATGACAATCTTGTTGTTCAGGGTTAGAACTTCCGCATTCTCAACGCTCAGTGGGTGCCGATTTAAAGAATGACGTAATCTTAATGAGTTGCTGATTTTTGCTTGACATCTTCTAAACAATAATTAGAGTTTGTGCAGTTAAATTAGTAAAACAAAATTGATTTAAGAATTATAAAATTAAGTATTTACCACCTCTAGACTTCACAGAAAACAGTGGGTATTTTTCCTTTTTGATTAATATAGGTATATGAAAAAACTAGTGTTCTAAACTCGCAAAAACTCAATTTTGTATTAAAATTTTTAACGTTTAGCCCCAGCAAACAACGAGGAATAAAAACCAAATTTATAAGCTGTTATTTATAAGGTTATAAAGCCAAATTTATAAGGTTGGCAGGACATAATCGCTTTCGGTTGGTCAAGCATATCTTACTTAGGTATTGTAATGAGATATTAATTGCGCTATTCTGATATTCGTATTTTATAATTATCTAGGTTAGATAGATAGTTGGTGTTTGGTGGGGGGTTGTTTAGTAATACGTTTAACTTTATTTATTCATTGAAAAAAATTGAGCTCTTAGGCTGGTGGGGGAGACAGCATCCCCAATGGTGGGACCACGCCTGAATACCCCATATGACGGGCTACCACATATCTTCGCTCCGTCTGAATTTCGGATATAGTCGTCGTCAATCAATCAATCAAATTGCATTTATATAGCGTTATTTCCGTGGTGTTCAATAGCGCTCGGTCGTGAACTTATTAAACAGACGTGTTTTAAGTCCACGCCGGAAAGCTGTGAGAGAAGTAGAGTTAGTAAGAGAAGAAGGAAGAGAGTTCCAGAGATAGGGACCAGAGTAGGAGAAAGAGCGTTTAGGGGACGTCCATTAATTATGTCAACAATTTTTAGGCAATTTGTGACCCCCTCCACATTGTCAACAACTGTCAAACTTCCAGTCACCCCCCAACAAAATTATGTCAAACAAATTTTACCCCTCCCCCCAAAAAAAACCAACAAAATAGCTAACAATATTTTATACGGGTTGCTTTTTATGCTAAAAATAGAAAAGTGTGGGATCTTATGGTTTTACATTACAATTTTAGGTCAATAAGTTTTATTTATTTAATTTATAGTTAAGAGTTAAGTTTTAAGTAGAAATCAAAATACGACACAGTTTACGATTATCGTAAACTGTGTCGTATTTTGAATGTTTTTTTGGGGTAGGTAGATTCTAATTGACTGACTGGCATACAATGCATTTATTACTTTTCTATTTTTTGATTTATTAACTCTTGTAAAAAATATATTGTTGACGTCTATTTATCTTGAACTCCCCTCTCCCCCATGTCAACAATTGTCAAACTTTTTCAAATCCCCTCCCCCCTATTTTGTTGACATAATTAATGGATGTCCCCTTAGCAAAGAATGCTTAATAGTGAAGAGTAGTGAAGACGCGAAAGTGACTAAGAGAAGAAGAACGAAGACCAGACTTAGAAAGGATATGTATTAAATTAGTTAAGTAGAGAGGAGAAGGTCAATTTTTTTTATACATTAATAAACAGATTTTAATAATCACCCTAGATCTAAGAGGAAGCTAATGAGAAGAACAAGAGATGGAGAGGTGAGAAAAGTAGGAGGTGCGGGAAACTATGAGACGTTGCAGGAGGCGTTGTATTTAAAGCCCATAGCACGATATAATGGCCCAATAATGTTTGTGGTATTCATTTAAAAGTTTTCGCGCGTTTCACCCGGTATGCGCGCATCGTTTAGCTTTGGATTTTCCCTCTACCATCCATCCTTCAGAACTTTTTATGTGATCGTGCGCTGGTGTTCGCTCTCGTATCACAGTGTTTTAACACATTCGTATGTGAGCGTGTGCAAGTGCGCCCTCACTGTGTAACTTTATCAGCACTGGGCGTGCTGGCATGCACGCTAGTTCTACGATGTAACAGAAATCGCCAAAAATTAATTACCATGTCAATTTACAAATTTGCTAAACACTGAGTGACAGAACTACCTATAATTTCAAATATTTGTAAAAATACTTATATTTTCACCATTTAAAGTTTAGCCAGTGTAATACTGTAGTTTAAAATACTAAAGTTTAAATTTAACTTTGACGTTTAACTAAAACATAAAACTAAGATAACTATTTAACATTTTTAAAATTTTCAAAATATCACGTTTGATGAAAATCGTTAAACGTTAAATAAAAAAATAGCTTTAGCAAGAAAATTTACAAAATACTGTAGCTTAAATTTGATATTAAACCTTTAACTACAAAATTTAAATTTTTGATAATTAATAAAAATGTAAATATTTTGCAAATATTGAGTTTGGTTCTAAAATATCAATTGGCTAAAAAGTTATTAGCGAATTAGTAATTAAACGTTTTTATGAATGAAACAGCTAAACGTTGAGCTAGAAAACTAAAAATGCAGATTATCATTGAAATTTATCTTTTAGAAAAGCTTCTAAAATTTGGTTAAAAAATTTCACTCGGTTATCTGCAAAAAACCGAGCCACGAAACTCCTTAAATTTCAACCATTAACTAAATACTACTAAATTGGTTGTAAACGTACAGCTACAAACTTCAGTTTTGAAACAATTTTTAAGACTCCGTTAAACATTTCACATGTAAAATTTTGGTAAATTATTTAAAGCAGTTGATAAGTTATTTGGGAAAAACGAATAAAATGCAGCTATTGTGAACCTAACATCTATGAACTATTGTTATTTTGACATTAAACGTTGAGCTACAAAACTGGAAATTTGGAATTATGTAGAAACATAGCAATATTTATTGCCTACAAAATTTCGTTGAACAATCTTAATCGGTTTAAAAGATATTAACAAAATACGAAGCAACAAAACTTAAGGCATGTTAGTCTGAAGTGAAATTGACTTCGAGCTTCAGGTCGAGTGCATTAGTTGGACGATCTAAGTGATTTTTTTTTTAAGCTTAAAAATTAATAGAGTAATAAGAAACGAATTATGAATAATAGTTAATAATAAGTATTTTTAAGGAGTTACTAGAAGTTCCAGCTTTTAAAAGTATTTATTTCTTCTTATTATTCGAAAAATGTTAAATCGCGCCAAAATCATAAAAGTCTTTAAATTCAATTTTTTTGGCGTTTAAACTTTTTTGTTGTTGTAAATCTCTTTTAATATTAATTTTTAACAGTTTTAGATCAAAAACCACTTTTCATATTACTTTACGCGTTCAGAACTACGTAGTCGCCGAATGCCATTTTGTAACTTTATCTAAGTTATAATAATAATAATAATAATAATAATAATAATCGTGCCTTTTCTTCTGTAACAAGCTTTCCAGCTCTTGCTTGCTCCATTTAGAACCGTTTGCTAACTTATTAATATTTGCCACATTATTTAAGTTGTTCTATATAATAAATACAACAAACAACAAAATAGGTAATTCAAGCAACACGACCGCACGGTGTAATAAGCTACGCGAGAAAGAAAGTAAACATAACAACAAAGATGTGCATAAGCTTTCATAAGACAAACAATAACAACGATATTAAATACAGAAAACAAAATAACAATTTTTATTTCAAGAATATTTCATAGTCATAATTTAAATTTAAAAAAATAGGTTTGATGAATTGTTCGTTCGGGTTCGGTTCGTTCCGAGCGAAACAGAGTTTGGGTTTGGTTCGGTTCGTCGACAACTAAGTTCGGGTTCGCTTCGGTTCGGTTCGGTAAAAAGTAGGGTTCGAGTTCGGTGTGTTCGGTTCGATTCCCATCTCTACAACGTCTATTGAGTTAAAAGCACGACAGTCAGTCAGGGAGGAATATCATTTAGCTCTTATAAGTATGTGGTCAAGTTGGTATTTTTCGGCTCTGTGGTCAGTGTAGGTGTATAGATGCCTGCGCTGGTGTTGAAAACGGCTGTGAGCCGGCCTCATTTCAGCTGATTTGCATAAATTGATCAATCTCTGACCATTGTTGTTTGTGAGCTCGTGGTATCAATATCCTCGACAATCCGTGGATGTATTGGATGACTAGTGTTTCCAATGCGAGCATTAAAGTCGCCAGCAACTAGTCCAACTGTATGGGCTGGGATTGAAATGATTAGGTTTTCTAAGTCATCGTAGAATTTGTCTTTCAATCCCTCATTTTTGTCTCACTCCGTGGGAGCATACGCTGAGATGATACTTAACCTTGGGTTACCGCCAAGATGTATCACTATAATACGATAAGATATTTTCTCCAAACGAAGTAACCATGGCAGCAACTCTTTGACTGTAGAGCATTGCCACCCCATGGCATTCAGTAGTTGAAGACGCATCGGAACTAGCAAATATCCAGCCAGGTTTTGGAGTGTCAAACTCTATACCCTTGCAGTCCGTTTGGAGCCGATGCTCCTGTAGAGCAACAAAGTCGACGTTGTACTCTTCGCAGCCGATGATGATCCTTTGAATTTTGTGCCTGATTTCCCCGCTATCCTTGAGGGTTCGGACGTTGTAGGTTCCGATTTTGAAATCCTGTTTACCTTTCCTATATGTTCTATGTCGCCAGACGATGTCATCAGCAGTGTGACTTCGGGTTATCCCGCTTTCATCACACTCCGTCATTAAAGAGTTTTGTCGTCTGGTGACGCTAGCTGGGTTGCCCGGAATGGGTACTTCAGAAATTGTTGTTGTAGCAGAATAAATTCCTGGCAATTAAGTTGCTAGCCTTAAAAAGCAGAGGTTTGAAATCAGGTTTTTCCTTTCCCTAGATGGGCTGCCCTCCCGGGTTAACAAACCATATTTGTCCGTTGGTTTGAAATCAGGGTTTACCTTCCCCTAGATAGGTTGCCCTCTCGGGTTAACGAACCCCATCTGTCCGAAGCTTCTGGTTTTTAGGCGCCAGAGCAGTGTTGTTTCAGTTAAGCGTAACTGTAACTGAATTCAGTCTAATAACTGAAAAAAGAGATTTAAGTTAAGTACTAACTGAAACTGTAACTGAAAAATTAGATTAACTTTAAGTGTAATACTAATAGTAAAAAAAAAGTAGTAACTGTAATACAAACTGAAAAAAATGCTTTCGGAAAATTTAATAATGAAATGCGTCAAAAATTTATTTCTTTGTTTATATTAGGTAACCGGACCCACTTGTGTCTTTTATCGCTATTATGAATTCCTTTTTCATCGCTTTATTTGAATTTAACGTCGTATACACAATGTTAAAAATAAATTCTGGGCGAAAACAAGAAAATGGAGTTTGGCGTTATTTCAGTTACGAACCCTCTACTGATAAAAGCCGGTGCAACGTGGTTTGTAGTGTGGGAGTTTCAAGTTACCAGGTATACAAATTTATAATTTTAAAGGTTATTACAGTTTTTTAATTCTTATATTTTTTAAATAAGGTTCTGGGAAGATGGACTCTTTGCTAATTAAGGGAATGGAGATAATGAGCGAAGCAGTCCAGAAAGATATTTTAGAAGCTCGACGTGTGGTTATAGCATTATAGCAGCTGACTGTTGGACCAAAAAAGGTCTGACAGTTTCATTTTTGGCTATTTCAGCTGCCTTTTTTCAGCCAAAAAAACGCATGGCAATGCATGTTTTATTAAATCTTCATCAAATAGAACATCCTCATACTGGAGATATGTTGGCCAGTAGATTAAATTCCACACTGGACACCTGGGGCATAGATAGGTCTAAAATTCTGGCAGTCATAACAGATAATGGGTCAAATATGATTAAGGCCATTAAAATTGTTAATGTCATGAGTAGTAAAAATCTTGAAGAGGACTGGGAATCTGATGGAATGGAGGACTCTGATGAACCAGAGGATTTAGGTGACATAGATGTTACTATTTCTGACCTAACTAATCTACATAGAATTCCATGCATTGCGCACACACTTCAACTGGTTTTGAAAGAACTGAATAAAATTCAGTCATACATTGATCTTATTGAGAAGATTAGGACAATTGTTCACTACATTAGAGGCTCATCCATTGCACAAGAAAAACTTTTCAATTTAACCAGGCTTGTCTTAAGAAAAGATTGCAGCACAAGGTGGAACTCCGTTGTGCTGATGATACAACGGATGTTAAGTGTCAGAAATGAAGTGGAAGAAATTTTAAAACAACAAAAGCGTGATTCTCTTTCAATCACAGAGTGGGATCGATTGGCTGCTTTGGAAAAACTTCTCCTTCCATTTAAGACAGAAACCGATCATCTACAAACAGATACGCTTTCGCTATCAAATATTATTCTAAGTTTATTACAACTTCTTATTCACCTCAAAGATGATACTTTAGGTAGGGCATACACAAAACCTTTAACGCAATCCTTACGAACTCGATTTGCAATATTTCTGGATACGTCATGTCCAGATTTTGACCCAGTTCCAGCAGCAGCCTGTCTTATTGACCCAACAGTTTGCGAAGTAATGTACCGAGATGACATGATGAAGCCACTGGCAGCAGCCAAACAATTTATAATCGTTAGCATTATATTATTCTATTTTTTTAGTGATTGATTATAAATTTTTAGTACTTATTTTACTTTTCAATTAACATGTTGCAAATTATTTTTATAATGCATTGCCACTAATACTGAGTTTTTTAAAATTTTAACAGAGTCTCATCAATAAACATAACATAAAAGAGAAAGCAATGTCATCATCAGTAACTCCTTCAACTACAGCCAGATCTGGTATGTCTCCACAAAAAAGCGCTTTAAAGCACTTTTTGAAGATACAGCACTGTGTGCAGCGCCATGTCCCAAAACCACTTCTTTATCCGAAGAGATCAATGCAGAGCTCTCATCCATTCAGACTGCTTCTACAGCATATGAAAAACCAAATGGATTAGATTTTTGGACAGCTCCTGGTGTAGAAGCTAAATATCCAATTTTAGCTGAAATGGCACAAGATTTGATTTCAGTCCCTGCATCACAGGCTTACGTTCAAAGGGTTTTTTCTGTGTGTGGAGATTTGACGCATGGAAAAAGAAACAGACTTAAAAAAAATTTAGAACAACGGACATTTGTTAATATGAACAAAAAATTTTATTAACTGGGTTTTCGGCATGAAAATAAAATCTTGAATCGATATCTATTTTGTTTTCCTGTTTTGAATATTAATAACTGTTATACTAACTGTAATAGTAACTGAAAAAAATATTAACTCTAATATTAACTGGAAAAAAAGAATTAAATTAACTTTAACTGTAATACTAACTGAAAAATATTAAATTGACTAACTTTAACTGATACTCTAACTGAAAAAACCTAACTGAAACAACACTGCGCCAGAGATTCGCTTTCACCCCTTCTCCTGTTAGTAAAAGCAGTTCCGCCAACGAGCAGGCCAGGAGCTGGACTTGGTTATCAGAGGCTGTATGAGACGCACGCCATTTATAATTAATCTAAAAAATTAATTTTCAATAGATCTTCCAGAAGACAAAGTTGTTCTGGTGGACAGTGGGGAAAAATTTGTTTTCTTAGAATCTTTTTTAGTCATTGAGAAGAATCGAAAACAAGTGGTATGGTTTTCCTGATAAAAATTTTAAGTTGTTAACTTATACTAATATTAATTTTTTCAATTTACAGAATAATTTCTTAAAGTCCATTATGAAGGTCAATCTTACAAAAACCGTTTGCTCCATAATGAGCTTCTTTTTGACAAATGAATTTGCCCAGGAGTTCAATTGGATTGGAGCTAATATAAAAAGAAGCTTCAAATTTTCAAATCTTGCTAGAGTTATTTCTTGTTAGTCAAACTATTTTTTTGAAAGTTATCGTTTTGTTGTCTTAGCCAAACTTTACCATTAATTTTTTACAGAAGCAATTTTAAAAAATGGAATTTGAAGATTCGCAGGAAAAAATCGAAGACTAAATGAGGGCCTGGATAAGACAGGCACGTGATCGGGATTGTGAAAAACGAAAAAGAGATAAACTTGACACTACCGTATAATGCCTAAATATATTTTACGTCTGACTTTTTTTCGCAATTTGTTTTGTAATTTTTTGTCATTTTCAATAAAAGATTTTTTACTCTCTTTGTAGTTTTTAAATAATATATAAAGAGGGTTGCAACATGGGGTTTCGAGTAAGTTACACATATGGTGTATGTAGGGCCTATGCGTGAAACGTCAGAATGCCTCATGAAGCAATGTGGTTTAGACGTGGGCGTGATGTGGCGCTAAGGTACATTCCGCGCGGTTAACATCCAGGTCCGTAGGCAGGATTTAGTGAGTGGGGGGCTATGAAAAGTAGTAGTGGGGCTACTGACGAACGAGGGCACCGAAGAAGCCTGATCGCGAGCACCGAAGGTGCGAAGCCCCTCACGATAAAGAGATTCGTCGAAGCATTTTGCAGCATTTAGCACAAAAATGGCATCCAACTTTGGATATCCTATTATGTGATTTTAGGTTTTCTAAGAGTTGCAATATTGTTGCTCGTAATAACAAAAATAAGCAGTTTTCACAGGCAATTTTGTCAAATAACAGTATGCTTGTTGTTATCCACAATCTTGATTTTTGATGCACTGAATCAAATTGTCTAAATTTAATTATTGATAAAGACAACCGTTATAGTCCACAATACAATAACTTGGGATGACAGCACTGAATCAAATTGTCTAAATTTAATTATTGATTAAGACAACCGTTATAGTCCGCAATACAATAACTTGCTTATTTTATTTTTGATAAAAACTTGTACATGTGTATCAAATGCCAGAAATCAATAAAATAAAATCGGATTTAAATATTTGTTTTGACAAAGATCAAACCACATTATAATGCTGATTCCACTCTGGTGAACACTCTTGCTCATCACTCTGTCCGAGAGTAGACATAACTACAGAATCACGCAGCGTGCTACTCTGTACTTTAAATTTATCTTTATTTATTTATTTTTATTTAATACATTTATATTTAAATTGCGGATTGTAACTTCATCATCACTTGGCTGTCTTAGGTGTAAATAAGGTGAAAAAACCTGACCAAAAACCTACCAAAAATTCTAGTGGGGGGGCCTAAATTTTCAGTGGGGGGGTCAGCAGTCCCCCAGCCCCCCGCTAGCTACGGGCCTGTAAACATCAAAATGCCGCATGTGACATTATTGCGCGCCAGCACTAAGCACTTGACTATGAATGGGTACGAATCATGGCTCGGTAGTATTATAAGTTGTACGGCTTAAAATCCGTCACTAGCTAATTTAATAGCTACCGAAGATATATTTTATAAGATATATATTATATGGAAATGTTTTACGAGCCACATAATCACAAACTTGGATGGCTTACAATCCATCACGAAATAACACAAATATAAATGTCTCAACTTCCGTATGTATGTGTGTGTGTGTATGTATGTATGTTAGAGGTGTGCGCGGGGACGACTTTTCGTCCCCATCCCCATCCATCCCCACCAGCATCATCCCCATCCCCAACCATCCCCGCAGTGTTTCATCCCCATCCCCGCAGTCTTCCAATCTTTCATCCCCGTCCCCATCCATCCCCGCGCTGTTCATCCCCATTTTTAATCAATTCTGTAGTAGTCATTATTTTTCAGTACATCATTTCAATGCAACTATAACTTACGTGTTGATATATAGAATTGTAATAACACCGTAATATGATTCAATACAATTTATTTATTTATTTAAGTCCATGACTAAATAGAAGTCTATCAATGTTTTTCCACCTAGCTGAGTTCTTCGATCACTAATGGTTAACCCACCCATAGAGAATGCTCTCTCAGAGGAGGTGCTTGCTGCTGGCACACTCAAAACAATACTTGCCACTTGAGACAGTTTTGGTCATTTCTTTTCCAATAAACTCAGCAAATCGCTTTGTGCACCTTCATCGTTGAATGCCAAATAGTCAGCAACCTTATAAACATAATTATTAACATTGTGAAACTAGCTGCTCATATAAGCATAATTAATTAATAACAATGAACAAGCTAAATTATAAGTTATTACTGAGGTCTAAGAAACATTTCATGCTTTTAATATAAAGACAGTTTAATAACAAAACCTCATTATAAACTGAGCTTTTTGAGTTTGTAGAGTACAAGTTTGCATAGAAGTTGTCTTCAAGTTTTCATTTTTGACTAGTTGATGTTCTATGACAATCTATACTATGAAGTCATCTTGTCCTTGGACCTTGTGGGGCTCAGAATGTAGTGTTACATTTTACATCATGAACGAGCTTTAATAGATTTCTAACAAAATTAAAAACATTCTATTATATGTAAAACCTAATAATGTGAAAGCAAATTAATCAAACCTTTAATTGCAGTTTCTCGCATTGCATTGCTTGTCACCTGGGTTAAAGTTAAATGTAATTGTAAGGGTGCAAGAACAAAGTACTGACTGTTGCAGCTGATTTTTGAATTTCAGCCTTTTCCATATTTAAATAAAAATTCAAACTAGGGCCTTGGAAATTTAATAAATAATGCAACCCATGACTTTAAAACTTTCGGTATAGTCCAGGAGAATTAAAAAAAAGCTGGCATAATTGGAAGCAAAGCAGTTAGATATTGTTTTGTAGGTATATGTGTTAGCAACAATTAGTTAAAAATCCACCCTTCCAACTCATCGTATAAAAAAATTACAGACGATTTTCAAAATCGGCTTTAAAATCGGTAAAATAATTGAATATGCCAGCTCTTTTAATCCAATTAGATGAAAATAACTAAAGTTTAAGCTGAATGCTTTATTGTTACTTATTGCATGATATACAAACATTAAAAATTATCAATAAAAAAAATAAATAAAAAAAAATAAAAAAAATAAACTGATTTATGGAGCCGTTTTTCCCTAAAATATACAATATATCAGCTTTTAAAATCCATTTAAATAAAAATAACTCAATCTATAGATGAAAACTACCTAATGCAAAATATACATAAGTTAAAATTTGTCTCGCAACATTATATACGGATTCAAATAAACTACTTTATTGTGTCGTTTTTGACTAAATGTACAAAATAAATTAAGATTATTAATAAAATTGATTGTTACATACTATATAATATATACATATTAAAAAGCATACATATAAATCCATAAATAATTTCCAATTTCAACATACAATAAAAAAAACAAACAGAAAAACACCTAAAAATAACAATTTCTTTATTTCCCGCCTTGTGTCCTTTGTAAAGATTCCTCAGATCATCAATATCAGAAGTAGTCAAAAACTCCATTTTCAATATTGATTCGAAAAGCAAAGCAAACAAAGCTGACTCTACTAAAAAGTGACCGCGTTGTGCTCTAGCCACTGCCTTCCCTGTCATCATGTGAGTTATGGCTATGAGTCCATAACAGCACTGCAGCGCTTTTGTCAAACCTGAGCCGGCCATGACATGACCAATGCTGCCCAAATAATTCATCAAGACATGAAACCCACCTAGACGACATACTATGTTCGGTTTGGATGAATGCACAATATCAACAGCCTTTAACCACAGTGGCTGGTCGAAAGTCACACAAGCCGTTGGAATGTTGAGCTTTTGAGCCTGGTGTCATTAGGGTTCAAATCAATAATCGGAAGCATCCTTATGTCTGATGATGATCTGAAATATCCGTCAGGTTTACAAGCATGTTCCTTAAATCCGGACCAATTTGACCTTTGCTGATCTTCATCTAAGCACAAGATACCAATTTTCCAGGCAAGTTCCAAGTTTGAAGAAGGAGGCAACACAGAAGGAAAATTTAAGTGAGAGATGGGCTTGAAAGACATCAATGATAATGATGACTTGTCTGGGAATGTGTATCCCAATATAATAATACCTCGGTTTTTCACAACACAACTGGATTTTACGCGTGACAATCGAGGTACAGCTGATTCAGCATAGTGTCCTGACCCTAATCGATTACACGGAGTAGACATTGATATGATGCCCATACCGTGAAAGGTACCACTTCCATCTAAAGTGATAATGTTGTGGTCAAGATTATCACCAGACCATTGCATAAAACATTGAGGAAAAGACTGAGGAGTATCAAGGGAGTCATTCTGAACCACTGATAGTTTAAAAAGTTTAACTTCATCATATGAAATTGAAAATCCCAATCGTGACAATAAATCAAGCAGCCATCTAGATCCAAAGGCGTGATCTAAACTAACTCCAACGCCAAACAAAATTGGAGAGATAAGAGATCTTTGTCTTGCCCCCTGCACAATAGAATAACATATGGAAACTTGTTTCATTTCATTACAAACAATATTTTCAATTAAGATTTTCAACAAACTAGGAATCCACCTTTTGGCATTTTCAATATTTGAGAAAGCATCAGTTCCTGGATACGTTTCATTTGAGGACATTTCCCTTATTTGAGCTCTTATCAATTTTGCTGCTGCCACTATGATACGTTCACTCTCATCTTCTATGCTACTCTTTTTTTCAGCATACCATTGGTTAGTTACAATGTGAGATGCCATGTTACAAAAGCAAACAACATTTTTTCTACCACAAATTTCGGCAAAAAATATGTGCTCAGCGTAGCGTTCTTCCAGCTTTCGTTTTATATGTTTTAATGAATACACTTCACCATCTTCCGATAATTCTTGCATTTTAATTTGTATTTCAGCTATCGTATAAATTCCGTGATCTTCTTCTTATAACCAGTCACACAGTTTTTCAAAAGTAATTAACATGTTGTTATCTGGATGTCGACCTGGATGGTTTCGGCCAGCGGTATTATCTCTGACATGTGATGATTGACATTTTAGGAACACAGAATGACACACTCTGTGGTAACAAGCTTCTTCAGCTGGTAAGTCATTGCATGAATTTAACCTACCAAGAACTTCTACACTCCATGCATTATTTCTTTTGTGGCAAGTTTCAATTATAGTTTCTCTGAATTTCAATGTCATCACAGTACTTGATTCTTCTTTTAAATGTTTTTTACTTTCTCCAAAAACTATTTTTCCACACAAAAAAACAATGTTGCTTCCAATTGAAAGTGTCGACAGCCGATCGTAATAATTACTTAAAATTCTCTTGATCAACACCAACACCATCTGCATGCTGCTCATTCTTTCGTTGCAATTGATCAAAACTTCTTTTGTTAGTGTAGTCTCTCCGGCAATGATAATGAACATTAGCTACATTTGGTTTATTTAACAGATAGAGTATCTGTTCATCACCACGTAAAACGCTGAATTGACATAACGTTTCAATACCTTACCTAGTGTAACCATCTTGAGTAATCTTGACTGTATAACAGACGTTGTCGGAACAGAATTCAGTTTGACAAACTAAACATACCATTTCATTTAGTTCACCCATTTCGAAAAAGAACAATAAAAACTCCAAAAAATAGATGTTTTACAAAATACTAACTTAGAAAATCGATGTTTTACGACAATTTACGAAAATACTAACTTATCGCTCACTACGGTAAATATCTTTCAAAAAAGCGTCAAAAAACCAATTTCCTATATGACGATTTCAACCGATTTTTGCAGGAAGAATCATAAACGTATTACAAACAAAATATCCAAAAATCAGCTTGCTGCAAATTTTGTCTAGGTACAACAAGGAAAATTTTTAATTCTCCTGGACTAGTAACTCAATAATCAGCGATAAACAACAGCGCGTTGCAAAGATTAAAAAACATAAACAATGATATGTATGACTCGATACATTTTCGGTTAATTGGAAACAATTTTATTTTATAAAAAACTTATTTTATTTTTGCGGTGATACCGCAAAAACTCGTCCCCATCCCCGCGGTAGTCCCGCAAAGTTTGCTTCCATCCCCGCGGTAACCCCGCAACTTCATCCCCATTACCGCGGTATCCCCACCTCATTCGTCCCCATTTCCCCGGTAATACCGCAAAATCCGCGGTATTCCCGCTGTCCTCACTACCGTGCACACCTATAATATATGTATGTATGTATGTATGTATGTATGTATGTATGTATGTATGTATGTATGTATGTATGTATGTATGTATGTATGTATGTATGTATGTATGTATGTATGTATGTATGTATGTATGTATGTATGTATTATGTATGTATGTATGTATGTATGTATGTATGTATGTATGTATGTATGTATGTATGTATGTATGTATGTATGTATGTATGTATGTATGTATGTATGTATGTATGTATGTATGTATGTATGTATGTATGTATGTATGTATGTATGTATGTATGTATGTATGTATGTATGTATGTATGTATTAATGTCCAAAAAATGTCGTTTTAAAAGAAGAGCTTGCAATAAATAAAAAGCCGGCGAATCTAGAAATATATGGGATTTGTGGAAAAACCTCGTTTTTACAGCTTACTTGTTAATTTTTAAACAATAGTTTTTTGTTATATGTTTGAATTAATTAGTAGCTTAAAAAAGTTAGAAAAGATAGTCTACAAAATATAACGATAATCGTTCAACCGATAATCTCTGATTACTTTTAACATCTGGTCGTGTTTTTGTCGGATGCGTTAGTTTGCTTTGGGTCCCACGGATGTAATCGCGCATGTTGCCTCCACGAAGTGAACTATAAAATTGAAATGATTATCGAAGTCGTCAACTTTGCAACTCGCGAGTGCAAACCACTGTCGTCATGAAAAAAGTTATGTTCCGCACGGTTTTTTGCGGAAAGTTATTATATCCGGTTCTGATAACTTGTTTCATATTTGTTGCATTCCAATTTTATTTATTTCTTGTAATCGGTAACATGCGGAATGACTTCAAATTTACTGACAATGATACATCAAAAGAGCCAAAGGATATCGGCGTTCACTTACGACAAATATCATTTTCAAAAGTAAGTTTTTTAAGTGGTAAGATTACATATTTATTTTCAAAAATAAGTTTTTCAAGTAGTAATCTATAAAAAGAACATGCCTGAATGACTGATAATCAATGCCGAGCTCAAACGCCTCATCCTAGGAACGTGAAATTTGGAACTTATATTACTTTTATAGCGTAAGCACCCACTAAAAAAGGTTTTTTTTTTAATTTTCTCCTGAGGGGTTGAAATAAGAAAACAAACTTTTTTCTAAAACAGTGCATATCTCGAAAACTTAAAATGAGTAGATTTTGAAATTTGGTATCTAGATTCTTCTTAAAAAAAATTCAAAAATATGTGTTTCACCATTTTTTGAAAATTTGGTTCCCAGGACCTCAAGTGGGGTGTAGAGAATAGGGTTATTTGTTTTTTAGAATAACTACTACTCAAAAACTGTAACTGCTACTGATGTAAAAATTAGTATTTAGTATCTACTCGAGAAACAAAGATACACGTGTTTTACCAATTTTTGATAATATAAGGATTAGTAATTAGATATTACTTACAGGGACATGAATTGGGGGCAGGGGGAATTCGCCCCCCCCCTGATTTTTCAGATTTGAATTTTTTTACATAGAGATGTATATATATTTATGTATTTCCTCACCATATTACCAAAAAATTGTACATGCTATAAAAAGATGCCCCCTAATTTACGTCCCTGGAGAATGAGTGAATGATACTAAAAGGAAAGATGCTAATGTTATCAGGCAGTATAATGAGCTGTCCTTATAAAGAATGAAACTAAGCTGGAATAATAGGCTGCCCACATAGAGATGGAGAGAGATGTAACTAACAGAAGAGGCTGGCCCCCTGCCGAGTGAGAGAGATATGGAAAAAGAGAGAGATGCTAGGAAGAGACTGCCCTCATGGAAAGTGAGAGAGATAGTGAAAAATGGAGAGATACTAAAGGTACACTGCAAACAGATTAGGCTGTCCTAATGGACAAGGATAATGAGAAAGAGAGATATTAAAGAAGATAAGAAGTAGATGCTAGCCATCTCTTTGTCCACTAAAACATTTAACTTTCAGCGTGCATGGTATCTTGTACTCCCAGGTTTTCTCACATTTGTCTTTCTGTTGTTGCTCTACATTGGTTTCTTTTGAGGTAAAGAGCAACATTTGGCATGCAGGTAGACTTCATTAATGAAAAAATTTTTAAAAATTAAAAAAATCTGTTATTTATTTGATATTTCATTGGCAAAAAAGAGGAAAAAACAAAGTAAAAAAAACAACCCGGGCAACACCGGATAACCCTGTCAGTAAGCTATATAATGGCGGGAAAATTTTGCCCCCCACCCTGGAAAATGCTGAATTTACGTCTTTGATTACTTAGATAATAAAGTTACACATGTTTTACCAATTTTTTTATGTTTTGGATTCCAGGACTACAAATGTAGGGTGGATAAAAAGATTATTTGCTTGAAAACTCAATAACTGAAAATGTAAAAACATTAAAATTCAGTATTTAGGTTTTTTAAATAATAAGAGACATGTTTTATTATTTTGTTGAAAAATTAGTTTCCAACCTTTGAAGATTTGTGCGCTTTAAAACTGGTTCAGTTCATCACGGTTCAGTTCATCACGGCCTCGACTTTTTTGCTTATGAAACGGGCCAGTTCGGGTCTAAATAATAAGCCAGGCCTAGAATATTCTGCCTATAAAATAAGCCAGGAGTGGGCCTAAAAAATCTGTGTAGGGCTCTATGGATTAGAGTACTATGCGGGTCGGGCCAGGCAGTGATTTTAGGGTCTCCAGACAGGTCGGACCAAACCTGAAGTCAAGATGGGACGTGCCGAGATCTTTCGCCAAGTATATAGAAATTTTAGGCCTGTTAAATTAGGCCGGGCCCAAATTAGACGGACTAGGCCAGGCCTGAAATTTTGGCAGTACTCTACTATTGATGCGCGATTCAAATTCTCTAATTAATTTCAAGCGAGCAAAGCCGTGACGGGCACTGCTAGTCTATATATATATATATATATATATATATATATATATATATATATATATATATATATATATATATATATATATATATATATATATATATATATATATATATATATATATATATATATATATATATATATATATATATATATATATATATATATATATATATATATTCTTTTAGGCAAACTCGATTGAAAAAAGTGGCGCACTTGGCTGAATCGATTTTATTTTTAATTTTTTCCAATACTCTAAATCGGTTTAAAAATAATTTATTCTCAAACACAAACTCCATAATCTTATAGGCTAATAGATCTATTTCGGCAATTTTTTGCCATCATCAGAGCCGTTTAACTTTTTAAAAATAAAATGCAGTGACTAAATGGTAAAAGATACAACTAATTGAAAGGAATTAAAATACAATTAAAATAAAATTTAAATTCATTATATACAAATGTAACAACATAAAAAATATTTAAATTAAAATAATTATAATAATAACAGTAATAACTAAATAATTAAGATCAGTTAGTAAAGCCTTTAACAACGGAATTACAGTCAACTTCAAGGACGTGACTGGAAGAAGAATCACAAACATTATCTATAACCTTTGAAACACAAACGTCTGGTACAAAACATTCATTCAACGAAGAAATACCTGAAGAAACATTGGCACTATTAACATGCATATTTTTAACAGAAGTTGTAGATGAGTTAAAACATTTATTATTATTATTATTAGTTTTAATACTATTTAGAGAACCAAAAAGTTTAAGAGTTAAATCAAAAGAATACCATTGTTTATTAATTAAAGGCTTACATTTATTAATAGCTAAAGCTTCTTTTAATTTTAACTTAATGGGTTGATTTTCTTTCATTAGTATACTGGTGTTATCAATTAGAAATTTATGTGATGGTTTGATTGAATGTTGTGTTGACATATGTTGGTATATGGCACCACTTTGACAATGCATAGTCAATCTACGAGACAGAGTAGTTCTAGTATGACCAATGTAATTTTCCACCTGACCATGTGGAAACGGACACGAAAATTGGTACACTAGGTTGGTTTGTGCTACAGGGCTAGAAACATTATTTACACTATTTTTAATTAAAAGATTATGAGTTTTTCCATTGTTATAATAGATGTGTAACCTGAGTGTATTATCTTTATTTACAACCTTAATATTATCATACACAATGTTTTTCAACATTTTTTCATCTATTTTATAATTATTAGACATCTGATTAGCATAATATAATGGAATTATACAAGAATTTGATGAGTTATTGGTATTAGGTTTTGAAACATGTTTTTTATCAGTAATACGTGACATAAATTTATTTATAGTTGAATCAACAATAGAATTAGAATAATTATTATTTATCAAAAGTTGTTTCACTTGTAGAATTTCATGGTGAAAATCAGACCATGTTTCGGAAAATTTATAGGCCCTATTAATATAATTATTGATTACATTTAGCTTATATCTTTCAGGACAATCGCTATTATAATTAAGACAATTGCCTGTGTTTGTGGGTTTAGTATAGACCTGGCAAGATAGTTTTGATACATTTCGTGTAACTAAAGTATCCAAAAAAGGAATTTGATGTTTATTATTAGCAAGTTCATAAGTAAATTGTAGTTTAGAATTTTTTACAAATGCATCTCTCAGTTTAAATAGTTCTTCTAAGTTATCAACTGAAACAAATATATCATCAACATAACGGCAATACAGAAAAGGTTTGGTGTGATTTTCAAATACACGTGCTTCAAGATCACCCATATAAAAATTAGCGAAAGTCGGGCCCAACGGGGACCCCATAGCTACACCGTCAATTTGTACATATAAGTCTCCATTAGGTGATAAAAAAGGAGATTGCGTTGTACATATATAAAGTAATTCTTTCAAGACTTCAGGGCTGATTTGAGGAGGTTGAATACTAGGATGTGAATAAACACACTTACAAATTATATTTATAGTGTCTATAACAGGTACGTTGGTAAACAAACTTTCAACATCTAAAGACGCAATTATATTAGAACTTCCATTACTATGAATAAGATCAACAAAATCATAAGAAGATTTAAGACTATATTGAGAAGGACAATAAGGAGAAATAATTTTATTAATTTCTTTAGCAACATTATAAGTAACAGCAGGACATTGTGAAATAATAGGTCTTAATGAGTTATCTTTCTTATGTATTTTAACATTACCGTAAATATAACCAGGTTTATAGTCACCTATTATTTTAGAAAAAATTGTTATCTTCTTTTTAATAAGAGTCGCAATGATCTTATTTAGTTTAGATCTGATCTTAACAGTAGGATCAGCTTTCACTTTTTGAAATTTAGAGCTGTCAGAGAGAATTGTATTGAGTTTGGAAAAATAATTGTCACGATTTAAAATGACGTACGTAGGTGATTTGTCAGCTTTACGAATAATTATCTGAGTATTTTTACGTAGTTGAGAGGCAGCATTCAATAACTTCTTAGGTAAGGTAGACTTAAAATTTGAGCATCGATGTTTATAACCTTCAGCTAGTAATAGAGGCTTCAAAGTTGATTTTACAGTAATTTTATTTTTGGCTTCTAAATTTAAGATATCATTGTACAATATTTCAAGTTCGGTTTGTTTGTGTAGTTGATCATAAGGTTTACGTAAATGATAATTATAACCGAGCATTAAAAAGTCACATTCATCGTCAGACAATTTATAATCGGACAAATTAACGTATGTAGTACAATTTTGTTTAAATAGTAACAGACCTCCATACAATCGAGAAAGTTTTTTAACAATTTTAACTTCCTTCACACGTTCGGATTTCGTAAAGTGTTCGTTGACAAGTTGGAGGAATTTATGGACGTCTGTACCAAAGTTGTCTTCTGTGGTTGTAGACATTTCTTCTGCGTACCTTGCCTGTAATTCTTTAAGTTCTCGTTCTTTCTGCACAATCTGAGATTGTAGAAGATCTTCAACTTTTGCATTTCGATTTGTAGCCGAAATCGAGCAAGTAGTAGTTTTTGAATACTTCGGCGCTATATGTTCTTTTAGGCAAACTCGATTGAAAAAAGTGGCGCACTTGGCTGAATCGATTTTATTTTTAATTTTTTTCCAATACTCTAAATCGGTTTAAAAATAATTTATTCTCAAACACAAACTCCATAATCTTATAGGCTAATAGATCTATTTCGGCAATTTTTTGCCATCATCAGAGCCGTTTAACTTTTTAAAAATAAAATGCAGTGACTAAATGGTAAAAGATACAACTAATTGAAAGGAATTAAAATACAATTAAAATAAAATTTAAATTCATTATATACAAATGTAACAACATAAAAAATATTTAAATTAAAATAATTATAATAATAACAGTAATAACTAAATAATTAAGATCAGTTAGTAAAGCCTTTAACAACGGAATTACAGTCAACTTCAAGGACGTGACTGGAAGAAGAATCACAAACATTATCTATAACCTTTGAAACACAAACGTCTGGTACAAAACATTCATTCAACGAAGAAATACCTGAAGTACCTGTTATAGACACTATAAATATAATTTGTAAGTGTGTTTATTCACATCCTAGTATTCAACCTCCTCAAATCAGCCCTGAAGTCTTGAAAGAATTACTTTATATATGTACAACGCAATCTCCTTTTTTATCACCTAATGGAGACTTATATGTACAAATTGACGGTGTAGCTATGGGGTCCCCGTTGGGCCCGACTTTCGCTAATTTTTATATGGGTGATCTTGAAGCACGTGTATTTGAAAATCACACCAAACCTTTTCTGTATTGCCGTTATGTTGATGATATATTTGTTTCAGTTGATAACTTAGAAGAACTATTTAAACTGAGAGATGCATTTGTAAAAAATTCTAAACTACAATTTACTTATGAACTTGCTAATAATAAACATCAAATTCCTTTTTTGGATACTTTAGTTACACGAAATGTATCAAAACTATCTTGCCAGGTCTATACTAAACCCACAAACACAGGCAATTGTCTTAATTATAATAGCGATTGTCCTGAAAGATATAAGCTAAATGTAATCAATAATTATATTAATAGGGCCTATAAATTTTCCGAAACATGGTCTGATTTTCACCATGAAATTCTACAAGTGAAACAACTTTTGATAAATAATAATTATTCTAATTCTATTGTTGATTCAACTATAAATAAATTTATGTCACGTATTACTGATAAAAAACATGTTTCAAAACCTAATACCAATAACTCATCAAATTCTTGTATAATTCCATTATATTATGCTAATCAGATGTCTAATAATTATAAAATAGATGAAAAAATGTTGAAAAACATTGTGTATG
The DNA here is from genome assembly GCA_963978895.1 of Erpobdella octoculata. NCBI lineage: Eukaryota > Metazoa > Annelida > Clitellata > Hirudinida > Erpobdellidae > Erpobdella > Erpobdella octoculata. The sequence goes on from OZ022241.1 coordinate 21,158,496, forward strand.
ATAATATTAAGGTTGTAAATAAAGATAATACACTCAGGTTACACATCTATTATAACAATGGAAAAACTCATAATCTTTTAATTAAAAATAGTGTAAATAATGTTTCTAGCCCTGTAGCACAAACCAACCTAGTGTACCAATTTTCGTGTCCGTTTCCACATGGTCAGGTGGAAAATTACATTGGTCATACTAGAACTACTCTGTCTCGTAGATTGACTATGCATTGTCAAAGTGGTGCCATATACCAACATATGTCAACACAACATTCAATCAAACCATCACATAAATTTCTAATTGATAACACCAGTATACTAATGAAAGAAAATCAACCCATTAAGTTAAAATTAAAAGAAGCTTTAGCTATTAATAAATGTAAGCCTTTAATTAATAAACAATGGTATTCTTTTGATTTAACTCTTAAACTTTTTGGTTCTCTAAATAGTATTAAAACTAATAATAATAATAATAAATGTTTTAACTCATCTACAACTTCTGTTAAAAATATGCATGTTAATAGTGCCAATGTTTCTTCAGGTATTTCTTCGTTGAATGAATGTTTTGTACCAGACGTTTGTGTTTCAAAGGTTATAGATAATGTTTGTGATTCTTCTTCCAGTCACGTCCTTGAAGTTGACTGTAATTCCGTTGTTAAAGGCTTTACTAACTGATCTTAATTATTTAGTTATTACTGTTATTATTATAATTATTTTAATTTAAATATTTTTTATGTTGTTACATTTGTATATAATGAATTTAAATTTTATTTTAATTGTATTTTAATTCCTTTCAATTAGTTGTATCTTTTACCATTTAGTCACTGCATTTTATTTTTAAAAAGTTAAACGGCTCTGATGATGGCAAAAAATTGCCGAAATAGATCTATTAGCCTATAAGATTATGGAGTTTGTGTTTGAGAATAAATTATTTTTAAACCGATTTAGAGTATTGGAAAAAATTAAAAATAAAATCGATTCAGCCAAGTGCGCCACTTTTTTCAATCGAGTTTGCCTAAAAGAACATATAGCGCCGAAGTATTCAAAAACTACTACTTGCTCGATTTCGGCTACAAATCGAAATGCAAAAGTTGAAGATCTTCTACAATCTCAGATTGTGCAGAAAGAACGAGAACTTAAAGAATTACAGGCAAGGTACGCAGAAGAAATGTCTACAACCACAGAAGACAACTTTGGTACAGACGTCCATAAATTCCTCCAACTTGTCAACGAACACTTTACGAAATCCGAACGTGTGAAGGAAGTTAAAATTGTTAAAAAACTTTCTCGATTGTATGGAGGTCTGTTACTATTTAAACAAAATTGTACTACATACGTTAATTTGTCCGATTATAAATTGTCTGACGATGAATGTGACTTTTTAATGCTCGGTTATAATTATCATTTACGTAAACCTTATGATCAACTACACAAACAAACCGAACTTGAAATATTGTACAATGATATCTTAAATTTAGAAGCCAAAAATAAAATTACTGTAAAATCAACTTTGAAGCCTCTATTACTAGCTGAAGGTTATAAACATCGATGCTCAAATTTTAAGTCTACCTTACCTAAGAAGTTATTGAATGCTGCCTCTCAACTACGTAAAAATACTCAGATAATTATTCGTAAAGCTGACAAATCACCTACGTACGTCATTTTAAATCGTGACAATTATTTTTCCAAACTCAATACAATTCTCTCTGACAGCTCTAAATTTCAAAAAGTGAAAGCTGATCCTACTGTTAAGATCAGATCTAAACTAAATAAGATCATTGCGACTCTTATTAAAAAGAAGATAACAATTTTTTCTAAAATAATAGGTGACTATAAACCTGGTTATATTTACGGTAATGTTAAAATACATAAGAAAGATAACTCATTAAGACCTATTATTTCACAATGTCCTGCTGTTACTTATAATGTTGCTAAAGAAATTAATAAAATTATTTCTCCTTATTGTCCTTCTCAATATAGTCTTAAATCTTCTTATGATTTTGTTGATCTTATTCATAGTAATGGAAGTTCTAATATAATTGCGTCTTTAGATGTTGAAAGTTTGTTTACCAACGTACCTGTTATAGACACTATAAATATAATTTGTAAGTGTGTTTATTCACATCCTAGTATTCAACCTCCTCAAATCAGCCCTGAAGTCTTGAAAGAATTACTTTATATATGTACAACGCAATCTCCTTTTTTATCACCTAATGGAGACTTATATGTACAAATTGACGGTGTAGCTATGGGGTCCCCGTTGGGCCCGACTTTCGCTAATTTTTATATGGGTGATCTTGAAGCACGTGTATTTGAAAATCACACCAAACCTTTTCTGTATTGCCGTTATGTTGATGATATATTTGTTTCAGTTGATAACTTAGAAGAACTATTTAAACTGAGAGATGCATTTGTAAAAAATTCTAAACTACAATTTACTTATGAACTTGCTAATAATAAACATCAAATTCCTTTTTTGGATACTTTAGTTACACGAAATGTATCAAAACTATCTTGCCAGGTCTATACTAAACCCACAAACACAGGCAATTGTCTTAATTATAATAGCGATTGTCCTGAAAGATATAAGCTAAATGTAATCAATAATTATATTAATAGGGCCTATAAATTTTCCGAAACATGGTCTGATTTTCACCATGAAATTCTACAAGTGAAACAACTTTTGATAAATAATAATTATTCTAATTCTATTGTTGATTCAACTATAAATAAATTTATGTCACGTATTACTGATAAAAAACATGTTTCAAAACCTAATACCAATAACTCATCAAATTCTTGTATAATTCCATTATATTATGCTAATCAGATGTCTAATAATTATAAAATAGATGAAAAAATGTTGAAAAACATTGTGTATGATAATATTAAGGTTGTAAATAAAGATAATACACTCAGGTTACACATCTATTATAACAATGGAAAAACTCATAATCTTTTAATTAAAAATAGTGTAAATAATGTTTCTAGCCCTGTAGCACAAACCAACCTAGTGTACCAATTTTCGTGTCCGTTTCCACATGGTCAGGTGGAAAATTACATTGGTCATACTAGAACTACTCTGTCTCGTAGATTGACTATGCATTGTCAAAGTGGTGCCATATACCAACATATGTCAACACAACATTCAATCAAACCATCACATAAATTTCTAATTGATAACACCAGTATACTAATGAAAGAAAATCAACCCATTAAGTTAAAATTAAAAGAAGCTTTAGCTATTAATAAATGTAAGCCTTTAATTAATAAACAATGGTATTCTTTTGATTTAACTCTTAAACTTTTTGGTTCTCTAAATAGTATTAAAACTAATAATAATAATAATAAATGTTTTAACTCATCTACAACTTCTGTTAAAAATATGCATGTTAATAGTGCCAATGTTTCTTCAGGTATTTCTTCGTTGAATGAATGTTTTGTACCAGACGTTTGTGTTTCAAAGGTTATAGATAATGTTTGTGATTCTTCTTCCAGTCACGTCCTTGAAGTTGACTGTAATTCCGTTGTTAAAGGCTTTACTAACTGATCTTAATTATTTAGTTATTACTGTTATTATTATAATTATTTTAATTTAAATATTTTTTATGTTGTTACATTTGTATATAATGAATTTAAATTTTATTTTAATTGTATTTTAATTCCTTTCAATTAGTTGTATCTTTTACCATTTAGTCACTGCATTTTATTTTTAAAAAGTTAAACGGCTCTGATGATGGCAAAAAATTGCCGAAATAGATCTATTAGCCTATAAGATTATGGAGTTTGTGTTTGAGAATAAATTATTTTTAAACCGATTTAGAGTATTGGAAAAAATTAAAAATAAAATCGATTCAGCCAAGTGCGCCACTTTTTTCAATCGAGTTTGCCTAAAAGAACATATAGCGCCGAAGTATTCAAAAAATATATATATATATATATATATATATATATATATATATATATATATATATATATATATATATATATATATATATATATATACTAGCGGGGGCACCCGGCGTTGGCGGGGTTTTTAGAGGTTTTTCTAATGTTTGTCTTTCTCGCTCCTGTTTCCTTCTCTGCTTTCCCATTCCCGTCGCGTTCCCGGTCACTTTTCCGCTCCCGGTCGTTTTCCCACTCTCGGTCGTTTTCCAGCTCCCGGTCGCTTTTTCGCTCCCGGTTGCTTTCCCGTTCTCGGTCGCTTTCCCTTTCCCGCTCTATCTTTCGCTCTCAGTATGCTTCCCGTTCCCGTTTTCGCTCATTTATGTATGTATGTGCATATATATATTTATATAGTTCCCGCTTATTCACCCGCTCTGCTCTGCTCATTTTGTGACAGATTTCAAATTTTTTTCTCTATATTTGATTCCCCTTGACTCTCAAGGTTGTGTGAAAATGTCATTACGATCGGATGAATGGTGTAGCAATGCATAAAGAACATACCTATATACATACATACAAACATTCATTTATATATATATATATATATATATATATATATATCATCATCATCATCATCATCATCATCATTTATTTTTAAAACGTCCCTATTCCACGCTATGCTAGGGTTGGACGTTTTTCCATATCAGGCCCCTCCACAAGTCACGATCCAGGGCAGACTGCCGCTTCAGGCCGAGCTCATCCATGTCTTTCTTCACACATTCCCACCAAGTCTTCCTACTTCTACCTTTACTTTTCACTCCTACAACATCCACATCTCTAATTGCCGAAACCCAATCATCTGCACTTTTACGCTCCAAATGTCCAAACCACCTTAGTCTTCCACGTCTCACCACATCAGCCACACAAGGAACATTCAGAAGGCTATACAAATCCACACTACGTGCACGATCATTCAACGAAACACCACACATCCATCTAACCATCATACGCTCTGCCCTTTCTAAACTTCTTGGATTCTCCACCTTCATAGACCATGTTTCAGTGCCATAAACAAGGACACTTTGAACACATGCCCTATACACCTTTCCTTTCACATGAAAGGATGCACCACGGGTGGTCAAGATAGGAGATAACTCCTTGAATTTACGCCTGGCTCAACCTCAACCTCACCCAACAACTCTTCCTGAACAGAACCACCAGCCACACAACTCTTACAACGGAAGCCAACAAGATCTTTCAAACTACCCAAAATGCCACTGCACCTTTTATGAACCCAACTCTTACAATCCACACAACAAATAGAATTGGAGCCAACACCTTTTCTGCATACACTGCATGGCCATTTACCCGACTTCTCCACCTGTCCCATTCCGGCCCAACACTTCATGATTTTTGTCTTACTCGGATTCACTCTAAGGCCTTTCGCTTCCATGCCAATTTTCCAGATCCTTAACTTTTCCAGGAGAGAATCTTCTGTCTCAGCTAATAAAACAAGATCATCAGCATAGAGCAGTTCCATTGGCAAGCCTACCCTGAGCTCTCGTGATAAGGCCTCTAAAACAATGATAAACAACAATGAGCTGAGAACTGAACCCTGATGCACTCCAACCTTAACGCTGAAAGCATCACTCTCCTTCCCATTCACTCTCACCACTGTCGCTGCATCATCATACATAGTTCTTATCACGGAAACTAACCATTCATCCACACCTAGACATCTCAGAGCCCACCACACTATCTCACGAGGTACTCTATCAAATGCCTTTTCAAGATCAACAAAGGCCATCCACAGATCTTTGTTCTTGGCAAGATACTTTTCCTGCAGCTGACGAACTAAGAAAATAGCATCGGTTGTACCTTTCCCCATCATGAAACCAAACTGCATACCATCAATTTTCACAATCTTCCTTACTCTTTTTTCAATCACCCTCTCTAAAACTTTCATTGCATGTTCTAATAGTTTAATGCCCCTGTATGAGCCACATGCTAATGCATCGCCTTTTCCCTTGTAGACATTCACCATCCAGCTCTTATTCCAGTCTACAGGGGTTTTACCATCCTTCACTACTGCATTACACACTTCAGTCATCCACACTATACCAACAGCTCCGGCAGCTTTCAACATGTCTGCCACCACCCCTGAAGGTCCTGCTGCCTTGTTACGTTTCATCTTATGGATTGCATTACTAACTTCCAGAGTAGTTAACTTTTCACTAGGTCCCCAAACAGGACTTACATGAGTTAGACCATTTGCATCCCAAGTGAACTCCTCATTAGAAATTCTATCATAATGCGCTCTCCATACCTCCAACAACCTACTATCCTCAGCCACAACCTTACCTTCATGGTCTTTCACGCAGTTGGCCCCCACTACATCCCGGTTTTTACGCATTAGCTGCTTGGCTACCCTAAACACATTTCCTTTCCTGTCCTCCCTATCCAAATCTTCGCAAAAAGTCTTTCGGACAGCGTTCTTAGCATTAAAGATAGCTTTCTTAGCCATGCGTTTGGCCTGGTTGTAGCTCTCCTTGGTTGCTAGATTTTTCCCATGTTGCTGGCACTTCAACAAGTTAAATAGCCGACGTTTCTCTTTTACAAGGGCTGCAACCTCTTCATTCCACCACCATGTTTCCTTATGCCTACTAATACCTTTTGTAACCCCACACACGGCTACTGCTTCCTCAAGCAAACACTGCTTCAAATCATTCCAGACTTTCTCAACATCACCAAGACCATTCATCACCACAGCAGCTTTAGCTTGCACTCTTTCTTTGAAGATGCATTCCGTCTCTGTCTCTTTCAGCTTCCAAACCTTACATCTTTCTACAAATTTCACATTACATTTCTTCACCCTCTCATTCAGCTCCATAACACACATAAGCAATTTGTGCTGTGGGATACATGCTTCACTTCGGATAATCTTAACGTCCCTAATAAATTTTCTCTCAGACTTTCTGACTAAAATGTAATCAACAACAGTCCGACACCCACCAGACTCATATGTTATCAACTTATTATCCTCCTTTTTAAACCAAGTGTTGGCGACAGCAAGGTTCAATGAATCAGCAAATTCTAATATCATCTCACCTTCCAGATTTCGCTTACCAAACCCACAACCCCCATGAACACCTTCAAATCCATCAATTCCAGTTCCCACATGTCCGTTAAAATCATCACAGATCAACAAATTCTCATCAACATTTATATCAGACACAACCTTAACCATCATAGCAAGAAATTCCTCTTTCTCCTCCATCGGCCGTCCTACTTGCGGAGCATATATAGACAGCAAGTTCAGCACCGACTTACCCACAATTACACGAAGCAATAACAATCTCTCACTCACACGCTTGACCTCCAACACTTTCTCAACCCATCTATCTGCTACCAGCATTCCCACACCATGAATTCCTTTCTCAGAACCCATCCAGAAAAACTTATACTCACCAAGTTTTCTGGCACCTTCACCTTTCCAGCCAGTCTCCTGAAGACAACAAAAATCTAAACATCGTCTTGCTGCCATATCAGCAACCTCACCATCTCTTCCCCTCATCGTTCCAACATTCACAGAACCAATTCTCAAACAAACACTTGAACCCTCTAAATTTTTCTTCAAGCCCATAGCTAACTTTTCACTTCCGTCTAGGCCCAGAAAAGGAAGCGCGGACCTTGTTTGACCGGGCGACGTCCGAGCCGGCATGAAATTCTTTGTTTTGTAACCCATATGGAATTTGGAGCAAAGTTTTACCCAGATGCCCTTCCTGCGAACCTCCCTTTAGTCGCCTTTTAGGACACGCATAGGAGGATACACGGTGGTTCTATTCTATCGGCCCGAACCACAAAGCATATATATATATATATATATATATATATAGATAGATATATATATATATATAGATATAGATATAGTTCCCGCTCGCTCACCCGCTCCGCTCATTTTGTGACGGATTTCAAATTTTTTTCTCTATATTTGATTCCTCTTGACTCTCAAGGTTGTGTGAAAATTTCATTACGATCGGATGAATGGTGTAGCAATGCATAAAGAACATACCTATATACATACATACAAACATTCATTTATATATATATATATATATATATATATATATATATATATATATATATATGTGTGTGTGTGTGTGTAAATGAATGTTTGTGCGCCTGTTTGTGAGTTTGTCTCTTATAGAAATCTAAACCGCTGGAGCAATCTTGATGAAATTTGGCAAGGAGGTAGTTCTCATACAGGGGAAGAAAGTTAAGAAGGTTTGGACTCCCTATTCCAATCATGGGGGGCCAAAAAACTTTCAAGGCCATAAGTGTCTATGTATGACCATCAAAGGTAATTGCATAATAAAATTCAAATTTAGTTTATGTAACAACATTTGAAGGCTTCAAGCAACTTTTAGCAAACCTATTTTACGTTTTATGGGCTAAAAGAAGTTAGGAAAGAGTGGAAAAGAGAAAATCACGGGAATGGGAGAGGAAGCGGGAACGGGAAAGCGACCCGAAGCGGGAGAGCAAGAGAGAAAAATAATAAAAAAACCTCTGAAAACCTCGAGCAACGCCGGGTAACCCTGCTAGTATCACATAAAAATTAGTTAGAATGACTGAAATAGGAAACAGGTCATTCCAGATAATGGTTTGTTTTACTTTAGTACCCTGAATTGATTTTGGTAGAAAATTACATTACTTTTCCGTACAAATGAAAATTCTGAAAATACAAACAATAGTCAGTCACATTATGAACCTTCCTCTATTAATCCGCTTTTTTCTCGGTTTGGGAGTTACAAAGGCATACGTAAATTAGTTATTTCAATAACTCAAGGCAATATAATTAGCAGATTGCCTTATTTTTTACCATTTCATACTTATTAATTGATAAAAATTGTATATACTATAGGGAAAGCATTCTTCAGAAGCTAAAGCTCCCAGGGAAAGTTGTTTGGATCACAGCAAGGAAACATTAAGTGCTTTTAAAAGAGCCAAAACAAATGAATGTAAAGAACTGATACTCCAAACTTCATGTCAGCAACGACATGGTCAACTTTATCCAAAAACTCTCAAAAGAACATGTCCTTCTTTGGGCTGTTAGTTGATTACTTATTTTCTGTTTCTAATTGGTCTCTGTATTATTATATTACTTTTTTGTGTAGGATTTTTTTCAGTTATTAATTTTATTTAGAATTTTGATTCAAAATAAATAATTTAGCTGAATTATTGTTTATAGTCGATATTAATTGGTTATCAAATTTTGTTTAAATGTATTTTAATTTGAATGTTTATCCTCCTCTTTAAATGAAGAAGTACTTACTGTGAATTTATTTAACACAACTTCTTTTGAGATCTATAGAGCATTTCAAACAGAAGTTTAATTGCCTATTGTTGTGTAATTGACGTGTGCTACATTTTATGGTATTAAGGAAACAAAAAAGGTTATAATAATAGCTGTTAAATTGAAGCTTAGTGTTTTATTTATAAACATTATGGTATGTCAATGTTGGAATTTTTTTTAAATCGGATCCTTTAGCACAGTGCTGTCCAACCTTTTTGACCCAATGGGCAACTCAAATAATTTTCAAGATGCCAAGGGCCGCACATAATGTACATAATATAATACAACATATTTTAAGATGTTATTTCATTTTGCCTTTGGTTTAAAAATTCAACTATCAACTAATTAACTTACTTTACTATACTTTTACATAAAAATCAGAATATGTTTATGCGTTGACCGTCGAAAATAAGTATGGCCACCGGAATTTAGCTCCACCCATTAATTTAAAAGTAAACGGAAGAAGAATGTAGTCAAGTGTAGTGTTTCTAACAACACACCCTAGCCTATCTTTATAAGAAGTGTTTTCAGCCTTTCACGGAACTCCGCTTCTGATGCTGTGAGCCTAAGTGATGTCGGAAGGTCGTTCCAGGTCCTGGGACCAATGACTCCAAAACACCTGTCGCCAAGTGTTGCTCGACGAAAGGTAGGCACGACGAGTTCTCCAGAAGACGAAGATCTGAGTCTCCTGGGGCCGGTGACAGAGCTGGTTGGTTGAAGTTCTTCAGATGACAAGAAGGAAGGTCGGCTAGAGTTGAATTTCCGTAATCAATCTTTGGAAGAACCAAGGCGGTTATGAGAATTCTCCGGGCGTCAATTGAAAAATGAGAGGAGATGCTGTGAATCTCTCTGAGAGAAGCACAGCAGGAACGGGTCGTGTTGTTGATGTGTTTGGCCATAGAACAATCTGAATCCAGCCAGATCCCCAGATTACGAACACGTCTTACTGGTTGGATCAGGTCGGAGCAGATTCGAACCGGCTTGGTAGGTAGAGTTGACGAACGTCGTAAAGACGAGCACCAGATCACTTTCGTTTTGTTGGAATTCAACAGGAGACGGCTGCTGAACATTCAGCGGTCGACAGCATCTACGCATCTCGATACCTTCATGGCAAGAGAGTCCGCGTGCTCCGGTCGGCAGCTGCCATAGACTTGTGTGTCGTCGGCGTACATGTGGCATTGGAGACCATGCGCCCTGATGACTTCCTCGAGTTCGGCTGTATATAATGTAAAAAGAAGTGGGCCCAGCACAGACCCCTGAAGTACTCCACATGTTAATGATGTCGCCGCTGATGCTGATGCACCGGAGCGCATTGAGAAAGAACGTCCGGTCAAATAGGATCCGAACCATTCAAGAACGACACTCTTCAAACCGAATGATGCTTCGAGGCGTTTCAGTAATATGTGATGGTCAATGGTATCAAAGGCCGCTGATAGGTCAAGCAGCACGAGCAGCGACAACTCGCCGTCGCCCGCGGCTTGCAGAAGATCAGAAGACACATTGCGGTTTTGGTGGAATGGTGACGACGATAAGCCGATTGATGAAGAGGAAGAAGATTGTATTGCTCTAGATACGCTAAAACTCTGCTGAGTACCAGCTGCTCTAATAGCTTTGAAAAAACTGAGGTTAGAAATAGGCCGATGTGAATTAACGTCGGCGGGGTCCAGGGTAGATTTTTTATCAACGGAGTGACGTAAGATGATTTGTATATAAGAGGGACTTGCCAGAAAGAAGAGACTTGTTAAAGAGTTTGACCAAAACATGTGCGATGAATGAGGAGCCAGGTTAGTATGGGGTCGAGCAGACATTCTTTGTTTGAAAGGGCGAGTATGAGGCGGTTAACTTCGTCTTCAGTTGTGGGCTGAAATTTTTCCAAGAGCACCGATGTTGCAATTGCTTGAAACAACGGGGTTGGAGCTTTGGATGAGGCTACGCTAACCTTATCTTTGAGGTGAAATGTTTTAGAAAATTATCCACGCTAATTGACTGGGCAGAAGAATTGGTGGGAATCGGAGTCAGCCGGTCAGTGATTCTGAAATGGTTGGACACTGATGTTACAATTTTCATCAAGTTGGATATTTGGAGAAGGACTGCAGACAAGGTACTCAGGAAAGTCCGGTCATGTGCCAAACACGTAGAGAGGCGACCATGACACCACCATGCAAAGATTCTGGAATAGTAAATGCATGCGTTGCCATGGTGATTGAAGATAAAATGGATGAGGTCAAATTAAAATGTGGCTGCGTCTTACCGGTGATAGCGGATGGTTGTTTTCACTCAGGAGGAAAATATAAATTCATCAGAGGTTTTGTGAACAAAAAAAAACTGGTAAAAGTTTTGAGAGACACTGGCGTACAGCTATAATGGTAAAGGAATCGTAGTACATCCACGTCAGATGACCGGAAGAACAAGACCATGTGTTTTGATCGACGGCACAGTCCGGTAAGCTCCAACAGCAGTGGTGAAAATCAAATCAGACTGGTTCAGAGGAACCAGAGAGGTGTTGTATATGAAGAATTTGTTTTGTGAAATGGTGCTGGGAAATGTCGAGGGGGTAAGAAGTTCAGATGCGATGACTGCAGGGAAGAGTGTTTGCTGGCGGCCACGGAAGCTAACCCCTAATTGCGACATCTTACAACAAAAAGGTTGAGTAAAGTATACGAAAATTTGCTGACTCGGTTTTGTATCAAAGCAAGTGTGATACTGTACAATTAGAGAAAAAATTTGAGGCAAAAGTTAAAGTCTTGAATTTTCCGAAAGAAAGACCGAGGCTCAATCTTCTACCTGGAAGCCAGCATGGAGGAGTGGGGCAAGATGAAAAATTGAAATCGTCGATCTTCAGAGATGTCCGTCCAGTTGACACAGCATGCAGAGGACAGGAGATTGAAAGGAGGATTAAAGAAAATCAAGCTATAAAGAAAGTAAACAGAAGTAGTCTTAAAAACACCTAGTGCTTTCTTCGGAAGAGGGGGGATATGTAAGGTGAATAAGTCACCTAACAAGTTTTTATGAGTCTTCTTTGTAAAATAGTTTATTTAGTAGCTGTATATTTCATATATATATATGGGCCCGACTTTCGCTAATTTTTATATGGGTGATCTTGAAGCACGTGTATTTGAAAATCACACCAAACCTTTTCTGTATTGCCGTTATGTTGATGATATATTTGTTTCAGTTGATAACTTAGAAGAACTATTTAAACTGAGAGATGCATTTGTAAAAATTTCTAAACTACAATTTACTTATGAACTTGCTAATAATAAACATCAAATTCTTTTTTTGGATACTTTAGTTACACGAAATGTATCAAAACTATCTTGCCAGGTCTATACTAAACCCACAAACACAGGCAATTGTCTTAATTATAATAGCGATTGTCCTGAAAGATATAAACTAAACGTTATCAATAATTATATTAATAGGGCCTATAAATTTTCCGAAACATGGTCTGATTTTCACAATGAAATTCTACAAGTGAAACAACTTTTGATAAATAATAATTATTCTAATTCTATTGTTGATTCGACTATAAATAAATTTATGTATCGATTCAGCCAAGTGCGCCACTTTTTTCAATCGAGTTTGCCTAAAAGAACATATAGCGCCGAAGTATTCAAAATATATATATATATATATATATATATATATATATATATATTCTTTTAGGCAAACTCGATTGAAAAAAGTGGCGCACTTGGCTGAATCGATTTTATTTTTAATTTTTTCCAATACTCTAAATCGGTTTAAAAATAATTTATTCTCAAACACAAACTCCATAATCTTATAGGCTAATAGATCTATTTCGGCAATTTTTTGCCGTCATCAGAGTCGTTTAACTTTTTAAAAATAAAATGCAGTGACTAAATGGTAAAAGATACAACTAATTGAAAGGAATTAAAATACAATTTAAATAAAATTTAAATTCATTATATACAAATGTAACAACATAAAAAATATTTAAATTAAAATAATTATAATAATAACAGTAATAACTAAATAATTAAGATCAGTTAGTAAAGCCTTTAACAACGGAATTACAGTCAACTTCAAGGACGTGACTGGAAGAAGAATCACATACATTATCTATAACCTTTGAAACACAAACGTCTGGTACAAAACATTCATTCAACGAAGAAATACCTGAAGAAACATTGGCACTATTAACATGCATATTTTTAACAGAAGTTGTAGATGAGTTAAAACATTTATTATTATTATTATTAGTTTTAATACTATTTAGAGAACCAAAAAGTTTAAGAGTTAAATCAAAAGAATACCATTGTTTATTAATTAAAGGCTTACATTTATTAATAGCTAAAGCTTCTTTTAATTTTAACTTAATGGGTTGATTTTCTTTCATTAGTATACTGGTGTTATCAATTAGAAATTTATGTGATGGTTTGATTGAATGTTGTGTTGACATATGTTGGTATATGGCACCACTTTGACAATGCATAGTCAATCTACGAGACAGAGTAGTTCTAGTATGTCCAATGTAATTTTCCACCTGAAAACGGACACGAAAATTGGTACACCAGGTTGGTTTGTGCTACAGGGCTAGAAACATTATTTATACTATTTTTAATTAAAAGATTATGAGTTTTTCCATTGTTATAATAGATGTGTAACTTGAGTGTATTATCTTTATTTACAACCTTAATATTATCATACACAATGTTTTTCAACACTTTTTCATCTATTTTATAATTTTATATATTTTATATATATATTTTTATATATATGTTCTAAAAGAACATATATATATATATATATATATATATATAAGACTCTACTAGGAATCGAACCCACGTGTCTACGGCAACACCGCCTCGCCTAAATGCAAGAGCTCTTACCAACTGAGCCACCGACCATCACCAAAAAATGATGGCTAGAAGTCTCAGTCTTTCGGAGCTACTTAACATTAGACTACGACTATGATAGGCTCGGAACTCCTTACTTCGGCTCGACTCGACAGCTAGACTGCTGCCAGATAGGTAATTATATGCGATGTGAAACACTGCGTTGAAATGTTTCAAGAGCCTACAAATAGGATGAATAACTGTCACCACAAGTAACGCAAATATTTATAAGACTCTACTAGGAATCGAACCCACGTGTCTACGGCAACACCGCCTCAGATATATATATATATATATATATATTTATATTTTTTTCTTCAAATAATTAGGAACAAGCTGTTCTTTCAGACACGCTTTATTAAAGACTATGGCCCATTTCTTATTACATACTTTTTCTATCAAACGTGAAACTTTTCGAAAATCGGAAATGTCAAGACACTTTTGAACCAACTGGTATATATTTTTATTAATGTTTTGGTCATGAGCTGACCTGCAGGTTTCGGCTTTATTAGCCATCATCAGAACTCATAAAAATAATTTAAAATTACAGCTACAACGAAAATATATAAAGTGGTGTGGTGAGACATATCAGATATGTTTACACATCAATCGAGGTCAAAGTACAAAGAAGAGTAAAAGCAAAATATGAAAACCGCTAAGAAACAACCAAATTTTTTGCCTCAGAGTAAATAAATAAACAAAAAATAAACAAAAAATAAGAAAAAATTAAAAAATTACATGTGCTAAACTATACAACCAAATTAAGTAGTAAAATATAACTATTAAAAGAGAATTACTAATAAAAGCAAGGAGGTAAAATAATAAAATAAAAATTTAAAGCTACAATTTAAAGATAATAGGATATCGATAAAATTGAGAGATTAATTAAAAGTTGAAAATGATGAACGTCTACGTATAGTAATATTGCAGTTATCGATCAAATGCGGACACATCGCACCGGTCCCATCACCATCACGCAGGTCAGCAGTCTCGAGGCCTCGAGGAGGTTGGCTCATGGCTGACAAACCAGTGGAGCACTGTTCAACCGCGTCCAACGCTTCAATTTGGTTGGTAGATGGAGGAAAGGAAACAGGACCACAAACTGGGCCGTTGTCGTATTGGTCGCAAGGATGATCATAACTGTGATAATATACATTTGTAGTCTTGGTTGGCGAACTCCTAGTAAGGAGTTCAGATAAATCAGAAAAGGAGAGGCGAGGTGTGACAAAAGGGGAATGCGGGAGAACAGTGTATAGCAGGGTCCTTGGCATGTCGGCAGGGCACAGTTCGGTTGCATTTGAAACATCGATACAGTTGGTAGGGTCTATTGCGTTGGCAGCGTCTATAGACAAAGAAGAGAAAACTCGACGAGAAATGGAACCGTTGTCGTACTGGTCACAAGGATGGTCGTAACTGTAATGGGAAACACCTGTAGTTTTGGTTGCCGAACTCCTAGTACGGAGTACAGATAAATCTGAGAGCGAGAGACGAGGTGTGACAAAGGGAGAATATATATATATATATATATATATATTTATATATATATTAATATATATATATATATATAAATCTCGTGTCATAGTGTTTGAAATTGAACTCCTCCGAAACGACTGAACCGATTTTTATGAAATTTTATGTACATTTGGTATGTCTGAAGATAGGTCTTAGTCTATTTAGAATATTTTTTAAAAATTATTTTAAAAAGTTATTTTGGAATAACAATGAGGTGCAATTATGTTCTTTTTATAGGAAAATGCAACAGATAGAGAGACATATATATATATATATAATATATATATATATATATATATATATATATATATATATATATATATATATATATATATATATATAATATATATATATATATATATATATATATAAATTTATATATATATATATGTGTGTGTGCTATTTTTATCTTTGTTATAAATGTACCGTTTCCTTTAAAAGTAACTTAATCAAATGTCATAACCTAAATTACTTTCATCAAATATCAATTAGTTGTCGTCACTTGCCAAATAAAACTTTACATTAAGGAATAATTGACGGGAGAGCAAGCGGAATGTCAAAACAAGCGGAAACGAGATAGTAAACGGGAACGGGAAAGCAAACGGGAACGGTAGAGCAAGTGGGGAAGGAAACGGGAGCAAGAGAGAAGAACAATTGAAAAACTTTCAAAAACCCTGGGCATTGTACACTCGATTGCTTTCCGAGATTGATTTTTTTAATTGTCATAATTTTGTACATTAAACTTGTTATATCTTTTATTATTCTAAATTAATTGTAATAATTACAATCTAAACTATTGTGGTTGCTAAACACTTATTTAGATCTGTAGATAATTATATATTTATATAAATTTGTTTGTTTATGACATGACTAAGTAGGAAATAGAATATATATATATATATATATATATATATATATATATATATATATATATATATATATATATATATATATATATATATATATATATATATATATATATATATATATATATATATATATATATATATAACACCTCCCTCTCTTTATAGAAAATCATATGATTTTCTACTGGGGTCCAGTACTATCCGTTTTGGAGGGTTGCAATAACGTTTAGGTCTTGCCTCCGGTTCTATTCTTGTTGGAATGTGTGTCAACTCCTCCGGATTGGCTTCATTATCCATATGGCTCAGAACATGGTCTCCTTGTCTATTTTCTCCATCCTCATTCTCCGTAACCCGAGGGGTTGCGTTTATGTCTTGTTCCAATATCTCTTCCCATCCTGGGAACACAATTCTTACTGGCGCTTTCTCTCCATCACTTTTATCTTGAAGGGGTACTGGCATGTCGAATGTCTCAAACATTTCTTTAAATGCCCAATCTAAATTCCTTGGTCTTAATTGATTTGTATGTCTTTTTGTAATCCTTCTGTCAATCTCTACTTCGTAAACCGTTTTTCCAATTCTTTTTCAAACCTTCCCTGGTATCCATCTGGGATGGTTTGGATTTTTATAATTTCTAGCGTACACCGCATCTAGTTCTTTAAAAACTCTCGGTCTTGCCCCATTCCTTTTGTCAAACTGTCCTTCATGCAAGATTTTTTTTCTGAATACTTTTCGTCTTTTTTAGTACTTGGTTGTAAGTCTGATAGTGGTGTTCTAATTTGTCTCCCCAAAAAAATTTCTGCGGGAGATTTTTGATGTGGACTAGATGGGCATGGTGTAGATCTATAACACAACAAAAACTTTTGCACCAATTCCTCGATAATTTCTTCACCTTTTAGCTTTTGTATGGTTCTTTTGAAAGTATCAACAAATCTTTCTGCTTGGCCATTACTTTGTGGATGAAAGGGAGGTATTCGGATATGACTGATAAATTTTGACTGACACAATCTTTCAAATTCCATAGAAGTAAACTGTGTTCCGTTATCTGATACCAATGTCTTGGGAAATCGATACCGAGCAAACATTCTGTTCAGCTCGCGAATTGTCGTTGTTGAGGTGGCCATTTTGAATATGCGTCCACAACAACCAGAAACATTGAATTCTCCATTGGTCCCGCAAAATCAATGTGAATTTTTTCCCAGGCCTGTGATGGTTCAGGCCATGGTGACAACGTGTTTTTTATAGGCATTTTAGCTGCTTTTTGACATGCATCACAGCTTTTCACCATACTTTCAATATCTCTATCGATTCCATGCCAATACACCGACTGTCTGGCCAGCATTTTCATTCTCGTAATTCCTGGATGACCCTGTTGTAGCATCCTCAATATACGCTGTTGCAGTTTTTTGGAATTACTGCTCTTACACCCATAAATAGAATGCCATCATGTAAAGTCAAATCAGTTGCTTTACTTTGGAATACATTCCAGTTTGATCCAGGTTTAACTTTTGGCCAAAATCCCTTTTTAATGATCTCACTTAACTCTCTGAGTTCAGAGTCTTCTTCTGTCATAATTTGAATATTTTTCTTACTAACAGGTAATTGTCTCATCGTATCCTCTTGTATCATTGTGATGTCTTCGTTTACACCTGCTATTATCAAATACTCATTTCTTGTTGTTTTTTTGGAATGAATGAGTCTTGATAAGGCATCAGCTTGACCAAAATTTGCTGTTCGTCGATATTCGATCTCAAAATCATAAGCTAAGAGTATCAGTTCCCCTCTGTAGTCTGTTTGCAGCGTGTGCAGATATTCCTTTTTTTGAACCAAATACTGACAGGAGAGGCTTGTGATCGGTCAAACCGCCTTCCATAAACAAATCTATGGAATTTTCATACTGCAAAAACTAGGGCTTCCAACCAAGCACATTGTACGTATCGGGGAATATAATGCTTTAAAACAATTAATACTGTCCACCATATAGATCTACGCCTCAGCACCAAAACCTCCAGGACGATAGTATGTGACAATTCTTTATGATTTATGGTTCAATTCAATATCTACACAAACAAGTTCAATATGCCGGAAGTTATCAGGTTCTAATACGGTTCTGTGAGAAATACTTGTTTTTACCACCATCGCTACACCCCCTCCACGAGTTTTTCTATCATATCGAACTGAATCGTAATCTTTAGTCAGAAATAAACTACTTGGAATCTCTTCTAATAGCCAAGTTTCAGTAATACAAAACATATCTGGTCTGCAGTCTTCTAGAAAAAAACGAAAATCTTCAATCTTGTTAGATATACCTCTGAGGTTTGTGAAAGCTAGGGTGCTACCGTTACTTCTGAAAAAGTTAACCTTCGCCACCTAACCCAGCCGGGGCAGGAGGATGACCATCAGTAACTTTTCTTCTTTCGCATCTCTTTTTGTAGTTGAGTTCAGCCTGTTGTTTTGTCAGGTCTCTGTTCATAAAGATTTTTCGTACATCCTCATTCTTGGACGAGCGCAAGATCCGAGACGACATCAGCAGTTCTTCAGCTGCCGCAGGGTTTTCTAGAGTAACACATATTTTTGCTCTGGGATTTCTAAGGTCTTTTTCTAAACAATTGGAATTATCAAGAGATTTGTTAGAACAACAGGGAATTCTGCGAAGTGAAATAAATTTTGAAATCTGATACATTTAGTTAATATTCGAAAGAAGCGGTAATTAACAGACTGAAGATTCGAGAATGATTCTCCTATAAATAACTTCAAACTTACGATGTAACAAATAGCTAGTGAGCAAAATTCGTCAATGTTTACACTACTGATGCTATTTTCATAGTTTGTCAGCTGTAGGAAAAGTATCTTGAAAAGAACAAAGATCTGTGAATGGCCTTTTTCTTAAAAAAATAACAAAATATTTAGATGTTGAGTAAATGAGCCTTGTTTCTTGAACAAAGATAGTGTCTTCAAAGATCTTATTGAATCTGGAATAGTGGAATATTCTCGAGGACCTAAACATTTTCTGGAAAACAATTTGGTGGTTGCAAATTCTGAAATAAAATTGTTCATTGTTCGTAAGTTGTGGTTATGGATGTTAGAAGATTTTGTGAAGAAACTTTCAAATAAGCTTGGTATAAGGTAAAGAATGCCACTTCATGAAATGCACCACAGCAGCACTCGGCTTGTGCACATGGGATCACACAGTGTTACCTGCCACCCTCACATGTATCGGAAATGTGCCAACTCCTATTACTCGCAGTCGCAAAACTGGTACTCATTTATTGACCAATGAAGGATGAAAGGCTGAGTTGGCCTGAGCAGTGTGAGTGAATTCCTTGCTCAACGGAATTACGCCTCGCCGCAAACAAGATTTGAACCCGAGACGGCAGGATGATAGCATAACTACTTTTACCAGTGTGCTACAGCACCTCTGTACTAAGCTGTTTTCAAGTTTTTACATGAGCAGGCCTATCTGTAACAAATTTATTTGATAAATGTCTTCACTAAATTTAAAATGTGTTGACGATCCAGGAGGTATATGAAATATGATGCAAAGAAACCTTTTTTGTGCAACATGTAAAGGCTTTAGTCTTGATGAAAATTTGAAGCCCATACAATATTGCAATAAGTTAAAAATGGAGAGATTGAAGAAAATATAGCATAATTGAAGTCTTTTTGATTCAAAGTTTTACATTTTTGAAAGAAAACAAGTGTTTATCGAGATTTTTGATTTGACATAGTTGACGTGATTCATCGAAGTTAAGTGTTCGTCAGTTATGACTCCAAGGAATTTGCAGGATGGAACACGATTTATTTATTTATTAAAATGGTCAAAGGGCTTAAATGGCTTCTAATATGACCAAAAGCAACTACAACTAGAAAAAAATTAGAGCAAAAAAGTCCACACAAATAAAGACAACGGACATGAAACCGCAGGGCAATTTGTTAAATCTTCAAAATTTAAGATATTGAAATTCATCAAGGTTCAATTAGCAATAATCAAGAAGCGAGAGAGGTCAGCACGTGCAACTAAACATTTAAAACGTGAAAAGTGCCGGCTGACACCACTTCCTCGGAGAGCGAGTTCCAAATTTTTACAATGCGGTTAATGAAGAAGAATTTTGTAGCATTGACTTTTCGCATATCTAATCTTAGCTTGAAGGAATGACCGTTATGTGGTAGTGAGAAAACCTGATATGATTCAAGATTGCCTAGCACTTCAGAAGCTATCTAACCTGATATGATTCTAGCAAATTATATAGATGAACCATTGATCAAAATGGAAGATTTTGAACAAATTTGTTTGTTTCTGGTATGGAATATAATGTAATTTGTTTTTTTCAAATTTAAGGACAACTTATTGGTGCAAAATCATTTATAAACATTTGTAAACTTTTTCATTTTACTTATTAAATCAGGTAAATTCTTACCAGATTCAAAGACATTTGTATCATCAGCAGAAAGTACAAATTCGAGGAGATTGGATACATAACACAATTCATTTATATAATTCAGGAACAATAGTGGATCTCTGTAGCACTCCACAAAATATATTACAATAGCTTGAAGTTGTATTGTTGGAGTAGACTTATTGCTTTTTGTTATTTAGACAATTTTCAAACCGTTCTATAACAATTCTTCGCACTCCATAGAATTTCATTTTTTAATTAGAATGGCATGATTAACTGTGTCAAATGCTTTTGCTAAGTCTAAAAAAACTCCAACTTTGTAATTACCTGAGTCAATGGCATCAAATATTTTAGAATATATTATTGTAAGAGGCATGTAAGTAGAATGGTTTTACGGAAACCAAATTGGTTTCTGTAATTAGGCAGTATTTAGAAAATAGTTTTGTAATCAAATATACATGATTTTTTCAAAGCTTTTAGAAAAATATGGCAAAACTGATATAGGACGATAGTTACTAATACTGCTTTTCTTGTCAGTTTGAGTTCATCTGGAAATTTTCCAGTAGCTAATGAGCATTTAATCATACAAGCCAAGAGTTGAGAAATCTGAGGAATGGAAAACTTTGCAATGATTGGGTCGATGTCATCATGTCCACAGCTCTGAGATATCTTTATTTCTCCGGAAATTTTTTAATTTCTTCTTAAGTGCTAGGCAGAATGTTGCATTCAATGATTAAATAGCAGGATTTAAAAAGATACTGTCAAACAAAGTGTTTTGCTTAATTTCTTTAGCAAGTTCCAGATCTATAGTAGAATAATATGCATTGAAAACATTTGCATATCAGAAGGCTTTGTAAGTTGTGTACTGTCAGAAGAGTGAAAGATAGTGGGAATTTCTTGTTGAGATTTTCTGTTAGTTAAAGTTTTGATTAGGTTCCATGTTTTTTTAGAGTTCTCTTTTCAAAGATCAAATTCATTAACCTAAAAACTTGTTCACAAGCTGTTTTTAGGGCTTCATAGCGGCAAAATGTTTTTCTGGCAAAGTTTATTTTCCATATCACTTCTACTATTAATTTTTCTAAGAAAAAGGTTTTTAATAATACGTTTTTTAGATTTATTTTTTTTATATTAATTCAGCTTCCGTGTTTGGCAAACAGATGGGGTGCTTTAGGGACAGCTCCAAGAGACGATTGCTACCTGATCATGTTACAGATTTCAAAGAAAGTAATTCGCCTGCTCTATGCATCAGCCACTGTCTTCGTCTAGGTATGAATGATTGATTAATTGGTCAATGGTTTCTGGGAACTGAAGTAGTTGAATTGAAGTATTTGAATTGAAGTTTGATCTTAATAAAAGATGTGATGTTTAAAAAGCTGTGAAGAAATATCGAAGAGGAAATATTTCTTGTTTATTACATTGTTTTTCTGGTGATAATTGGAATACTTAATTATTAATTAATGGTGAATTAGGCAGTGTGGTGCATTAACATAAGTGCCATGTTTCTTTTTTCTATTATATTTAGTTATTATTTTTATTTTGTTTGTAAATAAGTTTCAATTTGATTGAATTATCTACTTTTCTTCTTTTTTAAGTTAATTTAGCTTCTTTTAAAAGAATTTGCTTATTAATGGCGTAGGAATTGCACATTTATAACCATTTATAATCTGCATTAAATAATTAAAAGTTTTCCCCATTCATTTTTTTGTATGTTGAAGAAATAATTTATTACTCAGTGATATGGGCGGGTCTCTGAAAGTGCAGAGCATAGGATACATTTTGTTATAACAAATCTTTGTTATATTTTTTATGGTTTTTAGCTATTTTTTTTATTTATTAAAAAATCCTAGTTATAATAGGGCTGGTAACTTTAAGATAATTAATTTTAAAGGTTGTATGACACAAACGATTTTTCCATAATTCTAAGATTTTTTTGATACAATTTCTTATTTTTGTTTGGGTTTTTGAGTTTCTGCATTTGATTTAATATTTGCTTCAATTTTGTTTCATCTGTCATTTTGATAAATTTAAACATTTTTCAGATAACTTGAGAAATTTTGCAAAAAAAGCTTGCATGATTCAATTAAGATGACTAAGTTATTAAGTAGGAATGAAGCGTTAGTGCATTAACTAATTCTTCCGAGATTTGTATGTATCTATTATATGTATAACAAGTAAATTAAAAACGAATTTTTAAAACCCAATGCTTTCATATGTAATTAAAACACAAATTTTGCAATCAATTTTTTCTTATATTACTCTTTTATTTTATATTAAGGTCGCAATATACAACAAGTAAATTAAAAACGAATTTTTAATCTGTGTCGTGTTCTTATTAAAATCTGCCCAACCATGATAATGATAATTGACAAATTCCTTAGCTGATTATCATAAAAAACTTACTCTCTATTTATTCATAGAAAACTAGGTCCCCAAGCCAGTCCAAGCACCTAATGTTGAGTTGAATAAACAAACCGCTTTACTTGACTAGCTTAACAATTCCCTTGGCAAACTTCCAGACTACCACATCATGTTAAATAAACAACTTAACTAGCTTCCCATGATACAAATTTTATTCAATTTGCGGTTTCTTGTTTATTTTAAAACTAATAATTGAATATTGCATTGTCTTCTATTTTGAGCATGTATGCAAAATTTGAAAAAAATCTATCATCAGGAAGTGACTCAAAAATTGATTGCAAGATTTGAAACAGACAGAGAAACAAACAGAGACGACGAGTAGATAAAAGCATTGGGAAAAATGACTGTTTCAAATAAACTAGTTGTTGGCAGCATAGAATGAATGACATTTGCACATTTTCAATGAATTTTGAGTATGCCTTTATGGGGATCATCGCAACTGATCCCAGGACAACTGATCCCAGGACTACTGATCCCAGGACTACTGATCCCAGGACAACTGATCCCAGGACAACTGATCCCGGGACAACTGATCCCACGGACAACTGATCCCATGGACAACTGATCCCACGGACAACTGATCCCATAGACAACTGATCCCATATTTGCATCATTTTATATTTCACTGTTTCTGCAATCAATAAACTGATATTAACATACATAATTTCCGATTTCTGTTTGTATGTACGAATGTATGTATATGTATGTATGTACGTATGTACGTACGTATGTATGTATGTACGTACGTATGTATGTATGTATGTATGTATGTATGTATGTATGTATGTATGTATGTATGTATGTATGAGTATGTTTGGATGCTGTAGTGATGGTCCTAGTCATGGACTCCTAAATAAGCCGATAAGAATTAATGTTGGAGTGTCTTCATTAATTCATTTAATTCATATCTTCGAAAAAAACAACTTCTGAAATGAGCTAAACTCTATTATTTTTGGTTTGGCACGGTTCCATTTTTCATTATGAACTTCACGCAGAAAGGAGGTAAACGATGAAAAGTAATACGAACTTGTCAATTTCATTTCGACTGTGTATCGTGCCCTCGTGCGCTTATACTGAATATTATTTCTCCGTTTACTAACTGGAGTAGCCAGTATCATTATCACCACCACCGTTGTCGTATGCAGCCAGCCATCGTAAGCTGGCTACGTAAGCATCATCACCACCACCATTGTCGTCAAAAATGAGTTAAAAAATGAGTTGCTTATGTCTATGGGATCAGTTGTCTATGGGATCAGTTGTCCATGGGATCAGTTGTACATGGGATCAGTTGTCCATG